>JAVSCE010018297.1:600000-1184389 GCA_032199065.1 Smutsia gigantea
AAAGTAAAACATTCCCTGAGTTTCTGTAGAATGTTGATGTAATATGTTTTTTCACATTTGTTCTTTAAGTGATGTTTATACAGTGGTTTTTAAAACATGAGATGTCATTAAACCACCCTTGTAAAGTGTGTGTTGGTGATTATTCTGTGATCAGAAAGGTTGTACAACCACCAGTTCCAGAATATTCACATCACTCCTAAAGGAAATCCCACAGCCACTAGCTGTCATCCCCACCCCCTGGCAGTCACTAACCTGCTCTCGGGCTCTGGATTTGCTTATTCTGCAGGTTTCATAAAAATGGACTCATATAGTACGTGGCCTTCTGAGACTGGCTTCTTTCATTAGTATGATGCTCCCAGATTCATGCACAGTGGAGTGCGTGTCAGTGGCCCATTGCTTTTATGGCCAAATGACGTTCCATTGTTGGGTATCCTTAGCTATTATGAATGCTTATCTGACTTCTAAGTGTTTGTTTGATCCTGTATTTTCAGTTCCCTTGGGGTTGTAATAGTTTTTTTCAACTGAACGGTAATTTACTTTTCCATGTTTCTGAGGCCCTTTCCATGGCAGTGTATACCTGTTGTGCTGAGGAAATGGGTATCAAGTCACACAGGTGTCCAGCCTCAGGAGGCTCTCACCCCACTGTGTGCTGCCTGCTGAGATGTAAAACCCCACAGAGGGTTTTATTGGGATTTCTGGCTTAATTGCTATGATGGCCGTCAGTGCCGGGAGAGGCTGGGGAAAGTGTGGGTTGAGACATGGGCCCACGAGGCCCTCACTGCATGGATCCTGCGGGAGGGAGGTTTAGGTAATTCTGGTGAAGGTGGAGGACAGGGTTGAGATGGTTTATTTGATAGTTTGGGTATATGTGGAGTCTTTAGGTTTTGCTGTGAGTCACAGTGAGAAGTCTTAGGTCATGGATAAACCACTGGGAGGTCTGACAAAGTGTAGCCAGCATCTGTCAGTCCACTGTGGCCTGCAGGGCAGAGCATTAGAGCCTCCCTATGTGGGTGCTGTGTCGGGAGGGTTGGTCACACTTGACCCAACAATTTTGTGGTTGTGGTCTTGCCTTAGACCTGCATTCTTGATAGGCTCCCAAGGTCACCCACAGACCCCCTGGCCTAGAAGTCCTTCTGGGGGCCACTGCTGCGTTCATGTCAGGGCAGCTGTGACCACCCAGGGACGTGCGGGCAGGCGAGGCCACCAGGTGAGAGGCCACCAGCAAGTCCTCGAGGCCCTGATGCTCTTCTCGGCTTGGACTTTCGGTCCAGCTGTGCACTGGCTTTGCCCACAGGTGTTTTGTTTCTTTTACATTTTTGGTCCTCTTGTTGCTTGTCTCCCAATTGTTCCCATGTTTTCTGTTTCTTCTTCCCAACTGGGAGGCCCATGTGTGAAACAGCCAAGCTGGTGCTGTTCTGCCAGCTGGGGGAGCAGGTCACTACTCCTTTTTTTGCAGAACTGAACCAGCAGGAGAGGAGAAATGCTTTTTATTTGGACTTTTTCTCTTCCTCCAGAGGAATGAAGAGACCTTCCAAAGGCTTAAAGGAGCCAAGCCCTATGCCTACCCCTACCCCAGCAGGGTGTTGAGGCAGCTTGGCCGCCATCCCTCAGAGCTTTCTAGAGAGGCACCCTCAGTGAGTGAGCACTTTGCCTGGTGCGAGCCCAGGACCCTGGGGGCTGAGTGAGTGGAGCTGTGGGACACTGCGGCCCGCGGGTCAGGCACGCCTTCCCGGAGCCTTCCGAAGCCGTGTCTCCCCTAGAAAACCTAGTCTCTCTGGAGCCATGTGTCTTGTTTCTTGAAGGGGCACTGTGCCTAATGCTGCTGTCTGGGCGGGGCAAAGCTGCGTGGGCGCCAAGCCCTCCCTCGGGGCGGGTTTCGCCATGAGCTCGTCAGACCTGAGCGGCAGAGGCTGGGCATCCGCTGTGCATGATGCAACTTGCAGGTGTATTGTGCTTTAGGATTTCGTCTGTTTTCCTTTGATGCACTTGGCTTCATTTTCATCCACCTGTTCATTAGTGTGGGTTAGGCGAAACAGGTGAACTCAGAACAAGCACCATCGAAACTAGGATATGCTTTTTACCTCCCTTGAAGCACACTCTTGCAGCGATGAGTTTTAACTCTTGTGGCAGGGAACAAGTTTTGGCAATTTCATTTCACTGGAAGGCCCTTTGCTCTAGCTTTTTACAACATCCTTTGGTTTGGTCCTGGTAAGCGTTAGGGTTCATGCACACTGAGGAAATTCGAGGTAGGGGCAGCATTAAAGATGGAAAGATGGAAAGTGGTTGTCCTTCAAAATAGCTGTGCCTCTGCCTACTTCCTGACAGTTGAGCTCCCTTGGCATTTTCCACTCAGGTTGCAGAGCAGGCTGCCACTGATCATTGGTTTCTCCATAGTGCATTTCCTATCATGGTTGGGAGGGGCAGGAGTTTTTATAGCTAAAGATGGGGTGGTTCTTATGTAAAGGATGGCTGGTGTAATCAGTGGCCGTAGAATGCTGTTGACCAGCTGTGAGGACTGCCTCTCCCCTTCACAGTGAAGTTCCTTTTATTTATTTTATCACTGGCAGAAGCATACCTCTTGTTAAAGGATAAACCATTTTGTTGCAAACAACTTAAAAACCAAGCAAGCAACAGAGTGGCAGGGCCTGCAGCCCCACGCCTAGCACCTAGCACCTGAGCGAGCCTGTGAGGGAGAAATTGGGTCCTTCTGGTTTTCTGCATATAGTTTAAGTAAATACAAGGCGTCTCTTGTCCAGGGAGGAGGGCCTGTGGAGTGGCTGCCCTTGCCCGCCTACGCAGGTGCACCAGAAACACAGGGCCCGCTCCAGGCCTGCTGGTCGGCTCTGCCCTCGGGCTTCGGGAGCCTGGGGCCGTGCTGTAGCAACCCCAGTGACCCAGGCGAGGTGAGGGGCCTTGCTCCAGGCTCCCCATCAGCAGAAGGGAAATAGCAATCCTCTTGCCTCAGAGGGTGGCGTGAATCATGCCTTTGATGATGAGAAGCTGCTTTTCCAGGACATTCTCCTGTGCCTTGGCTCCACTGCTTTTCGGAGCTGCCAGAGAAGAGCACCAGTGGTTTCACTTAATGTTCACTATGGCCAGAGGACAGGTTGTCCAAATGGGGCCTTTAGTTGCAGCACTTGCCTGGGGTGGGTTTGGGCAGATGGAAGTGTGGTAGGAATGTTCATGTGCTCTTCTGGAACCCAGGGAGAGGGGTCCCTTCAGTTTCCTCATGGGCTTAAGTAAAGACGCTGAGCAGCTGACGCTGGTACTATGTCAGTTTCCCACAACTCAGTGCTTTAGGGGGGCGGGCAGCATGGTGGCTCAAGTCTTGTTGAAACAGGCGTGGTGTGTGGCCTGCTTTTAGTTCCACTGGTTCCCTGGTTTGTATACCTGCAGTGCAACAAGGCGACCTGTCCTGCTGGGTCTGGAGGTGAAGGGCTTTGTCAATCAGGCCTCCCGTTGCCTCTGCATGTGAGAAGGCATGTGGGGCACCATCAGCTGGCTGCTGCAGAGCTGGGTGAGGGCTGCAGGCCTTGGGGCAAGGTCATTCCCTGGCCACCCTCACACAGGCAGTCTGAGGCTCTGCTGGCCCTTCTCCTGATTCACCTTTGACTTTGTTCCTGGTTTCTCTCCTTGGCCCTGTAGTCCTGGTTCTGTGCACCTCTTGAGTTTCACAGGTCCACAGTTGCATCTGTCACTCTGTGGCCCTTCCTGCCTTCCCCATCCCGTGCAGTACAGTTCCAGCACTGAATGAGGGTGCCTGGGTGCCGTCTGTGTTTGTGCAGGTCCAGAAACAGTCACACCTGCCCTTGTAGAAGAGGCTCTGAGATGTGCCCTGGTCTGGCCATCCTCCCCTGGTCTGGTGCTGCCTGGCTGTCCTCCACCCTGTTGCAGGGTCCTCTGCTGAGAGCACGGCTCTGCTTGCTCGTGGGTTGCTGGTAAGGTGTGCCCACTCTCCCTGACCTCTGTGAGTCACCTCTCATCTCACTTCCACACGGAGTGGTGGAGGCCTACCAAGGGTCTCTTGACTAGAAGGAGCTGGAGCCCATCCCCATTCCTAGGCTGAGCCCCAGCACTCTGCCTCCTCCCTGCCACCATAGCCAGCATTGCCAGGTCAGTACCCAGCTGTCCCCTCCACTAACTTCTGGAGGCTGCTCTGGTCTGGCATGGGAACTGCAGACTTTGTGTTGGCCTGTTTGTCTCTGAGGTCCCTGTGGCAGTTGTGCCTGCTGCATCTTCTCTATGTCACCGTGTTAGGCAGATAGGAGGTATGTGATCAGATTTTTTGGTACTTGTCAGTTAATTGAGAAGTGATTATTTTTATCTAAAAATTAATAGCAGCTGAAGTAAGTGGTGATAAAGACGTTTGGAAGGAACTGAAGTTGCATGGATTTGGGGTTTGTCTCTGAGACTGACCCTCTTGCAGGTGATGGCATCTGGCTGTTGCAGATAGAGTCTAACCCTATCAGGGAGAGCTTTCAGACCCTGCAGCTTTACAGGGTTTGGAGTTCTTGGATCAAAGGGTAATTGAAGCCTGCCTGGTGTGGTAGCTCACAGTTTATGAAGTCTGACAAGGCTCCCATGGGGCAGGCTGACGGAGGGCCACACCAGTATGGTACCCCGGACTTGTGGCCCTCTGTCAGTGCTCAGGGCCTGTCTGGGAAAGCTGGGCTCCTTGGTGGCAAAAGGCACCCCTGCCCAAGGACTGGGGAGTGGCCATCTGCAGGGGAGCATCTCAGGGCTGTTGGTGGCTCCGGCGTGATTGCTGCGAGGGTGCCGAGGGCATTCGGAGAGGCTGCAAGAGACATGGTGGTAGACTGCTTGGTCGTGGCAGGCTAGTAAGAGCTATGACAGGTCACACCCGGGAAGGCAAAGGTGGTGGCCACTGCCATCCACTGTCTTCTGGGCACTTCTCTGTGCCACCGATTCTCATAGATGGGACCCCAGGCGCTGTGGCTGGTGTCCAGGTGCAGCATGCAGCTCCTCTCTGGGAGAGTGTTTACACCTGGTATGCAAATGTGTTGCAAAGGTAAGAGCTAGATGGGTTTATTTCATAAACATTTCTTTATGAAGTTAATCTTCATTTATGGTTTGTATAAATTTTTTATGATTTATTTGACACAAATTAATTTTATCAGAAATTGTTTTTTTTTAAATTCTGGGTCCTGCCTGATTCTAATCAGCTGTTTATCCAAGTCTTCAAAAACTTAAATTTTCTGCATTTGGAAGTTCCTTTCTACCCCTCAATATATGCAGTTCAGAGGAACTAAACTCTCTTTCAAGAGAAGAGAAAGGATGTTTCCTTCCTCGGGAGCTGGTGGCCCTGGTCTGGCGGGCTCCTCTCCCTGGGTCTGGTCCTGGAGTGCAGCCTGGTGAGCACTGCCTTTGGGACAGTCCTGTGTTGCAGTCTCCCCGACCAGCTGCACCTCGAGGTGGTTCCTTGGGGAGGTGGTGGGCCCTCAGATGCCCACAACATGCCAAGCCCCAGTCCTCTGAGGCACTTCGGGGCTGTGTAGAGGAGGCCCAACGTGTGCCTTGCTGCCTTCTGGGTGGGCTTGCTTTGGCCTGGCTGAGGACTGTGGGCCAAGTGCCCAGTGGTGTCCAGCATGGAACTGGTGGTGGTGGTGCTGGCAGTCCCGTTTGTGGTTGTCTCTTCTGTATGTGTGGCACATCTGTCACGGTCGGGTGTGGTGCCACTCCTTAGTGTTGGAACATAGTGGGGGTGCCCGCTTACTAAAGCACTGTCCCATTTGCGCATCAGTGTTTACGTCATGTGCTCCTGCCGGACTGTGGGCCGGGCTGGGCGGCTGGGGACAGGGGGTGACAGGTTAGTGTGGAATGCGCTCATCAGCTCGCAGGGGACTCAGTGAACAGCACTCCTGAACTGGCGTGGGAGGGGGACCTTTCTCCAGGGCCTGGGGTGGAGCTGCTTTCCTGGCCTTGACACGGGGGTGCCCCTCCTGCTCGGCAGCTGGGCAGACTTGCACCTGAGCAGCCAGTGACTCAGGGCTCAAAGAACATGCCCCAAGATGGGAAGCTGGTTCGCCGTTGCAGAAAAGCAAGCTTGGGTGGGTAGCAACTGAAGGGTGCGGTGGCTTAGCCTGATTACTGAGAAACTCATTTTGTTTCACCTCGTGCTGTGCTAGGTTCTAGAAGGACAGAAGCACATCCCATGGCCTTTCCCTCAGCCCCATGGAGGCCTTTGCTGTGATCTCTGTGGAGCGTGATTGCTTGCAAATGTATGCCTTCAGCAGGTGGTTTTCAGTGGAATTGTGTTTGATGCTTCTATGAAATGTTGCGGGCATCTCCTGCCTTGGGCTGGACAGTGCGTAAGACCATCAGAGGACTAGGGCACCTTTTCCAGCTGCTCTCCCACTGCTGAGGTTCAGTGTCCTCCGTGCACGCCTGCCTGGATTGTGTGCTCTCCTAGTGAAGGGCCGTGAGATGGCCCCGTTCTTAGGTGGGGAAACAGATCAGTAAACAAACACAGAGCCCTTGTCTTTGTGGAGTTTTGGTCCTTCCTTTTCATCCCTTTTGCCTCCTGAGTCTGTCTGTGGGAGAGTCAGTAACTCCCAGGGGATTCGGGTGTGGGCTGCGGAGTGTAGGGATAGAAAGAACCCGCCTTATACCTGTGGAAAGCGGGGTGTTGGTTCCTGCCTTGTCCAGACAGTAGCCGTTGGCGGGGCCTTGGAGCTGGTCCCCTTGTACATGGGGGTGGGGCTGCCATGGGGTGAGCCAGTGTGTCTGGGTGGGGGGCCTGTCACCCACTCCCTGTGCCCAGGGTGGGGCCGTGCTCTGTTCTCTTATTTAGACATTGTAAGGAATCTGGCAGATAAGCAGTGTTCACATGTGAGATCATTTTGCAGTATTTTACATGTATTTACATTTTGCAGTGTTTTAGTAATCATGAGTTCACGTGTGATTATGCATTTCACAATATTTAAAATTCTTACTATATGGTTAGTGAATAAGGCCAAAGAGCACTTTAGCCTGAAGCCACCATGTGCTCTCACCTGTCTGCTGCCCACTGTCCATCCTTCCTTCCCCTGGCTGAGGCTCTCTTTTGAGCTCTCCTGGACGTTTACGGTGGCCTCCTTAAAGTCCTTGTTTTTAGCTTTTGGCCCTCCTCCCATGTGTCCTCTCTGACACCGCCAGCATGATGTCTGTCATGGGAACCTGGGCATGTCACTCCACTGGGATTGGATAGCGGCCGCCTTGCCTCATGTGGGATCTCTCACGTGGTTCCTAGTAGGGAGTTTGTCTTCTCTTACCGTAGGGCACCAAAGCCTGTGGCTCAGAATAGCAGCCATGCTCATGCACGTGGGTTCTGTGCGCCCGGAGGGTGGCTGCCTCTGCCCTCCATGTCAGGGCCTCGGCTGAGAAGCCCACATAGTGGGCCATGGGCCACTCAAAGGGTAGAGCAGCTCCTGGACTGGCCAGACCTGGGACGACGGGCCCGGGGCTGGGGAGCTGGGGAGGAGCGTGGGGCACATGGGCCCGTGTACCTTCAGGCGACCTAAAACAGGAGCAGTTCTCACCATGGTGTTTCTGAAGGAGAGAAAATTCTTTAGCTGTTTCTTAGAAGTGGTCACACTGGGATTCTTTAGGGAACTTGCATACTGGCATTAATTTCCCATTAATTTCCCATTTTTCTTCCGGACTTGAAAGCTGAGAGTAAATTATCAGGTTGGGAATTCTAGGGGTTGGAGGTGGTCCCTGGTTGTAGGGAAGGTGAACTGAAGACCCCAGCTGAGGAGATGCCACACTTAGACCCCTATGGGTGCAGTCCCATGTGGGTGGGCAGCGTGGGTGGGTGGGTGGGGGGGGCTTTCATTTGACTAAGAGCGAATGAGACTCCAAGACGAATCTTTGGACTCCTCGGCTTTGTGTAAGATATTTCCACTGCAATGTGTGTCCTTTGATGTCTTTATACAGAGATACAGAGGTAATTTAAAGCCCAGTGAGAGCCTTCACTCTCCCCGTGCACTTGAAGGCTTGGCACAGGACCCTTGGCGGTACAGCCCGGGTACTGTCAATGCGTCTGACTTTATGATGTCCTATTTTAGGAGGTTCCCTCTCCAGTTTCTTTTAATTCCTTTCTTTTTCATGTGCAGAAACTTTTGCTGTTATTTGGAGGTGAGTGTTCAGAGTAAGAATTCTGGAAGATGCATCAAACTGTTTTGATTTATGTTTTAAGTTTGTAAATATATTTGCAGAATTTAAATAGAATCTTTTTTTTTTTAAGGCACAAATATTTAAGCATGGAAAACGTGAAGACTGTTTACCATACGGTAAGGTTTATTTGTAAGAGACAGTGTGTCTGTGATATGTTCCCTTCGTCTTTTCCCCAGGAACAAAAATCTGCAACTTAGTGTGTTTGGACCCCATCAAGTCCTTTGGCTGTTCACGTGTGGGCGGGTGGGCTTTAAGAATCCAACCCTGTCTGGGAGGTCTGGGCTCCTTGGCGAGTAGACACAGCTCACCTCCTGAGGTCCCAGTCCCTGCTCTTCCTGGAGCCGGCTGTGTCTTCCGCTGTTTGCCTCACTGCCAATTTTAGCTGCACTTCACTTTATGAAATGAGAGCCAAGGATCACTACCTGCCTGAGGACACTTTTTAGCTCTGTGCCTTAGAGTTACACGATCAGATTTGAATAGAAGAGTCTTTTTTCTTAAGTTCTCATTATAGAAAATTTCAAACGCATTTAGCAGAAGAGAGAATGTACAGTGAACTCCCCCATTTCTGCCACAAGCTCTACATTGAGTCATGGGCACTCTCATTGCATCCAGGCTCTGTCTCACCCCAGACACCCTGTGATTACATGTGCATTCGTTTCAGCATGAGTCCCATGGAGAAACGGGGACTCTTGGCATCGCAGCAGCCTCTCAGCATCTCACATGCTTCCCTTGGTGGCCTGCATACAGCCCCCGGTCTCAGCTGCTCTGTCATGCCCAGGTTGCGCCCTAGGTGCTGTTTGGACCCCAATTCTGGGAAATTGTTCAGATTTCTCTCCCTTCTTGTGGAGACCTGTCCCCCTCAGGCTGGCAGCACTGTTTCCTACAGCTCGTTCCCTGCTGCTGTCACTCCAGTGTGAGGTGTGTGACGCCACGTAAAATGACAGCTTGGCAGTATACAAACCCTAAACCATTTGTGTAGCCTCTCGTAACCCACAGCGCATTCTCTTACATGCCACCCTTTGCCTAAGCTTCTTTCTCAGAACGGCTTTTCCCGCTCTCTAGGGGTCCTTTTCCCTGCAGCCTCCACGTCTCTTACTTCACAGTGAGAAAGTCGGGCAGGTTTGACTCCTTGGCTACACAGAGGAGGTAAATGACATGGAGGCAGGGGTCTTAGGAATAACGTCAGGGCTTCAGTTACAGTTGGCCACCATACTGCATTTGGGGGACCTGTAGAATTGCCTGCAGATGTCAGGCACATGTGGTACGGTCTGAGAGCTCACATCAAGTCCTTGCTGCCAAACTGAGGGGAATGTGCTGCTGTTCACAGCTGCCACCGTTCTTCAGTGCCTGGATGGCTGCAGGCTTCCCGACAGCAACCAGACTGTGCTCCGGAAGCTCGGCGTGAAGCTGGTGCAGCGGCTGGGCCTGACCTTCCTGAAACCCAGGGTGGCAAAGTGGAGGTGGGTAGACCTGGCCAGGGCCGTGTGGGTCTGCGCCTCTGTTGGTGAAGCTGATGTGGCTGCCTGTGGTTGCGTGGCCGAGGCAGAGTAGCCTGGTCGAGAGTATCTTCTGCTTTTAGTTTTTTTTTTAGTCTTAAGAGTGTGTGATTTTGAGTAACAGTTTTTTTTCGTTTTCTTCTGACCCTACCTCTTCCTGTTAGAATGGTTGAAGCTGCAGTGAGGACAAGGAGCTGGTTTTTGCGTGTGTGTTGTTCAGGTGCAGTGCAGCCCTAGTAGTCTGGGCTTGCTATGGGAAAAGCTCCATTTTTATCAGTGGTCAGTCTGAATCTCAGGCTTCATTTCGAAGAAAAGACAGAGCCCTTAGCCTGTGGGTGGGAACGGTGTCCTGGCAGTCTGGTGTGGCCTGCCTTGCCTAAGAGAGTGCTTTCCAGTTAGCGGCTCCAGGGAAGCAGACTTTTCTGTGCTGGGGTACCATGTCTTTACAGGCTTGTTTTATTTCAGATTTTATATGCATGGTTTGGGAAGAATTATTTGATTAAGTTCAGCTCCACTTTCATCTTGAATTATAACAGGTTTCAAGTACATTTTAGTGGTGTTCTATTGAAACACCTTATTTGGGTGTTCTGTGTACAGCTCGTTCTCTAAGAGGTTGTTTATGTGACTGAATGTTAGTGGTTAGTTTCCAGAATGCCGTGGAGAATGAGTGTTTGGTTCTGTGTCAGGGTCTCCAGCAGAGCCAGCAGTATGATTGCGTGCAGGTGCACACACATGCCTGAAGAGACTTGCGAGTAATTGGCTCGTGATTGAGGAGGCTGTCAATCCCTAGGCTGTACAGGCTAAATCGGGAGGCTGGAGACACAGAGAGCTGGAGGTGTCATTCGAGTCTGAAGGCTGGAAGAACTCCCTCTTGCTCCGGGTAGGGCAGCCTATTTGCGCTCTTCAGGCCTTCCGCTGATTGCATGAGGCCCACCTATGATGGGGAGGGCAGTCTGGTTCACTCAGTCTGCTAATTTAAATGTTAATCTCATCTCGAAGCAGCCTTGTAGACATACCTGGAATCACGTTGGACCAAATGTCTGGGACTCTGTGGCCCAGTCAAGTTGGCACGTAAAGTTAACCTTCATGAGTACTGTAAACGTTTACGTGGGAAGGAAGATAATTTGGTACCATGATTGTTTTCTTCAGTGTGTATTTCCATGTGTTTATTGTGTATGTTTCATGTGGTATTGATGTGGTCTGAATCTGCTGTCCCTGCAGTTTTTCTCTCTCCTTGGACTTTTCTGTATTTTTGTCTTGTTTTCTCCTGTACGTTTGTTCCGTCTTTTAGCAGCACTGTGGTGGGGGGTGTTGGTGCCCCGCCAGGGGCAGGCAGGCTGCACTGCTCTCCCAGGCGCCTCTCCTTCCTTCTGGAGTGTCGCCCACCCTCTTGCACGATCCTCGCTTCCAGGGCGTGGCCATTCAGCCCCTCTTGCTTGGCCCTCATCCCAGTGATTCCCCAGCATCACATGATCTCTGAACCCTCTGCTCAGCTCTCAGCCTCCCAGCTGCTCTGGACATACCTCTGGGTTTTACCCTGCACTTGCTGGGGCTCCCGCAAAGATGCAGTGAGGTTTTTATGTGTGCTTTAGTGTTTCCCAGCAGCTCCCTTTTCCTCCAGTGCCTGTTCCCAGATACTCAGCTTGGTAGTCGCAAATGCTTTTCCTTTCACCCAATGAGAGTGCTGCTGTCTGCTGGGCTGTTTTCCTGTGTTGAAGTTGGGAAGGCACCTTTGGGAGGGAGCAGAGGGTAAGGTGGGGCTCACCTGGGGGCTTCTCTGCTCTGAGGGCTCGTGGCCTGCCTTGGTTTCCATCTTGTACCTGCCAACAATTGGTTTGGGCATTTTGTCCCCGTCTGTTGTGAGGGTAAGTCCCGTGGCAGACTGAACCCTGTCATCTTTATCTCCATCTGGTCTCTAGCTGCTGACCATCGTGGGGAGTATTTTCCTGCAGAATGATTCACATGTGCACGTATCGGAGGACAGTAGAACCCCTGGCAGCAGACCCGCTGGGTGCATGTTGCTACCCAGGCACTGTGCTGGGTGCTTATGACCTTGATGACAGCTCTGTAGCAATGGTGATGCTGCCGCTGTGTCAGGCACCTGATGCTGGCACAGCTCTGATGTTCGCTTCCTCCACATACACACCGGTCAGTTCTGTGACACCAGCAGTGTGTCCTGTAATTCAGCCCAATTCTGTCACTATCTGTATACCCATAGATAGCTTCAGATTCTACAAGTTAAGAGCTTGGTCCCTCAATGCTGCCTCCCCACTTCAGGTGCCAGTCGCAAGACCATGTTGTCACCTGGGCTTCTGACTGACTGCCTGTAAGTCAGAGGTTCACATGATCCCCTCCATGGGTTCCATTAATTTGCTAGAGCAGCTCACAGAACTCGGGAAAACAGTCCATTTACTAGATCACTGCTTTATTATAGAATCAGTGTGCACTATTCTGAACATTATAGAAGCTTTAACTCAGGAATAGCCAGGTGGAAGAGATGTGCAGGGCAAGGAGTGAGGAGAGGGTGCAGAGCTTCCATGCCCCCTCCAGGTGCCACTGTCTCCAAATCTGACATGTTCACAGACCCCGAAGCTCTCTGAACCCCGTCCTTTTGGGTTTCTATGGAGGCTTTGTTACAGAGGTATGATTGATCAAATTGTTGGCCACTGGTGATTAAACTCAACCTCCAGCCCCTCTACCATCCCTAAATGCTAGGGGGTGAGACGGAAAGTTCTCACCTTCTACCCACGGCTGGTTCCTCTGGCGACACCAGCCCCCTCCTTAGGTGACCTAGAGGCTTTCCAAAAATTACTTCATTAACATAACAAAACACACATTAATCCAGAAATGGACAAAGACCAAATAAATGCTTCTCATAAATCACAATATCACACCTACATAATAACACCCCAAAAATTAGCACCTTAATACATGTTTAATGCCTCCGTTTCTGGATCAGGAATCTGGGTGTGGCCCGGGGGTGCTCTGATCAGGCTTGAAGGTGTCAGCTGGGCCTGCTGCCATCTCAAGGCTCCTGTCATTGGCGGTGGGACTCAGCTCCTTGTGGCTGCCTATCGGTGGCCTCTCTGCAGGGTGGTGCACTGCTGGTGGCTGGCCTCCCTCAGAGTGAGCGGGGGACAGCAGGCTGGAGCCACTGTCCTTACCTAGCCCTTCTCAGGGATTGTCCCCTCCTTTCTGAGCTTTCCTAGTCAGAAGCCAGTCGCTGGGTCTGGCTGGGCTGCTCCCTGGGAGGGGGTGCTTGACTGTCAGAGGCTGACTGCCTGGGACAGTGCCACTGTCCTTGTTTTTGGAGTTGGAAACAGGCCTGGAGAGATAATGAGTCACTCACGGCTACAGTTAATGGTGTCCGAGCGCCATGCTCTGTCTCCAGAGCCCTCGTTGCCTGTGTCCTGGAGTTGGCCTCGAGCTGCAGCCTCCACACTCTGTGGCCTTCACTCCAAGGCTTGGCTGGGGCACCTTTTATGCTCCAGGCCTGGTTCTGGGCTGGGACCACCCACAAGTCAGCCCGTGTGAGCTTGCCCCAGCACAGTGCGTCTCACACCACCTCCAGCGGTGTGGACCGGCCTTCCTGTACATGCTCTCCTTCGACCCCCTCACTGGCTTCCAGGCAGGACCTCATTTTTAACAGGTGGGGAAGCTGAGATGGTGAGAGGTTCAGGAGCTGTGCCGAGTCATACAGCTGGTGACCCCTCACGGCACGTGGTGAGAATGACGCTGGTGCCTCTGGGTGGTGGGAAGAGGGTTGAGCTACTGGGAACTTGTGTGGTTCAGGAGGCAGGCTCTGGGGGCTGTGGGTGAGCCACAGTCCCCCACACATAGGCCGGGGGCGGTGGACAGTGGCTCTGCTGTCGGGTGGGGCAGGAGGTGGACCATGTGTGAGTGAGCAGTGCCCCCCTTCGGATGTGTTCTCACTGCCCCACTGTTTCTACCATGAACCTTCATGGCACGGGAGGGCTGCTGGGCAGCCTGCACTCCAGTCTGTGTACCGTGGCTGAGCTCAGGCTCTCCATGCTGACGACAGGGAGTGCTGCTTCCCGTCTGTTTCCGGAAAGCCCCTTCCAAGGCCCCTTGGAGATTCCAGGATGCTGATGGTCCAGTGATGCTAATGTGTACTTCATTCATCAGGATATGTTGCCTTTGGGCTCCAAGTTGTGACAGCGGCTCAGGTGCATCTCATCCACAGGTACCAGCGTGGCTGCCGCTCCCTGGCTGCCAACCTGCAGCTCTGCGCCCAGGGTCGGTGCGAGCCTAAGGTGCCCGTGGAAACTGCCGACAGTGATGAGGACTGCGATGTTCCTGAGGAGGTGGAGAGCGTGATAGGTGTGTGGGCCGCGCCTCTGGCATCAGGTGGTTGGTTTGCCCGGTGCCGGTGGTGCTGGGCCATGCAGTGTTGTGCTGGCCGCACCACTGGACCTGCCCCAACCCAAGGTGGCATCTCCTGCTGTAGCTGCACTGCTGTGGGCCCTGCACACCCCTGCTCCCTGCAGGGCCAGCCTCCCACCCACTCCTTGTCCCCACATTGGGGTCTTTTGACCTGCCCCTCCTCATCCGGCTCTACCTTCTTTCCTGGGCTTCCCAGTGGACTCCCTCTCCCCATTCTCTCCCTGGGTACCCCCCCAAGACACCCCCGCCCCCTGTGGGCTCTTCTCCTCCCCTGTGAGCCCCCCTTGGGTTCTTCCTCCTACCGAGGGCTCTCTCTCCCCTGTGAGCCCCTCTTGGGCTTCCCCCATGAGTTCCCTCCGCCTCCTGTGGGCAATCTCCCTCTCCTGTGATCTCCCCATCTGTGGGCACTCCCCCTTTGCACCCTAAGCTCCCCCATCCTTGGGCTCTCCCCCATCCCACCTGGCATCTCCTCCTCCCTCCATGGGGTCCCTGCTCTTTACTCTAGCCTCCCTGTCCTATGAAGGATAGCATCTGCCTCTGTGCTGGCGCTCTCTGCTCACACATGCAGTCTCATCACACCTTCCCCTCTTGGTGCATCATGCCCCTTTCCAGGCTGCTGTCCTTCAGCAGGTCAGCCTTCCTAGCTGCCTGGTGCTCGGAGTCAGGGTCCCCTGCCCAGCCCTTACATCGACGCCTTCAACTCCCCCCCAACTTCCTTCAGGCCTTTCCATGGCTTTTCCGAGAGTCCGGCACGCCCCCGAGCCCCTGATTCCAATAGAGCCAGTCTTCTGCGCCCTCATGCAGACACTGTACCCTGGGAGCCTTCCTCTGACTTCTGGCCTTTCTCACTGGTGCTCTGATGGGTGGATCTACTTCTTAGGACAATTGCCAAAATTGGTTTAGACAGTTATTTAAAAGCAGAAAGGAAGTGTGATTTTCTTGTAACTAGAATCAAGATTCTTAAAGTGATTCCCTTCAAGGGCTCAGTGATGCTCAGGGCGGGTCCCCTTGAAGCTGGGGAATCATGAACTCACCTGGAGCCAGGGCGATTCTGTGGTGCTCACAGACCCGGCTTCCCTGTGTTCCTCCAGAGCAGCTGCTGGTCGGGCTGAAGGACAAGGACACGATTGTGCGGTGGTCTGCGGCCAAAGGGTAGGTGCCACTGTCTGGCTGGGGGGCTGGCTGGGCCTGGGCTGCTGTGCAGTTTTAGTCCCTGATAGGTCATGTGGGATTGGAGAGCGGCAAACAGCTGAGAGATTTTTAACAGGCAGAGTGGTTTTTTTAATTTGTAGGTTCTAATTTTAAAGATAATTACTGCAATTGATCCGAGGCTCCATTTTCTTGCCTTTCTGGCTGGAGTGGGCAGAATCAGCATGCCAAAATAACCGTTTTACCTCCCTTTCCTTGCTCTTTCTGGTCCTTTCCATGATTACCTCACCCCCTGCTCCCAGATGGAGTGCAGCCTCCATGTAACAGGCCAGTGCCAGCAGGGCCTTGTTCAGAGGGAGGCACGCACTCATCCTGTTATACCTGAGGAGCCTGCTGCCACGAGGTGATCAGCAGAGATGGAAGGCAGCCCCAGTGGGGCCAGGCACGCAGAGCTGGCGGCCAGGGGGCACAGGGCAGGGGGGACAAAGACAGAGATTTGGAAGAGTCAGGCCATGAGCCCTATGTTGTGACAAAAGTAAGCTGTGGGCTCCCTTCACCCTGAGGCCCTCAGCTCCTGGGCCGATCTGTTTGGATATACGAAGTCTGGGCTGAGGGGGCTCTCACGGGGGCTTTTGTGTTTATTTCAGAGCCCCCTGTCATGTCTTGTTGGATCAGGATGTGTTTGGAGGGCCTTCCTGGGGCCCCTCCAGCCAGGACCCTGGCTCAGCAGGGCCTCAGGCCCCAGGGCTGTGTCAGGATGCTGATCCCATGTCAGGTGGTGGTGTCCAGTGTGGAAGGGGAGCAGCCTGCTGGGCTGCAGGGACTGGAAGGTTCAGGTGGACCGGGATCTGGTGCTGCTCACTGGAAGTGACCTGCTGCCCTGTGGGCCCCCCGCTTTGGTGCCACCACCCTCAGACGCATGCAGACGCCTTTCCATCTGTGTCCCTACGATGGGACACCCTGATAGGCAGGTGACCTTTTGTGGAGCAGAGCATGAGCAAGGCTTGCTTAGGTCAGCCTCTTTCCTGTTCTCCGGAGGGAAGGAAAGTCACTGCGCTCTTCCTAGCTCGGGGCGCGTCCCCTATGCCAGGCTGACAGTACTGATGGGCGGCTGCCTTTTCAGGATCGGCCGGATGGCTGCAAGGCTGCCCAAGGAGCTGGCGGATGAAGTGGTAGGGTCTGTGCTGGAGTGTTTCAGGTAAGCGGGCAGAGCGGAGGGAGCCACTTCTGGGCATGAGCAGGGAGGGCCTTTTCTTTGCTTCCGTCCTTTGATATTTCTTGTAGTTGAGCTTTGTTAGTGTCCCCAAAGCTACTTTTTTCCCTTTTTAAGTTATACTTGAGAATTTGTTATGTCAGGTATATTGCTTTTTTCAGCTTAGACTCCATTACATTTAAAAACCTTGAGGAAGGAGAAAAATCAGTTTTGAACATACACACACACAGGTGTTTCTCCTCAGAGGGGCCTGTGGTCATTCGTGTGAAGTGCAGTCTCTGCTGTCAGAGAGCTTCTGTGGTGTCAGCTTGTTCTAGGTCTGTGTCCGTGGCAGCTACTAGCCATGTGTGGCTGCTGAGGCCTTGACAAGAGGCTACTGTGACTGAGATCTGCATTCTACATTTTATTTAATTTTATAGGATTTAAATTAAAGCAGCCACATGTGGAGTTGAGGGGTGTCTGTCAAGCCTTTCAGAGAAGTGTGAATGTCTGGCCTGCCTGTGATACAGGTGTGGGTCAGGGTAGGGGGAGGCCTGTGTTTGGGGTCTGAGTCTGGGGCCTCCAGGCAGGTGTGCTCTTGGACATGCATGCTCTTGGGGAGGCCCATTCGGTACAGCTGTTGCCCAAGGGCTCTGAGCTTTGCTTGTACGAATGTCCCCTTGTTTCGGATGCAGCTGTCTGGAGAGCCGGCTGTTCGTCAGCCCCGCTGCACCCTGCTCTCATCAGCTGCTGGCCCTGCATGGGGAGAGCTGTGCTGTCAGCACTTTCGGACGCTCAGATGTGTGTTGGTCCCTGAACAGCTCCGGAGCAGGCTCCTTCCTGCACTTGGCCTCAAGCAGGCTCAGTGCCAGTTCAGGGAGTTCCGGAAACAAGGTGTCAGCTGTTGGTCACCTCAGAATAATGCTGTTTTTGTGGTATGCGATGAGCTGCGAGCCTTTTCTGAAAGCATCTTGGACAGGATATTCACTGACCATGAGCACATGTGCTCCCACAGCTGGTCCTGCATGCCCTGCTCTGTTTCTGGGCCAGGTTGTGTGGTGTGGGGTTGCCAAGTGCTGCAGAGCTTACATGACGCCCTGTACCACTGCCCACATGTGGCCTGCTCCCCTCCTCACACCCTACCACCCGCAGGCATCCACCAGGAGCCTGCAGCCGCTGCACCCCACTCCATGCATATCCCCTCTGCTCCCTGTACACGTGTCCCTTCTGCTCTGCTCCCTGCACATGTATCCTCTCCACCCCTGCACGTGTCCCCTCTGCTCCATCCCCTGCATGCATGCCCCCTCCTCTGCCCCCTGCTCACGTTCTCTCTCCACCCCTGCATGTGACCCCTCTGCCCCTCCCCCTACATACCTGTCCCCTCTGCATGTGTGTCCCCTCTGCCTGGTAGTGCAGGGGCATCCAATTCTCCTGTGTTCTTCCTGGGACACTGGGTACAGAAGGGAGCAGGTGAGTATGAATGTCTTGCAATCATGTGACATCATGGTTGCCTGGCCTCCCATGCTGCTCCCCTTGGGGATCTGAGACCATTCTCCTTGGTCTGGTGCTTCCTATTGCCTTTGACGGGTGGAGGCCAACATCCCTGAGCCCCTCTGGGCCTTTCTCTTGAACCTCTGCCTGCTCACAGCCCCACTGTTTGCTCTTGTGCCCACAGCCCTGAGGACACCTCACATATCATTGCCCTGGCTGGGTTTGGGGCAGGAGCTTGCCCTCAGCCATGTGGTGGAGCAGCCGGTCTGTGCTGTGTCTGCATTTGCTCGTGCAGGTCGGGCTTTGGGGAGGGCAGGGGCTGAGGTCGGGTCACAAGCCAGTTGCCCTGTGGAGGAGGCACCTATCTGGAGACCCCCAGTGGCTCCCCATCAGCCTAGTGAGGGCAGGGCTGGCCAGCAGGCAGGTGGACACGTGGCCCTGCTTATGCCCATCAGGCCACAGGTGTCTTACTGCCAGGTAAGGTCCTGTCACCTTTCCTGTGCATACGTTTAGTTTAGAAACAGAGGTTGGCATAACTGGCGATAGTTTTAAGGATAATTGAGTCATTGCAGTGCTGGCCTTCCATCAGATGTTATTAAATCTTTATGAAATGCATAAAGCATCTCTCCATTTAAGATCCTAGAGTATGTGAACTGCTGATATTAAACTCTGAAAATGGTCAGATAGCCTTTGGGACAGATATTTAATAAAACGTCTAGACCTTAAAATCATGACTGGAGTCGAGTCATTGGTTAACAGCGAGGCCCAAGGGGCAGCGGCTTGTGAGGCCCTCACTGAGTAGCTGAGTGAGCAGGGAAGCCTGGACTCTGTCCTGTCTGAAAATGCGTGTGCTTGTTGTCAGCTGGTAACGCAGTTTAGTTTGTTTTCCTAAATGTTTCTTTGCCATCTGATTGGCTTACTTAGAATAGAAGAGAGCCTTGTAATGTCTCTTGCTTTCTGGTGAAGTACATTTCCACATTTGTACTGGCGGTGAGTGTGGAAGTCAGGAACACCCTCGTCGGCCTAAGAAGCACGTTTCTCCTGCTAGTTATACTGTCAGAGCTGTGTCTTAAAGTAAGAAAGCTTCCAAACCACTTAAGAAAGATATTTATTCAGTGTAAACTTTTCCCTGTGACTTGATAAAGTGGCATTAAAATTGTCTATTGAAGTCTGTATTTCAAATAGTACAAAATGGTTCTCTCAATGCTTTTCATTCTAACTTTCTGACATTGATTTTCATCATGAAAGCCCACAGCAGAGCTCTGTGGAGAGGTCATCTCCCTGCCCCTTTGTGCTCATGTGCCCCACCTTAGTTTGGAGGGACCCCCGGGTTGTGGGTCCCAGGGTGTCCTGTGATGGGGTGACAGGTGCTGGGTGTGTGGCGGGCAGCCTGCAGCCACGCCTCACCTGTGGCCCTCTTTCTCCCTGTCAGCATGTGGTCCAGCATGAGCCCTTCTGGTTGCGGGGAAATGGAAGAGAACTGCTCACCCCGGCCACCATTTCTGGCTGCATGGGGCATTTTATTGCTTTAGCTGACTGGCGCTTTCCAGCTCACTGGTGGCTTGCTGGCAGGCGCTGTCTTCAGACCCCCATGTGCTCTCAGTTTTCAGGAGACGGACGGTGCCTGGCATGGGGCATGTCTGGCTCTGGCGGAGCTGGGCAGAAGAGGCCTGTTGCTGCCTTCTCGACTTGCTGACGGTGAGTAGCCACATTTGCCTCAGGGCACTGGGACTGACATTGGTACTGTCCCAGCCCCACCCTTCCACGGTGGACACATGTGAGTGCACGCCACACCTCTGCCCCATGCAAGGGCTTAAGCAGTGGGCACACTGGGCCTGTGTCTGTGCTTCCTGCTCATATCAGCCTTTCTGCTTTTCTAATTGTCTCTTCTCCCTGCCATGAAATATTAATACCATAGATACACTGCTTATCTGGATTTGGGGGCCATAGACCATCATAATCTCTGGTCCCCCAGAACTGGTTTTCACCTTCCTGGGGTGCTGTCACCCAGTATGGAGATGTGCTGTGCCACAGTCTCCCCTGGGGTGACATCCAGTCCTGGAAACAGAGCTGATGCCCATGAGGGGATGAGGTGGAGGCTGGAGGGAGCTGGGCTGTGGGCCTGAGCAGGGTTGGGGACACTGTGTGGCATTACGGGGGAACCAGTGAGCTAAGCCCGCATGTCCCAGATGTTGGGCCTGCCCACATTAAGCCCTCTGTGGTCAGTGGGGACTGTCCCTGGCTGTGGGCAGCAGTGCTTCTGTGGACAGAGGAGAAGGACACATGTGAAGCATGGAGAGGCCCCATCCTGGAGTGTGTCCCCACAGCCACCCTGCACCCTGTAGGTGACTTCTGTCCAGACCAAAGATGCCTGCAGGCCAGCAGGTGTTTGGGTGTGCAAGGCTGTCAAGGATCAAGATAAAATTCCACGTGTGTGGTGCCATCTCCGGTTTAACGTGAAGGAGACCAGAGCCTTCTCAGTTTTGTGCTGGAGATTGGCTGGCGCGTCTCACCATGCCGACAGCATCCGCAGACCACCAGCGGCAGAGCGCGCATATGTGGTGGTTGGTGTTGTAATACAGAGTGTCCAGCTGGTGCTTGGAGACCGTAAGACGGAATGTGTGATTGGTTGGCGTGTGGCCTTCACTTAGCGGCTGGCCAGCCCCTGCCTGGTGTGCCCTCCGTGGGGTGGAGCCCTGTGCCTGCGAGGTGGGTGTGGGGGCTGTGCCATGTACTGCCTGAGGAGGGCTGTGGCCGGCCAGGAGGTGATGATCTTGCCCAGGAGTAGGTCTGAGGCAAAGGGCTGCCGTTTATGGTTCACTGCCATGTATTCTTCCTTCCTGCTTCTCAGGCCGGATCATTTCAGTTGCTGTATCTGAAGTCCACTTATTCTTGTGCCTGCTCAGATCTGCTGTTGTACTCTACTGACCTTTTCATTTCAGTCACTGTACTTCTCAGTTCCTGAATTTCCCTATAGTCTCTAGTTTCTGTCTCTTTTTTTTTTTATTCATATTTGTCCAGACTTTGTTCTCTTGGTTGCCTTTAGCTCTCTGAGCGTATTTGAAACAGTTGATTTAAAGTCTTTGCCTGACTAAATACATTTGGGTTTCCTCAGGGTTGGTTTCTGCCTTTTTTTTTTTTTAACTGTGAACAGGCCGTGCTTTTTTGTTTCTTTATGTACCTCGTAGTCTTGGAAACCGGGTATTTTGAATACTGCAGTGAGGTGACCCTGGAAGTGGGCTATTTCCCTGACAGGCTTCGCTGCTGTTGCTTGTCAAAGGCCGTTGTCGTCTGTTTATTTAGTGACTTTCTCCCGACTGCTTTTGCAACCACTGTGTTCCTCGTTGTGTTTGGTCGCTCAGGTCTCTGTTCCGGTATGTCTCCAGTCAGCCAGTGACCTAGCAGATTTCTTTAAATGCTGAAATCTGGTAGCCCCTTTCTTTACTAAACAATCTTCTGATTGGTAAGTTCTTGATTCGATTCCAGAGCCCTGAAAATGCTGAGTCTCTCTTCTTTTTGCCGGCTTATTGGTGGCTTTGTTGGAGGATTGATTTGTGGAGTCCCATACTTTGCCATTTTCTGTGACATCATCCAAAACTAGCACTTGATGATCTTCTAGCATTAGTCTTGGGTCCTCTGAGAAGAAGCAGATGCCAAGACAGGAGGGAGCATGTGGGGAGGGGTGGGTGAGAGCCCGGAGGCTGGCAGAGTGGGCCTGGGGTCAGCGTGTTCCTGTGGCTGGCAGCTGTGGCTGCCGCTCCTGGGTGGCAGAGCTTTCTCCCTGGTCTTGCCTGCCCACAGTTCCGAGGGAGCAGGTGGTAGTCCTGCCCTCTGGGCTTCCGGCCCAGCCGGGCACTGTCCTGTCTGGTGACCACGTGCAGTTTGAGCTGTTGGATGTTCCATCGGTAAGAGAAGCAAAGACCATTCCAAGACATCTTTGAGCATAGGGAGTACTTGCTCATTTCTCATTTCTTTTGGATGTATACCTTGGAGTGGAATTTTGCTGGATCGTATGGAAATTCCATGTTTAACTTCTTGAGGGCTTATCACTTTTTATACGTAAGGTTAGACGCTTCCACCTCTTAGGCTGGATCTTACATGAATGCAGAAAGGTGGTATAGTTAAAAGTCAGCAAGATGGGCTTTTTGTCACAGAGACCTAGGACTGCATTACTATCCAGAGGGCCCGCCTGGTTACTGTGGCATGCGTGTTGCGTATGGGTTTTGGAGGAATGACATCAGGAGGGTGCTGTTCACAAAGGGGTCAGTCTTCACCCTGTAGTCACACACAGTTCTACAGTGAAAGCCTGCAGGCAGCGATGGCCTCTGCCCTCCCTAGGAGCTCTGAGGTGAGCCGCTCCTCAGCAGCGAGGTGGCTCTTAGCCTGCATATTGCAGAAGGACTAGACAGTAGACAACTGTTCCTGGTTCCTCTTCTTGTCACTTAAGATGGTGCCTTACACTTATGGGTTAGCTAGAATGTCCTCAGAATCTCTGGGCCCTTGACCTGGAAGTCTGTGTGTTTGTATATGTAAAGCATGGAGCTTGAAGCTTGCACAGCCTCTGAGGTGTGGGTCTGCTTCCCATGGGGTGTTGACTTGCCTGAAAGCAGGGGAATTCTATTTTTGTTCTTTGTCAAGACCTGGTACATAAAAACAAAAAGATCTCAGGCATGCTAGCAAAGCTCACATGTTCATCGGTTTTGGATCAGAACAGCATACCTTTTGTGTTAATGTCCTGGGGCTGTCTGCAGGGGCTTGTGTGGCATCTGGATGCTTTAGGTGCACTTTGTGACAGCAACCTCATGTATGTCCTGCAGGAACTGTGACAAGCTCTGCATCCTTTTATGAGTTGATATCAGTGGTTTTATATGAATTTAACCTGTTGGAAAGCGTGTTATTTGCTATCCTGAATATTTCCATTGTAAAATAAAACTGTTTATTCACCCTTTTGAATGTGTCCAGTGGCATCTAGGTGTCATAATAATTTGAAACCCACCGCCCTCCATTTCAAAATTCATAGATGAGTTTCTTTTAACAGTAATTCTATCCTGCCTTTGTCTCCTTGAACCCAATTCCCTGATAATTTTTTCCTAAGGTAATGTATTTCTATGCTTAAGAATCTTTTATTGATCCTCCCTATCATGTGTCTTCAGCAAGAGCATGTCTGTGAGTGGAAATTTCAGTTACACTTGTATGGCCATAAGGTGCTAAGTATTTAAGAAATTTTCTACATAGAGTTTTTAAAGAATGAATTATTAGTACAAAGTTGATGAAACAACAGAAAATAACATTTTATTGGATGCAGCTGTTAGCAAGGTGGAGTTTTCATTCAGGAATCTCTTGGTGAGTAGTGCTTATACCCAGAATCAGTTGCTGTTCTGTTTCAGTTTTTAATTTGAATTTTTATTTAAAAAATTTAATTTTTAGCTCTCAGTGCTGAGAAGCCTCATTTCATACACAATTACCAGGGAAAGGCAAAAGAGGTTTTGCTTCCTCAGTATCTGTTCTTTGGACTCTGGAGGGATAGTACCTGCATTTTCATGGCAGTGATGAGTGAGAACAGTGGCTTGGTGGGGGGTCTCCCACCCACCATGGGAGTCTGCGTCCCTTGAGCCTATGTGGCTGCAGGAGGCAGTGGGAGTCTCAGGGTGGGGGGTGGGGGGATTCAAGGGGTGGGGCCTGGACTTGGTGACCCTGGCCAGCATAGCAGGCCAGGCACGGTATGCTGTGCACATGCTCACTCTCACACTGCGCACATGCTTACACGCACCCACACTGTGCACATGCGCGCACAGGCTCACATGGGCTTATGTGTCCACACACAACATATGCTCTTCTCAGTTTGCTTTAACTGTTGTCTCAGCTCTATTCTCTTTATTATCAAATTTATTTATTATGGCAAAATATTCTAAAGAATAAGCAGTTTATGTTTGTCTTCATTTTTGTATCCTTATCTTCACCTATGAGTTTTTGGAAAATCAGAATATATACATTATTCCAGGAAGTGGAAAATGAGGCTGGTTGAGTCAGGAAATTCACTGTGACATTATAAGGACATAGAACACATCAGGAATAGCTTCACCACTCATGCATTTTCCTAGTGGAAATAAGTTATTTGTATAAATAGCCTCTTGATGTTTGCATATTCATTCATAACAAATCACAATAGTCTTACAGCACTTTAATGTTCATACCAAAAGTGTTTTTTCCTAGCATTTTTTCAGTAATTGTTATTTACTTTAAAACACACAGGAAATTTAATAGCGAAACCGTTAAAATAATTGGTTTTAGTGCTAAGACATTTATAAGAAATGTGTTTTTAAAAGATTTCCTGCAGTGGCTGTCACCTAAGTGACCGAGTCCTGCAGGTTTCATCTGATGTTTTACAGAAGGGAAGCTGACATCTAACTCCTCATCTTAGACTGAATCATTCAGGTATTTTTACAACCAAAAGCAGAAGCACCTTTTAATAGTCATGCTTGATATTTACAAGAAATGAACTGAATTACAGCTTTTTTTTTTGAGAAGAAAAAAGAAGCCACCTTGTAAAAATTGGCCACTTAAAAAAGTGAAGGTGCCAGTGAAGATTTGCTCTGTCCTGGCTTTGGAGGCACGTTTGCTCTGCTGCTATGTATCTGGGAGGGCTGCAAGCTAAGACACCCGCGTTCGCTTCCGCAGAGTGAACACTCTGGCTGTTTCGCTGGGCTTCGTCTTCTTAGCTCCTTGCTGGGACTTCCCTGTGTCCCTTGGACTCGTCCTCTTTTGCCCTTTGGGTCTGAGGCCACACTGAGTCTCCTGGCTTGCTGTTGTGCTGAGAGCAGGTGTGTCCTGTTGGCAGGTGGACTCCAGGGCTGCAGGCTCCCCGTCACCCACCCGGACCGTCCCCGGGCTGTAGGCTGCCAGCTGGCAGAGGGCCACAGCCGCCGACTGCTTTTGCTCGTCGCTGCTGTCGGCTGCTCGCGTGTCCTGGGCCTTCCTGCCGCGGGTTGTCAGTGCAGCCTCGTCAGAGTCGAGGCCGCCTTGGTTTGCCTGCGCGGGGCCTGGCCTGTCTGGGCAGCCTTCCGTCCCAGCCCTCTCAGCGGCAGGTGCAGGCCCTGCCTCTCGAGGTGGGGTGTGGAAGGCAGGTCTCAGAGTCAGGGCATTGCAGGGGTCCTTCACCGAGAGATTGAGAGGCACGTCCTGCAGCTCCATGGCATCCTTGTACACAGGGCTGTGCGTGGCTGCTGGTGTAATCTCCAGTCTCTTGGAGAGGTTCAGCGGGGCTGTCCTGAGGCTGCCCTCTGGGCTGGATGGCGCAGCCTCTGTGCGGTGGGAGGTGCTCCCTGTGTGAGCTGGAGTGTCTGTGTCCATGGCATCAAGGCTAGAAGAGGCAAAGAGAGGCCTTACTAGGAACCTGGGTTAGAAAAGCTACCATGTGAAGCATTTTGAGCAACCGTAAGCTTGGCTGACTGAGCACAGCCAGAGGTGATACCTTGGAGTTTTAAAAATGAAATTTTCTTACCTTTTTGGAGACTCGTCTCTGTTTTCTGGAGCCTGGGAATGTGGGTGCTCTGTGCTTTTCTTGACGGGCTTGAAGGCTGTGAGGCTCTGTTCCGGTTGCTGGAACCTTCCCAGGGTGCTCAGGGCTGGCTGGTCTGAGTGGCTGCACATCCCGGGACATGGCTGGCTTGTCTGCGTGAAGTTGGTGGGGCTCGGCCTTCCTGGGGAACCTGTGGCTGCACTGCCTGCACGCGGGCTCATTTTGGTTCCTTCTGTGTCCCTCGGCCTGTCTTTGGAAGGGTCGTTAGCCTCAGGAGTTGGGCTCTCGTTCCCAAACTCTGTGTGTGTCTTGTGAGGGTTGGAATGGTCTGACTTGGAGGGACTCCAGGCTGGGTAGACCCGGGCGGCCTCTTCCAGTAGGTGAGAGCTTTGATCTCGAGAAACACCAGCCCCGGCTGGCAATCTTAGGCCGTAGGAGGAGAACGCAGTCTCTGGTCTGTAAAATCCATAAGGAATTGGCAGGTTGGAGGGATACTGCTGGAAATATCTGTAATGATCGTATGTTGATGGGGACGGATTCAAGTGTTTAGGGATTGGCCCAGGGGGAGGCAGAAAATGTCTTTGGTCGTGAGCCCCATAGACTGAGAGCAGAGGCGTGTCGCACTCAGGCGGGTTCCCGGTGAGCAGGAAGGGTGAGTAGATGGTGGCCAGTCCGTGCTCTGTGTAAAAGTGAGGTGGGTACTCGGGGATTGCAGGGTGCATGTATGGGGAGATGGTACTAAACCCCTTTGCCGATGGGATTTTTTGTGGAAACTCAGATGGGAGGAAGGGTGAGCCAGCTTTCCATGGGTAGCCAGGAGTGTGGAATGCGGACTTGGAGTGGAAAGAGGTGGCCTTGGTGGTGGAGCTGGGCAGGGCCAGTGTGTCAGGGCCCTCAGCACGCTCAGGCCCTTTCAGTCTGTGCTCTCCTACTGGGACAAATGCTGAAGGCCGAGCGGCACCTTCCAGGGCGGGCTGGGTGCCCGTGGCGATTTCCGGCACTGGGCTCAAGGGGGCAGCCTCTCTGTGGAGAGCAGGCTTCTGTCCTGGGCATCTGGGGGGCCCACGTGTGTGCAGGGCCAGGTTTTCCTTGACGTCACCCTTGGCAGGGCTGTGCTGAAGCTTGGCATCTAGGTGTGAGAGTCCGTGGGTGACAGACTTGGAGGTGGGCTTTGTCGTGGCATCCAGCTGACTGGTCTGCTTCAGGTCTAACGGGTGAGATTTGGAGCATTTGGGAACACGGTCTTGCTCGGACACTAAGGTGATGGAGTTTTTGCAGAGGCCGTACTTCATGTGGTTGAACAGGTGTGACTTCTCATTGCAGGTGAAAGGGCACTGGAAACACTTGTACTTGAAGGGCTTTCCCGGGGGCCTCGGGATATAGTGGGGCTTTTTCGGTTTCCGTTCTTTGAGGAGACTCATCTTGCAAAGACGGCTGGCCTGGCTCAGCTCAGATGCAGTGGCTGGGAGCACGGGCCGCAGGGCCTCCTGTGTGCTGCCCTCCAGGCGCCCTTATCGGAAGCTGGCTCCACACCCTGCAGGTGTGATGATGGGGGGCTTGCTCATGCGGGGTCTGGGCGCTGCAGTGGAGGAGCAGAGCACAGTGTCAGGTTGTGGGTGTGGGGCGCTGGGGGGCTGGCTGTGCCCCCGTCCCCCAGGGTGGAAGCAGGGCAGTGGAGGCACAAGCATGACCCCTCTCATCCATACAGCTTGGGACCCAGCCGCCCCCTCCCGTACACTGTCTGAAGTCTGACCTGAGAGAATTGACTTGGGGCCAAGAGGAGTGTGGTGTGTGGTATGTTTAGTGTCAATTCTGAGAACACCTGTCATTCTTTGAGTTTGGGGAACCTTTATCCTGTGACCTGAGGCCTCAGATGGCGGGAAGGTTGTACACCGAGGGGGCTGTGACTACTTGGGGTCTAGACACCCATCCCATCTACAGAGTTTCTGAATGGCACTCCATCACAGCTGGTCTGCCTGCTGTGAACGTGGCTCCAGGGCCTGGGCTTGTGCTCACTTGGGACAGCAGTGGCACTCAGTACCTTATGCTGCTGGTCCTCCCCAGTGCTGCCACTGTGCTGTACCCCTCGTGGGGCAGTCCCACCTGACCGCCTAAGCCACAGGGACGAGTCAGCCCTGTCCTCAGGGCGTTTATGTTGTCACAGATGCAAACACAAGCACCTTGTGTGTGTGGACCCAGTGGTTTTGAGGTGCTGTCAGGATGCCTCTGAGCCCTGTGAGTGACAGACATCCTCATCCACTGCCCACCTCGAGAATGGTGTGGGATGGTCTCACGCACTAGCCCTATCCCTACCTGGCCAGGAGATACAGGAGTGTACTGATGGCCGAGAGCATGGCTGCCCCGAGTGCCTGCCTTCCATGGCCTTCCTGCCAAACGGCAGAAGCAAAGCTTTGCAGCCTTGTGGACAAGAGGAAACCACAGCAAGAGGAGCCTATTAGAGATGGTAGGATTGTGGAAGAGGTCATTCTAACCTTGAACAGTTAGGAAGTGGGCCTGGGGCTGCCTTTGGCCAGGTTCTTGGCAAGCAACAAGTAGGGACACAGTGGCCCGTTGGGGACCTTCGCTGGCTGACGGCTCCATCAGGACCCTGGGACCCCACTGGGCTGCAGGCACACCTGGCCTTCAGGTACCTCCCCGAGGATCCTCTCCTGCCTGTGTCTGCCCCCGCCTTAACAGGAGGGCTCAGCCCTATTTCCTTCAGAGGCTGCTCTGCACCCCACAGGGCTCTCACTAACCCGAAACCGAGAACAAAGACGTGAGCCCTGGGAGGATCTCGGCATGGCCCAGGCACGGTGGCGTGTCCAGGACCAGCCCATGGAGTGACAGTGCCTAAGAGCAAGCGTGTGGGTGGGGGAGGCTGCAGGGGAGGTGGGAGGAACCAAGGCCCAGCACTTCAATTTGCAAAAAAAAAAAAATGTGGAAAGGAAAAAGGTTTTTAACTGCTAAATATTTTCAAACAGCTTGAAGAAAAAGTTAAAAGGAAATGATTTAACCAACTGTTCTCACCTGCAATTTTGCCTCAAGGTATGAGCAAATATTGGTCAGTCCTGTGTCTTGTGAAATTTCATATACAAAGCGTCACCTAGACATCAGGGTAGTTAAGACATTCAGCTGGAGAGCAGCCCTTTAAAGCTAGAGGAATGCTATGGGAAACCTCAGAGGCCTGTGTTCACGAAAT
Organism: Smutsia gigantea; assembly: GCA_032199065.1. Taxonomy (NCBI): domain Eukaryota; kingdom Metazoa; phylum Chordata; class Mammalia; order Pholidota; family Manidae; genus Smutsia; species Smutsia gigantea. The sequence continues at coordinate 628,626 of JAVSCE010018297.1, forward strand.
GGGACGCAGTCACACTTAGCTGCACCCTCTCCTTGCCGCCCCACCTCTGGGATGAGGTAATGACTGGTCTGCAGGAGGTGAGAGCCAGAAGTGGAGTTCATTTTCACTTGGATACCTTAAATTCTAAGAAAGTTCTCCAACTTTACTCTCAGCAAAACTGGTTTCTCTACTTACTTATTCATATTTCTTAAAAACACAAAGAACCTCTCTGCCCTAGCAAACTGCCTGTTAACCTGTCTTATTCAGGTCTTTCAAAGGCATATTCACACACTAAGAGGTGGTTCCTACCCATTCCTTCAGCCTTCTGTTGTGAGGAGAGTTTCTGCAGAGCAGGGGTAGTGGGGCACAGATTTTGGATGAGAAATGGCATTTTTGGCTGCCGCTTAATTGGGACCTCTGTGGGAGGTTGATTGGCAGGTGTTGGTGGACAGAGCTGGCTCTTGGCACCTGGTGCCTGGCTCTGGCTGTCCAGCTTGCCCTGCCCCTCTTCTCTCCCATGTGTGCAGCCACAGGAGCCGCGAGTCATTGTCAAAGCTGAGCAAATCAAACACGTAATCATAGCTTTGTGTCTTTCTAATTCCCCTCTTATTAAAGGAAGCACTGTGAAATAATTCTTGACAAGCTCAGTCCACACCTTGGGGGCGCAGGTGCGCCCTGGGCTATGAAAGCATAGTTTCCTTGCCTCCCATCAGGAAGCGCTCCCAGCCAGCGCAGGGCCAGTGAGATAAGTCAGAGGGCCTGTGCTGGCACGCCTCATCACGCTCCCTGATCCCGAAGGCGTGAGAACCCCGGCGAGTCAAGTTCCCATGATCGTGGAGGATGTGTTACGGCAGAGACCCAAGTGCTGATGATTTCATCACTGGCCGGGAGCATCACGAGCAAAACGATGACACTTGCAAAGCGTGGGGCGGCAGGAGCTCAGAGTCCTGGGGACAGCAAGGTGCGTGCACACGCGCCACCACCAGCCCAGAACTCCAGCGCAGGGGCAAAAGGCCCCTCAGCACTGAGAAAGCAGTGGCAGTCGAGAAAGTGTTATTTAATGTTGTGATACTTTGAGACAAAAACATAAATAACCCATGTTAGTTAAGTTTTCTCAAAGGTCACACGAAGCAAGTTATATGTAGATTGTAGTGTTACCAGAGTAATTGGGAGATAATGGCTTTATGTTAGTATGTACTTTGTTCAGTCAAATGCTGTCTGAGGTTTTGGTCTGAACTTCCTGTGTTTTGGTCAGTCAGTGAACACGGACAGTGAGCAGGTTTTCAGGGGATGATTTCCCTGGTGTTCTGGGAGGTGAGAGTGTTCCCGGGTTTAATGGTCTGAAGGGAAGCCTGCGACAGAGCCTCAGGTGCAGGAGTTTTGGCAACTTTGGGTAAACTGACCTCTCAGGGATGCAGAATTCGCTAATTAAAACAAAGGAGCATAGATGTTTCAGTGCCGATGGAGCTGGGCACAGCTGCATCAGCTATAAAAATGCAACAATGTCAGAGAAGTAAGTGGGATAAAATTGAGGCTTTTGTTGGCGTTCGAAGGGGACGCCCATGGAGTGACAACATCAGTCTGCGAGGTCACTCCTGCCCGAGGGAGCTTTACAGGCTGGTGGAGTTGGGCACCTGCCTCTGTGGGGATAGGGCTTGTGACCACCTCTGCCTGGCCAGTTCCCATCTGCTGGGCTTGTGTTAAAGGTAATGTAAAACGGATACTGTTGCCAAAACAATGTAATCCAGAACTTTTAACTGTTTGTTGTAAGCGGGATTTTCGTTCCAAGGAGCAGTTTTTTCTAAAGGTGGTGAGAGGGGTTTCCTTGTCTTCCTGGGGAGGGCATTTCTCTCTGAGCACAGTCAGGAGAGCTGTATAACCAGATGTTAATCAAGCAGGACCCTTCCAGTTTGCCTCTCCTTGGAGAACTGCAGTGTTAGCACATTTTAAAACTCACACATTACTTAACCCTGAAAGGAGGTTTGCGTGACAGTGTGTTACCTGCCTTTTGCCTCCCCCTCGTCAGAAGGGTAGGAGCTGTGCCTCTCACACCCTCTGTCCTCTCAGGGTGAAGGTCGCCATCATGAAATGCAGAAGCTGGGCCTCTGCTCTCAAGTGCACCCAGAGCCGTGCCCACAGGGTCCGTGATGAGGGCAGGGGCGGTGGGAGGCCCTGTGAGAGCTTGCACAGAGGTTTCCTACCTTACTGAAAAATGTCCCTTTTCTGACCTTTCAAGCATTTTAAGCATCTACTTGTACTCAGCTGGTTTACTTTTTTTTGCCTTTGGGAAGTGCTGAGAGTGAAGAGCGTCTCTCCTGCAGGCCCCGACTCCCAGTGTCTGGGCATAACTGCCCACACAGCACCTTGAACAGCCTGTGGGTTTCGTTGGCCACAGGGTTTTGTTTGCTTGTGTTTGAAGTACTAGATCTCCACTGCACTTTCGACAGGACAGTTAATGGAACTGCCAGTTGTTAGGATGGTAGTGAGTGGCTGGCAGGTTTAAAAAGTCTCCAAAGAGTTTGAACTTTAAAAAACAGACAAGAGAAAGAGGTGTTTTTTGAACTTGCTAGGACACAATAGAGGTAATTACAGCTTGACTTTGTAGAGCCTGGCTGTGACGGGCTGGGTCATGCTTGCCATGCGGGCTGACCTATGGACTGACACGGTGCTGTAATATTCCTGTTGGTGTCCAGCTGTCTGGCAAGGAGCCTCCTCAGGTAGAACGTTTTGAAGGGCATGCTATAATTATGATATTGTGATGTGGCGTTATTGCATAACTCAAGGACACACCATTGTCGCCTACCCACTGAGGTGTCGCAAGAACGAGATTTGTGAGTTTTACTCCAATTGAGCTTTTCCCGTGATTAATCACCACTCCCTCCCAGACTTTTGGTGCTTTAAGAGAAGGATAAACTTCAGGACAACCATGACCTAGGGAAAAAGACAGTTTTCTGGAATATAATTTGGAAGAGTGGATCCAGGAAAACACCCAGAGGCTCTTTCTAGTGTCAGCCAGAGACCCCAGGTCACAGACGTAAGCTCTTAACAGTGGCGGCACACTCCTCAACATTCGATGGCATGTCACCAGAGCAGCAAGCTCAATATGCCCACCTAGTTTATCCTTAAAAACCAGCTAAAGCATTGAAAGGACTTCCTTAATGCAAAACAAAACCAGGAGAACAAATGCAGACAGTTTTAATCTGACTGTGGTCAGGCCTGACCAGTAATTTGGTCAGTATTTGTTCTCGTACAGATTTATGAGAAACTTTATAAGGGAGGGGAACCCTTTTTGTCTATTTAGGGATCCTCTTTGGTTAAGTTTTTTTTTTCGTATACTTAATGTCAGAACAATGGTTAAACTTTAAAAGGTTTTCAAATTCAACTACAAATAAGAATGAGCAAATGTCTAACCATATCATGTATGTATATATGATCCTTTTATGTTGAAATTTATTGTAGTTTATTTTTAAGGTGAGAAACAGATAAGCAATAATACAAATTTGAGTTTGGTATGAATTTTATGGTAGTGATGAGGGCTTAATTTCGAAATAAACTTGTTCATACTCTTAGAATACAGTGTAAGCCATGTTAAAAGTTTTGGAATAATGGTCTCACTCCAGCGGTGCACCTGCTGGGTCCTGAGTAATCAGAGAATAGAGCAGGCAGAGCAGACACAGAGCAGACAGGTGGCTCCCTGAGCCAGGCAGTTCACGATGCCTCTGAGAGCAGCTCTAAAGCAAACTTGAATTTGAGAAGAAATTGTTGGTACTTACCGAGGTGGCTGTGCTGGAGCGGCTGGTGGCAGAGCCGGTGGCTGGGGTGGCTGTGCCCAGGGAGCAGGACCTGTTCTCACGCTGGCTCACTGAAACTGGAGCCGGCTGTTCCAGTGGGAGGGGTTTAAGTGTAGGAGTTGAGCCCTCCGGGCGTAGAGATGCACCTGATATTCCTCCCGCCGGCAGCTATGATTCGTGTGTTTGCACCCACCGAGCTCAGCGTCCCAGCAGGCTGACAGGCTGAGTGCCGCTCCTGTGCCTCATGGAAGCTCCCGGCTAGGGTTTCATGAATGCTGCCTTGGTGCTGCCGAGTTGCCAGTGGACTGGGGGGGCTTAGGGGTGGTCACGGGTAGACTAGCAAAGGAAAGGGTGTAGGTTGGACTCTGATAGGTGTGTGATGTAGGGCAGACACCGTGTGTGAGGTCTCCCTGTGTGGCCCCAGCCTGTGGGCTGGGGCACGGAAACCCCAAGGTTAGGGCTAAGTACATCTCCCCACAGAGGCTGGCACTCTGCTGTCCTCACCACAAGGGTCTGCATGAGCCTTTAATGGCTGTTGCCTTCCACCCTTCTCCCTTGTGCTGGGCATCTTTTCCAGGGTCCTCCTGAGGGAGGTAGCCTGCTCAGCCACCTTGCCGCAGGGACCTGCCAGCGCACGCCCGGGACCAGCCCTGAGCTGCAGGGCTGCCAGTGGGAAATGGGTTCTGCACACGCTCACACTACCTGTCCTAGGAAATAGCCAGCACGCTTAGTGTGTGAGCCAGCTAGGCCCCTGCCCCACTCAGTCTGCTTGCTCTTTGACCTACGGCTGTCACCCTGCTGTCAGTGAGGCTGGAATGTCGCGGTTTGGGGACAGAGAAAGGAGATGGTGTGCCCGAGGCCCCATGTGCTGCCCTCCTGCTCTGTAATATGGGGGCAGGCCTGCCAGTTTTGTTTTGTTTTTTAATTTAAGGCATAAGATTTTACTTGGCCTTTCCTTTATATTGAATTCTTTTTAAAGTGTTCAGTTACTTTTGTCCAAATTAGACATCCATATAATTTAAAGAGTGAAAAAACAGCTATGTAAATTTTGCCAGAAAAAATAGCATTTCTGTTCTTCCCCTTACCTGTTTCTGGGTAACCAGCCACCCCAAAACTTAGTGGCTTAAAACAACTACTGTTCTATTATCTCATGGCTTCTTGGGAATCAGGCCCCCTCGGCCAGTGAGTCCTGTGATCCATGGCCATGGTTGGGGCACCAGTGTTCTCTCACCTGCCTTGTGTCTTGGAGTGAATGGCCAGGCCCCTCCTTCTCTGTTTAGTCTCACTGCAGAGGACTCTCCGGGAGGGTGGTTGGCCTTCCTCAGCTCAGGAAACAGAGTGAAGTTGAAGCTTCCTGTCCTCTGGAAGGCGAGGTGGATGGCCATAGCACCATGTCCATCTCCTCCCTCGCCCCGGGGCCAGGCCCCACCTCCCAGAGAGCTGCCCCAGCCCTTTGCCCAGGGGTGTCGCTTGGACCATTTTCTTAGCTGAGTGTTTTAGTGTCTGGTTTCTTGATTCCAGATAACATCGCTGCTGGTTCTGGGCCCCCCCTTTTCCCCCATTTTGCTGCTCCCAGTTTTGGGTGTTGTCTCTTGTCCCTTAACAGAAAATGAGGGTTTAGCTCTGGCTCCTCTGCCTCTGTGCTGGCCTGCCTGTCACCCTGGGATTCTCTCTGCTCTTTCTGTATTAGAAGCTCTGCTTCTTGGATCCCATGCCATATTCTCTCGTGGACGGACCCTTTATTTTGGTGTGGAGCACCTCCCTTTTGTAGGCTCCTGAGGAGAGAGGTGATGTTTTGGAGATCTTGAGTGATTGAGTGTCTTCACCCTTCTGCCTGGTTGATAGTTTGGGTGTAGAATCCTAGGCCAGACATCATTTACCTCGGGGTTTTGACAGTGTTCTCTGCAGCATCTGGCTTTCAGCGCTTGAAACAGGTAAGTCATAAGAATTCAGCACTGAGTGGTCAGCTGCTGGACACTTGGGTTTTGTGAGGAGTGTCTTACTGCTTACCCTATCTGCAGCTCTCCAGTTGGCTCCTCCATCCTCCTATCTGCTTATTTGCTTCATTTCAAAGCCAGTTGTAGATTCACTGTTCTTCACCCCCAGCAAGGGAGCGTATATCATCAACTGTTTGCTTACAGTTCTTCTTGTAAAGGTAAACTTTACATTCAGCGGAGGGCACACATCTTCAGAGTACCGCTTACCGAGTTCTGAGAAGCATTTTCCCATCAAGAAGTGGATCACTGTGATGGGCAGCATTGGTGGGGTTTACCTGTCATGTAAATGGCGACTCCCAGCCCCCGCCCTCGCCCCTCTGGCTGCCCTCAGCTCTCTCTTCCAATGCTTCTGTTAACTGCTGCCTTTTGCTGTTGTAATTGTTGGTTTGGAGAGTTCCTTTGTGTTCTGAGTGTTCCTTTTTCAGTCTTGTTCTTATGTTGTAACTTGCAAGGCTTCTCTCGTTTCTCCAGGATTTAAGGATGGTTTTGGGCAGGTGGCAGGTCCTCCCTGCAGCGACCCCAAGGGTTTTCTGTTTACAGTGTGACTCCCTTCACCTGCTCACTGCCTCCCAAGAATTAACAGTGTCTCTGGCGGGGTGGGGCTCGAGTCTGCTTCTGCAGTGGTGTTCACCAGTGCTCCCTATTTTAGGCCTCCCGCCTGGTTACCTGGAGACTTGGGGGTCCTGCATGTGGATGGTCAGGGGAAGGGAGTCGGGGCCACCTCCCTGTGTTCAAGCTCGGCCTCCAGCCCCCTAAGCTCCCGAGTGTTGTCCACGTTGCCTTCCATGTGTACCTGCAGCTTCTGCCTTGCAAAGGAGGAGTTTGCTTATCTTGTGTTCCATCTACTCCACTACCCAGAGTTTCTGCCCAAGAAGCCTCAACCTTTAGGAAGAGGAATGGGGTGGCAGCTGGTGTTCATTGAATGTTTACTAGGTGCGAGGCCCTGTGCCAGGCACTCCACCTGCATCCATCCATTTCATCACTGCAACAACTCTGAAAATAGCCACTATCCAAGCCTGGTTTGCAGAGTCACACAGCACAGAGAGGGCAAGTAACTTGGCTCAGGCCACCCAGCCAGGCAGTGGGGCTAGAAGTGGCTGCTCTTGCAGGGAGCAGCCCTGGGGCCTGCCTGGGGCCGCATCACAGCTCGAGCCAGGCTGGTGCTTCTGGGCTTGAGTTCAGCCACAGCGTGGGGACTTAGCCCTTGTGGGCTGCGGGTCTGCAAGCCTGGGCGGAGCTGAACTCTCCCCCTTTCCTGGTGCGGTGTCAGCAGGTGTCATGGCTGGGCTCAGCTCCTCCTGCTGGCTCCTCTGCTTTCCGGCTTCAGGCAGCTGAGTCTTCTTCACCATTCCTGCCTCTGTCAGTGTCGCCTTCCATCCGTGTCCCTTCCTGTCTGTCTGTTCAGCTCCATGCGCACACCTGTGCTGTGTGGCCAGGCTGCCAAGACTCAAGTCTTTGCTCTGCTGTGACTTGGGGCAGGTACCTGATCTCCTGTCTGCAGAAAGGGGCAGCAGGCCAGTTCATGGGCCACTTTAGGATGTGACCAATCACCACAGTAGCCCCCCGACCTCGTTGCATTTAGGGTGGGGGTGATGCTGCATAACAAAACACCTTTGATGGAGGAAACAGAACACTTATATTTTTTATCTTTGAAGTAAATACAAGACAGTTATTTTAATTGTTTGTACTTCTTTTGGGGTGCTGCATCCAGAGCAAAGAAATGAAAACTATAGAAAATTCAGAGGCATAGTTTTGGTTTCTTTTGTCTAGTTTTGGTTATTGTTAGAGGAAGTGAGCCCCTAACCAGCTGTCAAGGTGACATTTATTAAGTTCTTGAAGCTGACAGATGCTCTGAAAGGTCTTGAGCTCGTGGCCCCCAGAGGCCCTGTGAGACCCTGTGATGGGGGAGTGTCTCGGTCATGTGGGGTGTGACAGGGCTCAGACCAGCGGGGCAGGACGTGGCGCAGACGCTGCTCCCCCAGGAGGACATGGTGTGAGACAGATTTTAGGTTCCTGGAGGGCTGGGCAGCTTCATGTCTTTCACAGCAACTTAGAAGTGCACACATGCGCCCACAACCTGCACATGTGTGCAGCGTGTGTGTACATACACATGTGCTGTGCTCACCAGGCCTATGAGAGAATGCGTGCCGGGGCCTGAGAGCAGACGCACCAACCCCCCAGCGAGCGGTCCTGCCCTGCAGGAACAGCACCCCCTACCCAGCCCAGGCATCTGGCCCGGCTTTTCAGACCTCTCAGCTGTGGTTCATGTCCAGCTGGAATCCACCCTGAGAAGCCTGTCAGGAAAGCTATGTGGTTTTGCTAAGTTCCTGTAGCCTGGGGATGAGATGGCCTTGGGGGCGGCCTGTGTCCCCCACGGTCCCTGTTGCCCACAGGCACCTGCAGCATGCTTGGTGACACTCCCCACCTTCCTGTTTGGGGTTCCTGTTTCCATGTTTCCTCCTTTCTGCCTGGGCTTTGCTGCCCCAGCCTGGCTGAGCTCTGCTGCCGGCATCTGATGGCGTGTTTCAATTTTTCTTGCCTTCTTTCTGTCCGCTGAGGGGAAGGCTCCATCCTGGCAGACCCAGTGGCTTTCCTAGGTCCTCTGGGTGTGCTTCGAGAGCCTGTCTGCTTGGCAGAGGACTCCAGGCTCTGCCCTTCCCCTGAGCAGAGCCACCAGCCAGGCCTGGTTCCTGTGTTCTCAGATCAGCAACCAGGAGCAAGTTGATCCAATTCCATAGATGCTCCCAGCCTGTCTCCCTGGCCCTGGCTGAGCAAGAGACTGGTGCCTGGGGCCTCACTCAAACTCAGCCAAGCGGGGCGTGTGCAGGCGTTGGGGCCCACACTTGGCCAGGCCCCGCATCCAGCTTCTAGGTCCTCGCCTGCCCAGCGTGGGAGAGCTCGGCCCCGTGAGGCTGTGTGCCTGGAGCTGGAACTCCTGGCTACCACGAGAGCTGGAGCCATGTTGTCTTTCCCAGGCGAGGCCCATCCTCATTTAAAAAAATCCTGAGAAAGTCCAGGGATTTTTACTTTCTTAAACAGTTGAATAATAGAAATGAAAGTGGAGTTGAACCGGCCATCTAGTGAGGTAGCCAAGGTGCTGAGAATATTCAGGAGTCTTATTGTTGGACATTTGTTCTCCTTTGATGAGTAAATGGAGGCTTTATTTGTAACTTGAAGCATGAGATGTGTAAGGTATTACGTGAATTTTAATTTGCTTATTATTTCAGTAATGCCAGTATTTGAATTTTCATGGAACTGGAGCTACCTCATTTTTTGGAAGGGGGCACCCAGGCCCCTTTCTCCTGCCCCTTTTCTCCCAGGCTGTCTTTGTGTCTGGGTGCAGAACCAGCCCCCCAGCCTGCCCTTGGTGCTCTGCGGGTGGGGGCGGCAGTGTCTGGGTGTGTGACCCGTGGACAGCTTTGGTGCCGGGCATAGCTTCTGGGGCGCATCCCTTCTGATGCCTTCCCGCAGGAATGAGTGAGGCCAGGTGGAAATGGGAGCGGGTGCAGGCTGTCTGCTCATTTTGTTCAGACAGAGTCTCGGGGCCCAGGCTGCAGAGGCTCTGGGCCAGTCCTACCCCTTCTGGTGTGACCGTGGCTCCTGGGTCTAGTGAAACTTGAAGCCATGAGCTGTGGGCTTGCTTTGTTTTGGATCGGGAAACCACTCCAGGTTTGTGAACTTGGGCCAAGTCTGCTGGATTCCTACAGTTCTCTTCACCTCTGTTTCTCTTTCTACCTGACAACAAGGTGTCTTGTGTTTCAGAATTCCCGCCCGCCCGGCTCCCATCAGGCTTGTTATAGTCCAGGGCCAGTCACAAGGCTCTCTGCCTCCTTTTACTGGGTTTGTATGTAAGAGGCGCTCTTACGTGGCGATCCCCGGGTATGTTCACAGTCAGGCACAGAAGCCATTTAGTCCGACTGAACAAGGACAAGTAAAAATTCACACAGATTTCTTCTTCATACCACAAATGACATCACTGAACATCACTAAGAAGTAACTGGGAACAGCAAGAGGCACACGAGTGAGGGGGGCCCAGGGGCGCCGTGGCTCCCTGGCCCAGGTCTCTCACACCACCAGGCCTGCGTCCATCAAGCTCCAGGCGCAGCAGTGAGCCTTTCCCCTTCATCTCCAGGCTATTTTGCTTCTTTTTCAAATCTTCCCGTTCCTCAGCTGTAGCTTCCATCCCTTCCTTGTCTTCAATATCCCAAGCCTGTTTTATAGTGTCTTTTAGGTTCTGTTATCTCAAGTGCTTGGGCTTCTGATTCTCTTGCTGTGTCCACAGACCCTCCCCGTGTGCACGTGCTCTGTGCCGGCTCATTTGCAGTGGGCATGAGCGAGGTGCCTCACGCATGGTTCTGTGTTGCCTGTCTAGGGCATACAGGTGGGCCTCCCGCCATCCCAGTGCAGGCTTCCCCCACCCAGGGTATTGTGCCCAAGCAGGGGCTTTGATTTCTCAGAGCCCTGGGAAGGAGCAAGCCCCCTTGTTGGAGCAGCCTGGTCCTTTCTGTCACCAGGAACTCCCGTGTGAGTGGCCCTGAGTTGTGTAGGGCCTCAGCAGGCCCATAGCCACTTTTCCCGAGTCTGACTAAGCATTAAAAAAACCCTGCCCTCAGCCAGTAGGGGTGGCGGTCCTTGCCAGCAGTAATCAAATAATAACTAGAGTGAGAATTAAGCTTCACAGAGCACTTGGCAGCAGGCCAGATGCTGTCCTAAGCCCCTAAAGTCAAGTCCTCACGGCCCCTCTGGGGGGCCTGCAGCCTTCCAATGAGAAGGTAGGAGGCTGGTGCAGCCTGCACAGCCCATGTGCCCTCTGGCTCCCATGTCGTGCCGGGGTGGACTTGGCTGAGCTGGGGCCCTCTGCCAGCAGCCTCTGCAGTGGTGCCACGCGGTGCACATGCTGGGACGGCAGAGCAAGCAGCGGCCACGTGTGTGCTTGTGAGGCCGTCCAGTTGGTGTCGATGCTGTCCTGCTGACCGCCCTGTTGGTGCAGGCAGCTCCTCTGTCTGCTGCATTCCCGGGGCTCCCAACCCCAGGCCCACTGGGAGATGTATGTCCAGTTTGGACGACAACGATAGCAGGCTGGTCCCATGGATCTGCATAGCACCTGCAGTCGGGGCTTGCATGCTCTCAGACACATAGGGGTGTTTGTACACAGGGCAGTTATGAGACCATCAGACAAGTCTCATGGAATTTCGAAGAAGCTCTATTGTACAGACTATGTCCTTTGACCAAAAGCCATGTTATTAAAAGTCAGATACACAGAAATAAATGTAAGTTGTGAATTTTTAGTTTGCAAGCATATGGATCTCTAAATAACAAGTGAATCAGAGAAGAAATCCCAATATAAATTCTACAATAAAAATTTAAAAGTGGAAGTGAACGGTAACAAAATTATTGCGTGTCAGGTTTGTTAGATATAGCTGGTTTGCTTGAAGGGAATTTAACCAGTGAGCAGGAGCTGTGAGTCGTGGCCCACGGGCCTGCTGGGCCTTGGCTTGTTTTTATACAGCCTTGGAGCCAACAGTGATTTTTCCTTTTTTTGGACATTGTTGAGAGAAAAACAAAAAGACCACCTTTGGCTTGCAAAGCCCAGAATGTTCACACTCTGGATCTTTACAGAAATTATCTGCTGACCACACATCAATGGCTCATAACGGAAAGGGGGGACGCTCAGGATCCAGCTGCAGAGGTGGGCAGGTGGGACAGTGGGGGCAGCTGCAGAAACAGAGCAAAGGGGCAAGCGGAGCCCAGAGGAAAGCCTTTGAAAAGGCTGCCGGAGGGGAGACTCTGGCTTACTGCAGAGAGCCAGAGGCATATCAGCTGTTAGCAGTAGGACACAGGCTTACGGTCACTAACAGCGACATAGTCAGGATATCTTTTGTTAATAAATTTCACAGGTTGGACAAAATAGACCTTCCTAGAAAAACGTGATTTGCCAAAACTAACCTAAGCAGAAGTGGAATGTTGACCCTGTGGTTCAGTCTTTACTAGTGAGGTAGGCAGCTGCCCACCTGCCGACAGGAGCTTTCGTACTGGGATATGGTTCACATCCCACAAGCTCACCCCTTGAAGGACGCCGGTCAGTAGCTTTTGTTTTGCTCACAGAGCTGTGCAGCCATCACCATGTTCAGTTCTAGTGCATTTCACCCCCGACAAGGAAGTGCACCCCTAAGCTATCGTCCTCTCCAGCCCCACACACCTACATCTACTTTCTGTCTCTAGGGACCTGCCTGTCCTGGACATTTCTCATCAGTAGAATCACACATGTGTGGGCCCGTGCGGCTGGCCTCTTGGGCTCCACACCGCGTTGCCAGGTTCATCCAGGTTGCATCCATTTGTTCACATGGCGAGGAGTATTCCATACTGTGCTATATTCCAGAGGGCTACCAGAGCCGGGCACCTAGACTGGCCCAAACAAGGGAGGTTTATTTTTTTGCATCTGGAAGTGGGAGGTCTGCAATCCAGGTGCTGGCAGGGTGGTTTCTCCAGGCCTCTCTCCTCCCTGCACCTCGCACATGTCCCTTGGTCTGCATGTCTCTGCCCTGATCTCTCCTTACACCAGTTCTCTGGGGTCATGGCCCATTCACCTTAATCACCTCTGTCAAGGCCCTTTCTCCAGACGCAGTCTCCCTGGGGCTATGGGGAGTTAGGGCTCCAACATACGAGCCAGTGGGGCACAGTTCAGGCTGCAGTAGGGAGAGGCCACGTTTGGTCGTACACACATCAGCTCATGGACGCCCAGGCTGCCTCCACCTTTTGGCTGCAGGAGTTGTGCTGCCATGAACATGGCGTATGCGTTTTTCATCTCTCTCAGGCAGACCTAGGGACGGAGTGATGCTGTTGGAAGACTGCAGAAATGGGTATGCGTCAGGAGCTTGAGCGGTGTCGGCGTGTACCGGGTCCCGGGCTGTTGTCGGGGTGCCGAACCCTTCTGGGATGGGAGTCTCTTGTGGACCCTGTTGCCTGCACACTTGTGGCTGGTCAAGAGCTGCTCCTGCAGGGAAGGCCGCCTCTCTGGGGCTGCTTTGAGGCTTTCTCACTCCATGCTTCTGGTACAGTGGTCCGGTAATGTGCTGGGGTGACGTCCCTATGGTCAGCTCCGTGGAGCTTTGTTCCCAGTGGCTTAGATCTCGCATTGCTTCTGGGAAGTTCTCAGTCATTCATTCTTTGGAGTTCTCTATTTCTAATTTCCCCTTGGAACTCTGATCAGCCCTGATTCTTTCTCTGCCTCTCTGCTGTGTTTTCCATCTCCATCTTTCTGGGTCACGTTATCAGCACTTTCTTCGGCTCTTTCACTCTACTGGGCTTTCTCTGCGGCCCGATGCTATCTTTAATTCCCGAGGTGGGGTCCATATTACGTGCAAGGGATTGACATGCATTGTGGTGTGTGTGTCATGTATGTCTGAACATGGAACAGGGATCAGAACACAGTTCCTTTGTATGACTGGTTAGTATTCCATTGTGCGGATGGACCACATTTTGTTTTCCACTTGCCACTTGATGTATCGAGAATCACCTGCTTATTTCAGATAATACCTTATTTGTAACTCACTTTTCATTTCACCTTTCATTAAACAGTTAATGTAGAGTTTTATAAAACTATTATTGGAAAGGTCCAGTGTCTAAGCTCCTTTTGGTTTGAATCAGGTGATTTTCTCTCCTTTTTTTAACTGACGCTGTGCCAGACCGCCCTTGTGTGTACCCTCTACCATGCTTGGCCTCTGGGCCTCTGCCAGGCCTCCCTCCACATGGATGTCCTCTGACCTGCATGGGAATTGACACCCCCCAGGGGCCTCCCCCAGGGGCTCCTCGTGACGCCCAGGCTCTGATTCCTCAAGCCGGGTGCCCCTTCCCTGAGTGGGGTCCGCCGCATCCCCGTCCACGTGATTGGCCTCAGGACTGAATTATCAGGAAGGGTTGTTTCAGGTGAGGGAAAGTCACATGATAAAGTTAACCACTGACCATTTTAGAGTGAATTACTCGGTGGCATTTGGTACATTCATGATGCCCAGCCGTGCCTTCTGTCATTCCAGACTGTTCTCATCCCCCCACAGAGAACCCTGGTGCCCATCCCACTCCCTCCCGTTACCCCACCCCAGGCCCTGACAACCACTCATCCACATTCAGTCTTCATGGGTTTACTTTTTCTGGGAAGTTCACGTGGGTGGGATCACGCAATGAGGCTTTTGAGTGTCTGGCCTTTTTCACCGAGCATAGTGTCTTTGAGGTGCCTCTGTGATGGAGCGCTGTCGGAACTCCACTCCTTCCTATGACTGACTAGTATTCCATCGTGCAGATAGACCAGGTTTTATTTCCCATTCACCAGTTAATGGACACTTGGGTTGTTTCCATCTTTTGGCCGCTATGAGTCATGCTGCTGGGAACGTTCGTGCGGGCGTTTTGAGCACCTGCTTACATCTCTTCTGGGCGTGTGTCTTGGAGTGAACTGCTGGATCCTATCGCCTGTCATGGACCCTCCATTTCCACGGCAGTTGCACCATCTGCCCTCCCACCAGCCGCGCACAGGCTCTCACTGACATCTGTTATTTTCCATTTAAAGAAAATCGTGACCAAACCAGTGGGTATCTCACTGTGGCTTTGATTTATGTTTCCCTAATGCTAATGTTGAGCATCTATTCAGGTGCATGTTAGTCGTCTGGGTACCTTCTTTCATGAACGTCATTCCAGTCCTTTGCCCTTTTTAAATTGGCTTGTTTGCCGTCTTGCTGTTGAGTTGTCAGGGTTCTTGGTGTTCTGGGTTCCAGCCCATATGAGACACACGATTCACTGATGCTTTCTCCCACTCTGTGGGCTGCCTTCTTATTCTCTTGATAATCGACTTGTATTTGTGTTAGTTTTAATGTAATTTCACCATTGTTTAAATTTTCTCTTTCCGGTTCTCTTTTACTTTATGTGCATGATTTGGGGTGAATGTGTGTGTGCACATGTACACATACACATGTGCATATCTGTGGGTTTTTAAAGGGTTATCTTTAGTTTTGTTTTTAAATATTTGATACTTCTTTAATTAGAATTGAGATTCTTTATGAAAGAATTTATAGTCTAGTGAAGGAAAGTGTGAAAGCATGCCAAAATGGTATGTGGTTAGAATTTGTACTTTGTGTGTAGGAGCCATGTAGATGGTAAAACTCTGTGTCATGGTTTTACTTATGCTTTTTTAAGAGTTGAGATTCTTGTTTTGGGGTAAAACTAGATTGTGACATTTATGAACACAAAGGGATAGAATGTACGTGATCCTTGGACCTGGTGAGCTCAGAGAGTAACATCTGCCCATGTGGTTTATTTTAGGCACTTTGGTAACATTTGTCCTATTTTAATGGAAAATCTTTCTATGAATCTTTCAAAGTGAAATCTTGCTACCTGGGAAAAAACCCTT
Source organism: Smutsia gigantea (assembly GCA_032199065.1). Classification (NCBI taxonomy): domain Eukaryota; kingdom Metazoa; phylum Chordata; class Mammalia; order Pholidota; family Manidae; genus Smutsia; species Smutsia gigantea. The sequence goes on from JAVSCE010018297.1 coordinate 643,790, forward strand.
ATCTACTGAATTGATTTCCATGCCTTCCTAATTCTGTTGTCTGTCCTGCTTGCTGCAGGCCCGCTGAGGGCGTGCAGTGCAGACTGACTAATTTGGTTGGGGAGTTACACAGGGGAGCCAGCTGGGCAGCCCCAGTTACTTGAATTTCAGGTTTGCAAGTGCAGTGCATTAGCGTTTCTCCTGAGACACTGCCCTGAGGACCGTCTGGTTGGTGGGTGAGCACGTGGGTGCAGGGCGTGGTTTCGGCTCAGCCTGGTGTGCGTGCACACCCCCAACCCCACCATGAAGACTGTGGTGCTTCTGTAGGAGCCTCCTTGTGGCCAGCTGGCCCGCCCTGTGTCATGGGCTTCCCTGCCTTGGCTTCCGGTGGTCTTCTGGGAAGCCCTGCTCCTGTCCTGTGAAAGCTGCGGTGGCCAGAGGTCACTCCAGGCCCGCGGCTGGGGCCCTGCCTTTAGTGGGTGTGTGGGTGACAGGCAGATGGCCTGAAGATGCCGGGAGGTTGTAGGTGTGCCACTGTGGCCCCCACAACGGGCTCGTTGGCTTTTCAGGGCATTCTTGTATTAGTGTCCTGAAAGGTGACCCCAGTGGTCACGCCGTGTGAGAAGATGCAGTGGCTTTCGGGTCTTATCCTGCGGCGGGGTGGTTTCTGGGTTGAGGAGTCGCTCTGTGGTCTGGGTGTAGCGATGGGGTTTGACAAGGATGCAGGGGGCAGCAGGGAAGTGCTTCGGGGCTGGTTCTGTGACTGGGCTGTGGCCGTGGAGTGTGGGGCATTTGCCTCTCTGGTTCAGGGGTGTGTCATAGTGAGCAGGCATTGGTGAAAGTGGGTACTTGCCATTTTCTGGATGGAGGAGGTGACCAAGCTCTGCCTGCTGCCAGTGGGGCCCCACGAGACTGTGTCTCCATGCCTCTGTGGTATTACCTGCGAGAGGTTGCTGGATGGGGAGGCCTTGAGGGGAGCCTCTGGGGGCAGGTTGGGCAGTGGCCAGGGCTTGACTGCCAGGCTGTGTGTTTGTGAGAGGATCTGAGTTTGTGATTGGCAAGCTGCTGTCCAAACTGCCGTCCTAGCTGTGCATGGTGGGGACCGACCAGAGAGTGGTATGTGGGTGGTGAGATTGGGAAAGAAGACTCTTGGGGTAAGTTGGTCAAGACAGTGGCAGGCCTGTTGATCAAAACTGGTGGCCCCCACGTTTGTCCTCCCTTCTGCCGGCCATTCGGCAGCCTGTCCTCTGCTGGGCTTTGTGCAGCCCAGTGAGGCAGGATCTCAAACGGGGTGGTCCTCCAGGCAGCCGTTCTGACACTGCTGGCCAGGACACCCTGGGGCTGGGAGGTCTGGCCTGTGGCCTGGACTCCAAGGCCATGAGTCAGTGGCAGAACTGGTCCCTGACTTCCTGGTGAAGCCTCTAATTCTCCTGAACGCTTGTTTTTGCTTCTTTCAAGTTGTACTTGGGCCGCACTGTCATCAGCTGTGGGCGTCCCACACGCCAGCGGCTTGGTGCTGAGCGGAGTGTGGTGGAGAGTGCTCAGCCCTGGCCTTTGGCAGAGGGCGGGACGGATCGTGCTGGTCTCTACCGCAGTCTAAGAAGTTGGGGTGGTGAAGAGAGAGCCTGTGTTGTCTCTCCTAAAAAGGAGATCGCTGAGAGATCTTGAGTGTTTAATTATGGGCGAAGGATGATTACTTAGACGGCTTGGAAAGAAATAGTTCATGCAGTGTGTGTGCCCAGGTCTCTCTCTGGCTTCTCTGGGGAGCCAGCCCCCTGTGAGAGCCTAGAGCTGGGAGGAGCCGCTGGCGCTGATGGGACTGAGAAAGTGCTAGGACACGAGTCAGCTGTGGGTGGGGCCTGTGGGAGCCTGCTTCCTGGGGTCGTCACTTCCCACAGGAGCTGCATTCCAACCTGGGTGGCCTTGTCTCGGATTCATGCGTTCTGGGTATTTGGGGAGCGTGTCCCCTTTTCCGAGCTGTGGGCCTGCAGGCCTGGAGTTGCTGGGTCTGGGCCCAGCCAGTGCCAGGGTGTCAGTGGGCTGGGACCCGGGGCCTGCGGGTTTCATGTGTTTGCTCTCCTGGGTGCCATGGGTGCCCTTTCTGGATTTAATGAGCCACGGCTGTGCGGGTAGAGTGGCTGCTTGGTAGCATCACTCCGGGTGCCCTGGGGCTGCTTGTCACCCACTGCTGATGAGTGACAGCTGCCCCCAAACAGCCCTGACCCAATGGGAGCATGTGCTGCAGGCCCCATGGGTGCCCTGCGAACGGGCCGGCCCCTGGTGCGCACAGGGTTGAGCTGCCCAGGCCACCCACTCCTCCTGGAAGGCTGGTGGCTGGCACCACTGCCACTCCTCTGCACTGTGTGTGCGAGGCCCAAGAGGCACTTTCAAGGAGGGATGTGTTCTGATCTCAGAAAAAATGCCTGGAAGTATGGGCTTTCGGCATTGAAGGAATTAGAAGGGGCTACACAGTCAGCAGGCTGTATTTCCTGTTCGAGTATCATTTATGAGGAAGCTTTGTTTCACGTTAGTGTGGTGGAGTGATGTTCAGCCAGTTCTTCTCAGCTTTGGAACTGCTTGCCTGCTGAGACCCAGTTGGACTGCCATGTGCCGTTTAAAAGCAGTCTGCTCCTGCCGTGGCAGAGAGACCGTCCCGTGGAGATCTGTCATGCCTGGGTAGGGGCTCTGATCATGGCAGAGTGTTGGCACCTCGTCCTCGCTGGGTGGAGGGCCCCCTCTGCGCCTCCGTGTGGCCAGGTTGGGGGCTGCGGGGCATTGATGCTGTGTCGTGTGGCTCCTCTTGAGAGCTCCTTAGTGTAGCCTCTTGAAAATAAAGAGGATTGGGTCTTATCTTCTTTATATGACTTCCCAACAGCCTGGGACTGTGGAGAGAACTGGATGTGGCCACACTGGCCTGTCACGTGTCACACACGGAGCGTCCAGGCCCTGACCTTATTTCACACTGAACACATGGTCACATCTGCCTTGAGCTGGGTGACAGGTGGGCAGGGAGCTTCAGGCGAGACATTTGCGCATGGAGTCTGGACACGCTGAACTGTTGAGGTGTTCCGTGTCCTTTCGGGGGGCTGAGGGGTGTCCCTGTTACCCTTTGGTTATGGAGGGATGCCCAGGACGATGAAGCTGGTGGGAGCACTGGGGAAATGTCAAGGGGATGCATAAGCGGTTTGAAGAATGGCAAAGAATGTACTCTTGGGGAAAGCATTGGGGAGAAGCACCCACTGTCTGGGAACAGTTTTGTGCCTACTGTGTGCAGGGAGGTGTGCTGGACAGTGCGTTGCTGTGGTGAGCGGGACGGAAGGTGCCCCATGTGCTGCATGGTCAGGAGGCTCTGCGGCTCGCATGCCGTCGCCCACCAAGCAGTGACACTTGGCCGTTGATGGGGTTTCATATGCTGTTCTGAGAGCAGGACTGATCAGGGTCTTGGGAGGAGAGGACCGGGGCCCCAGGTTCCCCAAATTAGCCCCTCTGCACCTCGCCTGGCTCTCGGGGACAGGTGGTCCTCAGCCTTCCAGAATGCCTGCCAAGTGTGGTGATTCGGGTCAGCGGCACTATGCACGTGTAGGCTCAGACTCGGGGCCCAAACACTACGGCCCCGCAGGGCTGTTCTCAGGGCCGCCTTAGGAACGCTTGGGCCAGGTGGGTGCCACCCTATCCCCAGGTCATCCGGGTGGCTTCTCCGTGAGTGGGTAGGGAAGGGAGGCGTCGGGCTCCTCACTGCCGGTGACTCCTCCGGGTCTCAGCAGGGGTGTCTGATGTGGTTTCACGAGGAGACGAAGTTCGTCCACAGGACCTGAAACGTCCATGTCAGACTTGACACTTCACCCAGTGGCGTGGGCCTTTGTGCTGCCTAGCCAGGCTCTGTTCTTTAGGCCCAACCTGTCACGGCGGTGCACTTCCCGCTCTTTCCAGGTAACACTGGGCACCCTGGTGCGGTGGGAGGCAGGCGGCCTGCTTCTGCATCTTCTGTGCTTGCATCTCCCCTTGTGCTCGTGATGTGGCAAATGGCCCCGTTGGCTGTTCCTGGTGGAGGCCTAGCTGCGGGCACCCTGAGCAGAGCTGTGCGGGCCATGATGAGCCTCCCACTCTGGAGCCAGCTGGCCCAGGCAGGTCACTTCTGGGAGGCTCTACTGGGCTGTCCACAGCACTGACACAGAAGAGAGGCTGTTTGCTTATTGCTTAGCTGGCGGTGAGGCACCAGTGTAGGTGGGAGGGAGCATGCGGTTCCTCCCTGGCCTACAGTCCCCTCCCAAGGCATCGTGCTGTCATCCTTGTGGTGCTTGGGAACCGTATTTCATCTGACTGGGCCTCTGCCAAGGAGCCAGTCCTGCAGAAACTATTTCTTTATTCCAGGTTGGCCTTGCCATGTTGCCAACAGAGCCACCAGTCTTCACGGCATGCAGGTTCCCTCGGTGATGAGCATAGGTGACGTTCAAGGGGGTGAGGCACGTTGTGTGAGGTGGACATGGACCCTGGATCGGAGGGAGTTTGGGCTGCCAGGCCTTGTGGGTTGGCCAGAGTGTAAGCCGGTGCCCTTCCCCAGCTGTGGTGACGGAAGCCACCCGGGGGACTGCGCTCAGCGCCTCAGGAGGCGGGCCCAAGGTGTCTGCGGCCAGTGGCACATTGGCTGCCTTTTCCTCACGCCCTATACTCCTCTACCTTTCTGTCCATAGCCCTTTGAACACATGGGCCTTGAATGCTTAGATTCTAGGCCTGAAGTAATGTACGAACGTTCCCCATCTCAGGATTCCCTCTGACCTTGTCAGCAGGTATGAAGCTGACAGAGGCCATGCTGCGCTTCCCACCCTTCCTCTGGAAGTGGCAGTGGGGGCTGTGGGCATCAGGCCCTTCTGCTCTGGAGTTCCGCTCCATCCCACATGTCCTCAGCATTTAGAAATTGAAACCCTTGGATCCTCCATCTGCTTTGTGAGAAATGCTTCCTGGTAGAGCCCTAGTTCTTAGTTTGAAACCTACAGGGCTGGATAGGATGGTCATGTTCTGTACCTTCTGCAATGTCCCTGTGGGGCCTGGGCTGCACCAGATTCCCACTGCAGAACACGTGACCGTGCTCACATGGTGAAGGGAGATGAAAGACTTAAGCTATCAGCTAGGCTCGGGTTTTGCTGCCAAAGAAGATTGTAGAATCCTTTTTTCAAAGCTTTTAGATTTTGTAGTTACGGCTGAGGGATTCTGAGCCTTTATCATCTGTAGAAATAAACAGTAGTAAAAGGAAGCTAGAAGTATTTAAGGTCTTAAATGTTAAATGATTGGAAAAACCCAAGTTTACCCAAACCATTGGTTGAGGATGCAGTTTCCCTGGTGGGGTGGGGAAGACCTGTCTGGCTATTTTCAGCCCTCTTGTTCGCTGGGAAAGAGCAGGGCTGGGAGCCGCTCAGTGGCACCCCCGCAGTTTGGCTCCTCCAGCAGAGGAAGCGTACACTAGAGGGCAGGAGGCACGTCTGCAGGTATGCGGGGCCACAGTGGCCTCCAGTCCTCCTTGACACCTGGTAATTGGACTCTGACATAGTGACAGGTCTCCACATACTGACAAGAGACATCAGACCTTTAAAGAAGGTGCAGACGGGCACTGAACAAGGGGTGGGGGTAGGGCCAGGTAGCCTTATGTCCTTCCTGGTGGCCACATGGCCCTGAATGGTGGAAATTTGTAAAAGCGCACTTTAAAAAGTAGGATTGGCTTTTTAGTGACGCATTCATGATGGGACGTTTGAGATAGTGACAGAGAGAAGCTGGAAGTAACCCGAAATCCAGCAGTGCTGACGTTGGCCTGTGGATGCAGTGAGCGTGGGTGTAGTCCGGTGCCTCGGACCAGGGGCGCCTCTCTGCCCTCCGGCCTGGTGTCAGTAGGAGGCACTGGCGCCTGGTGCCTGTCCCCTGTCTACATGCACAGCGCGTCAGTGGGACTGCCTGCTCTCACGTCACAGACTGTGTCGTGGCTGTCGCACTTGAACCCCAGCCCGTGAGCAGGGGTTATTTCTGGTCACAGCTGTGCGGGCTCCTGACAGCTCGGGGACACCCCCACAGGCCGAGGCATATGCTGGTGGGGGCTGCGCAGAAGCTGCCCTCCCCCAGCCCCAGAGCCTCCGTGGGGCGGCCTTGTGCAGAGCAGCACTGCGTCCTGCAGGTGCAGGCTCAGCCCCGTGGACAGTGCCTGGGCGCCAGCTCACGTGTGCGGGGGCCTCTGTCAGCCCTCAGGCTCTGCTGTGCGGTCCTCAGGGGCTGCGGCTCCTGCGCCCCGCCAGCAGTGGTGGCTTTTGGCTTCCTTGTCGTGTGTTCCTCCTCTCTGTGTGGGGCTGTTCACCTTTGATACCTGTAGTCGCCACCACATCGTTGCCCATCATGTGAACTTACCCCTGTCTCTAGCTGTTGGTGGGTAAGTGGTTTTGTGTTATTTCACTTACCTGTCTTCCTGTGATAGTTCCCAGGGGAAGCTGTTGAACTGTCTGAAGGGCAAGCCCAGTTCTGCCTGTGGGTTCAGGCTTCGTGCAGGCCTTGTGGGTTGGAGAGAGGGGCAGGAGCTATGGCAGGAATGGCCTTCGACGCCGAGGGGTCCAGCCTGCTCAGGTGTGCAGTGGTGCCTCCTCGTACGCCTTGGTCTTGCCTGGGATTGTGAGGTGTTTGGGGGCTGCTTCTAGGTGGGACTCCGTGGGCTCCTGCCCCTCCAGGGATCATGTTTCCTTTGTGGCAGTGGCAGTACCCACAGACCTGGGCTGTGTGCTTCATGTGTGGTGGAAATTTCTAATGTTCAGAACACTGGTCAGGACTTGTCTGGCCCCGGCCTCCGGCCACAGTGGCCGGTGGTGGATGTTCCTTTTCACAAGATGATGTGTGGGAGGACTTTCTGCACACACATGCTCACGTGCCTTTCCTGTGGAAAGGGAGGGGACTTTGCAGGTGCTCCCACTGGCGGGTGAGTGCTGAGCCAGCCGCCCACCCCCAAGAGCGCAGGGTGACTCCACTGCGCACTGTGCTCGAGCCTCGGCCAGCCCCCCTCCCACACACTGCCGGGAAGACTGCGCATGAGTCTGTGCTTCCTGCACCGTGGCGGCAAGGCTGCCAGCGGGCCAGCGGAGGGCCTTTGGGAAATGTCCTGTGGGTGAAAACCAGGCATTCTGTCCGTCAGCTCCTCTAGCCCCCCATTCCCGTCTTCTTTTCTGAGCAAATTGGGCTGCATTTTTGAGGAAGCATGGTGGCTCTTTGTACTGGAGGCTGCAGTGAATGTGGGGACCCGGGAACTGCACTGTCTTGGGCTCAGACATGGGGCCGACCGGCGGGTAGGTCTGAATGTGGGTGCACCTGCAGCCCACTGTGCACAGAGGACTGCTGCGAGGGGTTTGTTTTTAAGTTAGTGTAGTTCTTTTGTTTATCAGAAGCCGTAGCTTCCGTGCTGGCTGTGTAATGATGTGTTAAGGACGGATTATCTCTACTTCTGCACAGAGAGCCTGGCTCCTCATGTCCCCTGGGTGTGTCCCCAGAAGCTCTGTGTGGGGACATGGAGCGTTAGGCCCTTTCTGTCCTGGAGGCTGCACTGCCCTTAGGTGGCTGGTGTTCGATGACATGCTGTCTATTTAAAGGATGTGGCTAGACTCAGGGTTGCCAAAAGGAAGCCCTCTGGGGAACCTTACGTATCTGACATGCATATGCAGCATGTAATTGGAGCCATGAGAAAGGTTTTGTTCAAAGCTATTGAAGAGTTTCCTTTAAACCTGTTGAATCTGGAAAGAGTTGTTAGTTTTTAAATTTTTTCTTTCTGGTAGTGACTTGTTATAAAGATATAGGGCAAAGACTGTATCTACCCATGTCTGCCTCCTTCCCCCAAAGCTCTGTGGTTGCTCACATGCCCTGCGTGGCCCCTGAGGCTGGTCCACCCCGCCTGAATCTTGCGGGTCCCTGGATGTCAGAGCTGAGAGCCGAGGGGTCCCTCACACGGAAGGGCTGGTGCTCGCCCACCCCCAGGGAGGAGCTGTAGCCTGCAGGCCCATCTCCTAGTTTTCTTGTTTAAGAAGCTATCATCTCACTTTCTCTTCTGAGCTGTTCTACTTTTTGCAAATCAAGCCTGCTGTTCAGCTGGTGCGTGTCCTCCTGTTGCACAGCAGCACGGTGTGTACACTTCCCTGATGTTCACTGCAGATGTAGGGGCCCCAGAGGCTGCTGTTCCAGAGCCTGACAGGACGAGACTAGGAGGCTGTCTGTGCCAGGGATGGGCTGGTGGCAGCCAGGTGGGCTCTGCAGCATGGCCCCGTGGGGGGTGGGGGTGCTGGCTGTGAGGCCCGTGGGGCCCAGGCTGGCTTGGGTCTCTACTTCTCTGACTTAGCTGTGCAGGAGGACACAGGGACACACAGAGTCACATCATCCGAGGGCCAGGCAACTACTAAGGATACTGTGCAGGGCACGTGTGGGGGCCGGGGATGAAAGGGTGTGCGGGGTCACCTTGCCACTCAGAAACCGCAGCCTGTGTGCCCCACTGGTCTGATGTCTCATGTAGGGTTTTGCCTGACTGCTAGCCTCTCACATACCAGCCTTCTTTCCTGGAGACAGACGCAGACCTGACTGACCAGTGGTTGAAACGTGCAAGGTGTCACCAATTCCCAGCGATGAATGCCAGTCAGGCGTGGGAAGCCTGCGTGTGTCAAGGCAGGTGTCTGTTAGTGGACATGAGCGAGCAGTTTGTGTCCTTTCCTTCAAACTGCCAGCAGCGTGCTGCTCCGGAAAAATATCTCACTTTGACTTGGGGACAGGTGCCTGGGCTCCCAACCTGGGCCAGGCTCTGGGTGTGACTCGGGGCTGAGTGGGCCAGGGGCCATGCCCACGCACGCACAGGGGCAGGAGCCCCCTCAGTGCGGGCTGGGGTGCTGCCTGCTGAGGCAGGTGTTGAGAAGACTGACTGCTGTCACTCATGGTTGTCTGTTTTGAGATTGATTTTCTCCAGTGCACCAATAAATTGGGACTCAGCAGCTAGCCTGCAGATCCCCCCAGGCTAAAGGATTGCTGACCATCTCACCAGAAGCATCTGGGTGGCCTGCTGGAGTGTTGGCTCTGGAAAATAGTATTGATACTTATTACGAGGTGCCTTCCTCCCACAGCTGCCGCACCTGATTAGCTCTGACGCCTGTCAGGCCACCAACTGGTCTTCTAGTTAGCACAGAACATACATGAACCACACAGGAAGTTGCACACTGGAATTTTGGGGTGACACAACTGAAGAATCATTTACGCACTGCAGATGTGACCCTGTTCAAGTTGTTGTAACTGAAAACCCCTCATGAGATCAGGTGCCTTTGTCTGCTGTGTTTGTGTCACACTGGGCCCTGTGCCTTGGCATTTGTGCTCCACCAGCCTCCGCTGTGTGCCGTGCTCTGAGGAGATCTGTCCGAGGAGGGGCATGTGCCCACAGCTGACTTAGTTCTGGGGTGTCTGGCCCATGCCAGCTTTGGTGGCTTCCTGGTGCCAGGGTACGGTGCTATCGGAGGGCGTGGGTGCTTTGCGGCTCTGGTTGTGGGATTTCATGTGGCGCTGGATGGGCTTTTGATGTGGACGTGGGGCTGCCTCCAGATACTCTGCTCTGGGCAGAGCAGTGGCCTCCCTGCAGCAGAATTGAGATGAAGTGAGGAGGGGCCTGAGGGGTCCGTGGCTGCTGTGGACAGGGCAGGCCTTGGTGGGACTGGGGGAATGAGGAGGGGCGGCTGCCTGAGGTGGGATACGTGGGAGACAGGCTCCATTTCAGGCGTCGTGCAATTTGAGGGGCTTCTGGCACACCCCAAGATAGGTGTCCTGCTTCTGTGGGGTTGAGGAAGCGATTAGGCTCCAAGTTTGGGGCCCTCAGCCTGCGCAGAAGAGGGTTGCGGGTGCCACAGGTCTCTGCCAGGCCTCTGAGTGCAGGTGCCGTGTGGCTGCTGCCCCTGGAGGAGCTGTGCATCCTGAGTTCCTCTCTCCTGGCGGGGGCAGGTGAGACAACACAAAGCCTTTATAACTTACCTACTTGATGTGACTTTCACCAAATTTGCAAGAATGTTTTATAATCTTATTAAAAGTAATCACTGTGTGTGTATAAAATAAGCTGTAGAGAACCAAATCCATTTCTATTGTTGTTTATATAGAATCAGAAATCCTTAGATGCAAAAAGGGGGGAAATGTATGTATAATGGTTGTAGTCCTACAATGGCTTTAAATTTTTTGCTGAAGACTGTTTCTAGGTGCCTTGTCCTGGAAGGTGATGTTGGCTGCATGTGCACATAATCGTTGCTCTGTTTTTCTTATATCCCTGCCTGGAGTCTTTTCTGAGGCTGTGTATTGTTGACGGGGGGTGTGTGAGGCTGGGGCCCTGGGTCCTGGGTGGGGGCCACGCATGCCTATCATCTGCCTTGGTGCCCCTAGGCTCTTTGTGGCTTCCTTGCTCCCGCCACAGTTTGGTGGCTCACCTGTCCTTGCCGTGTGTGGGTGGCCTTCATGGCTCTCCTGTGTGGCTTGTCTGCGAGCACCTGCCCCGGGAGGGAGGCTGCCGTGTCATTCCCAGCCTGGGAGCCTCCCCTTGGCCTCTTGGCTGGTGCCGAGGCAGTGTGGCTGCAACCTCACCCCTCTGTTGCCCCCTGGGTGCCCCAGCACCTGCATTGGGGGCTTCTGGCCCCTCACTCTTCTGAGGATGGACAAGCATGGGTTTTCTCTTCACACTTGCCTCAGCACAGTGTGGGCTGCTGAGAGAGCTCCTGGTGCCCCCATTGTCTGTGCGGTCTCAGTTAACTGGGGCTTTCCAGGTGGGCTGTCAGAGAATTCCATTCAGTGTGACTTAGAAAGGTTACAGTTCCGTCTTTGAATTGCAAATTAAACTTTCTCTTAAACTTTTTTCTATTCTGTTTTCGTTTTCCTATTATAGTCATTGTAAGAGGCTTTTTAAACATTGTTTGGTTTATTTATAAAATTAAGTTGCCTTGTACTTTTTAAAGCTATGCATGAATGTAATGCATTTTATTTTAAAGTAATTTACATACATGTCTCTTAATGCTTCCCAAGTACTTGTAATACATGAATCTAATACATTTAACAGAGAAACATGTACAGTTTTAATTCTTTTAAACATTCTCTTACCACGTATCTTAAAATTCTGTCATATCTGTATATCAGAAATCACATGTGCAAAGTTAAATTGCTCAGTTAGGTATTTTCACATGCAACCGGAACTGCAAATTACCTTAACTATTCCATATATTCTAGGTGTTTACACGCATTGAGATGATTCTGAAAATGAACACAGAAGTGGCTGTGGCTTGATTTGTCACTGGATTCTCCGTTCTGAGCCCCCAGGGCTGCAGGTGGCCCTAGGCAGAGAGAGGGAGAGCGGGGATACCCTGCTGCGAGCAGGCTGCACTGAGAAGCCCCTCTGTCTTTTAGGGCCCCCTTGACCATAGAACGGGGCCTGGTGTCCCGGAGCCCAGACACTTCCCTCCTCCCACCCTGACCCCTCGCAGCCTGGCAGGGTCTGGTTTCTTTGACTCTCCTCTCGTGTGGCAGTGTTCCTTCGGTAACCAGCATTCCCAGGCCCTTCTGTAGGAAACTTCACTTCCTTACGGGGTTTGGGGGAGCTTGTAGAGGGCATTTCACTGTTGTGAGCTGGTGCCTCCTCCTGACCAGGTCCTGTCCGAGCAGTGGCTCTGCCTGCCTGGTGCTGAGATGTAGGCGGGCTCTCCCACAACTCCAGTCGCTGCTGCTTTAGGTGCGCATGCTCCCGCAGGGCCCATCCTCACCTCTCTGTCTCCTGTGCCCAGTGGTCGCCGTGATCCTGAAGGCGCTGACGTACGAGGAGAAGCGGGGCGCCTCCAGCGTTGGCGCCAACGTCAGAGATGCTGCGTGCTACGTGTGCTGGGCCTTTGCGCGTGCCTATGAGCCGCAGGAGCTGAAGCCCTTTGTGGCCGCGATTTCAAGGTAACGCCTGCCAGAATCGTGGTGGGATGGGATCCACTTCTTGTCGCCCCTGGGATGCTGCCCCCCCAGCGTGCAAGGAGCAGTCAGCACAGGGCCTTTCCTATGAATGGTGTTCAGGAAATAGGCATTAGTGAGCAGACAGTGTAATTTTAAAGGATGATGTTTAAAAAAGCAGTAGCTCAGGAGTACAGTTCCTTTTTTATGGGCAAGCAGCTCAAATCAGAGTGTTAGGAATGTTCTAGAGGCCTTGGCTGGAGGACAGTTAGCAGATCCTTAGATAAAGGTGGTTGGTGGCCTAGACAGAGGAGACACAGGTGGGGACCCCATGAATCCCTCAGGTGAGCTGTGCTTCCAAGCATCTGTGTGTGCTCCTGAGAGAGGATTCTGGAAATCGGCTACTGTGGCTTTCGCCTTGGAAGTCCTTGGGAATGCCCTGGAACCCTGGAAAGCAGCCTTGGGTGGCAGCTGCTGTTGTGGGGAGCTGGGTTTTGTCCAGCATTAATTTAGTCGTTTTCATAGGCTAGTCCTTGAATATTCATCACTGTGACCAGCAAGCTTTACTGTCAAGTGTCTAAAGAGAAAGTCAACACTCTGCAGAACAGCTTTGTGAAGTTGGAGAAAACATATTTCTCCAGTTTCCTGGTGAGAGAACTTGGAGCCAGCAGTGGGACCAGCACCCCATGCAGACTGCAGCAGGCCTGGCTCCCTCGGGCTTCGATGTGCAGCCCAGCTGAGCCCCTACCAAGAGCATCTGTGCGTCTGTCCCACTTTCAGGACCTGGTGTTTTTTGGGAAAAGTGCAAAACAAATGGTGTCCCCGGTACGGTGAATTTTTCAGCTGATTTTTGTACACTGATTTGTTACTGGATTTTTGAACTGAAGTAAGTTTCTTGGACTTGGGGAAGCTCAGGTCTTCATTTCTTCCTTATTAAGTACAGGAGGGATGCTGAGCACCGTGGCTGCCTCTGCATTAGTCATGGTGCATAACACTTTCCTGACTTCTACTAGGAAATGGGTTTCAGGATCCTGCTCAGGCTGTGGAAGCCTCTGCCTGAGATGTGAGTGTGAGACCCTGTGGGCCTTAAATTCTGGAAGACCTCCTCTCCTAGGGCCGGGCGTGCCAGACCCTCCGCTCAGTTGCCTGGAGCTCCTCTGGAGCTGGCTCATAGGGTCTTGGGGGCAGCTGTGGGTTCTCTTCTCACTGGTGCTTCATCTCGCCAGGTGTCTCTCGGGTTAGGAGAGGGCCACAGCCTGTTTCCTGCCTGTGCAGTGTGAACCAGGCCTGTATCTCTCCATCTTGACTCTTAACATCAAAGTGAAGCCTCTGGAGGAGCCTGAATATTCGTCCCTGTTCAGGGAGATAAAGTGTTTTCGAGGAAGTCATAAAGATGTCTGGCCCTCATAGCCTTGTCCAGCCCCGGGCCGGGAGGGCGGAGCGGGAGGTCTGTGGTCTCTGGGATGTGCTGGGTGGGTGATGGCCGGCCTGAGGCCAGGCGGCCCGGGCAGCAGGGACCCACTTCTGCACCCTGCTCCTCCCTCGCCCACGCCACTGGGCCCAGCCACCAGGGGCCCCATCTGCATGTGCCTCACTCACCTGTGCTCCCCCAGGGCTCTGTAAACATGAGCTTTGTTTCAAGTACAGCTTCAGGGGAGGTGCTTCTTGTTGCTTGCTTGTCTTGCTCTGTGACTTTTTGGAAGTTGCTTCTAGAGACTTCCAGCTAGACAGTGAAAGCAGAAATGTGCATTTTCTGTGTTGTTTGCTTTAGCCATAGCCGGACAGTAAGACTGTGGATGGGCTGGTGCTACAGTGCATCCTCGGGGTGAGGCCGGGGACGTGGGCCTGGTACCTTGCGGTGGATGGGCCGAGTCAGGTCCAGCTCTCCACCTCAGCGGGTACTGCTTCTGCTGAGCGGCCCCAACAACCCGCTATGCAGTGAAGTGCCCCTGTGCCCAGGGGATCTGGCTCCTTAAATGGTCGTTCCTGTTCAGAATGAGAGTAATCCTGACATGCGCTCTCAGCTTAGTGTTTGCCTGAGACCTGTGGACGTGGCAGGAATCTGTGCCTCCCTCTCTCTGGTGTCTCTCTTTGATTCAGCCTAAGTGGAGCAGCAGGGCTGAGGGCTGAGGCTGCAAAGGAAATGGGAGCAGAGCGAGGCATAACTCCTGGAGAGCAGATGTCCTGCATGTCCAGAGCAGGCACAGAGGGTGGGGCTGTCACTCACAGTTCTCTGTGTGGGGCATCTGTGGGCATGAGCGTCAAGGTCACATGGCCCGTTGCAACGTGGAGAGAAGAGGACTGCTGATTAACTAAGTCCAGCCTTAGCATTGCTTGGGCATGAGTCTGTGCCCAGCTTGATGATGTGCATTCCTGGTGTGGGCAGGCCATGTGCCCTGTGGGCCCTTGGGCACATGCCCGCCGAGAAGCCTACACAGCAACCTGGGTTTAGAGGTGAGCTCCTTTCTGTGGAGCGTGCATGGGGCATCCATGGAGGCAGAATGGGCACTGGCACATTGTACTCTAGGTCAGACAAGTAAAGACAGGTTTGGGGCCACTGAGCCTGCCCTGTGGAGGGAGAGGTCCTGGCCATGACACTGGCTCTCTGCAGTGTGGCACTTCGCAGGACAGGACTTTGAAGAGACCAGCAACTGCCCGTGTGGGAGGGAAGGACTGCTGAGTGACTAGCTGAGAGGGTCCCGGGGTCCTGTGAGGGTGCTGCAGGTTCTGCTGGAAGGGGTGGGGGTCATGGAGGTGGGTGTTTGGCATGCTGACCTTGCTGAGCTGGGGGCTTATTCTAAGAAACTTACTAAGCATGAGGGATGGAGAACAGGTGTGTGACAGTGGCCACGTCGGCTGTAGGAGCTCTGTGTGTGGTTCCACTTGGGCCCTTTGATCTCTGTGGAGGTTGAAGCTCCTTGACCTCTGGGCGTGCTCAAGTGATTGTTAATGCCACCAGTTGGCAGCGGAGCCCAGAGACTCCTCCTTTGCAGCTGATCTCTCCTCATTAGCCTGGGAGTTTCTGCCTCGAAGGCCCCTTGCGTCCCCTTTCCCCACACCCATCCCAGGATAGACCCGCCAGGGCCCTTTGGAGCCACACCCGGCAGGGCTTCAGTCCAGTTTGGCAGGTTCTGGGGGAGCCTGCTCTCCAGCACTTCCCGTCCACACGGACGGCAGGCCTCTAGGGGGAGGAGAGGGCGGCGGGGTTGAGTCATGGGCCAGGGGCCTGCAGACGCTGCAGGTGCGCCTCCCTGCCCAGAAGTATCGGTTGGGGTGTGTCCTTTGAGACCTGCCTCCCTGGGTTTGTAATAAGTGACCACATTTTAGTTGTCAGCTTTTAAGCCCATTTATCCTGGAACATGATAGAATCTTGGTATCTTCATACTTTCACAGGGTCTTCACTGGGTGTGCAAATGTAGAAAGTTGCAGTCAGAATGTAATTCTGTAAACGGAGTAGAAACGCCTACTAAAAAGCACTGTTCAAGCAGCAAGGAGGAGGCAGGATGGGGCTTGGTGAGGGCACCCACGCAGCCGCAGGCCAGGCAGGCGGCCCCTCCGCAGGCTGCTCCGCACCCAGCTGCTCCCCCTTCCTGGGGAGCACGGAGGGTCTTGCCTTCCCCCATGCCGGGCACTGTGCACCGGTCCTGTTTTATAAATACCTGAAAGTAAGGTTTAGGTAAGTCTGATCTTGTTTTGAGTCAGCGTCGGTTGGTTTTGAAACCCGTATTCTCTCAGCATTGTACACAGACTAAGAAATGCAGTGATTATTCTGTGGGAAAGTAGATGGGGCTACCTGAAAAGCCAGGTGTAATCTAGGGACAGTGAAACCCAGGGAGTTAAAATGGTGCAGAATCTAGAAAATGCCTTCTTGCCAGTAAACAAAAGCCAGTTTGCAAGAAAAAGCAAAAGGAACCGTGCTGTTGCCATCATGTGCGTTGGCTGTCACCTTGTAGCGATTTCCTCACCTGAAACTCTTTTGTAAGCCGAGCTTCCATTGACATCAGCACTGCAGGGCCCCTCCCGTGCCGGCTGTGCCAGCTGCCCTGGCAGAGCAGGCCCAGGGAGCAGCGCTCTGCGCGGGCAGCGCCCGGGGCCTGGCTCCCAGATCTCTTCCTCGAGGGCAAGACCGTCCTGAAAAACCAGGACATGGCAAGCATTGCTCAAAGCTACGTCCCTCTCTCACTCAGCCTTCTTAAGGGCAGGCTTCCAGAGGGAAGACAGCCCTTTTGTTTTTCCAGAAAAGTTCAGTGGCAGTTACTGGCCACACTGTCCTCAACTGCCCACCTGATAAGCTCCACTCAGGCTCCCTGTGGCTCTTTTGACTTACAGGCACTTATGGCATCTCCTGTGTTTTACTGCTGTGTCAACTGGTGTGAGCTTTGATTCTCATTATTTTGGGAAGGAAGTTTCAGCCATGGGCAAGTCTCATATTTTATCAAAAAACAATGTGATTTGCAACTTTCATACTATGTGGATGGGTAATAAATTATTAGGTATTTAGATTTTTTTTTACTTCAGAATGACAGGAGCACTGTTTCCTAAGGTGAAAACAGTGTACTTTGCTTTTTATTGCTGTAAAATACAAACAAACAAAAATTGAGTTTGGGGTGAGATCTGCCCTTTGCCTTGCCTGCTGAGTACCAGGCGCCTGGAGCTCGGAGCAGGCTGGGGCATGTGGGCTCCCCATCATGGACAAGAAAGTCCGTCTGTGTTTGACACAACCTTTCTTCTGTGCTGGGAAGTCCTGGTGAGGTTCCCTGCAAGCTCCTGCAGTGAGAGAAAGGGGGGGGCGGCCTGAGATGCGTGGGTGTGCCTTGCGTCCGCATGGCGTCGGAGCCTGAAGGGGAGTGGGTGACAGCACTAGGCCTTGTCCGGCCCAGGACTCCGGGCCGTGGGAGCCATCGTGGTCACACTAAACCAGTGTTATCATAGCCTGTTGTTATTTGAGACATACTAGTATTTCTAGACAAGCCAGTTTTGTTCTGAAAGTGACATTAGTTTTAAAAATTTAGTCCAAATGAAAACAGTTTTGAAAACCTGTTCTATTCATGGGTGCATACACAGTTGTTTCTTGAATTTAACTGGAGTCTGTACTTGGTTAAAAGCGGTGTTTTTCATTGGCACTGTTTATATTTGTCTTCCTATGTCTGTGAAGTTAGGTAAACTGTGGGTGAAACGCGTTTTAAGCCACTTGTGAGCACAAGCTGCCCTGATCGCTGCCAGGCCAGGCCTCAGGCTACAGTCGCACCATCTCCAGATCCTGGCCTGGGATGAGCTGCCTCTCCGAGGGGTTGCTTCCCATGGCACAGGTGCTCCAGGTAAAGGGCGTGGGGATCTTGCACCAGACGTGGACCGCCTGCAGCTCCTGGTGTTACTCAGAAGTAGAGGGCTCTGTCCCGTGCTGTGCAGCCTCTGAGGCTGGAGGCCTCTGCTAGAGGCGCTGGGGGTCCAGAGGACGTGCCCCAGGTGAGTGTGGGCCCTCAGGTGGGAGAGGGACGTGGACAGAGAGCCCCTCCCTGTGGCCCCCAGCTGCCGCCCTCAGGAGGTGGGACAGGAGAGCGGCAACCACACCAGAGTGGGGCGCAAGGCCGCAGCCTTTCCTTTGTCGTGTTTCAGCTCTGTCGCTATGGAAACCTGGAGGCCGGGGCTCGGTGTCTGCGTCTGTTCCTCTGAACTCCCCACACCTGCAGAGTAGGTTCAGCTCGGGCCAGACGTAGCTCCTGGTGGCCACACTGGCCAGCGGCTGGTACAGAGCAGAACTGGTGACTTTCCCGGTGGCCTTGGCCACACTGAGGGAAGCTCGGCCAAGGTTGGGCTCAGTCTGCCTGGGTGGGGCCAGAGCATCCGCAGGCAGGTGGCAGGGTTGGCGGCCCGTGCCCGGTGTGGTGCCTTAGAAGGGCTGCTTAGATGGCCCTTGGCATTCCATGAGCACCAGCTTGGGAGAGCAGCGACGTCTAGCATCTCCTCTATGTTCCATTCTCTCCTCATTAGTAGTGTTCCATAATTTAAAAATTGTAATTTAGGACAAACCTCAACAGGAAGTTTCAAGAATTGGGTGTCAACATGAGCTCCTGGTAGCACTGGCTGGTCCTCAGAGTCAGTAAAGTCAGTTTCTCGTGTTAGATGCTAGAGGAAAGTAGAACTTCCTATTAATCTCTCCCTAGGACATTGATCTAAGGATGAGAAGAGGGGCCTTGTTAATATGTAAATGTAACACTTCTTTTTCCACTGATTCTGAGAATACACTCAGAATAAAATGCAAGGATTTTGAAGAACCATGATTCTGTGGCTTGTGGTTATTCAAAGTCAGGTAAATGTGTGTCTTGGTCTGTTTAATGATGTCTAAGATTTTGTTAACAAAAGCCATAATGAGGTTGAAGTAGTGGCAGTCTTAAAACATTTTTGCTAAAGATGATGATGGTCCTTTAGTTTTAAAAGCCAGGTATTTGAAAGCAGTCACACTTGGCTGCAGTTTGTAACATAATGAAACATTCAGAGCAAAAGGGAGTAACTTCCTGTTGACAGCCACTTGCTCAGGAAGTTACTCTGAGCTTCAGCAGGTAAAGATATAACGGAACAGCCCGGACACTCACACCTGGAGCTCCTGAATGTGGTTGCTTTTTAAAAAAATCCAGTAGTTTTGAATTATTCTCAGAAGTTCCGAAGTAACTGGGCGCCTTCCCTGGAGCCCTCCACCAGCGTCCCCTGGGGGCAGCATCTTCTGTACCAACCTTAGTGGAGTGATGCACTGCCTGGGAGCACCAGAGCCCATGGGTGCCCCCCACCCCCAGGGAACAGGGGTGGCTGAGGCGGGGTCTGCAAGGTTACTGCTGGGAATGCTTTGGGCTCTGTGACTACTTTGTCCTCTCCTCTGTGCAACACCGTGGGCGGCCAGCACCATGTGGGCTTGGCCCCTCTCCCCACCCCTGCTCATGGAACTGCGTTTTGTCTGTTTGCACTCAGGGGCATGTCCTCTGTCCTTGGGGCTGTCGTCTGATTCTGGGGTTTATCTTGTTGCTCTGATGGCTTGCCTTGGAGCTATTGCAGGTTGGTATTGGTGTCCTTTCAGCGGGGCTGTGCTCCTGTTTTGAACACTCTCGCTTTCTAGCCCGGCAGTGGCTCCAGACTCTTTCCCCCTTGCTCAGCCCTGGAGGCACAGTGTGTGTTTGTCTTAGCCGACATGCTTCCATACCCAGTGCTCGGCTGCCCAGCCGTCTGCGAGTCAGTGGATCCTGGTGCTGCGGCTCAGCACCTGTGGCCTGGCCCACCCACCCCACGTGGTCATCATCTGCTCTGCATCCGCATGTG
Source organism: Smutsia gigantea (assembly GCA_032199065.1). Classification (NCBI taxonomy): domain Eukaryota; kingdom Metazoa; phylum Chordata; class Mammalia; order Pholidota; family Manidae; genus Smutsia; species Smutsia gigantea. The sequence continues at coordinate 663,023 of JAVSCE010018297.1, forward strand.
GTAGCGTCAGCCTTGCTCACCCACATGCTTGTGAGGAGCATGCCCTGCTCGGGGAGAGCTCCAGTGAATGTGTCCCCACCAGCTTCCCATGTCACCAGGTGTGGCCTCCCGTGTAACTCAGGCAAGGTCCCCGGGTGTCCTCAGAGCTGCATGCAGTGACCATCACTCTGGCCAGGCACAGTGGGCCATGCAGGGTGGGCCCCCAGCACAGGGCCACCAGAGGGGCTCCATTACCATGCCCCTCCTCACCCCCCGCCCTTCGAGGTCACCCAGCCCTGGCCACCACCTGTCTGTGTTTGGTCCCTGTGGTTTTGCCATTTCTAGATGTGAATAGAAACACACAACATATAGACTAGATGCTGACATCTTTTGCTTGGCAGCACGCATTTAAGCTTATCTGCTTTTGGTGAATTGCCCTTTTGGGGGAGGCCACTAGTCTGACACGGATCCCAGGCTGAGCCATGGGGTCAGCAGGGTCGATTCCTTCAGGCTGGTCCTGCTGCCCTTCCAGCTTCTAGCAGTTACCTCACCCGGGCTCACGGCCCTCGCTTCTCCTGCACAGCCGGGCTGGCCGAGTCTGTGTCATGTGGCTTCCCTTCCATTTTGCCAGGCCCTGGGGCAATACAGGGCCTCCAGAGCCCAGCTTTTCATAGCCTGCTCTCAGGAGGCCTCACCGCACCTGCCGGCGTAGCCCTCCACAGGGAAGGAGCCCACCCATGGGTTCCAGGCCTCTGGGGGAGGGTCCATCTGCCGCATGGGGTGTAGACAGACATGGTGTGGCCGGAGGGACTTGTGGGATTCAGGAAGGTGGCTCAGGGCAGAAGAACTGGAAGGTGTGGGTGTGCCAAGGGGACTCCTGAGGCTCTGCAGGGAGGATACTGGAGATGTGGGAGCAGTGTGAGGCCCTGCTGTCAGGGCAGGGGATGGGGCAGGCACTGTCCCTTTGAGGTGACCTCTGTGTCTGAAATACCTCTTTTTTACCATGTTTTCTCTGTGGCTGATACGGATGTAGCTTCTCAAGTCGTGTTTAGAATTAGCACTGCATCCATGCCCGCCCCAAGTCCTTTTTCTGTTGTTACTAAGGCCGTGCATTCGGGTTTATCAGAAGGTGAAGTGTGATGCTCTCATGAAGAGAGATTTAAATGAAGCCTGGTGAACCGGGAGCCGCCCTTCTTTCTGCGTGGCTGTGGCCTCGGGGTCACAGCCAAGTTGTGCCAAGTCTGCAGGACTTGGCGTGTCACCGAGTGACTTGGCTGGCCGGTTCTGAAGGTGCCGGGTGTCGCCCCTGCAGGCGTTTGCTCTGATGGCCCGGGCCCCTGCCTGTGCTCATCGCCTGTGGTGAGGCTTGGGCCCGGCCCTGGAGCAGCATCTGCCCCGCGTGTCTCCTGCCCTGTGACTTCTGGCCACCCAAGTGCGCCCTGGTGTGGCCCTCGTTAGGATCGGGCTGGTGCCCCTGCTCCCTTGTGAGCTGTTTGCTGCCGTGTGCTGTGCATAGGCTTGCGTGGGCGTCCATGAGCAAGGAGCAAACACCAAGGCAGGCCCTCCATCATGCGGGCAGGGCAACCCCCTAATTAGCCCTCTTCCTCTTTTTTCAGCACGCTGGTGATTGCAGCTGTGTTTGACCGAAGCGTGAACTGCAGAAGAGCGGCCTCTGTGAGTGTCCCAGTTTGTTACTGGGGTGGCTGGGCTCTGGGCTGTGACCACTCTGCTCGGAGGCTGTGGTGTCCGTGCAGCCAGGGTCAGCCAGGGTCGGCTGGAGACTGAGGGGTGCTACGCCAAGCCCAGGCAGCTGCGCACTGGGAGCGGGGGCGGGTTTCCTGTGAGCCTGCAGTGTCAGAGAGGGGGTGTGGTGGATTTCATTTGGTGGAACAGAATATGTTGTGTGGGTGGTGGGCCCGAGAGGATGGAGAGGGTGCCCAGAAGTGTCAGGTTGAAGGTCCCAGCCGCCCTCCCTTTCCCAGCGCCATTGCAGGGCAGCAGGCTTCCTTGTCTCAGAAGTGACCAGGCCCTTCCTGGCCAGGCAGGCAGGCGTGGAGATGGAGAGGGCCTTGCTCGGGAGAGAGCGCTCTGCCCCAGCTGCGGAGGCTGGAAGCAGGTGTTTGGTATCAGCAAAAGAGCAGATATGTGTTTAGGGGTTTGGTGGTAGAGGGTGAGGGAAGCAGCTGTGCCCCACAGGGCCCCGGGTCCGGGTGCAGCAGTGGGAGCTCGTGAGGCAGACGAAAGTGCTGTCTGCACAGACCCTGGCTGCACGGCTGTGTGGCCCCTGCTGATGCGCACTTGGCATGGCACTTCTGTGAGGCAGTGGGCTTTGCAGAAGCGTGCATGAGGCTCTGACGAGGTCATGGGCAGGCACAGCTTCAAAGTTAGGGTTTTGGCGCATCACTGTTTACTCTGCCTGGCCAGGTGGGACAAGAGTGAGGGCTCTGGTAGCACACCGCTGCACTCGGACTCCCACACACGGCGCTTCCTGAACACATGTGCTGGCAGAGTCTGCATCATGCTGGGGGCGCTCCTGCTCTGTGGACAGCCAGGCCGACAGGAGCTCATGTGTGGGCATCGCTAGAGTCACGCTCAGGGCCCATGCTTAGTGGTGAGGGCAACAGTACAGGTGGGGGCTTGGGCAGGACCTGGCTCAGGTGGCAGAGGGCAGGTGGCAGGTGGTGGCCTGGCTGTCTAGCGAGGTGCACCAGAGCATGGGGATGGGAAGCTTCCATAGCGCCAGCTGCAGTGGTTTCCTCCTGCTTGTGCAGAACTTCCTGCAAAGGAAGCCGGGCATCGGCACCCAAGGCAGCCCCATGGTCTGCCCAGTCTCATCTGGCCATGGCTTCTGTGTTCCAGGCTGAGTCAGCTCACCCCCTACGCTTTCCAGTGCCCAGCCCCACTCGTGGGCCTGTGGGATGTGGACCCAGGTCCTGGGCCCTCCCTGCAGATGCCCTGTGGCTGGTCCCTCTGAGGTTGTGTAGGGCTTTGGCCTTTGGGTACATTAGGGAGATGCAGAGAATGGGAGCCTTTGCTTCGCCATGGCTGCTGGCTTGACCTTGTGTGTCAGGCCTGGAGTGGGGTGTTCCTCATGGTCTCGACAGGCAGGGTCTTGTCATCCATGAATAAATAAGAGCTTACTTTTTCCTTCCAGTCTTGGTGCCTGGTTGTGCTGGTAAGAGGGGCTGCCAGGCCACTGCAGGGCCATGTTGGAATGGACGTCCTGTCGTGTCTCCTGGGGAACGTGCCCCTCTTGTTGCCACTGTGGATGGCGCTGGCTTTAGGTGTTTGGTGGGTGCTCTTCAGCAGGTTGAGGACATCTGCTGGGTTTTGGGAAGTGGTGTGATCATTGTCAGAGTTTGAGATGGCCGTGTGGTTTTGGCTGTGTTCTAAGATGGTGTCACAGTGATTGGCCTTCAGGGAGGAAGCCCCATGTGCCATAGGGCGGCCCTTCTGTATGCGCAGCTGGATCTGGTTTGCCAAGGTTGTATTGAGAAAATTGAGTGTATCTGTAAGGGATGCTGGTCTGCAGTTTTCACTGTTGTGTTGTTTCTCTTCGGCTCAGAACCAGGGATATCTAGCTCCATGGGCAGAGTTGGAGTTCTTGTAAGGAGTTTTAAATGATGGACGTTTCTGCTTTAACTGTTTGGTAGAAGTTGCCAGAGAGCCCCATGCACCTGTTCTGGTTTCTGTTTCTTTGGAAGTAGTTGAATTATTCAGTTTCTTCACTTGCTGGGGATCTGCTCAGCTTTCCTCTTTCCTCTGGTAGAGGAATCTCTCCGTTTCATCTGAGCTGTCCAGTGCAGCTGCAGCATCAGTGGGCCTGTCTGCCATTGCATGTTCTGTCTGTCATATCATGTGACATCGAGAGGAGGATTCTGGGTGGTTTGCAGCCTGGGACCCCGGCCCTTCCGCTTGCTCCTCTGCCTCCCACGCTCATGTGTCCTGGCACACGGAGCCTTGGTGCGTGCCTGTGAGCGTGTGGCTGGCCCTCTGGTTCTGGGCAGGGAAGCATTAGGCCCTCCAGCAAGCGGTGGTGCCCTAGAAGAGCAACGGGAGTGTGCGGTGCGCCCCCGTGTGGGAAGCAGCAGCAATTAGGACAGCTTACCACCCCTACGACTCCTTCCCGGGACAGGGGAACTGCCCGGTTCTCTTTTATTAAGCTCTGTGGGCTTGTTTTCCTGGGTCTAGTGCAAGGGGTGAGCCCAAGACACAGTCAGGGTGCTGCACACCCTGCTCCCTGGACCTCTGTAGCCTGAATGGCCTGCGGGGCCACATGGGGAACCCTAGCATTTTGTTGTATTTCATGCCCTGGGGATCAGCATCCCGTGATGCCCCCACCTTCTCCTGGTTGTCACGCAGCTGATGGCTGAACCACTTGTGTGTTAAGGGCTCCAGATGGTTTCTGGTTTGGGACAATTAGGGATTATGCTGCTGTGAGCATCCTCGTACGGGATTTTGTGGGAACAAAATAGCTGTATCTCTGGGAAGCGCTGGAGTGCATTTGTGGGTCCACGGAGTTGGTGCCTGCCTCTGAAGGGAAGTGAGTGCCGTGCCCTCCCCAGGGGGCTGCTTGCCCCCCCAGCAGCCATTGGGCCTGGTTGTCTGGAGCCTCCCAGCACTGGGAGCTGTCCCTGTTTCTGTGTTAAGTGTTCTGAGGCGTGTGGTGCTACCTCAGCATGGTTTAGCTTGCGTCTCTCCTGGCTGGGATGGTGGTGCATGCCGCCTGTCTGTCCTCTGGCGAATTGCTTGGGTCTTTTGCCTGTCTGATGGCCTGGCTGTCTGCAGCTGCCCTGAGTGCAGTGTCCTTTACGTGGGAGGTCAGGTGCAGCTCCGCTCCAGCCTGTGGCCATCTTGCCATCCAGAGCAAGAGGTTTCCGTCCTGATGAGACCCAGCTTATCAGTCTTTTCTTTCATGGATCATGTTTTGGTGTCAAGGCTGAGAACTCGTCACTGAGCCCTAGATCTCAGGGCTCTCTCCTGTTTTCGCCATCAGTGCGGTGACTGTGCCGTGATCCCTGTGGCTGCCCAGTAGCCTCCCACGTCTTCTCCCTTTCCAGGACTGTTTGCTTGTTCCAAGGCTTGTGCGCCTAAATCTGGTTTTACTCTTTACCTCTTTGATGTCATGAGAATAGTAAATGTCTTCCTGAGGACTATGTGTCACATATGCTAATGTCTTTTTCCTGTTGCCTTTTGGTTGGTTTCATTTTTGTTTTTTTTCTTTAATGAATGTTTTGCAAAAGGTATGAAATGGTATACAGCAAAATTCAAGTATCCCTCTTCCCAGTCTCACAGCTGCTCAAGGCCACCAGTGAAGTGTGTCTGCTGTGCCCCCCGCCCCCCCGGCTGTGGCCACCAAGATTGAGGTCCTGGGCACAGCCCGCCTTTCTGGTTTTCTGCCAGAGATGGTGGGCATGCAGTTAAATACTATGAGGTCGGGAACACAGACCCTGGGGTCTCTGGGTTTTTGTTTTCTTGATTTCTTTTTGCCCACCTGTGCACATTCCTCCCAGGGCCTGCAGGTAAATGATGATGTCGTAGCTGAAACAAAATCTGGGGGGGGTTATGACCTTGCTCCCAGAAAGCTCCTGGCCCACACACCCCGGTGCAGGCTGTGTTGGCAGCTGTCGGCTGTGGTTGCACACAGGCCCAGCAGTTGTCACCACTCACCTGGCCTGTCTGCCTGGCTGTCTCTTCAGGGAAGGTTGGAGGTGGAGGACCAGGAAGGGCTGGGTGGTGAGGCAGCATTCTGAGGAAAGTCCCTAGCCCTTTCTGTTCTGACCCATGAGCAGTCCCAGTCTCCTCCTGCGACCTTCCCCAGGGGCCACTTGGACAAGCGCCACTCACGTGTGCTCCAGCCCCTGAGCTGTGTCATGTCATAGTGATCCCAGGAAAACGACTTGGGTGCTGGGCTTTCTCTAGCTGATGATTTGGCTCTGTTCTGCTTTTCCTATCTGGGGCCTCAGATTGAGCATTGGCATGAAGCTGACATTAGCAGCTGGAGGCCACTGTGCAGGAGGTGTCTGACTTTATAAACTCAAATTCTTAAATTGTGGTTTTAAAAAGCACCAGGACATGAGAACAGAATGACAAACAGCCTTGAGGCTCTGATCCGCCAACAATGAGGGCTTTTATTTAAGAAATGAAGCTGTGGGCCTCTTGTGCTGTATGGGTTTGTTCTGAGTTCATCTCCTGATATTCTGCAAAGTGCAAACCTTGCTCACCACTGTGTGTTCTCTCTATTCCTTAGGCTGCTTTCCAGGAGAATGTGGGAAGACAGGTATGGTCACTTTTAAGAATCTTCATGCCTAAAGCTTCCTGTGGAGTTAGCAGTAGAAATATTCAAAGCTACAAGCCTAGTATCTTTCTGCACTTAGTTGTGGGTAAAGAATTTACCAGAATAAGCTAATACTTAACCCAGTGACTTCTGGTCACGATTCACTTACAGTGTTACTCAGGTGAGTATTGACGCACATTTTAAATAATCAGTAGTATGTTTTACGGGACACCTGAACATTTAAGTAATTTTACACACAGACACCAGAAATCAGCGCTGTATGCGCTGCTGAGGACCACTGAGTTCAGCGGTTGCCTTTGGCTGCTGGAGGTGGGTGGAAGGAGGACCCGGCTTCACAGGGACAGAGAAGTGACTCCTGCGGGTCCCCCATGTGGGTGGGAGCCAGCTTCCGGAAACATCACCCACAGCGCATCCTGATGCTCGCCAGCATCACTGTGCCCCGACCCCGAGGCCTTTCTGATGTCTCTTGAATGGTTGATGGCTGTAAGGCTCTCACTCCCTGGTTGGAAGTTTGTCATTTATATATTTTTAGAAAACTATTTTGTTTCCAGTTGTCTAATAGTCTTACCAGAGAAATGTGGATAATAGCTTGCAGACTCTGGGGCTGCCTCGGCTGGTAGAGGGTCCGTAGGTGGGCTGCCCTTCCCCAACTACCCTGTTTCTGCGCCTGCTCTGGGTGTCGGCTGTTAAGCCCCCACGCAGTGCCTCCCAGCAGCTGTCCTGTCAGCTGGCCAACAGGCATTCAGTGTGCGTGTCTCACGGACCGGGTGCTGGGCTCCTGCTTACACGGGACACAGGCTGAACGCAACCGGCAGCTTTAATACTGGTGAAACCTGGTGTCTTTTTATGGTGTGTGGTTGAAAAAAAGGTCTCTTAAAACATTTTAAAGTTGAAAAGAAATTAAGTATCTTTAAGTGGTTCAAATGCTTTTGGTGTAGTGTGCAGCCTGGGTGGGTGATCTCAGGGTGGCCTATGTGAAAGTCCTTGTGTGAGCAGTGTAAAGTAGCACATGGTTTTAGCTGTCCATTTGTGTCATGACTCTTCATTTTATGTATGTGTATGAATATGATCAGTGGACTTTTGGAAATGGCTTTAGTCATTCAGATGTTTATCTTCCCCCACTTTTTCGTCAGGGCACTTTCCCTCATGGAATTGAGGTCCTGACCACAGCGGACTATTATGCTGTTGGTAACAGATCTAACTGTTTCCTTGTTATAAGGTAAGTTTTTAATATTCATCACAAAATATAACACTCTCTTTGGCTTAGATGTCAAAAATCAGTTTCCACCATTTTCTTTCTACATCCTGGAAGGTCCACTAAGAATAAATATAACTTAGGTGTGAAAAGTTAAAAATGAACTAGGACTGTTAGCCAGACTTGAGTCTTACAATGTCGGGTAGAGTGCGCCCCAATTCCGCTTCTGTAGGACGTGGGGAAGTGCAGGCTGGCGAGAAGTCCAGGAGCAGGGGGCGGCCTGGAGAGTGGGGTCTGATGGGGGGGTGAATTGTTTGAAGCATGTGAACTGGACTCGAACACTTTCTCTGCGAATTATTTTTTCTTGAACTGCCCTGTTTTATTGGTGCTGTTCCTGTTGGGGGTGTGGTCTTGCGTGGAGAATAGCCACAGGCCAAAACTGCACTGCCTTCTGTGCAACTGCTTTTCTATGGGATGTCACAGCGTATGGAGTTTCTCAGAATGAAACCTTGGATTAGAAGTGACTGCCCGTTTTCTGTTTCAGTTGTAGTGTTTCCCATTTGCAATCATCTCCAGGCTGTTAGGGGATGGGGAAGAAGTCAGGTCAAGAAGTAAATGTTTAATATCCCTAACTGCACTTTGCAGAAGTTACACTAGACCTTTACTTCCTGGGGGTCACTGCATTTGTATGTTATTAACCCCTTGTGACACTGACACAAGAAGGACATGGTTTTGTGAAGTGATTTACTCACCTTGAGTTGGGAGAAGAAACATGATTACTGACCATTGTATGTCCAAGGCTGTGCAGAAATCAGCATTTCTCCATAACCAGCATGGACAGATTTAAAAGTACATATATAGCATTTGGCCTCTTTCCCAAAAAGAATTTTTGACCCAAAATACCATCTGTATTTTTAGCGCCCTTTCCATCTTTTCCCCAGCAGGTAAAGGCCTCTGCCATACCAGCTCTTTCCTGTGTTCCTTCTGTTCCCTCTGATCGCTAATATTTGAATGTGTATTTTATGTGGAGAATCTACCACCTTTCCCCGAGTTTTGTGGCTGAAACAGTGAGTGGCTTTCAGCCTGGGCATGTTTCTCCTGTCACTGAGGCTCTGAGCCAGGCCTAAGACACGTGTGATTCGTTGTCTGCATTTTATGGGGACGTTTGGCAGAACCTGACCTTGCTCAGGTGTTCTTTCACAGTGCGCTTGGCACATAGTATGGATGAGAGGTATTCTGTGAGGATGGATCCCGCGGCTGCACCCCATCACCAAGCTGGGGGGGCTTTCCCCTTGACCTGAGGCAGGGTGGGCCCCTGGGGTCCTATGGTCAGCCTGGCCTGTGGGGTGGAAGATGAAAGGGTTCTTTTAGCTACCTGGCTCACTCACTTGCCAAGAAGGACATGAGAACTCCCATCAGCGTGGTTTATTCCCCGTAAGACAAACAGACAGAGTGGCTGTCTCGGAAAGGAGAGAGCAGCAGCGGCAGCAAGGGGGGAGCTGCTTATATAGGAATTTAGGGCCTTGGTGAGCGGGAATGGTGGCCTTGTGACTTCTGAGAGACAGAAACTGATGCAGACAATAGGGACTTTTGCTACACTCAGGTGCAGCTGCTATAAGTGATAAGGAGCTGCTGCACCCGGAGACAGTTCAAGTCTGTGTGTTAAAGGAAACTTAATATTCCTTCAAGGTTGTGTATTAAAGGGCATCTAACAGAAGACGGGTGAGGTGGGGGTACTGTGTTAAGGGAGCCTGGAGTGGGTGGGGGTGGCCCAGGAGGGAAGGGACCAGGGTCAACAGGGCCCAGCCCGGGGGGCGGTGTGGGGCTTCTGAGCCAAAGTGGGGAGTAGGGATCCTCTTGAGGTCACGGAATGTGCCTTGATGGTCAGATCTGCAGTTTGAACTTATCACTGCAGCTGCATTTTGGTAACTGGTCAGGTCCCCTCACGAGTTGGGGGATGGGCAGGCCTGGGAGGCAGGGCCCCTGCGGGGCTTGGAGGGGTTCTGTCACTTCTGCATTCTGAAGGCACCCCCCTCACCCTGCTCACCTCCCATGGCCCCTCCTGCCCTGTTGCCTTCATGGTGCCTCACACCACTGCCAGGCCTACCGCCCTCCCTCCTGCAGCCTCTGAGCACTGAGCAGGTGCTGCCATGCCTGGCTGGTGGCTCCTAGGCAGCTTCTCCTCTTGAGGGTAGTTTCTCTGCCCGCTTCCCTAGGGTCTGGGTGGCTCTGGGTGCTGACCTGGGTCCCTTGGTGATGCAGGACTGGGAGTCGTGTCCTGGCGCCGTACCAGCAGCTTCCCCCTCCCTGACCTGCTCATCGCAGTCCTCACCTCAGCAGGGGAGGGGAGGGGCACTCAGCCCACCTGCTCAAAGCCTCCACTGCATGTCCTTTCCTCTCCAGACCCACCCATCACTGCACTGACTCCCCCGAAATCAAACCAAGTAGCACATGTGTCCATGCACCCCTGCTTTCCCCATGTATGCATGTGTGCCCACATGCACCCATGCTCACCCCTTGTATGCACTCACATGTTCCCATGAGCCCCTGCTCACCCCCATGTATGCACGTGTGTGTGCCCATGTGCCCCTGCTCACCCCGTGTATGCACGTGTGTGTGCCTAGTACCCCTGGTCACCTGTGTACACATGCATGTACATTTGCCCACATGTGCCCTTCCTGACCCCATGTACACATGCAGGTGTGCTCCCTCAGGATGTGTGAAATCAGGTTTTCCCCCTTGGCTGTCTCCAGCTGCTTTGTCTCTCAGCTGCTGTGCAACACACGTGGATGATACTAAGTCCGTGTCAGGGTTGTGCTGATGACATGGCAGTTTCAGGCAACATGTTAGAATTGGGTGCCTTAGAGGTGTGGAGTGGAGTTGGTGCCCGTGTGTGTGGTGTAGGTTTCAGAAGGTGCAGGCGATGCTTGGGAACCCATCCTGGCTCACCTGGCTCTCAGGGGCCCTCTGTCACTACTCTCTGTCTTCCCTGGAGACTTGACTCCTGTGTGTGTGGCCTGATGGCCTCCCTGCTGTCCATGCTGGTGGTGGCACGCACAGCGTGAGGCAGGGCAGTGTAAGTGCTCAGCACCATTGTCAGCCACATGGTGGCATTTGGCTGCTGGAAGTGGAAGCAGCTCTGTGTAGGCTCCATGTCAGAACATACGTGTTACATGCTTCATGAGGCACATAGACTCGTGCCTCTCATCTGCATGCAGGCACGGAGTGTCCTGTGGTCACAGCGGTGTGAAGCATGTGCTGGGGTCTGGCATTTCCCACCTTGTAGCCATGCCCGATACGCCACCAGAGCGGAACAGCTGTGCCAAAGGCCTGCGTGCTGTCAGTTTCCTGGACGACACTGTGGCCGTGCATAGAGGCTGGCCAAGTGCTGTGTCAGGCACTCCCAGTGCCTCCAGCAGTGGCTGCAAACCTGTGGCTTTGGAGCCTGGGCAGAGGTTTTCTCTCCACTCTCCGTGGGACTGAGGCTGGAGGGCCCCCCACCTGCTGGAGCTGTTTCCTGTGATCTGTCTGATATTTTTTCTACTGGGTAGTGCTGTTTTCTTACTGATTTAAAAGAACTCCTTTATTTTAAAGAAGTCTCCTGTTTGTAAAAACAGCTGTCTTTTGACCTTGTTTATTGTGTGTTTTCCCTGGCAGACTTTTTTCTTCTTGGTTATTTGTTTGAATGTGCCAGTCCTCTCATGGCTCCTGGGTTTTGAGTCATAATTAGAAAGGCCTGTCCTACTTGGAGATCATTTTTAAAAATTCTCCTATGGCATTTTCAAGAGCTGCGACTTTTTTTTAAAGGTGTAATTTATAGTTTACCCACTGTCCCTGTATTAGGTGTAGTTCAGCAGGACGGCCTACCGTCCTCATCGAGATGCGGAGGCCCACTGCCTTGGTGCCAGGGACTGCCCTGCCCACTGCCGCAGATGGCTGGTGCTTTTTGTAGACTCACATGGATTTCATCACGAAGCGTGTGCCCTGTGTCTGGCTTTTTGTGTGTGGCATGAGGCCTTGAGGCACCGTGTGTCGCTGGCTTGTCCTCTTCTGAGCTGTCCTGTGGCTCTGGCAGGTCATCTGATAGCTCACCTGCTGCAGAAAGGTCATTTTTAGCTTTGGCTCTGGTGAATAAAGCTGCTGTGAACATTTACTTAAAAGTCCTAATGTGGGCATTTTTCTTCGTTTCTCTTAGGCGCCTACTTTCAAGGGGATTTCTGTGCCTCCGCCTTTATTAGAAGCTGCCGGGTGGTTCTGAAAGCGCAGCGCTGTCTCACACTCTCTCCCGGTGTGCGAGCCCCCACCCCCACCCTCACTGTCTCCCGATGTTGTCTTTTTCAGCATGTTTATTGCTGGCTTTCCTGAGTACACGCAGCCGATGATAGACCACCTGGTGACCATGAAGATCAACCACTGGGATGGGTACGTTTTGGCCTTTTGTTTTTGTCTGATTAGCTATGTATCTTCTTAGCTTGTCGGTGAAAGGAGATTTCGTATTTTTGTCCCCAAAGGAGAGATTAAATTGAGCATGTTTCCGTGAGTATGTTTTCTCATTGTAGATGTTCTATTTTAAATAACTTCTGAGAAGTAATGTAAGCCCCAGTCCTCATGCCTGACATGTTGGCTAATAGCCTGCATCCTGCCTGCTGGGTGTGGCAGTGCTCTCACACGATGCTCTCGAGGGTGCAGGGCAGGCCACCTGTCCTCTCATGGCGCTGCTCCCACCCAGACCCTTGTGCTCTGCATCTGCCGGTTGCCACCATGTGTTCTGGAAGCTGAGCAGGCTTTGCTGGGTTCCCTAACTGTGCAGCAGTTTCCAGGTATCTTAGCATTTCCTGGGCCGTGAGATGCATCTCTTTAAGGGGAAGCTGTGTGGTGTAGAGCAGGGCGAGAGCTGCCCACCATGTTGGTGCCTCTGGGAAGGTGAGGTGGTTCGTGGGGAGGCTTGGTGTGGCTGCCAGTGTGGACAGTAAATGCCCATTGGCGTGAGCCGCCTCCTCAGGTTGTATGTCCAGAATCCCCATTTTAGGGTGGGTGGTACTTGCAGGAAGTTTTCTGATTTGCTGGGGAATGTGTTCCAGCTTCTGCTGGGAATAGGCCTTGTCCCTGTGGACTGCTGCCATGGGGGCATCCAGTCGCGCTCTCCAGGCCGGGCTCTGGGAGCAGGGGCAGCGGGAGCGTCTCTGCCACTTGAGCTGGTGCTGTCCACCTGCCAGCAGGCCTCTCTCGGTTTCCTTGTTGGGACTCATCCTGAGAGTTATGCAAGTTTCTGACATTTGAAGCTTAACTGGAAACTCGTAATTAAGGGCAAAGATCCTGTAAACTGAACCTGGAGGAATCAGTTGATTTGTCTATTTCATTAGCTTATTGGTCAACAGGATATTTAAAACCAAAATTGCAAATGTATCACCTATGGTCTCCCGGGGTTCCCAGACCCAATTCCACTGTGTGTGTTTGGGTGGGTCCTTCCACGCACAACACCAAGCAATTCTCAGACACCAGCAGGTGTCCAAGAATTCGGCTCAGTCCTGAGCCTGTCTGCCCAGAGACGGCACCAGGTTCCCCCGTGCAGGGTTCATCCTGTAGAACTGCTCCCCCATCCAGATGCCAGTCTCGAGCCCAGGTTGCCTTCTGTGCTTCTGACTGACCAGCTACAGACCAGAGGTTCCCACGACCTCCTTGGGTTTGAGTCATTTGTGGAGCAGCCTACGGAGCTCGGGAAGGACTTGGGTTTAGCAGGTCAGCAAGGGATACTGCAAAGGGTGCGAGTCAGGCCAGCTGAAGAGATACACAGGGCGAGCCTCATCAAAGGAGTGCCTGTCCCTGTGGGGCATGGGCCTGGTTTGGTGGCACATGGAAGTGTTCTGGTGCCTGAGTGTGGAAGCTCTCGGACAAAAGCAGGACTCCAAAGGGCAGAACGCTGCCTTCCTGGGCTTCTGTGAGGGCTTCGCTGCGCAGCCACCATTGGCTTGTTGATGGCCACCGGCCGCCTCAGCCTGCAGCCACCCTCCCTGCTCCATCCGGGAGGCTGGGGGCTGCGGGAGTTCGCACCCTCTAGCCATGTGGCTGGGCTTCCTGGCACCTGGCCCTACCCTTGGGTGGGGCCCCGGGGTCACTGATAATCAGACGCCCATTGCCTGTGTGGCTCCCAGGCGGTTTCAGGAGCAGCAGATCAAGACCAAATATTCTGAGAAGTGTTTTGGTCATCTGCACGGCCGGATAAATATTTCATGCCAATCATTACATTGCACAGGGTGTTAGACTAATCTTTGAGCTGTTAAAATCTCTAGCTGCTGGACGTAATGTTGGGGGGGCACGGGGAGGGCAGTACAACTCAGAGAAGACAAGTAGTGATTCTATAGCATCTCACTACGCTGATGGACAGTGACTGTAATGGGGTTGGTGGGGGGGACCTGATGAAGGGGTAGTTTAATAACCGTAATATTGCACATGTAGTTGTAGATTAATGATAATACAATAAATTATATTTAAAAAAATCTCTAGCTGCTGTTGAAATGTTCATTTCTTATTTTACATCTGTCAGTTTTCCTTCGTGTGTTTTTAAGGGGACTCATTGTTAGGAGCGTATATGTTTATAACTTTTATTTCTTCTTAATCTACTGGCTCTTTATCGCTATGAAATGTCTGTCTTTGTTTCATGTTAGATTTCTTAAAATGTAATTTACTATTGTTACCCTTGAGAGTTGGCCAGCTTTTTCTGAAAAGGGCCAGATAGTAAATATTTTAGGTCACTGCCTGGCATGTTCTATTGTTTTTTTCTTTACACAACCCTTTAATAATGTAAAACCATCTAGCTTGGGGCCTTACAGGCCAGCCCTGCCTCAGTGATGCCAGCTCTTCCATGGCACCTGCTGCCCCTTCTCTGCTTTGTCCCCGGGGACGGCATGCGCTGGGCCTTGCCTGTGGATCCAGATGGAGAGCCTCTGTGTGTGAGGCTGTAGTCCCCTCAGTGTGATGCAGTCACCAGCATGGTTTAGCTTACACTTACCTCTTTGCTGTTTGCTTTCTATATTTTCCTCATGGCTTTTTTTGTTACTAATTTTATTTTTTAATTTATTTATGGAAATCTTTGTTTTAGAGTAAGTTCTAAAAACCTGAAAGTTTTTAGGATGTGTGAATCACAGAATGGAGGGGAAATGTTTAAGACCTTCATGATGACACCAGGTAACATTTTCTAAAATGTTAGGATTTACAAAGCATGATTGTGACCTTATTATTTACACTTCTTCAGAGATGGAGATGTTTCTGCTTTTCTCTGTTTGGTTTTGGCCTGGATTATATCAGTGAGGAAATAAAAAGTTCATAAATAGGGTTTCTCTAATTTTTTGGTTCATATAAACATTCTAGCATAGGTATCCTAGTACTCCTTTAATAATAGAGATTTTTTAAGAGGTATTGGTCCATTGACTTGGATTTCTTTTAAAAGTTTTCTGATACTTAGACATACTCACCCAAAGTAATTTTTTAAAAATAATTTATTTTGGTATCATTATTTACAATTACTTGTACAATATTATGGTTATTAAACTACCCCCTTCATCAGGTCCCCCCCACCAACCCCATTACAGTCACTGTCCATCAGTGTAGTGAGATGCTATAGAATCACTACTTGTCTTCTCTGAGTTGTACAGCCCTCCCCGTGCCCCACCAACATTACGTCTGTTAATCATAATACCCTGTTTTCCCTCTTATCCCTCCCTTTCCACCCATCTTCCCCAGTCCCTTTCCCTTTGGTAACTACTAGTCCATTCTTGGGTTCTATGAGCCTGCTGTTGTTTTGTTCCTTCAGTTTTTTCTTTGTTCTTATACTCCACATATGAGTGAAATCATTCAACACTTGTCTTTCTCCGCCAGGCTTATTTCACTGAGCATAATACCCTCTAGCTCCATCCATGTTGTTGCAAATGGTAGGATTTGTTTTCTTCTTATGGCTGTATAATATTCCATTGTGTATATGTACCACATCTTCTTTTTTGTATATATAATTTATTTTGGTAACATTAATCTACAATTACATGTGCAATATTATGGTTATTAAAGTACCCCTTCATCAGGTCCCCCTCACCAACCCCATTACAGTCACTGTCCATCAGCGTAGTGAGATGCTGTAGAATCACTACTTGTCTTCTCTGAGTTGTACAGCCCTCCCTGTGCCCCCCCAACATTACGTCTGCTAATCGTAATGCCCCTTTTTCCCTCTTATCCCTCCCTTCCCACTTATCTTCCCCAGTCCCTTTCCCTTTGGTAACTATTAGTCCGTTCTTGGGTTCTGTGAGTCTGCTGCTGTTTTGTTCCTTCAGTATTTTTTTCTTTGTTCTTATACTCCACATATGAGTGAAATCATTTGATACTTGTCTTTTTCGGCTTGGCTTATTTCACTGAGCATAATACCCTCTAGTTCCATCCATGTTTTTGCAAATGGTAGGATTTGTTTTCTTCTTATGACTGAATAATATTCCATTACGTATATGTACCACATCTTCTTTATCCATTCATCTACTAATGGACATTCCATTTCTTGGCTATTGTAAATAGTGCTGCGATAAACATAGGGGTGCATATGTCTTTTTCAAACTGGGCTGCTGCATTCTTAGGGTAAATTCCTAGGAGTGGAATTCCTGGGTCAAATGGTATTTCTATTTTGAGTTTTTTGAGGAACCTCCATACTGCTTTCCACAATGGTTGAACTAATTTGCATTCCCACCAGCAGTGTAGGAGGGTTCCCTTTTCTCCACATCCTCGCCAACATTTGTTGTTGTTTGTGTTTTGGATGTTGGCCATCCTCACTGGTGTGAGGTGATATCTCATTGTGGTTTTAATCTGCATTTCTCTGATGATTAGCCATGTGGAGCATCTTTTCATGTGCCTGTTGGCCATCTGAATTTCTTCTTTAGAGAAGTGTCTATTCATGTCCTCTGCCCATTTCTTAAATGGATTATTTGCTTTTTGTTTGTTGAGGTGCGTGAGTTCTTTATATATTTTGGATGTCAACCCCTTATCACATACGTCATTTATGAATATATTCTCCCATACTGTAGGATGTCTTTTTGTTCTACTGATGGTGTCCTTTGCTGTACAGAAGCTTTTCAGCTTGATATAGTCCCACTTGTTCATTTTTGCTTTTGTTTCCCTTGCCCGGGGAGATATGTTCATGAAGAAGTTGCTCATGTTTATGTCCAAGAGATTTTTGCCTATGTTTTTTTCTAAGAGTTTTATGGTTTCATGACTTACATTCAGGTCTTTGATCCACCTTGAGTTTACCTTTGTGTATGGGGCTAGACAGTAGTCCAGTTTCATTCTCTTACATGTAGCTGTCCAGTTTTTCCAACACCAGCTGCTGAAGAGGCTGTCATCTCCCCATTGTATATCCAAGGCTCCTTTATCAAATATTAATTGACTGTATATGTTTGGGTTAATGTTTGGATTTTCTATTCTATTCCACTGGTCTGTGTGTGTCTGTTTTTGTGCCAATACCAAATTGTCTTGATTGCGGTGACTTTATAGTAGAGCTTGAAGTCAGGGAGTGTAATTCCCCCTGTTTTATTCCTCTTTCTCAGGCTTTGGCTATTCGGGGTCTTTTGTGGTTCCATATGAATTTTAGAATTATTTGTTCCAGTTCATTGAAGAAAGCTGTTGGTAGTTTGATAGGGATTGCGTTGAATCTGTAGATTGCTTTAGGTAGTATAGCCATTTTGACAATATTTATTCTTCCTAGCCAAGAGCATGGGATGCATTTCCATTTGTTAGTGTCCTCTTTAATTTCTCTTAGGAATGTCTTGTAGTTTTCAGAGTACAGGTCTTTCACTTCCTTCGTTAGGTTTATTCCTAGGCATTTTATTCTTTTTGATGCAATTGTGAATGGAACTGTTTTTCTCATTTCTCTTTCTGTTAGTTCATCGTTAAGTGTATAGGAAAGCAGCAGATTTCTGTGTGTTAATTTTGTATCCTGCAACTTTGCTGAATTCAGATATTAGTTCTAGTAGTTTTGGAGTGAAGTCTTTAGGGTTTTTTATGTACAGTATCATGTCATCTGCAAATAGTGCCAATTTGACTTCTTGTTTACCAATCTGGATGCCTTGTATGTCTTTATTTTGTCTGATTGCCATGGCTAGGACCTCCAGTACTATGTTGAATAACAGTGGAGAGAGTGGGCATCCCTGTCTTGTTACCGATCTTAGATGAAAAGCTTTCAGCTTCTCACCGTTAAGTATGATGTTAGCTGTGGGTTTGTCATATATGGCCTTTATGATGTTGAGGTACTTGCCGTCTATACCCATTTTGTTGAGAGTTTTAATCAAGAATGGATGCTGAATTTTGTCAAATGCTTTTTCAGCATCTATGGAGATGATCATGTGGTTTTTGTTCTTCTTTTTGTTGATGTGGTGGATGATGTTGATGGATTTTCGAATGTTGTACCATCCTTGCATCCCTGGGATGAATCCCACTTGATCATGGTGTATGATCCTCTTGATGTATTTTTGAATTTGGTTTGCTAATATTTTGTTGAGCATTTTTGCATCCACATTCATCAGGGATATTGGTCGGTAGTTTTCTGTTTTGGTGACATCTTTGCCAGGTTTTGGTATTAGAGTGATGCTGGCTTCATAGAATGAATTTGGAAGTATTCCCTCTTCTTCTATTTTTTGGAAAACTTTAAGGACAATGGGTGTTATTTCTTCTCTGTATGTCTGGTAGAATTCAGAGGTGAATCCATCAGGTCCGGGGGTTTTGTTCTTGGGTAGTTTTTTGATTACCGATTCAATTTTGTTGCTGGTGATTGGTCTGTTTAGTTTTTCTGTTTCTTGCTTAGTCAGTCTTGGGAGGTTGTATTTTTCTAAGAAGTTGTCTGTTTCTTCTATGTTTTCCAGCTTGTTAACATATAGATTCTCATAATATTCTCTTATAATTCTTTGTATTCCTGTGGGGTTCGTCGTTATTTTTCCTTTCTCATTTCTGATTCTGTTTATGTGTGTAGGTTCTCTTTTTCTCTTAATAAGCCTGGCTAGGGGTTTATCTATTTTGTTTATTTTTTCAAAGAACCAGCTCTTGGTTTTATTGATTTTTTTCTATTGTTTTATTCTTCTCAATTTTATTTATTTCTTCTCTAATCTTTATTATGTCCCTCCTTCTGGTGACTTTGGGCCTCATTTGTTCTTCTTCCAATTTCAGTAATTGTGTCTTTAGACTATTCATTTGGGAATGTTCTTCCTCCTTTAAATAGGCCTGGATTGCAATATGCTTTCCTCTTAGAACTGCCTTTGCTGTGTCCCACAGAAGTTGTGGCTTTGTGTTGTTGTTGTCATTAGTCTCCATATATTCTTTGATTTCTGTTTTGATCTGGTCGTTAACCCATTGATTAATTAGGAGGAAGTTGTTAAGTCTCCATGTATTTGTGAGCCTTTTTGATTTCTTTCTAAAATTTATTTCTAGTTTTATACCTTTGTGATCTGAGAAGTTGGTTGGTAGGATTTCAATATTTTTGAATTTACTGAGGTTCTTTTTGTGGCCTAGTATGTGGTCTATTCTGGAAAATGTTCCATGTGCACTTGAGAAGAATGTGTATACTGTTGCTTTTGGGTGCAGAGTTCTGTAGATGTCTGTTAGGTCCATCTGTTCTAGTGTGTTGTTCAGTGCCTCTGTGTCTTTACTTATTTTCTGTCTGGTTGATCTGTCCTTTGTAGTGAGTGGTGTGTTGAAGTCTCCTAAAATGAATGCATTGCTTTCTATTTCCTCCTTTAATTCTGTTAGTGTTTTTTCCACATATGCTGGCGCTCCTGTGTTGGGTGCATATATATTTATAATGGTTATATCGTCTTGTTGGACTGACCCCTTTATCATTATGTAATGTCCTTCTTTATCTCTTGCTACTTTTTTTGTTTTGAAGTCTATTTTGTCTGATACAAGTACTGCAACACCTGCTTTTTTCTCTTTGTTATTTGCATGAAATATCTTTTTCCATCCCTTCACTTTTAGTCTGTGTATATCTTTGGGTTTGCGGTGAGTCTCTTGTAAGCAGCATATAGATGGGTCTTGCTTTTTTATCCATTCTGTTACTCTGTGTCTTTTGATTGGTGCATTCAGTCCATTTACATTTAGGGTGATTATTGATAGGTATGTACTTATTGCCATTGCTGGCTTTAGATTCGTGGTTACCAAGGGTTCAAGGGTTGCTTCTTTACTATCTAACAATCTAACTTAACTTTCTTGTTAAGTTATTGTAAACACAGTCTGATGTTTCTTTATTTCTCTCCCTTCATATTCTTCCTCCTCCATTCTTTATATACTAGGTGTTTTATTCTTTGCCTTTAGTTAGTATTTGGATGGTCTGCTTTCTTTGCTATGATTTTATTTTCTCTTTGACATCTTTTTAGCCTTAGGGGTGCTTCCCTCTAGAGCAGTCCATTTAAGATATCCTGTAGTGGTGGTTTATGAGAGGCAAACTCTCTCAACTTTCATTTGTCTGGAAATTGTTTAATCCCTCCCTGACATTTAAATGATAATCGTGCTGGATACAATATTCTTGGTTGGAGGCCCTTCTGTTTCATTACGTTAAATATATCATGCCATTCTCTTCTTGCCTGTAAGGTTTCTGTTGAGATGTCTGATGATAGTCTGATGGGTTTTCCTTTGTAGGTGATCTTTTTTCTCTCTCTAGCTGCCTTTAATACCCTGTCTTTATCTTTGATCTTTGCCATCTTAATTATTATGTGTCTTGGTGTTGTCTTCCTTGGGTCCCTTGTGTTGGGAGATCTGTGGGCTTCCGTGGACTGCGAGACTATTTCCTTCCCCAGTGTGGGAAAGTTTTCAGCAATTATTTCTTCAAAGACACTTTCTATCCCTTTTTCTCCCTCTTCTTCCTCTGGTACTCCTATAATGCGAATATTGTTCTGTTTGGATTGGTCACACAGTTCTCTTAATATTCTTTCATTCCTAGAGATCCTTTTATCTCTCTCTGCCTCAGTTTCTCTGTATTCCTGTTGTCTGATTTCTTTTCCATTAACAGTCTCATGCATCTCGTGCAGTCTGCTGCTCAGCCTGTCAATCACTTGTCTCAGTTGTGCATTGTCTTTCCTCACTTCCCTCACTTCTGCCCTCAGCTCTTGCATATTTCTCTGTAGATCCATCAGTATGGTTATGACTTTTGTTCTGAATTCTTTCTCAGGAAGACTGTGCATTTCCATCCCTTCAGGCTCCCTCTCTGGCGTTGTCTGGTTGATCTTAGTCTGGACCATATTCCTCTGTCTTTTCATGGGTATAGAAGTGGTCGCTGGTAGTTGCCACGTCTGTCAGCTGGGTTCTTTAAGACTTTAAAAAGAAAAAAGAAAATGAAAGAAAGAAAGAAAAAAAAAGGAAAGAAAAAAGAAAGAGAAGAAAAAACCAAAAACGAAACAACACAAAACAAAACATCAAAAAAAGAAGAAAAAGAGAAAAAATGCCCAGTGGGAGTGGATTCTGTGGGGATGCTGTAGGTGGCTCTGTTGCCCCACTATTCCGCAGCTGTGGCTGCGCCGCTCCTCAGGGCCCTTTATAGCTCTGGCCGGGGTGGGAACAAATAGGAGGCTGTTGATCTCTTTGCGAGGTGTGTGTGCAGCCACCGTTTCCCAGTCGCCAGCTAAGGGGTCCAAAACTCCCCAGGACTCCCAGCCTTCTGGGCTGAATGTGCCGGGGCGATCCGGCTCCTCTGCTGGGCTCCTGTCTCTTTAAGACCGCTGAAGAAAGCGCGCGCTTTTCTTTTCTTTTTTTTTCCTTCCTGGGAGCCGGCTGCAAGCACCCTGGCACGTTACCCGCTCAGATCCTGCACCCTCTGTCTCTCCAGTCTCTGCTACACCGTGCCGTGTGTGTCAGCGCTCCCTGTGCGGATCACCAGGGCTGGTTATTTTGTGGGGTGTACTTCCACTCCCTCCTGGCTCTGAATCTTCTCCTCCCGCCGGTGCGCTGGGGTGGGTGAGTGCTCAGGTCCCGCCGGGTTGTGGCTCCGTATGTTACCCGCCTCTTGGGGTGCCGAGTCCTCTCGGGTGTAGCTGCATGCTGTGCGCTTTCCTGTGTATTCTGGTCTCTCTTTTAGGAGTAGTTGTATTTGCTGTATTTTCATAGATAAATATAGTGTTGGAGATTTTTACCGCCCTGCTCATGCCGCCATCTTCCCAGAAGTCCTAACTATGTGACCCAAAGTAGTTTATATATCAAGATAAACATTGGAAAAAATTTTAAGGGTTGTAAAATACACATATTTAGTATCTTAACCAGTTTTAATATATAGCTCAGTAGGGTTAAATACATTCATCTTGTGCAGCCCACCTCTAGAACTTTTTCATCTTGTAAAACGGAAACTCCCCCTTAAACAATGACTCCCGTTCCCACTCAGCAGCTCTTGGCCCCCTGCACTGTCTACTTTCTGTCTCAGGATTTGACGACCCCGGGACCTCGTATAAGTGGATTCATATGGTATTTGTCCTTTTGGGGGCTGGCTTATTTCACTCAGCATGTCTCAGTGTTCATGCGTTTCGTAACAGGTGTGAGAATTTCCTCCCCTCAGGTCGAATGGTGGTGTTCTGTGTTACGGGTGTAGCACACCTTTACCTGCTGTCTGATGGGCCCTTGGGTTTCCCTCTCTCATTGTTGTGAATTACGCTGCTGCAAGCACAGGTGTGCACATCTCTTCTCGAGAACCAGGAAGAGAAAGGAAAGGCTGTACCATGGTAATTCTGTTTTTCATTTTTTGAGGAATCTTGAAAACCATGCCTTTTTCATAATTTCTGCTCCATGTGCACTCCCACCAGCAATGGACCAATATTACAGTTTCCCCAGATTCTCACAGTTCTTGTTACTTTCCTGATTTTGGATAGTTGTGTTCTTAGTGGGTGTGAGGTGGCCTCTCCCTGTGGTTTAGGTCTGCATTTTTTATTCTTGTATCTTCTTTGGAGAACTATAGTCAAGTCCTTTGCCCACTTTTAATCCATTTACTTGTCTTTCGTTGAGTGGTAGGCGTTCTCTTTGTATTCTGGATCCCTTATCAGATATATGATTTGCAAATATTTTCTCCCACTTCATAGGTTGCTTTTCACTCTGTTGATTGTGTCCGTTGACACAGATAAATTTTAAATTTTAATGTAGCCCAGTTTATATCTATTACCAATTTAGCTATTTTTACTTTTGTTGCCTGTACTTTTGGTGTCATAGCCAAGAAATCATCCACAAATCTAATGTCTTTGGAAGCTTTTCCCTGCTGTTTTCTTCCAGGAGTTTTATAATTTTTGGTCTTACATTTAGATGACAAATATTTCTTTTTTTTTTTTTAATATAATTTATTTTATTATCATTAATTTACAATTACATGTGCAATATTACGATTATTAAACTACCCCTTCATCAGGTCCCCCCCACCAACCCCATTACAGTCACTGTCCATCAGCGTAGTGAGATGCTACAGAATCACCACTTGTCCTCTCTGAGCTGTACTGCCCTCCCCGTGCCCCCCCAACATTACATTTGCTAATCGTAATGCCCCTTTTTCCCTCTTATCCCTCCCTTTCCGCCCATCTTCCCCAGTCCCTTTCCCTTTGGTAACTATTAGTCCGTTCTTGGGTTCTGTGAGTCTGCTGCTGTTTTGTTCCTTCAGTTTTTTTCTTTGTTCTTATACTCCACATATGAGTGAAATCATTTGATACTTGTCTTTTTCGGCTTGGCTTATTTCACTGAGCATAATACCCTCTAGCTCCATCCATGTTGTTGCAAATGGTAGGATTTGTTTTCTTCTTATGGCTGAATAATATTCCATTGTGTATATGTACCACATCTTCTTTATCCATTCATCTACTGATGGACACTTAGGTTGCTTCCATTTCTTGGCTGTTGTAAATAGTGCTGCAATAAACATAGGGGTGCATATGTCTTTTTCAAACTGGGCTGCTGCATTCTTGGGGTAAATTCCTAGGAGTGGAATTCCTGGGTCAAATGGTATTTCTATTTTGAGTCTTTTGAGGAACCTCCATACTGCTTTCCACAATGGTTGAACTAATTTGCATTCCCACCAGCAGTGTAGGAGGGTTCCCTTTTCTCCACATCCTCGCCAACATTTGTTATTATTTGTGTTTTGGATGTTGACCATCCTCACTGGTGTGAGGTGATATCTCATTGTGGTTTTAATCTGCATTTCTCTGATGACTAGCGATGTGGAGCATCTTTTCATGTGCCTGTTGGCCATCTGAATTTCTTCTTTGGAGAAGTGTCTATTCATGTCCTCTTCCCACTTCTTAATTGGATTATTTGCTTTCTGTTTGTTAAGGTGCATGAGTTCTTTATATATTTTGGATGTCAACCCTTTATCAGATACGTTTTTTATGAATATATTCTCCCATACTGTAGGATGTCTTTTTGTTCTACTGATGGTGTCCTTTGCTGTACAGAAGCTTTTCAGCTTGATATAGTCCCACTTGTTCATTTTTGCTTTTGTTTCCCTTGCCCCGGGGAGATATGTTCATGAAGAAGTTGCTCATGTTTATGTCCAAGAGATTTTTGCCTATGTTTTTTTCTAAGAGATTTATGGTTTCATGTCTTACATTCAAGTCTTTGATCCACCTTGAGTTTACCTTTGTGTATGGGGATAGACAGTAGTCCAGTTTCATTCTCTTACATGTAGCTGTCCAGTTTTGCCAACACCAGCTGCTGAAGAGGCTGTCATCTCCCCATTGTATATCAAAGGCACTTTTATCAAATATTAATTGACTGTATATGTTTGGGTTAATGTTTGGATTTTCTATTCTGTTCCACTGGTCTGTGGGTCTGTTTTTGTGCCAATACCAAATTGTCATGATTACTGTGGCTTTGTAGTAGAGCTTGAAGTCAGGGAGTGTAATTCCCCGTTTTATTCCTCCTTCTCAGGGTTGATTTGGCTATTCGGGGTCTTTTGTGGTTCCATATGAATTTTAGAATTATTTGTTCCAGTTCATTGAAGAAAGCTGTTGGTAGTTTGATAGGGATTGCATTGAATCTGTAGATTGCTTTAGGTAGTATAGCCATTTTGACAATATTTATTCTTCCTAGCCAAGAGCATGGGATGCATTTCCATTTGTTAGTGTCCTCTTTAATTTCTCTTAGGAGTGTCTTGTAGTTTTCAGAGTACAGGTCTTTCACTTCCTTCGTTAGGTTTATTCCTAGGTATTTTATTCTTTTTGATGCAATTGTGAATGGAATTGTTTTTCTGATTTCTCTTTCTGTTAGTTCATCATTAGTGTATAGGAAAGCAACAGATTTCTGTGTGTTAATTTTGTATCCTGCAACTTTGCTGAATTCAGATATTAGTTCTAGTAGTTTTGGAGTGGAGTCTTTAGGGTTTTTTATGTACAGTATCATGTCATCTGCAAATAGTGACAATTTGACTTCTTCTTTACCAATCTGGATGCCTTGTATGTCTTTGTTTTGTCTGATTGCTGTGGCTAGGACCTCCAGTACTATGTTGAATAACAGTGGAGAGAGTGGGCATCCTTGTCTTGTTCCCGATCTTAGATGAAAAGCTTTCAGCGTTCGCCGTTAAGTATGATGTTAGCTGTGGGTTTGTCATATATAGCCTTTATGATGTTGAGGTACTTGCCCTCTATACCCATTTTGTTGAGAGTTTTAATCAGAATGGATGCTGAATTTTGTCAAATGCTTTTTCAGCATCTATGGAGATGATCATGTGGTTTTTGTTCTTCTTTTTGTTGATGTGGTGGATGATGTTGATGGATTTTCGAATGTTGTACCATCCTTGCATCCCTGGGATGAATCCCACTTGATCATGGTGTATGATCCTCTTGATGTATTTTTGAATTCGGTTTGCTAATATTTTGTTGAGTATTTTTGCATCTACGTTCATCAGGGATATTGGTCTGTAATTTTCTTTTTTGGTGAGGTCTTTGCCCGGTTTTGGTATTAGAGTGATGCTGGCTTCATAGAATGAGTTTGGAAGTATTCCCTCCTCTTCTATTTTTTGGAAAACTTTAAGGAGAATCGGTGTTATTTCTTCTCTATATGTCTGGTAGAATTCAGAGGTGAATCCATCAGGCCCAGGGGTTTTGTTCTTGGGTAGTTTTTTGATTACCAATTCGATTTCGTCACTGGTGATTGGTCTGTTTAGTTTTTCTGTTTCTTGCTTGGTCAGTCTTGGAAGGTTGTATTTTTCTAAGAAGTTGTCCATTTCTTCTAGGTTTTCCAGCTTGTTAGCATATAGATTCTCATAATATTCTCTTATGATTCTTTGTATTTCTGTGGGGTCTGAGATGACAAATATTTCAAAATAATGTAATACTTAAATGCTCAAAGTGGCATTGATTGGGAAAGATCTGTGTAACTGAGCCTGTCAGACCAGCTGTCCACTTTGCGTCTTTGGGTCTTTTTCCTGCTGAGTTGATGAATGGCTCTCTGTGCAGAAAACATTTTTTAGAAAAGCTCCTGAAACTGACCGTTTATGGAGCGGGCGGGAGGATCACTGTTGTTTTGGCTAGTTTACGTCGTGCTGGCATCTGGGAGTGGTGGGCATGGGCATGTGGTGTTGAGTTTCTTGGCACATGAGACATCCCTGTCTTGGAGGGGCTGCTGTTCGCTGTAGACCCCTAAGTGGGAGTGGGAGGCCAAGACGCCTGGGCAGGCGCATGGTACTGCTGGGTGGGGGTGGGGCCTCCGACGACGAGTCTGGTTTTGTCTTCCATATTTCCCTCCAGAGCATATATACCTGGGATGCTTATTAATCAAAATACAGATACCCCTTTTCTGTAGTCCACCTTAATGTTTTAGTACACTTCTGTGTTGCATGGTCATCATCCTAATTATTACTGGAAGGTGGCGACAGCTTCCTGTTCTGCCTAGAGCTCCCAGCTGTGCCCTCTTGACTTGTGGTGCCGGGTTGGGGGCAGGAGGCTCGGGGCCTTGCCGCCCTTGTGGTTTGATCAGGCCTAGGAGGGAACACAGGGCCTCAGTAGCTAGACCTGGGGGCTTCCTTCTGTTGTTCCGTGAGTGGAGAGTGTCAGAATTGTGCTGATGTGGTGCGTGCCTCCTGTACGAAATTCTTTATTCACCCCTGTCGTCTTCACAGTGATGGTTTCGTGAGGTTCCTGCCCAGTTCTCGCATCTCTGAATCACTGGTGGGGGTGGGAGCTCGGAGGCACCTGCCCTCCGGTACCTCGGAGCTGGCAGCTGGGTCCTTGGGTGGCCTTCGGGCTTCATGTTGGCGAATTCTCTTCCTCATTTGTCACAGTCGGAGGGTCTTGTCTGGCTTGTTTATTTTCCTCAGTGGTTTGGATTAAGGGGCCAGGTGACAACTCACATATATATACTGTTTGTCCTCATTTCTTTTCATGAGTCGAATAACATAGAATCGATGGAAGGAAGGAACTCACATTTTCCTCTGTCTCCACCCTGCAGGGTCATCAGAGAGCTGTCAGCAAAGGCTCTGCATAACCTGGCCCAGCGAGCACCCGAGTACAGCGCCACTCACGGTAGGCGTGCGCCATCCTGTGGGCACCACACACTAGCACAGCCAGGAAGCCTGGGACCCTGGGGGCAGGGGCCTGAAAATAATGCATTTCCCTCTTGCTGAGAAGCGTATGAAGCACTGGCCCATGCTTGGTCAGGGCAGAGCACGGCCAGGTGCCATGGACACACTGTACGTCCACATTGGGTGGGCTGCCCACCACAGCAGAGTGGGCATGTTGTGCATCGTGTGTATTTCAGAGGTAGCTTTTTAAAAAGGTTTAGGAACAAGGGAAGTAGTTCCAGGGTAATAAATTAAATGAGCCACTTGCCAGGGGCTCCCAGCTGTGGGAACAGCCTGCCATGTTGTTCCTGCCAGCCTCTGCAGGGTGGGCCTGAGCCAAGGCACAGAGCCGTCCCAGCACTGTGTCCTGCAGAAGAGGGCAGCTGGGTGTGTGCTGGTTACACTCCATGGCCGCTGAGGACCCGTGGTTTTGCCATACGTGTTTTCTACTTGGAGTCAGTGAGCATCTGATTGCAATGCAGGGACAAGACACAAAATGACACATGTTCCCGTTAGAGTGTCAGGGGTTGAGTCTTGCCTCCTTTGGAGTCACCAATGTTACAAATGTGTATAAATGTGATTAAAACCTTTCACATTAAGTGAATCTGTGTGGTACTGACTTTCCTTCAATCAGTAGTCCTTGCTGCCTGAATGAAGATGCTCAGCATTGTCCTTTCCTCCCAGTGGAAGCGTGAATGGCCCCACGATAAGGGAGTCCTGGATGTGCTGGCCGTGCCCAGCTGCAGTGGGGGCCTGTGGGGGCAGAGCTGCTGTGGATGTGGCCCTTATCTGCACTCTCTACCAGGCTTAGGGGTCTGTGGCTCTGCTTTCTGTCCCCAGAGTACAGAAGGCAGGGCCTCCCTGTGTCCTGAGCAGAGAGGGCACTTCCCTGCACAGGGCGCACCATGTGTGGACAGCGGGCTCCTGCACTCAGCCTCATCCTGTCTGCCCCACGAAAAGACAGACAGGCATGTTTTCCTTCTTCCTCGCGCTCCCTCGTCACCCCACAGCACCCACTTTGTGCTTGGGGGATGTGGGGAGACAGAGGCGTCCCCCAAGTGCTGAGGCAGAGCTTGGCATTTGGAGGCTTCGGGCCAGCCCTGGGAGTGCAGCAGCTCTCCTGGCGGTGCCTCTGTGTGGGCAGTCCTCCCCTGCCGGAGCATTCAGGTGCTCACCTGACGTGTCCCCTGCTCTGTCCTTTGCAGTCTTCCCACGTCTGCTGTCCATGACACAGAGCCCGGACCTGCACACGCGGCATGGGGCCGTACTCGCCTGCGCGGAGGTCACCCGCAGCCTCTGTGGACTTGCGGTGCAGGAGGGCAGGTAGGAGAAGCCGTCACGAGCTGGGCCCACGCCTCTCCTGTTCGTCTGCGCCTGTGTTTCGGGGCTTCCGGGGGCCACTTTTCATTTGGTGAAGTCTCCCTGGGCCTGTCCTCAGTTGCAACTCGGCCTTGATGGACCACTTCCCTAGTGGGGCCAGCAAACGCCTGGCCAGGCAGGGCCCTGACGGCCACACGTGTCAAGTGGCTGTCTCCCTATGCCACCTGCTCCCTCTGAGGGAACGGGTGAAATTGCAGGGCAAAGTTTCCACTAGAGCTTCCAGTTGGCACAGCTGGTGTAAGTAGTACAGCGTGCAGTGAAGAGCTGATGGAGAAGCTGCTAGGTGAAACTGTAGCAACTACTCAATTTCATCTCCTTTCCAGCCAGCTCTTTCTCAGAGGTGAGAGCTCACAATACACTGTTCTCTCGGTAGCTGGTTCTTGGACTCCAGTTGGAAGAGAAACTGTAAAGCTGTGTTTGAAGCTGCATCGTGTCCCTTAGGTGATCCCTGGGGCAGGTGGACAATACCTGAGTTGTTGGCATTGATCCCTTTGGTTGAGGCAGACTCTGTGAGCCAGCATCCTTGCCCCGCAGGGCACACCTGGCATGACTTCACCTGTGGGCACTGTCTGCCAGGGCAGGTCAGGGAGGCGGGGCCCGGGTCTGGGGCGGGGGCTGGTCATTTGGCTGTCCTCAGTATGGCACACACCAGAATCCCAGACTCCCAGAAGGGAAGCAGGTTCACGTAAGCCATGTGGTTTGTACATGTAGTTTGGTCAGAGCCATGTTTACCTGTCTGGGGTCGAGGGAAGCCTCCTGAAACCGACCTTCCTGGAGCAGGTCGAGGGCCCCCGGCAGGCAGGCTCTCTGGGGCAGCACTGAGGCCTTGCAGGCTGGCTGGTCACCTCGCCTGCCCTCTGGATTGTGTCTCTTTGCCGAAGCAGTCACCTGGCAGCTGTGAGCTGGCTGGTCTGTCCCTGTGTTGTCGGCACCTACTCGGGTCAGCTCTACAGGAAGGCACCCCTCTGGCATCTGCAGGAGCTGCTCCAAGTAAAGGTCTTTCTGCTCCTGGGCTTGGAGTTGCTCTCCTGGGACTCAGGCACTGTTTGAATTTCTGCAGGCCTGCCACGGATCTCCTGGACGAGAGGACAGTGCAGGGCCTGAAGCAGATCCACCAGCAGGTGTGTGCAGCCGGCTGAGCATGCCCCTTCCCCCTTCTCCTGAAGCCTTGTGGCGTCTGGGCTGTCCCCCCCACCTCTCAGGCTTTCTCTGCCCTCCTTGCCCCTCCTGGAAGCCCCAGTTGGTGTAAAGCTCCCCGCTAAGGCTCCACAGCTGTGATGTCCAGTGGCCCCGCTCTCGCAGCCATCACCAGGGGGCCATCTGGGATAGGAGAGCACGCTGAGAAGGCACACACTGCTGCTTGCGGCCAGTGTCCTCGGCAAGGTGGGAGGCTGCCAGCATGCTTGGCCTCCTGCAGCCTGACCCTCCCCCCTTGGGGACACAGAGAAGCACTCAGTTCCCTCTGCACACCACTGCCAGTGGTTTAGAGGGGAGATGCGTGTGCCTACTTCTAAGGGTTTCTGAGCTTCTCAAAGGCTTCTGTGGTTCAGAAGAGGAAGAGCGCAAACTGTGGGTCTAAATATTATACGGAAGCATCACAGTTACTCAGGAAGAATTGAATGGCTTTGACATTTGCTGTTCCAAACAGTTCTGTGTCCTTTAAGATGCGTGAATATAGTATAATGCTTTGATCTCAGACCCTTATCTTGCTTGTGCCATTCACGTGCTTTATGACTTTGACAAAGCCATTTAGTCTGTTTACATAATTTCTCACTTTTAAAATGGGGTCTGCCATTTACTTCTGACCTTCAAGGCCAGCCTGACAATGCGTGGGTATGGTGCCGGCCCCAGAGCCCCGGCCTCGGGAGTGCAGGTGAGCAGGTGCCCTCTGAGCCCGGCTTCCTTTCCTGTAAAGTAAGGGTCCCGACAGAGCTGCTGCCATCGGTTTCTGTGAGAGCAGAGGGCGTGTGCGGGGAGCCGGGTGTTCAGCAGAGGAGTGCTGGTGGGCCTGGGCCTGGTGGTGGCCTCTGGGGGATGAAGTGCTTCTGGGTTTCCTGGGGGAAAAGCACCATCATGATCCAGCCAGGTGATGAGTGTCCTGCCCAAGGGGCCATCTGGGGACGGTCACGAAGCTGACCTGGGGTCTGGATGCAGGCTGGGCCTGGCTTCCTTGCACCAACTGGTTACCCTCCTGCCATGCCTCAGTTTCCCTGCCAAGTGAGGGCAGCAGGAACAGGGGGCTGAGCCAGCAATGTGAGGGGTGCAGTGAGTTCCCACAGAGTGCGGTGGGTCTGTCCTGGGGCCTCCTGTCACAGGCCGGAGGCCAGCCCCACGGGGCACGCTGGCCACACCCTGGTACTCGTTAATATTGGCACCTACTGTATTGTTTTAAAAATTCAAATAATGTAAATAACTAAACGACTTTCCATTCTTTATTTTTAGCTTTACGATCGTCAGCTATACAGGTAAGCTCTACAAACCTGGAGTTCTTAACATTCACATCTTACTGTAGAGGCCAGGCCAGTCCGTTAAGCTTCTCAGCAGCCTGAATGTGGGGCTGTATCTATGGTCCTTCCTGATGGCTGCCCTGCGCTATTTTATTTGTGGGTCCAGTGTCGGAGCCTGCCGGCAGGAGTCAAACAGTAACTGAATGGGGGGACGAGGGTTTGTATATACAAAGATCACAGGAGGGCAGTCTGTCGGTGCAGAAAGCCAAAATGCTTTATTTCTCTTTGGTATATATGCAGTCTTGTTATGAAACTATCCAAAGTGTATTGGCATTACAACAAAGACACTACCTTATCATACAGAGAGTTGGTTTCTTAATCAAGTTCCCCGTTCCCAAGACCAAGGAACTGTTACTCTGTTCCCAGACATTCATGTCTCAAAACAACTTGTACAAGGACAAAAGTTGCAGGATAAACAAGTTCTCTCTACAATATGGAGGAAGTTCACAACATGGCTTCACTTATGTCAAGCAGTAACCAGACACGGCTCCCCACAGTCCAGCCCCTCTCGTTGCAAGGTGCAAAAGGTCTGATGCAGCTGGTGTTTTTAAGCTTTACTGACGTGTCAGTGATGTTTGAGGGTGTGGGCTGATGGGCAGGGTGGTAGTGGGCGGTCAGTCATGTGGCCCCGTTTGCACAGCATGGCCTTTTCTGAACCCCACGTTCCCAGTCACTGGGAAGGCTTCTGGCCTGTTGTTGCTTAGGGTGGTGCTTCTGAGGTTCATGTCTGGTGTGTGCACAGCGTGTCCCATGTTGGGGTGTGGGATTCAGCAGTGCGTGTGCTTGGCTTGTTACCTGCCCTGCAAGGCATGGGCCTGGGTCGCTCCAGCTTTTTGTTCTCTGGGACGAAGTGGCTGTGAGCATGTGTACAGGTCTCGGGTCGTCCACGCACAGGTGTGGTCAGGACGCAACAGGCTGTCCACAGCAGCAGGGCTGCTCCCCTGCCGTGTCACACCTGGCCCCCTTCCGGTGGGTGTGTTGGATGTTATTCTGGGTGCTATCCTCCCATTTTTCAGATAGAGTCTTTTTGAGAGGTGAGGCCTTGCACATTCAGGGTTTGCCAGGCCATCCCCTCATGGTTGGGGCTGGTGTGGCTGGCGTGGACACTTGTGTGGCCACAGTAGGGAGCTTCCTGGTGGAGATGTTGCATTGATCCCTGGTTCTGGGGTGGTCTCTAGAAGTTCAGATGTACCCTGAGGTGCATCCTCATGGCCAGTGAGTCGGGGGTGGTGTGTGGCGGGAGGTGGGGGGACCCCGTGCTCCAGTATCTCCCTCCTTGCCCAGTCAGCTGTCACGCTGGCCCACCTGTCTGATCCCATTCCTTTCTTTTTTTTTTAAGTTTATTTTGATATCATTAATCTACAATTAAATGAGCAATATTATGGTGATTACACTACCCTCTTCATGAAGTCCCCCCACCACCAACCCTATTACAGTCACTGTCCATCAGCGTAGTGAGATGCTATAGAGTCACTACTTGTCTTCTCTGGGTTGTACAGCCCTCCCCGTGCCCCCCTAACATTACATCTGCTAATCGTAATGCCTCTTTTTCCCCCTTTTCCCTCCCTTCCCACCCATCCTCCCCAGTCCCTTTCCCTTTGGTAACTATTAGTCCATTCTTGGGTTCTGTGAGTCTGCTGCTATTTTGTTCCTTCCGTATTTTTTCTTTGTTCTTATACTCCACATATGAGTGAAATCATTTGGTACTTGTCTTTTTCGGCTTGGCTTATTTCACTGAGCATAATACCCTCTAGCTCCATCCATGTTGTTGCAAATGGTAGGATTTTTTTTCTTCTTATGGCTGAATAATATTCCATTGTGTATATGTACCACATCTTCTTTATCCATTCATCTACTGATGGACACTTAGGCTGCTTCCATTTCTTGGCTATTGTAAATAGTGCTGTGATAAACATAGGGGTGTATCTGTCTTTTTCAAACTGGGCTGCTGCATTCTTAGGGTAAATTCCTAGGAGTGGAATTCCTAGGTCAAATGGTATTTCTATTTTGAGTTTTTTGAGGAACCTCCATACTGCTTTTCACAATGGTTGAACTAATTTGCATTCCCACCAGCAGTGTAGGAGGGTTCCCTTTTCTCCACATCCTCGCCAACATTTGTTGTTGTTTGTGTTTTGAATGTTGGCTATCCTCACTGGTGTGAGGTGGTATCTCATTGTGGTTTTAATCTGCATTTCTCTGATGATTAGCGATGTGGAACATCTTTTCATGTGCCTGTTGACCATCTGAATTTCTTCTTTAGAGAAGTGTCTATTCATGTCCTCTGCCCATTTCTTAATTGGACTATTTGCTTTTTGTTTGTTGAGGTGTGTGAGTTCTTTATATATTTTGGATGTCAACCCCTTATTGGATACGTCATTTATGAATATATTCTCCCATACTGTAGGATGTCTTTTTGTTCTACTGATGGTGTCCTTTGCTGTACAGAAGCTATTCAGCTTCATACAGTCCCACTTGTTCATTTTTGCTTTTGTTTCCCTTGCCCGGGGAGATATGTTCATGAAGAAGTTGCTCATGTTTATGTCCAAGAGATTTTTGCCTATATTTTTTTCTAAGAGTTTTATGGTTTCATGACTTACATTCAGGTCTTTGATCCACCTTGAGTTTACTTTTGTGTGTGGGGTTAGACAGTAGTCCAGTTTCATTCTCTTACATGTAGCTGTCCAGTTTTTCCAACACCAGCTGCTGAAGAGGCTGTCATCTCCCTAATGTATATCCAAGGCTTCCTTATCAAATATTAATTGACTGTATGTGTTTGGGTTGATGTTTGGATTTTCTATTCTATTCCACTGATCTGTGGGTCTGATTCCACTCCTTTCCACCTTTGTCTTGTGGTCTCTGCAGAAGGTGGCCCAGGTTCCTTCTGCAGGCTCCACAGCAGGTAGACTCCCCCAGGCGCAGCCCACATGAGCCCCTCTGAGTCAATGCCTCTGCTGTGTTAGTCTTGAACCATTGCTTTGAAGCAAGGTCTCCCTGAGTACCTTTGGGTTGTGGCCTCGTTGCCCCACTGTGCCTGTGTTGTGCAGTTCTCTTCAGATTTGCATTTTCACTTCCCGGAGTTGCAGCCTGTCTTCGGAACGGAACCCTCAGCAGCTCTCCTGCTGGGCCCCTGCCTTCCTGCACACATGGGAAGCTGACAGCTGCTTTGAGGACTATGAGCTGACTGTCTTGGCAGTTTCTGGTGCAGTTGTATTTATTGGTTTTCTTGCAGTTGTGGGTCATGTCTCCCTGGTAATTCTCGGTTGGACGTCAGCTCCGTGAGGTTTTAGTTGTTGGGTTTCGCTTTAGTGCTGGCTGCAGCTTTCCGGAGGCCATCAGATTGGCTGAGGTCGGTTGCATCCTTTCAAGGCTGGCTCTGAGGCCTGAGGTGGGTCTAGACAAGCTCGCCGGCTGCTGAGGCAGCCTCCTGGCGGTATAACCTCTTGTAATCCTGGATCCTGGAATCTGGACTGGACCTGTGACTCTACTTAACCAATAGAAGAATGTGGCGGAAGTGACGATGCGCCAGTTCCAGATACCTGCCTTCAGAATACCTGGTAACCTTAATTTTGAGTTATTCATAATCCTGAGCTGCTCCACCTCATCCTCCTTGCTGTAGCCAGAATACATGCAGAGGTCACATGGAGAGGGAAAAGCCCTGTTACCAACAAGAATTAAGGCCCCAGACATATGAGCCTGGTGGACCTATCTGAGCTGAGGGAGCAGTCATGAGGGAAGAAGCCTTCTTGGTTGTTTCAGTCATCTGGGCTGTTGCTCATTACCTAGAACAGAGATACATATTTCCTACTGTGCCTTATCCAAAATCCTCAGAAATGATCAATTGGCTGCTGTTATAAGACTAAGTTTTAGACTTCTATTACCCAGCAATAGATAACTAGAACATTGTCTGACATAAGCCTTGTTATGACAGCTCCCTCAGAGTTTGGACACCTTCCTGGTAAAGCCGAACTGCACAACACACACACACACACACACCTTCAGCCATAGTCTTTCTAGTCCTACACAAAAACCTATTGTTCAGCCTAGGCACTACCACTTGTATTCTGGCTTGCAGATTATGTTTTTTGCTGCAATGTCCGCCATCGGTCTATATAGAATGAGGTAAGGAGGTGGAAGACATAGCCCTACCCTCTGGCAAGGCCCCAGTCAGAAGTGGGAGGCTAACATGGAGCCATGCCCTAGCTTCAGGAAGTACAGTTCCCACCAGTCCTCCAGGTCAGAAGTGGAACCAGCCTTTCCTTTCTCTCCTGCACAGCAAAACTGAACCCAGACTATGAAGTCTCACATGATTTTACCAATACTCAGGGATAACAAAAAACAGTTTGCATCCACAGAGCAGCAATATGACTGTCCTAGAACCTTGCTGCAGCAACATTCCCTTTCTTATTTTCTTAATCTACTCCCTTCTCTGGTTCTTTTCCCTTAACCTTTAAAAATAAACAAAATCTTACCTTGACCTGTGAAGAGAAGTACTGCTTTCTTCTTTCTCCTTTACTGTTGTTGTCATAATACCCTACACTTTCTACTTGTGTATGGTGGATTAAAGAGGGCTGCAAATTCTTTTACACTCCTTTCATAGAGTGACAGGGACTAATCCCCTCCCCCACAAACACTCCTTGAATCTGAGTTGGCTTTAATGTTTGCTTAACCAAGAGATTATGGTGGAAGTAAGGTGCTGGGACTTCTGAATCTAAGTCATAAATTTTGCAGCTTCATACTGAGTGTTTTGGAACACTTGCTCTGTGGAAATCCAGCTACCATAAAAGAAGTCCAGCTACTCTGAGACTGACATGAGGAAGCCAGTGCCTAGCAGTTCCGTCCCCCAACAGTTTGAGTCTTTCCAGACTCTCATGAAGCAGAAGGGTGTCATCTCTGCTGAACCCACCTGTGGGTAAAATTGTAATATTTCCAGAATATCTCGCCTGGCTTTACTGCATCTGCATCCTCAGGGGTGGAGAGAAGTATGGCTTTAGGGCATCTGCGTATCAATAGGCATTCCTCGGGTGGAGACAAATTCATCTCTATATCAGTGGGTAACATGAGAGGTGATGGGGAGTGCTGGTTTTCCTTCTGCCCCAGGATACAACTTGTAAGCAATAAACGGGTTGTAAACTTTATTTCTCCCTTTGACTGATTTCGGTTTTAGAGAGATTTTGCCCCAGGATTTCCTCTCCCTGGACTTACACCACCCCAAATTGCACATACACGAGCAAAACAAATTAGTGTACTTTTTCAAGCCACTAAATTTTGCAATGGTTTGTTTCGGGACAGCAACAGATTACCAGAATACTCTGTAACTTGCTTCTTCCAAAGACAAAAACAAGGTAGACTTGATCAGAATTGATTAAGAGTGGTTGTATAATTATATATACTAGGTAATGTACTGTTAGTCATCTATATGTAATACACAGTGGGTTCTAATATTATTGTCTGGTCGCTTCTCATGAGGGGTCACTGCAGTTCCAGAAGCACTTCTGTTGGATTCTTCATGCCTTATCACCAACGTTTTGTGGCTGTTCTACCTGAAATCCCATGCCACCTTTTTCTTCACGAGTTCTTAATCAAGGTAGCCACTTCCAGAACCCAGGAACTTTAATGCCAATGGGAAAGAATTCCTACTCTTTGATCTAGAACTAAGTCCAGACCTAAACTAAACAGAGTCTCCACCAACTGCATGGCCAAGGAGCTTTGCACCCACTAAGATGGTTTGTGGTTGCCCCTGCCATTTTTATTTTTACTCAAGAAAGGCATTCTCTCTTTTTGTGTGTCCCTTTTGTTCTTTCTGATCTCCTGTCATTTTTCTTATCTTTGCTAGCATTATCTCTAGGTCATGGGCATAGATGGATTTTATAATTTGGGGCTTTTACTGATGCAATGTAAATAGGACAAATGCCCTAGAAGCTGAGCGTGAAACAACATTTGAGTGCATAATTTATTAGAAGAGTGCTTTCCAAAGAAAGGCAATGAGTGAAACAGGATAGAGCAGAGAAGGGAGGTGCCCAAGGATGTGGTCTTATCTATAGTCAAACTTCAGCCTGACCCAATGAAGAGCCCTGGAGCATGAACTGTACCATAGAGTTGATCCCACCTTGAGGCAAGAGGGCCAAAATTTCACACATATATCTCATTTAATAGCTAATACAGCTGAAAGAAGGATCCAGTAAAGGAAATTTGGGAGGGGTACCAGTAATCTACTACATAAAAGGAATATTTACTGGACACTAGATAACAAGGATGAATACTGTCCTGATAAGAGCTATCTATATGATGAGCTATCTGACCTTCCCTAATCCTCAAGAGACCTCACTTTGCAGTATTTGAAATGTCAACATATTTTTAGTATGTCAAAGGTCTACTTACACTTTAAGTCTAAGTGGGACAAAGGAATCCCCCTGACTATAGACGCCAGGGTCTCACCTAACAGGTAAGGTACTCTGTTGCCTATGAAAAAGGCTGATCCTGAAAGTTTGGAACAAACACAACTGGAAAGGTTCAATGTAGGAATGAAGCTCCACTGGGTATCAGCTCCCATGTGAGGGGTAGGTGAACTGACAAACATAACAACCAATAGGCCTTGAGGAGGAAGATGGTGGCGTGAGAGGTGAGACTGAGAGCTCCTCCCAAAACCACAAACAGTACAAACTTATAGTTAATTAATACAACTAACCTTAAAACAGCAACAAGAAAGAAGGCTGAACCAGACTGCAAACAGACCTGACGAATAGAGCAGACCTCACAAAACAGGGTAAGTAGGAAAGCCTTAATCTGGCAGGACCCAAGCCCTTCCCCCACCCCAGCTCACTGGCCAGAAGAAAGAGAAACGGCTAGGGGGAGGAGATGGAAGCCTGGGACGGCTGAACACCTAGCCCTGGAGAATCTGCTTTGTGAGCAGAATACTATAGTGTGTGGTGCTCTAGACAGACACGCGGAGTGCTTGAGAAATTGACATTCTGGCGGTTTGTGGAGGAGGGGATCCACACCCGGCCGCTCTGTGTCAGAGGGAAGGCAGGCAGTCTGAGAGACTTCCTAGCAGCGAGAGGGCTGCTGAAGGGGTGGGGTTTGCACGGAGCTTGCTGTGTGGAAGAAGGGAGAACTGCACAAGGTTGTCTGGGTGCGCTCTGCCCAGCTGGTTGGGAACTTTGAGGAGCTTCAGGTGCTCCATCCCCCTGGCTGCCTACTCAGCTCCAAGGCCCCCCACTGTGACACACAGCCTGCCGAGCCTTCATACTGGCCTGCAGGCACCTGCTCACAAACCTTCAGTCACTGCGCAGGCGCCAGGCCCGCCTACAACCGCTAGAGACACAAAGCACAGAGGTTTATACATGTGTGCTTGGCCCACTGGCTCTGACACTGGAGACAGGCACCGCACACGGGAATCAATAAACAGATCTTTCCTCCCCCCAGGCACCAGCTCCGCTCCCTTATGACCCCCAACCTCACTCTAGGGGCTGAGCAGCTCCAGAGACTGGAGTTTCTGCTCACTAGTGGGCACCACACAGAAATATGAAACGACAAAAGAACATGGTTCAGACAAAAATCTCACAAACCCTAGAAAGAGGGCCAAATGAAACCGAACTCACCAATCTTCCTGAAAGAGAGTTCAAAATAAAAATTATAAACATGCTTATGGAGGTACAGAAAAATATTCAAGAACTCAGGAACGAATTTAAGACAGATTCAATCATTAAGAAATTCCATATCTGAAATGCAACATACAATGGAGAGATTGAAAAGCAGATTAGATGTAGTAGAAGAGACAGTAAATTAGAGAAGAGGAATACAAAGAAGCTGAGCCACGGGAAAAAAAAGGGATCTCTAAGAATGAAAGAATATTGAGAGAACTGTGTGACTAATCCAAACGCAACAATATTCGCATTATAGGGATACCAGAAGAAGAAGAGAGAGAAAAAGGGATACAAAGTGTCATTGAGGAGGTAATTGCTGAAAACTTCCCCAATCTGGGGAAGGAGATAGTCTCTCAAGACATAGAGCTGCACAGATCTCCCAACAAAAGGGACCCAAGGAAGACAACATCAAGACATTTAATAATAATAATGGCAAAGATAAAGGATGAAAACAGACTTTAAAAAGCTGCTTGAGAGAGAAAAAAGATCATATACAAAGGAAAACCCATCAGGCTATCATCAGACTTCTCAACAGAAACCTTACAGGCCAGAAGGGAGTGCCATGATATATTTAATGCAATGAAGCAGAAGGGCCTTGGACCAAGAATACTCTACCTGGCAAGGTTATCATTTAAATTTGAAGGAGGGATTAAACAATTTTCAGATAAGCAAAAGCTGAGAGAATTTACCTCCCACAAACCACCTCTACAGTGCATTTTGTGGGACTTCTATAGATGAAAGTATTCCTAAGGCTAAACAGATGTCACCAAAGGGAAGACAAAGAGTACAGAATATGATTCATAACATACAAACAATGGAGGAGAAAGAAAAAGGAGGGGAAAAAAGAACCTTTAGGTTGTGTTTCTAATAATACACGAAGGAAGTTAAATTAGACTGTTAGATAGTAAGGGAATTACCCTTGAACCATTGGTAACCACGAATCTACAGCCTGCAATGGCAATAAGTGCATACCTATCGATAATCGCCCTAAATGTAAATGGTCTGAATACACCAATCAAAAGACATAGAGGAGACTTCCGGGAAGATGGCGGTGTGAGCAGGGCGGCAGAAATCTCCTCCCAACACTATATTTATCTACGAAAACACAGAAAATACATCTACTCCTAAAAGAGAGACGAGAATACACAGGAAAGCGCACAGCGTGCAGCTACACCCGAGAGGACTCGGCACCCCAAGAGGCGGGTAAGATACGGAGCCGCGACCCGGCGGGACCCGAGCCCTCCCCCACCCCAGCGCACCGGCGGGAGGAGAGGATTCAGAGCCGGGAGGGAGTGGAAGTGCACCCCGCGAAGTAGCCAGCCCCGGTGATCTGCGCGGGGAGCGCTGACCCACATTGCGCACTGCAGCGGAGATTGGAGAGACAGAGGGGCAGGATCTGAGCGGGGAACACACCAGGGTGCTTGCAGCCGGCTCCGGGAAGGAAAAAAAAAAGTGTGCGCTTTCCTCAGCGGTCTTAAAGAGACAGGAGCCCAGAGGAGCCGGATCGCCCCAGCACACTCAGGCCAGCAGGCTGGGAGTCCTGGGGAGTTTCAGGCGCCTTAGCTGGCGACAGAGGAAGCGTAGCCATACTTAACACTTCTCACTGAGATCAACAGCCTCCTATTCGTTCCCACCCCTGCCGGAGCGATAAAGGGCCCTGCGGAGCGGCACAGTCACAGCTGTGGAATAGTGGGGCAATAGCGCCACCTAGAGCATTCCCACAGAATCTACGTCCGGTGGGCATTTTTGTTTTGTTTTTTTTGTTTTGTTTTGTTTTTCTTTCTTTTTTTCTTTTTTTTTCTTTCTTTTTCTTTCCTTTTCATCTTTTTTTTTCTCTTTTTTTCTTCTCTTTTAAAAGTCTTAAAGAGCCCAACTAACATCTTGTGTATCAGTAAACCATTATACAGCCATGAAAAGACAGAGGAATATGGTTCGAACCAAATCAACCCAGACTCTAACCCCAGAGAGGAGGAGTCTGAAGGATGGAAATGCACACAGCCTCCTGAAAAAAAATTTAGAATAAAAGTCATAACCATGCTGATGGACCTACAGAGAGAAGCAGGACAAGGAGGGAAGTAGAGGGGAACTGAGGAAAGACAATACAGAAATCAGACAAAAGCGTGTGGGCTTAACATGCAGAATGGATGAGATCTGAGAGAGACTATTAATGGAATAGAAGCAAAGGCAAGGGTACAGAGCAGCTGGGCAGAGAGAGATAAAAGGATTTCTAGGAATGAAAGAACATTAAGAGAACTGTGTGACCAATCCAAACGGAACAATATTCGCATTAT
The DNA here is from genome assembly GCA_032199065.1 of Smutsia gigantea. Taxonomy (NCBI): domain Eukaryota; kingdom Metazoa; phylum Chordata; class Mammalia; order Pholidota; family Manidae; genus Smutsia; species Smutsia gigantea. The sequence goes on from JAVSCE010018297.1 coordinate 703,847, forward strand.
AGGAGTACCAGGAAGAAGAGAGAGGAAAAGGGATAGAAAGTGTCTTTGAAGAAATAATTGCTGAAAACTTTCCCTCGCTGGGGAAGGAAGTAGTCTCGCAGTCCACCGAAGCTCATAGATCTCCCAACACAAGGGACCCAAGGAAGACAACACCAAGACACATAATAATTAAGATGGCAAAGATCAAAGATAAAGACAGGGTATTAAAGGCAGCTAGAGAGAGAAAAAAGATCACCTACAAAGGAAAACCCATCAGACTATCATCAGACTTCTCAACAGAAACCTTACAGGCCAGAAGAGAATGGCATGATATATTTAACGTTATGAAACAGAAGGGCCTCGAACCAAGAATATTGTATCCAGCACGATTATCATTTAAATATGATGGAGGGATTAAACAATTTCCAGATAAACGAAAGTTGAGAGAGTTTGCCTCTCATAAACCACCACTACAGGATATCTTAAATGGACTGCTCTAGATGGAAGCACACCTAAGGCTAAAAAGATGTCACCAGAGAAAATAAAATCATAGCAAAGAAAGCAGACCATCCAAATACTAACTAAAGGCAAAGAATAAAACACTTATTATAGAAAGAATGGAGGAGGAGGAGGAATAAGAAGGGAGAGAATTAAAGAAACATCAGACTGTGTTTACAATAACTTAACAAGAAAGTTAAGTTAGATTGTTAGATAGTAAAGAAGCAACCCTTGAACCCTTGGTAACCACGAATCTAAAGCCAGCAATGGCAATAAGTACATACCTATCAATAATCACCCTAAATGTAAATGGACTGAATGCACCAATCAAAAGACACAGAGTAACAGAATGGATAAAAAAGCAAGACCCATCTATATGCTGCCTACAAGAAACTCACCTCAAATCAAAAGATATAAACAGACTAAAAGTGAAGGGATGGAAAAAGATATTTCATGCAAACAACAAAGAGAAAAAAGCAGGTGTAGCAGTACTTGTATCAGACAAAATAGACTTCAAAACGAAGAAAGTAGCAAAAGATAAAGAAGGATATTACATAATGAAAAAGGGGTCAGTCCAACAAGAAGATATAACCATTATAAATATATATGCACCCAACACAGGAGCGCCAGCATATGTGAGACAAATACTAACAGAATTAGAGGAGGAAATAGACAGCAATGCATTCATCTTAGGAGACTTCAACACACCACTCACTCCAGAGGACAGATCAACCAGACAGAAAATAAGTAAAGACACAGAGGCACTGAACAACACACTAGAACAGATGAACCTAACAGACATCTACAGAACTCTACACCCAAAAGCAACAGGATACACATTCTTCTCAAGTGCACATGGAACATTTTCCAGAAAAGACCACATACTAGGCCACAAAAGAACCTCAGTAATTTCAAAAATATTGAAATCCTACCAACCAACTTCTCAGATCACCAAGGTATAAAACTAGAAATAAATTTTAGAAAGAAATCAAAAAGGCTCACAAATACATGGAGACTTAACAACACTCTCCTAATTAATCAATGGGTTAACGACCAAATCAAAACAGAAATCAAAGAATATATGGAGACTAATGACAACAACAACACAAAGCCACAACTTCTGTGGGACGCAGCAAAGGCAGTTCTAAGAGGAAAGTATATTGCAATCCAGGCCTATTTAAAGAAGGAAGAACATTCCCAAATGAATAGTCTAAAGACACTATTACTGAAATTGGAAAAAGAAGAACAAATGAGGCCCAAAGTCACCAGAAGGAGGGACATAATAAAGGTTAGAGAAGAAATAAATAAAATTGAGAAGAATAAAACAATAGAAAAAATCAATAAAACCAAGAGCTGGTTCTTTGAAAAAATAAACAAAATAGATAAATCCCTAGCCAGACTCATTAAGAGGAAATGAGAATCTACACACATAAACACAATCAGAAATGAGAAAGGAAAAATCACGACGGACCCCACAGAAATACAAAGAATCATAAGAGTATATTATGAGAATCTATATGCTAACAAGCTGGAAAACATAGAAGAAATGGACAACTTCTTAGAAAAATACAACCTTCCAAGACTGACCAAGCAAGAAACAGAAAAACTAAACAGACCAATCACCAGTGAGGAAATCGAAGTGGTAATCAAAAAACTACCCAAGAACAAAACCCCTGGGCCTGATGGATTCACCTCTGAAATCACCAGTGAGGAAATCGAAGTGGTAATCAAAAAACTACCCAAGAACAAAACCCCTGGGCCTGATGGATTCACCTCTGAATTCTACCAGACATTTAGAGAAGAAATAACACCGATTCTCCTTAAAGTTTTCCAAAAAATAGAAGAGGAGGGAATACTTCCAAACTCATTCTATGAAGCCAGCATCACTCTAATACCAAAACCGGGCAAAGACCTCACCAAAAAAGAAAATTACAGACCAATATCCCTGATGAACGTAGATGCAAAAATACTCAACAAAATATTAGCAAATCGAATTCAAAAATACATCAAGAGGATCATACACCATGATCAAGTGGGATTCATCCCAGGGATGCAAGGATGGTACAACATTCGAAAATCCATCAACATCATCCACCACATCAACAAAAAGAAGAACAAAAACCACATGATCATCTCCATAGATGCTGAAAAAGCATTTGACAAAATTCAGCATCCATTCCTGATTAAAACTCTCAACAAAATGGGTATAGAGGGCAAGTACCTCAACATCATAAAGGCTATATATGACAAACCCACAGCTAGCATCATACTTAACGGCGAGACGCTGAAAGCTTTTCATCTAAGATCGGGAACAAGACAGGGATGCCCACTCTCTCCACTGTTATTCAACATAGTACTGGAGGTCCTAGCCACAGCAATCAGACAAAACAAAGACATACAAGGCATCCTGATTGGTAAAGAAGAAGTCAAATGGTCACTATTTGCAGATGACATGATACTGTACATAAAAAACCCTAAAGATTCCATTCCAAAACTACTAGAAGTAATATCTGAATTCAGCAAATTTGCAGGATACAAAATTAACACACAGAAATCTGTTGCTTTCCTATACACTAATGATGAACTAACAGAAAGAGAAATCAGAAAAACAATTCCATTCACAATTGCATCAAAAAGAATAAAATACCTAGGAATAAACCTAACGAAGGAAGTGAAAGACCTGTACTCTGAAAACTACAAGACACTCCTAAGAGAAATTAAAGAGGACACTAACAAATGGAAATGCATCCCATGCTCTTGGCTAGGAAGAATCAATATTGTCAAAATGGCTATACTACCTAAAGCAATCTACAGATTCAATGCAATCCCTATCAAACTACCAACAGCTTTCTTCAATGAACTGGAACAAATAATTGTAAAATTCATATGGAACCACAAAAGACCCCGAATAGCCAAAGCAATCCTGAGAAGGAGGAATAAAACAGGGGGAATTACACTCCCTGACTTCAAGCTCTACTACAAAGCCACAGTAATCAAGACAATTTGGTATTGGCACAAAAACAGACCCACAGACCAGTGGAACAGAATAGAAAATCCAAACATTAACCCAAACATATACAGTCAATTAATATTTGATAAAAGTGCCTTGGATATACAATGGGGAGATGACAGCCTCTTCAGCAGCTGGTGTTGGAAAAACTGGACAGCTACATGTAAGAGAATGAAACTGGACTACTGTCTAGCCCCATACACAAAGGTAAACTCAAGGTGGATCAAAGACCTGAATGTAAGTCATGAAACCATAAAACTCTTAGAAAAAAACATAGGCAAAAATCTCTTGGACATAAACATGAGCAACTTCTTCATGAACATATCTCCCCGGGCAAGGGAAACAAAAGCAAAAATGAACAAGTGGGACTATATCAAGCTGAAAAGCTTCTGTACAGCAAAGGACACCATCAGTAGAACAAAAAGACATCCTACAGTATGGGAGAATATATTCATAAAAAACGTATCTGATAAAGGGTTGACATCCAAAATATATAAAGAACTCATGCACCTTAACAAACAGAAAGCAAATAATCCAATTAAGAAATGGGCAGAGGACATGAATAGACACTTCTCCAAAGAAGAAATTCAGATGGCCAACAGGCACATGAAAAGATGCTCCACATCGCTAATCATCAGAGAAATGCAGATTTAAACCACAATGAGATATCACCTCACACCAGTGAGGATGGCCAACATCCAAAACACAAACAACAACAAATGTTGGCGAGGATGTGGAGAAAAGGGAACCCTCCTACACTGCTGGTGGGACTTGCAAATTAGTTCAACCATTGTGGAAAGCAGTATGGAGGTTCCTCAAAAAACTCAAAATAGAAATACCATTTGACCCAGGAATTCCACTCCTAGGAATTTACCCTAAGAATGCAGCAGCCCAGTTTGAAAAAGACAGATGCACCCCTATGTTCATCGCAGCACTATTTACAATAGCCAAGAAATGGAAGCAACCTAAGTGTCCATCAGTAGATGAATGGATAAAGAAGATGTGGTACATATACACAATGGAATATTATTCAGCCATAAGAAGAAAACAAATCCTACCGTTTGCAACAACATGGATGGAGCTAGAGGGTATTATGCTCAGTGAAATAAGCCAAGCCGAAAAAGACAAGTATCAAATGATTTCACTCATATGTGGAGTATAAGAACAAAGAAAAAAACTGAAGGAACAAAACAGCAGCAGACTCACAGAACCCAAGAACGGACTAATAGTTACCAAAGGGAAAGGGACTGGGGAAAATGGGCGGGAAGGGAGGGATAAGAGGGAAAAAGGGGCATTACGATTAGCAGATGTAATGTTGGGGGGGCACGGGGAGGGCAGTACAACTCAGAGAAGACAAGTAGTGATTCTATAGCATCTCACTACGCTGATGGACAGTGACTGTAATGGAGTTGGTGGGGGGGACCTGATGAAGGGGTAGTTTAATAATCGTAATATTGCACATGTAATTGTAAATTAATGATAATAAAATAAATTACATTAAAAAAAAATAAATTAGGTAGAGATGTCCTCTTACCCCTCATTTTTTTTAACATGTCATTGCTTTTTTCCATTCTTGCTAAAGGATCACTGATTTTGTTGACTATTTTTGAGAATAAAATTTTAGTTTCATTGTCCATTTCTTTTATCATTTTTCTATTTTCTATTTCAAGTTTTTTTGATACACATTTCCTTGAGTCTGTTTGTTTTGGTTTTACTTTCCTCTTTTCCTCACAGTGTTTAGGGGAGATGTTTGGTTATTAATTTGTGACCTTTCTTCTTTCCCAGATTCATTTAAGGCTTTTGATATCTTTTACTTCATTTCATAAATACAGACGTTCATTTTCTTTCAGTACAAAATACTTTCTAATTTCTGTTGTGATATATGTTTTGACCTGTAGATTATTTAGAAGTATGTTCAAGGTTATTAATCTTTAAAATGTGTAATCACCTGTGAATCTTATCCAGTGTATGTTTTATTGCACACATCATAGTTTTCACTTATAAATTTTGATTTGGACCTTTTTACTATCTTCCACTGAAATTTTTGAACATACAGAATACAGTTATCATAATTGTTTTAATGCTCTTTTCTGTTTAATCGAAATTCTGTGTTAATTCTCGGGTGGTTTTTGATTGTTTGTTTCTTATTATAGGTTTTTATTTTTCCCTATCTTTGCATGCTTAGTTATTTTTTCATGGCACTGCAGACAGTGAATTTTACCTTTCTTGGGGCTGGCATTTTAAAAATCCCTATCAGTACTTTTGAGTTTGCTTTAGAATGCTCTCAAGTTTCCCGAAAACAGTTTATCTTTGTGTGTCTTCCTTTAAGGCTTGTTGTATGGGAGGGTGGAGCTCGTGTTGTGGATGCAGGACTAGAGCAGTGTTCAGCCTTCTTTTTCTGCATACTTAAGGTAATGCCCTGTGAATTGTGAGGTTTTCTAGTCTGGCTGGTGGGAACAGGCATGAACTCTGGGTGAACACTGAGAACCCTTTCAGATAGGCTTTCCCCAATCTCCTGTAATTTCCTCACACATCAGTAATCAGATTAATAATTGGAAGAAGGCAGCTTTGTAGACTTCAGAACTCTCTTTCTGTTTGGTTCTCTCCTAACCCACAATATATTGTGAAATCTAGCCAGTTTGGTCCTCCTGACATTTTGCGGTCTACTCAGTCCAGGGAATCTGCCACGCTCGGCCTGGTTTGATTCTGTGCCATGACCTAGAAATCCTCTTCAGGCAGTAAACTGTGACAATCACAGAGATCATCTTGCTTGTTTTCCATCTTGTGGGAATCACAGACTTAATTCCAACGTCTTGAAAACCATTGTTTAATATATTTTGTGCTTTGGTTGCTTCAGGCAGGAGGGTATATCTAATCCTTATGAATACACCTTAGAAAGATTTGTCTATTATTTCTTGTTAAGGATATGGATAATTCTGAGGTGAAATCGACGGTAGAAATTTTTGTAATTCTGGAATTTTTTCTTACAACTTTCAGGAGTTAGATTGGTGGAGGTCCTTGACTTATTTAGATTAACATACATAGATATACACTTTGATGCTGATGCATATATTTAGTCATGTGCTATTTTTTATGTGAGAGAGTTATTAGATGTCATGAATACCTGGGAATGTATGGATGTTTTACCATAAAGTTGTGTTCCTTGTTCTCTTAATAATTTCTTCAAAAAGAAGTCAACAAAACTGATATCACTCATTCCTGATGCTTGACTCAACAAGAACACTGAAGAAAATATTCTTTACTTTGATCTGTTTTCCACTTAAATTAAAAATTGGGAGAAAGTTGACACCCCCAGCATTGTGCTAGGTATTTTACATAAGTTATCTCATTTAATTATTACAACAATCTATGAGTTAAGTTCTATTACCCCATTTATAGATGAATAACTTCTAGGTTTAAAGCGCAGTAATGTTCACACAGATAGTACATGTAGAACTTTATTTCAAAGTTAGGTCAGTCTGATTACAAAACTGATTCTCCCCTAATTATAGCATGTTTCTCCTAGTGATAGATTGTAAAAGCACATAAAATTTTATTTCTTCATATTTGAATTCTTACATAAAGTCATTTATCTCACAAACGTGCATAACTATAGGACTTTCACACAAGAGTACCAACATTTTTACAGGAAGAACAATCAAAACCAACAAAAATACCTTTGTATTAGATGTATGACGTTTTTGGTGGATGGAATCTGGTAAAATAGCAAGTGCATAGGCAAAATAAATAGGTTCAAAAATATGCTTCTTGGATTCAATTTTTTCTTTAATCTTTTTGCACAGGAGAACACTTACTATTACTGGTAATTGGTTGTTTAATCCATTTTAGTTCTAGGCAACAGAACAGTGAAAATTACAAATTAATGTAACTAGCAATTAGTATTACTGATTTAGTATAATTTCATGCATGTATTTTAAAATTAAACTTTGTGATTCAGAAATACTGAAATTTTGCATTTTAGAAAATGTAATTTTATTGACAAGACTATTGGACAAATAAAATAATCCACTTGTGATTTAATCTTCAAAACATATTATAGCAGAAATTATGCTATGTCTTCCTAATATCCACTCTCTTCTCTCCCCTTAAATTGAATCAAAAACTGTGTTCAGTTGAACACATTTATATTAGCTAGAATTGCTTTTCATACTCCCTTGTGACGGAGGTAGACTTATAGAAGTCTAAGTGGAATTGATTTTTGGAAGCTCTTTCTGGAGCATTTGTCCTTCCCCATTATCCATTTGGCTATTCGACCTGATGAAGTTTAGCAGTCATCAGGAGCATGATGGAGGCTAAAACTGTAATTGTATCAATTGTACTTAATACAAATTTCCAAATAAAAGTAGTTTATACTGAGTATTTCTCTCTCAGGTGAAATTTCCTAGAAGCAGAGTTCCAGGGAAGTAGTATTCAACTTAAATGAGATATGGCTGGTAATCAGCATCATTCTCCATAATCTGAAGCTTAGGAGAAATATAGTTCATAGCACAAAATGATAAAGAGAGAAAAAATTATGAAAGAAAAGATGACAGAGGAGACTTCCGGGAAGATGGCGGTGGGAGCAGGATGGTAGAAATCTCCTCCCAAAACTATATATATCTATGAAAATACAGCAAATACAACTATTCCTAAAAGAGAGACCAGAATACACAGGAAAGCGCACAGCGTGCAGCTACACCTGAGAGGACACAGCACCCCGCAAGGCGGGTAAGATAAGGAGCCATGACCCAGCAGGACACGAGCACTCACCCACACCAGCGCACCGGCGGGAGGAGAGGATTCAGAGCCGAGAGGGAGTGGCGGTACACCCCGTGAAATAACCAGCCCCGATGATCTGCGCGGGGAACGCTGACACACATCGCTCGGTGTAGCGGAGATTGGAGAGACAGAGGGTGCAGGATCTGAGTGGTGAACGTGCCAGGGTGCTTGCAGCCAGCTCCAAGGAAGGAAAAAAAAAAGAAAACCGCATGCTTTTTTCACTGGTCTTAAAGAGACAGGAGGCCAGCGGAGGAGCCAGATCACACTGGCACAATCAGCCCAGCAGACTTGAGTCCTGGTAAGTTTTGGACCCCTTAGCTGGTGACTGGGAAAGGGTGGCTGCACTTAGACTCCCCACAGAGATCAACAGCCTCCCATTAATTCCCACCCTGGCCAGAGCTATAAAGGGCCCTGCAGAATGGCGCAGCCACGGCTGCAGAATAGTGGAGCAACAACACCACCTACAGCATCACCACAGAATCTACGCATAGTGGGCGTTTTTTTTCCTTTTTTCTTTTTATTGTTTTGTTTTGTTTTTCATTCTCTTTCTTTTTTCTCTTCTTTTCTTTCTTTTTTTCTTTTAAAGTCTTAAAGAGCCGACCTGACATACATGGCAACTACCAGTGACCACTTCTATAGCCATGAAAAGACAGAGGAATATGGTCCAGACTAAGATCAACCAGACAACCCCAGAGAGGAAGCCTGAAGGGATGGAAATGGACAGTCTTCCTGAAAAAGAATTCAGAATAAAAGTCATAACCATGCTGATGGAGCTACAGAGAAATGTGCAAGAGCTGAGGGAGGAAGTGAGGGAAGTGAGGAAAGACAACACAGAAATCAGACAAGTAACCAATGGGCTTAACAGCAAACTGGATGAGATGCAAGAGACTGTTAATGGAATAGAAATCAGAGAACAGGAATACAGAGAAGTTGAGACAGAGAGAGATAAAAGGATTTCTAGGAATGAAAGAATATTAAGAGAACTGTGTGAAAAATACAAATGGAACAATATTCGCATTATAGGAGTACCAGAGGAAGAAGAGAGAGAAAAAGGGATAGAAAGTGTCTTTGAAGAAATAATTGCTGAAAACTTCCCCATGCTGGGGAAAGAAATAGTCTCGCAGTCCACGGAAGCCCAAAGATCTCCCAACACAAGGGACCCAAGGAAGACAACACCAAGACACATAATAATTAAAATGGAAAAGATCAAAGATAAGGACAGAGTATTAAAGGTAGCTAGAGAGAGAAAAAAGATCACCTACAAAGGAAAACCCATCAGACTATCATCAGACTTCTCAACAGAAACCTTAAAGGCCAGAAGAGAATGGCATGATATATATAACGTAATGAAACAGAAGGGCCTGGAATCAAGAATATTGTATCCAGCACAATTATCTTTTAAATATGATGGAGGGATTAAACAATTTCCAGACAAACAAAAGGTAAGAGAGTTTGCTTCTCATAAGCCTTCACTACAGGATATCTTAAAAGGACTGCTCTAGAGGAAAGCACTCCTAAGGCTAAAAAGATGTCACCAGAGAAAATAAAATCATAGCAAAGAAAGCAGACCAGCCAAATATTAACTAAAGGCAAAGAATAAAACACCTAGTATATAAAGAACGGAGGAGGAAGAATAAGAAGGGAGAGAAATAAAGAAACATCAGATGGTGTTTACAATTACTTAACAAGAAAGTTAAGTTAGATTGTTAGATACTAAAGAAGCAACCCTTGAACCTTTGGTAACCACGAATCTAAAGCTAGCAATGGCAATAAGTACATATCTATCAATAATCATGCTAATGTAGATGAACTGAATGCACCAATCAAAAGACACAGAGTAACAGAATGGATAAAAAAGCAACACCCATCTATATGCTGCTTACAAGAAACTCACCTCAAAGGCAAACATATCCCCAGACTAAAAGTGAAGGGATGGAAAAAGATATTTCATGCAAACAACAAGGAGAAAAAAGCAGGTGTTGCAGTACTTGTATCAGACAAAATAGACTTCAAAACGAAGAAAGTAGCAAGAGATAAAGAAGGACATTACATAAAGATAAAGGGGTCAGTCCAACAAGAAGATATAATCATTATAAATATATATGCACACAACACAGGAGTGTCGGCATATGTGAAACAAATACTAACAGAATTAAAGGAGGAAATAGACAGCAATGTATTCATTCTAGGAGACTTTAACACAGCACTTACTCCAAAGGACAGATCAACCAGACAGAGAATAAGTAAAGACACAGAGGCACTGAACAACACACTAGAACAGATGGACCTAACAGAAATCTACAGAACTCTACACCCAAAAGCAGCAGGATACACATTCTTCTCAAATGCACATGGAACATTTTCCAGAATAGACCACATAAGAGGCCACAAAAAGAACCTCATTAATTCAAAAATATTGAAATCCTATCAACTTCTCAGTTCACAAAAGTATAAAACTAGAAATAAATTTTAGAAAGAAACCAAAAGGCTCAAAAATACATGGAGACTTAACAACACTCTCCTAATTAATCAATGGGTTAATGACCAAATCAAAACAGAAATCAAAGAATATATGTAGACTAATGACAACAACAACACAAAGCCACAACTTCTGTGGGACGCAGCAAAGGCAGTTCTAAGAGGAAAGTATATTGCAATCCAGGCCTATTTAAAGAAATAAGAACATTACCAAATGAATAGTCTAAAGACACAATTACTGAAATTGGAAAAAGAAGAACAAATGAGACTCAAACTCACCAGAAGGAGGGACATAATAAAGATCAGAGAAGAAATAAATAATATTGAGAAGAATAAAACAATAGAAAAATTCAATGAAACCAAGAGCTGGTGTTTTGAAAAAATAAACAAAATAGATAAACCCCTAGCCAGACTTATTAAGAGAAAAAGAGAATCTACACACATAAACAGAATCAGAAATGAGAAAGGAAAAATCACAACAGACCCCACAGAAATACAAAGAATTATAAGAGAATATTATGAGAATCTATATGCTAACAAGCTGGAAAACCTAGAAGAAATGGACAATTTCTTAGAAAAATACAACCTTCCAAGACTGACCAAGCAAGAAACAGAAAAACTAACTAAACAGACCAATCACCAGCAACGAAATTGAATCGGTAATCAAAAAACTACCAAAGAACAAAACCCCGGACCAGATGGGTTCACCTCTGAATTCTACCAGACATATAGAGAAGAAATAACTCCCATTCTCCTTAAAGTTTTCCAAAAAATAGAAGAGGAGGGAATACTTCCAAACTCATTCTATGAAGCCAGCATCACTCTAATACCAAAACCGAGGAAAGACCTCTCCAAAAAAGAAAATTACAGACCAATACCCCTGATGAACGTAGATGCAAAAATACTCAACAAAATATTAGCAAACCGAATTCAAAAATACATCAAGAGGATCATACACCATGATCAAGTGGGATTCATCCCAGGGATACACGGATGGCACAGCATTCATAAATCCATCCACTTGATCCACCACATCAACAAAAAGAATAAAAACCACATGATCATGTCCATAGATGCTGAAAAACCATTTGACAAAATTCAATATCCATTCATGATTAAAACTCTCAACAAAATGGGTATAGATGGTAAGTACCTCAACATCATAAAGGCCATATATGACAAACCCACAGCTAACATCAGACTTAATGGCGAGAAGCTGAACGCTTTTCATCTAAGATCGGGAACAAGACAGGGATGCCCACTCTCTCCACTGTTATTCAACATAGTACTGGAGGTCCTAGCCACAGCAATCAGACAAAACAAAGACATACAAGGTATGCAGACTGGTAAAGAAGAAGTCAAATTGTCACTATTTGCAGATGACATGATACTGTACATAAAAAACCCTAAAGACTCAACTCCAAAACTACTAGAACTAATATCTGAATTCAGCAAACTTGCAGGATACAAAATTAACACACAGAAATCTGTTGCTTTCCTATACACTAATGATGAACTAACAGAAAGAGAAATGAGAAAAACAATTCCATTCACAATTGCATCAAAAAGAATAAAATACCTACAAATATACCTAACGAAGGAAGTGAAAGACCTGTACTCTGAAAACTACAAGACACTCCTAAGAGAAATTAAAGAGGACACTAACAAATGGAAAGTCATCCCATGCTCTTGGCTAGGAAGAATAAATATTGTCAAAATGGCTATACTACCTAAAGGAATCTGCAGATTCAACACAATCCCTATCAAACTACCAACAGCTTTCTTCAATGAACTGGAACAAATAATTCTAACATTCATGTGGAACCACAAAGAACCCCGAATAGCCAAAGCAATCCTGAGAAGGAGGAATAAAACAGGGGGAATTACACTCCCTGACTTCAAGCTCTAGTACAAAGCCACAGTAATCAAGACAATTTGGTATTGGCACAAAAACAGACCCACAGACCAGTGGGACAGAATAGAAAATCCAAACATTAACCCACACATATACAGTCAATTAATATTTGATAAAGGAGCCTTGGATATACAATGGGGAGATGACAGCCTCTTCAGCAGCTGGTGTTGGAAAAACTGGACAGCTACGTGTAAGAGAATGAAACTGGACTACTGTCTAGCCCCATACACAAAGTTAAACTCAAGGTGGATCAAAGACCTGAATGTAAGTCATGAAACCATAAAACTCTTAGAAAAAAACATAGGCAAAAATCTCTTGGACATAAACATGAGCGACTTCTTCATGAACATATTTCCTCAGGCAAGGGAAACAAAAGCAAAAATGAACAAGTGGGAGTATATCAAGCTGAAAAGCTTCTGTACAGCAAAGGATACCATCAGCAGAACAAAAAGACATCCTACACTATGGGAGAATATATTTATAAGTGACATATCTGATAAGGGGTTGACATCGAAATTATATAAAGAGCTCACGCACCTCAACAAACAAATTGCAAATAACCCAACTAAAAAATGTGCAGAGGATCTGAACAGACACTTCTCCAAGAAACTCAGATGGCCAACCGGCACATGAAAAGGTGCTCCACATCGCTAATCATCAGGGAAATGCAAATTAAAACCACAAAGAGATATCACCTCACACCGGTTAGGATGGCCACCTTCTAAAAGATAAACAATAACAAATGTTGGTGAGGATGTGAAGAAAGGGGAACCCTCCTACGCTGCTGGTGGGAATGCAAATTAGTTCAACCATTGTGGAGAGAAGTATGGAGGTTCCTCAAAAAACTCAAAATAGAAATACCATTTGACCCAGCAATTCCACTCCTAGGAATTTAACCTAAGTAGGAGCCCATTTTGAAAAGACATGTGCACCCCTATGTTTATCGCCACACTATTTACAATAATCAAGAAATGGAAAAAACCTAAGTGCCCATCAGTAGATGAATGGATAATGAAGAGGTGGTACATAGAAACATAAAAAGAAAACAAATCCTACCATTTGCAACAACATTGATGGAGCTAGAGGGTATTATGCTCAGTGAAATAAGGCAGACCGAGAAAGACAAGTATCAAATGATTTCACTCATCTGTGGAGTGTAAGAACAAAGAAAAAAACTGAAGGAACAAAAGAGAAGCAGACTCACAGATCCTAAGAATGGACTAAGAGTTACCAAAGGGAAAGGGACAGGGGAGGATGGGTGGGAAGGGAGCGTCAAGGGGGGTAAAGGGGCATTATGATTAGCACGTATAATGTAGCGGCACAGGGGACAAAGGGAAGGCAGTATAACACAGAGAAGACAAGTAGTGATTCTATAGCAACTTACTAAGCTGATGGATAGTGACTGTAATGGGGTATGTGGTGGGCACTTGATAATAGGGGGGGCCTAGTAACCATAATGTTCATGTATTTGTTCATTAATGATAGCAAAATAAAAATATATATATATATATATATATGTAGATAGAAAATAAAGTACATGGAAAGAGGTTCAATATCATTAGCAATTAGGGCAATGCCAAATAAAACTACAATGAGATATCACTGCACACCTATGAAGATGGCCAAATTAAAAAAAATATATAGTGGTAACAGATAAATTATTGTAAAGGTGCAAAGAAACTAGGTTACTAATTTCTTGCTGCTTGTATGTGTAGCTTGATACAGACACTACTGAAAACAGTTTGGCAGTTTCTCTTTTACCGCCACTCTCGTTATCATCACCACAATCAAGGTAATAAGCATATCCATCACCTCGTATAGTTTCCTTGCATCCCTTTGGGGTTGTTGTTGTTTTTGGTTTAGTTTAGTTTAGTTGTGCTCTGTTTTTTTAGTGGGGAGGGGCAGGGTGAGGTTATGGTAAGACCATTTGACATGAGTTCTTCCCTTTCAACAAATTTTTAAGTGCACAGTACCTTACTGTTAACTACAGGCACTTTCTTATTAAATTAAATGTACAACTACTATACTAATCCTATCCAACAATTGCACTATTAAGCATTTAACCAGACAATTAGATTTAGGCTTGTGCAAACATCTATGTATGAGTGTTTATAACCACTTTATTCATAATAACAAAAAATCAGAACCAAGGCTGCTGTCTTTTAACAGGATGATTAAACAAACTATGACACCTCATAACACAGAATACTATTCAACAACAAAAATGAATGAATTATTGATATATGTAAAAACCTGGATGAATCTCCAGAGAACTATATTAAGTGAAAAAGCCAATTCCAGAGGTTTACATACTATTTGATTCAATCCATATAAGATTCTTGAAATGAAAAAATTAACAAAATGGATGGCAATTTAGTAGTTACCAGAATTTAAAGAGGAAGTGGTAACTAGATGGAAAAGCTATTAAAGGGCAACATGAGACATCTTTATGCTAATAGAAATATTCTGTATCTTGACTGTATCAGTGCAATATCCCAATTGCAACCGTGTACTATACTGCATGTGAATTTACAATTCAAAATTTAAGAAAATTAAAAACCACATGGTCATTACAGCATGGATCTTGTGCACTGGTCGTGGATCAAGTTCTCCCTTTCTCCCGAGCACATGTCCAATTCAGCCATGGGGATCAAAGGTCCTGCCTGTCCAGTTGTCAGATTTTTCTTCTTTCTGAGACATGAAGCTTTATCTCATATGTTCTGACCTCAGCTATACACTTAAAATATTTTTTGTTTTATTTTATTCAGCATGCCTAGATGCCTGTAATGTGATTTTTTTCCATATTATCGTAGCCCTCTAGACTGCTGGATTTGGATGACTATGAATACTTATCTTTTCACTTGAATTATTTCTTATAGAATTAAATTTAAAGCAAAATAAACTTCCAAGGACATGACTATTTGTCAGTTAAGATATGTTACTATATTTTTCCCATTTTTTTCAGCTTATAAATGATACTTTATTATTGTTACACATTCATGATAGGATTAGATCATAAGGGTTTTCAATTTTCCATTCAAAGTTTCCAAAAACTTAAGTCAAATTCATGATATTCACACCAATAAAGGTTAAAAATATTCAGAAAATATTTTTCAGGAAGTATTTCTTTTCAGTACTCACTGTATGTCAGTAAAAGGAAAAGGAAGTTGATCTTAGTGAATTGAATTAACCAATTTTTCAAAACAAACAGAAATGGAAAAAAAAGTAGTGTAGTGTACCGAATTGAAAATACTTGAACTTCATTTAAGAATATATGTAAATAATAAGGTGCTTTTTAAACATATTGGTAATTAGTACCATGATAGCTGGCAATATGTGAGAATTTGTTCTGTAACTTACCCTAACCTAATACATACCAATTTCAATTTCATTTCCTTGCAGAGTACCCCTGAAAATTATTATATGTTATCATTGTTACCTTAGAATAGTAATAGAATAAAACCATGTTGGGATAAAAATTCTAATTCTTATGCTGGACCCTATCCTAGAAGCTACAGAGGCATTACAGTTTGAAAAAGACCTGCTTAAAAAAATTCCAGGATACCTATATAAAAAGACACAACCTTGCCATGCATCTACCTCAAAATCAGATGATATTTATGCTATGATTTGACTGTAATGTTGATAAGATACTTAGAGTATTATTTAGAATCTTGTCATGTATATTTGTCCATCTTGTACTATTTACATAATGATTATAATGATATCATGGTCTCAGCGACTTGCTCTAAGAATTTTACTCTCTATCTTTTAACTTCTAAGTATCCTACTTAAATCAAAAGCACACCCCAATTGTAGTTGTGACTCTAAACAACAAGAAAATATATTGATTTCTTGTGTGTACTAGACAAAGGCTAGATCTCAAACACAAAAAATGCATACTTTCTGTCTTTTAAGAGCCTGTAGACATCTGAAGATCCTAGAAGAGTTCTCTTTTTTTTTCTACTGTGTACCATTCAGGTGCTCACTGACGTATGATAAAAATGGTTATTTGAGGAAAATTTAGTAAAATGACTAGTTACACAGGGTTAGGCAAGGTGGAGGTAATCTACAAGAAGCTAATACAATAAAAACAGTAAGTCATTCATTCATTAGGCTTCAAGCCAGGGTAAGGGGAGAAAACAGTGATTGGAAGCCACATCTGAGAGAGTTGGGTGGAGAGCGCTGCCTGGCTGAAGCTTTGCCTTCTCACTAAACTGTTGTTATTCTGTGTGCGTGCAGGGATTGGAGGAATACATTTCCACACCTCACTCTCCTTCCTCCACTGATGTCCTAGGTTGAACCCAATGAACCCAGAGGGCAATAAATTCCACTATTGTAATCCATATTGATCAACCTCTCATGGAACTAGCAGGGCAGAAAGAGGTGGAGAGTGGATACGGAAGGGTAAACAAAGAAATCCTGTACTCACTGTGATGCATGAACGACCTCAATGTGCTTCTTCTAGTACGGATAGCTCCTTGTGGTTTGCTTCTCAGGTAAGAATAGCTTCATAGTATCTGGGATTCTCCTTGAATTCTATTCACTTCTCCTTAACCAATCTTCAATACTTCACTATATTCAAAGCCAGATTTAGGATTATTGGACTGAACTAAAATAATTCAATTGCACTCCCCTTATTTTTTAAATTGAGATAAAATTATATCCAAGATTTGTTATTTTAAAATCAAAACCAAATGAGGTAAAATATGCAATATGTCTATTGCATCATTTACCTCATCCAATTCTGCCATTGTAGTGCTAAAGGAATGCAGTCTGATTTTAATAAATGATAGTGCTTTTAAGAATTAAGTAAATTAATCTATCAGCAAGTATATCAAAGATAGATGACCTTTGAATTAAATGCTCTTCCCCTTCTCTACAAGGATAATAGGCAACTCGCTCAATCTCATTTTGTCGGGTTGATATATTTCGTATATCAACGTCAAGTTCATTTACAAATATTTTATCTTACGCAGAAGTTGCTAAATTTGTAGGTGAATATCAATGAAACCAAGGGATGAATGACATTTTGGTGTTGAAGAAAGAACAAATACTGGAGAATTTCAAACCTTGGCTAAAAGTCGTTGCTCTATATTAAATAGCTTGAGGAGCTAAAGTTAACAACTCGTAAGTACAACTTGTCATAAATTTAAATTAGGAAGACCAAAATGGACTATTCTGACATAAAACAATATTACTAAAATATTTTTTCCACATTCAGTGAACTCAGTGTATTAGAATCTTTAATGTGAATGTAATGATTTAAGGCAGGTTAGTTTTTATGAAATGTATATATAAGAGAGCCAGCACACACACACAAGCCCCTCAAACACATCAGGGATGAAGGCCATTAAGGTTTTTTCAAATAAATGTCAAAATTAGTACAGAATCAAAAAAAAACATGAATACTAGTTGAAAATCTCAATTCATTTTCATTTTCATGGGGTTTGTAAAATATGAAAATTACTGTATGTCATTTAAACATTTCCAGAAATAAATATATAAGGATCCCTCATTTTATTTTTTTCTAAAATGTATTTGGGTACTTTAGTATTTCAATTATTTCTGACATGTTACATACCAATCAATCTCTTGCAAACCTTGTCTGGAATATTACATTTTCCTTTAGCTTTTTCATTTTTTTAGTATTCATTTTCACTCCCCAAAATATTTTACATCTATAGTGCCACAACTGTAATTTAAAAGGAATCCATTTGTGACAAAAATAATAAATTCTGTATTTGACAGGATTTTATAACTTTAAAAGCATTTCCATTTCAAATAAATGTTTTATCTTCATGTCTTTATAATGCAACACTTTGATGTATTATAATTTTTCTTCCTCTATAAGTAATTCTAATAAACACAGGAGCCACCAATATTACTGCTTTCAATTCAATTCTTTCATTATTTTCTTTTATAAAATTTATTTTCCTCTTCAGACAAGTTTTCTGGTCTTTTCAAAACACTTGTAGGTTCCTGAGTATTTCTACTTTTCCAGAGCAACATTATCCTTAAGGTTGTGTTCCTCTTCCCCCTTTTCTTTTAATTACATGTTAGAACCTATTTTTTAAACTATAGATCACCTACTATCTTCTCTTCTGTAATTTCTTCACTGACTCGAAAAATTCTAAGTCTCCATTGAGAGACACTGTTTTATTCAGTCCCCTCCTCTCTGCACACTTCTGCATAAGTAATGAATTTCTGATGTGAGATTGTAGTTATTTATTTATTTTTACAACACTATATCTTGGTGCCAGTTTTTGAATTTCCTCTGATCACTGTAAGATGATCAATTTCCTCCTTCTCTTGTCAATCAATTACAACTCTTTAAATAGAGCTTTCAGTGATACTTTGGAAATTTCTTTCCTACTGTTTAATTAGATCTTGAGCATTTAGCGTCTACATTGTCGTTTTCATCATTCTGTTTCCTCATTGTTGGTATATTCAGTTTTTTAAAGTCTTTCCCTAGAGAAAAGATATCACTTCTTACTTGGATTTCAACATAAGAGTAATGTGCTGTCCCTAAACACCTTGATGCTTTCCTTTTTCCCATTTTTCTCTTGTGACCCAATTGTTTGTAAAATCCTCATCAGCATTGCTGGAGAAATTTGGTGGAAAATACACCAATTGATGTACAATTGGAACTATTTGATCTCGGGTTAAATTGCTAATACCAACATTTGTTGTATGTTATTTATCTTTCATGTTTCTTCTTTAGGTTTACTACTTCCTTTTGCTAACATTACTCTGTTCAAACTGTCTTCTAACCTGTCCCTGATTTTATAATAATGTCCTTTTCATCTGTGTCTTAAAATTTCATAACTATGTAATTAAACTAGCTTTCAATCCACCTTATCTGCCTTATATGTTACTTTTATTAAACATCTTCTCCAATATTCCTGTTATTTCCAGGGCAATGCTATTATTAATGGCCATATTTATTTTCATATGTGGTTTCTCCTAGATTTAACAGTTGTGTAGAGTTTGTTAATGTTAAGGATTCCTGTTCCTATTGTTCTTTATTTTTCATTGATTAAGAATATTTATACTTCATATTTCATAGTGACACTTTCTCTTTATCTCTTCTGTAAAAAGAAGTAGGGCTTAAAGTTTCTCAATTTTTGTAAGTAATTTGTGGAATTGACAGTAGGGATCATATTTTAATGTTTTATTGTGATGTTTGGCTAGAAATCTTCCATTTCTCTCATGTTATATGTTCATACATTTGCTCTCTACTTATAATCATCTTTACACTCTTGTTTTTCTCACTTTTTTCTCCAGTAGCAAAAGCATGACTTACATTGTGGCTCATTTTTCTTTCTAAAATCCTTATAAGTGTGGCAGAAAATAAGGTTAAAAGAAAAAAAGATCAAACAGTATAAATCAAATTGATGCTTGGACCTACTTGATATTTGTTTCAAATTATAATACCCAAATTTGTTTTTATTATTTTCTTTCATGTTTTTGCTTTGTGTTTTCTTTGTCTATATTTTTCTAATGTTAAAATTTCATGCCATGTTGTTCTTCATCTATTGTTATTAATTACTGCTATTTATACTAAATAATCCTAATTGTCTAAAAATAATATTAAAAAAATGATCTTATGAGGAAGTGAGATTTCCATCATGGGAACATCTGATATAATAATTTGGGGGAGGATTTTTTTAGTACAGGCATATCTGTCTATCTTTATGATTTTGGAATTCTTTTCTGGAATACTCCAGGATCGTATAAGGCAACATTTTTTTCTATAATACCCCTGGTAATATCTATAGGTAGATGAAAACTGTATTCTAGCTATTAGGTTAAGAGTTTTAAAATTTTTTACTGTTGCTAAGTACATGTAGAGGAGAAAAAAAACTTCACTTGTGGGTAGGTTTTCTTAACTATTGGGAGGGATCATGTGACTATTCCTCTTAATTAGGCAAAAGTGAAATAGAATGCCCCATATGGTATTTAAAGATTGAAACCAAGTCTTTTGTAATTTTATCAAGGCTGTCATTCTCCAAAATTGTTGGAACAAAGAGAGAATAGATTATTTGAATAGGAAAGCAATGGCTTTCTGAGAGAGAAAAGGCTGATAGCATGACCCTTGTCTTTCAGGATCAGAGGTTAAGAAAATCTGTCAGAAGAAACTTGAGTGTTTATGATCAAATTCTTCTATAAAGAATGAACACGAAAAACGCTAATGTGTCACTGATTGGAAAAAAAAAAAATCTGCCCTTCCGACCTGGCCTTGGTGCATCTTCCCACAGCGTTCATCATGGAGAAGTTTACATATTTAGCTGTTCATTCCATTCAGGGAACAGACATTGTGGCGTTTTACACTTTTGAGAACACAAAATTAAGTGGGATCTATAACACTCTCGTATAAGAAAGTTATTAACTGATAGGTTAGGTGTTGATTCAATAGCCAACAATCACAGAATCTCAATGGCTTAAAACAAGTTTCATCACTATGCAGACAAAGATGGTTGGCAGCGGTGTCTTAAAATGTTGGCCGATAAAGGCTCTTAAGAAGCTTTCACCCGGAAGTGACAAACATCTCTTATGCACACATTTCTCATCTTTCATTGGCCAAAGCATGTCATCTAGCCATGCCTAACACCAAAGGCGCAGGGAAACTCAAGAAAGCCAGAAACACCGGAGAGCAGCACTACCGACTTCTTTAGCATCACATGGATAGACATTTTGTAGACACCACTTGATGTTTTGCTTACCTTAGTGCAGCTCCGGGGAGAGGGAATCCTGGGGCAAAACACCTCTAAAACCAAAATCCGTCACAGGGAGAAATAAAGTTTAAGACCTGTTTATTGTTTATAAACTGTGGTCTGGAGCCATTTCTCTCTCCTGCGCTGGAAGAAGCAAGCAAGACCTCCCCACAACCTCTCAGGTTCAGATATGGAGATGATATGGAGATGAACTACTTCTCTCCACCCCTTAGGAACGCCTGGTCATATGGAGATACACTAAAGCCAGGCGAGATATTCTGGAATATTACAATATTACCCACAGTTAGATACATAGTTAACTAGACACCATTTAAGTTCCATTTTAATGATGTGATTCAGTAGAAATGGAAGAATGAAAGAATTTTAAAATTCTGTATTTTTAAGTACTTAATTTCCCACTGTTTCCCTTTTGGACCTAAATTTCATTTCCTATGCACTTTTTCTCAGATCACATAAAATAGATTTATACTAAGGCATCAATGAAATTTTTAAATATTATAAAAAAACGAACAAATAAAAGAACATAAAACAATGACTAAATTGACAAAGTCAGTTTGGGAAAAATAATGAATGACATTGGATACCTCTTTTTTCAAAGTGGCTAAATTGTTGGCAGTTTAAATGTAGATGTATAGACCGGTAACAAAATACACAAAGGAGTGGTAGGCTTAACAGAATATGAAAGAAATTATGCAGATAATCAATATTGGAATCAAAATGATCATTGTTACTTCACTGTTAAGACATTTAATTATTAATACTACTCAGATTTTAATCTGCTCTATGACCACGAGTGCCTTAAAGTTTCCCTCTGATTGACTGAAGTTTATATAGCTTTCTTCCTAAGACCCCTAATTCTCCTTTTGCTTACATTAGAAAGCTTGTAAATATTTTCTCTGCATCTTTGAAATATAAATATTATAAAAAGCCTCTAGCCAGTCTTATAACTCAAGAATGTCTTTCAGGGACCTGGAAGCCATGCCTTTGAAAGATAATTATCAAGGAAGATAACTTCCCTATTTCCCAGTCTCTTTAGAAGGGGAGGAGCCTATTCCATTTAGAACCTTGCTCTAACTTGTAAAAGGACTTCCTGTCATAACAATAGGAGAAATAGCCAATTTCAAAAAACACAGAGTCAGTGATCTCTCTCTCATCCCAGAGTTTAAAAACCCTCCCGTCCACTGTCCTTTCAGCAGAGTTGCGGGCAGACTTCCTTCTAGTCCCTCTTCCCTACTGCAACAGCCTTGAAGGAATTCTCCCTTGCCTATTTATCTTTATCCAGTGCAATTTTTGCTTTGACCTTATAGTCTAATTCTCTTGATCTTTTCCTTCCCTTCTACTGTGAATCTTCCCCAATTTTGTTAGGAATGTTAGGTAGAAAGACATGAGCAGCCAGAAAAGGGGAAGATAAGACTCAAAGAAAAAGCTGCCTAAATTCTGTCCAGGTAGGTGGTCACAGTGTGGAGACAGCACAGGCTTTTCAGGGAGATAACTTCCTCCCCTACCAGATCACAATAGAACAGAATTAAGAACTGCCCAAATCACACCTCAACATGGGGAAAGGACATGCTCACCGCGAAGGATGACTATAAAGAAAGACCTGTAAATCAAATAACCCCACCTTGTCCGTCAAAGAGGTGCCTCCTAACCAGCATGCAATATATAAGCCTCCTGCCTAACAGATAAGGGCCTTTGTCTACCTTGAATCAGGCCTGCTCCTCCCTTGGAGTGGATTCAAATAAAACTTTCCCTCTGCTTTGCTGTTGTGTCTCTGCCTCTCAATTCTTTGTTGCAGCAGAGACAAGGACCATGGAGAGTGAACTCAACCTGTAACACTTTCATGACTGCATAGAAGGACATGTATTCTCTCATGTCTGTCATTTATGTTCCCAAATAATACATGCATATACAGACTATTTTTTGCAAAAATTTAACAATATTATACATATTTTTGAAGAAATTTTCACTGCTTCTTAGCTATGGAATTTTTGCTCTTACTTGAAAAGCATAAAAATATTAATATAATTGTATTTCTTGGAAATACACTAGAATTTATTTTAAAATATCTGAAGTCAATATCTAAAGTCATTATCTGTATTAGCCAAAAACAAACTAGTAGTATTCTCAACATGGTATGTAGTAAGGAAATGTTTTCCTCCCTCCCTCCCTCCCTCCCTTCCCTCCCTCCCTCCCTCCCTCCCTTCCCTCCCTCCTTCCTGCCTTCCTTCTCTCCTTTCTTCCCACATTCCTTCCCTCCTTCCTTCCTTCCTTCCTTCTTCCTTCCTTTTCTCAAGTCTCAATAAGCCTCTCACCAACTCCAATCATAATTTAGAAGTATGAAATAGCTTAAATAGTTTGGGCATTTGAAATTTTAGTTTGCTATAAAAGTTAATTCTTCAAAATTAATTGCCACAGTGTTAGCATTATTGATTCATTTCCTTTAAAGCCTTTTCATTCTTCCTACTCACACTGTCTGCCTTTCTATCACTCAGATTTAGCACAGTGAACAGACCAGTTTGGATGCTTAAATAAATAAATGAGGGAAAAAAATAAATAAGCAATCGTTTACATAGTTACGCTTTAACCATGTGGCTGTAGAGGTTTTCACGAAGTTATAATGTTTGAAATAAAGACCATTGTAAAACAAAGCTATTCTGTCACATTAGAAGAATAAAATGTTAACTATTAGCTAAACTTAGATTGATTAATCTTTTGCTGTGCTACTGACCATAGAAAGTCCAGTGAAAGCTCATAAATTACTGTCAAATCCTGATTCTCAGACTACTACCCAACTATGTAGTGATTTATGTTATAACTATTATGATACAGACAATATGACTATTCCTTTATACAATATAGTTCTGTCTTTTAATACTAATTAATCCATGTCTGTGTTGAGAAGCCATGTAATTCATAATGGTAAAAATATTCTCATTGATGCCATTATTGCAAATCTGTAAGCATTGGAAAATGGAGAAGTAGCTTAATTTTACAGATGTTTCCTAATATCACAATGGCTAAAAATGTAGAGATTAGAATCCTCTCTAATAAGGGTACTATGTGGACCACTGAATAAAATGGAATTTTAGCAAACTTAATTGTAGATAATTTAAACTTTAATATGTAATGACTTCACCAATTCAATTTGGCTCTGTAAATCCAGCCTTACTATTACTCAGGGATTTGCAAAATAACCCTTGCCAAATATTAGAAAGTTTTCATAGTATTTTATAGTGATTTTAATTTTTAAATGGTGTAGTATATTTAATATCACGGAAAACATTACCAGTAAGCAAAGTTTCCATAAATTATTTTTAAAGTAAACATTGTCATATTAATTTTATCCCATTGTAATTATAATTTCTATTATTAATTAAAATGATAAGATTAATTAAAAAGTATAAGTAAAGTTTTAATTTAAAAGTAAAAATATTTTTTATTACATTGATATTCATGGACCCTGAAGAGAGAATAAATATTTTAAAATGAATCCTATTGACCTTGCATAGAAATAGTATCTTACTTTGATCCAAGGATAATTATATATTCTAGTGTCCAATATGCTCCAGAATGATCCTTCCTTTCCTGACAGAAGTATGTCAACTTCACTAAATTTTTCTTTGATATATTTGTTTAATTCAAGTATTTTAGCTTCTATAAAGAAGAATAAGTGTTCTGCTTAGAAATATTTTGACTTTAATTCAAATTAGACAAAATGATTACATGGAGTAGTTCTAACTATAGATTGGCCAGTGTCAAAATTGGTGAGTTATTTCAGTGTTTCTAATCAGAGAGCAAATCTTAACCATCACATCAAATAGAGTCAATTCCTCCACAAATAGCATTTAAAACCCAACAAGAAAACAAGGATTCACCCCTTACAAAAATATATAGAAGATTTTTGGCTCTAAAGTCACATTCTTCAGATATAAAAGAAATTAGATTTTGTTTATAGATCTGGAATCTAAATGACAACGTGAGACTAGAATAGTATTTATAAATAAAAGAAAAATTTAGAGAGTAACAGAGCCCAATAATTATAAAAAATGAGGTAAAGTGTACTATGAAGCTTTCTTATAGCTTATTTCAATATTCACTTAACATTAGTTCAGAATGTTTATATTGTGAAAATCTCATTTAAACCTATGAAATCTTCAAATTTAGGGTTATATAACCTAAATACTAGAAAGGATTTGGACCTATCAATTTCTTCTGTCACATATTTAATAATGGCACACTTTTGAGCATTCCCTCAGGAGATTTGTGTCAACAAGATAATCCATTGTATTTCAGTGTCTTCTATAATCATAATCAAGTTCATTAATATATGTATCTCAATCATGTCTTCTAACACCACCCACTCCTACGAGAGAGACCTCTTACCAAATTCAGCACTCCCTGGCTAACATCTCCTAGCACCCTCACAGTGGATGTGGCCATGTGACTACTCTGGGTAATGTACGCCGGGCAGAAGTGAAGTGTGTCACTTTTGGGCATAGAAGAGACAGTGCATGCCTTTTCAACTGTCTCTTCCTTTGTTTAATGACCAAAAAAGATCATATGTTTCAGATGGTGCACCTACAACATGGTGAAGGAGCACCCATCACAGGAGTATTTGAATGACCACATGGAGCACGACCCTCACAGACACGCACTGACAAGTGTTATGAATGAATACTATTGATTGGGTTAAGCTACCAAGACTTTCAGGCTTTTGCCATTGTAGCCTATCCTATAACTACTGTTGCCTAGGGTATTTGCTGGAACCTCACAAATAAAGTCTAATAGTTTTTCTCTATGAGATCCATTCAGAATATTGGGGACAATATCCCTAAATATCTTATTCTACCTAAGCAACCTTAAAACATTAGTCAAATTCCACCAAGTTATGATGCCTTAACAAACAACTCCCAAATCTCAGTGTCTGCAATTACAAAGATTTATTCCTCCCATGGTACCTGTTAGCTTGGCTGCAGGATGGCAGCAGCACTGATGCACAGGTCTTCTTTGAGCTGATTCTTTAGGGACAATGTGGCTGAAAGAGGAAAAAAAAAAAGAATTGGTGAAATCACACATGGATTTTAAAGGTTTTGCTTAAGGACAGCACTTGTCATTTACACAAGTCACTTTCAGAGCGAAATGGCCAATCCAGGGGTAAACTGGAATAGGAAATAAAATCATTCACAGGGAGAGGCAAAAAAATAATTAGGAACAATAAAAAAATATACAACATTTAGTTCCTTTAATTATTTCCTTCCATGGTACATTGCCTAGAATTATACTTGGGACAAACATGGTGGTAAATATTTTGAGTCAATGGCTTTTATCTCTCAACATTCTGCTTACTCAAATCTTACTGTTCCTTAAAAAGTCGCCTCTTAAAAACAAATGTATTTCCACAGCCATTGTATTTAGAAATTCACTCCTCTGGACTATACGTTGTCTTTTAATGAAACTTAAGATTATATTAACTTTTAAATCACTGAGATCATATTGCTGACTCACATATAATTGTATGTTCAACTTAAAAGCTTAATATTTCATATTCTCCTTATTATAGGGTTCCTCCCAGCTGTTCTACTCTCAGGGAGTCTCCTTGCATACTAGCCAGCCAATACTGTAACCTGTATCTTTCTTGTTCTCCCACTTAGTTCACCACCACAACCTCTGCTTAGGCGTCAACTTCCCCAAGCTCTGTTGCAAATAAAAAAAATAATTCCTAGGGGAAGAGATTAGGTACAGTGTATCTCATGACCGGCTTCTTCCCGCCCCAAGGATCTGGAGTGTGGGATGGGGGGATTGACAAACTTCTCACAAGTGACAGCCACACTCTAGAAGCTAAGTACTCAATGAGCAGTGGGAAACCTCTCAGTTTGTTGTTGTTTGTTCAATTTTGCTTTCTTTCCTATAAATTGCTTCAAGTAGAGATAATTCACTGACTTTTCCAGCATATTACTCACAGCTTTTTCTTTAATTCATCTCAAATCCAATGATCTACATCTCTTCACTTCTGTTAACTTACCCTCCTCACCTTACTCCTCCACCAGTATCATTAAAATAGCTATTCATTTCTGTCATGAAAACCCTTTTACTGACAATCCAAACTGTCTACCCTTTTCACATGTATAACTTTCTTCACCATCCAAGCATCTGTTCATCAGCTTTCCTGGTGGTTGCACTCAATAACTTCTACAATTCCACTCTTTTACAAACCAAGCTCAGAGTAATTAACAAAGTAATTAACAATTTTATTCTGATTCTGAAATTCCTGTTATATTTACTATCTCCATATACTTTCAGTGACATTTTCTTGAAATAGAAACTTATTCTTACATTCCCTATTGAATAATCAAGACTTCTTGCCTTAAAATATTTCTTTTATCAAAATATCTTCCACGGTTTTGATAGTGGTCAAAGATATAGCCATACAAATCTTAACAATATTAACTGAACTTAAAATTTACATACTTTACACAGATTGTCATTTTAAATCCTCCCTGAAACCCCATGTGATAGGTGGCATTCTTAAAACCATGACAAGGTGAAATTAAGGTTTATAAAGAATAACTAACATTCATAAAATCATAGAGGTTAAATTAATTGTCAAGGTCTTTGAGCATTCTTTTTGGGGGGGATTCTCTTTATTTATTTATTTATTTATTTATATAATTTATTTTTGATAAGATATATCATTATTCTACAATTACATGTGCAATATTATGGTTATTAAACTACCCCCTTCATCAGGTCCCCCCCACCAACCCCATTCTTATGCCACATCACCTACATTGTTTCTCAGCTACAATTAAATGTCTGCACTGGTGTGCTTTGTGTAATTTGATTTGTATTTATTTTAATCTTCGAATATATTCTGTCTTACAGTGAAACTATATGTGGACATGCATTCACTATCCCTTTAGACTGTACAATTGATAAAGACAGAAATTGTGTCTTCTTAATCAGTACTCTTTCCCCATCTCTACAAAAATGACTTGATGTAGCAAGAGCCATTCAGTCAGAGTTAAATGAGACTTCAGCATTAAAGACATTTTAAGGTAATTGTTAATTAGCAAGCTTAACTATTTTCTAGTTTCATGGTAGTTGACTAACTTTTTCTTCATTTGGGAGAGACATTAACTTCATCATTTTGGCCTCTTTCTAATTTGTATAATTATGAACTCCCTACCTAAATCTAGCCTGAAGCTTTGGTTGGTTAAATATGTTTTGTAGCTTTCCCTAAGGGACTGTTAAATAAGCATTCCTGAAGTAACTACTATTCAGTGATGGGTAAAATGATGCTCAGGAGCTTATGTATTTTTATAATCATTATATGGATTTTTTAACATTAATAATTAGGAAAATTATCTAACTGCATATTCTGTAATTGCTTATCAATTTATCTATCCTTCTCCCTACTTACCTTCCCTGACTAGCTAACCTTTCATCTACATACCAATTACCCATACATTTAATAAGTGATTGAATTATATATCTAAATATCATTTATCTTTTTAGGCACGGGTGTAACAGTACATGAATTTTACTTGCTTTAAAGGACTTAGAAACAATGTTCATCACTCTTTCCTGGGTAGAAGTCAGAGTAGGTAAACTCGATGATCAGATAAATTAGTTCTTTTAATCAACTCCTTATGTGTGTACACACTGATATATTAATTCATATATCTTGGACTAATTAATAATATTCATCAATAATGTCTACTGTGTAGCATGTACGTATGAGTGTGTATGTGTGTGTGTATTACATGTAGCATTTTATGGAGATTTAGATGGTTTAGAGAGAGAAGCAAGTAAACCACTCAGCCACTGAAGTAAAGAGAGTAAATGTACGTATAGATTACTGGGTCAATGTAAACAAAGAAACTGAAGAATATAGTGGAAGTGACTAGTAAGAAGTAATGGTGCAAGGTGCTAAATATTACAGAGAGGATGGTGGCTGGAATTTTGGTGATTTAGATAGTAGTTTGTAAAATAGGAGGAATCCAAACAAAACAGCAACATGAATATTACAATAAAGAGGAAGGGTGGCTCTCACCTTGGAGGAACAGTGAGTATTTATAAGCTGAGCTTGGGATATCACCAAAGTTGGCAAGAATATGCACATGTGTTTGGTAAAAGAAGCTTTACAGATGAAATGGATATTAACAATTGATGAATGAGATGATTAAATCAGTCTGAGCTGGAGGAAAAAAACCTGTGATTTCAAGGCCTGTGATATTTTCAAACCAAATATGTAAGCCTTGTATGTGTGCATGTGTTATATGCCTATGAGTACTAGTGTTCTATTGATGCATTAAAAAAATACCACAAGGTCAGCAGCTTAAGACAACTGAAGTTTATTTTCTGACAGTTTCTGCAGATCAAAAAGCCCAAGCACAATATAACTGAGCTCTCAACTCAGGGTCTTACAGGCTTAAGTTAAAGTATTTGCCAGGGCTGCAGTCTCATATGAGCTTGTTCAAGCATTAAGCAGAATTCAGTCTTTAAAGCTATAAAACTCAAGGCAGCTTCCATCTTCTTCAAGATGAGCAGGAGAAAATCTCAATCTTTCTTTGAATATTTTCCTTTTTAAGGGATCCCACCTGATGGTCAGGTTACCCAGATTATGACCCTTTTTATCAACTCTAAATCAAATGATTTGTCATCTTGATTATTTATGTGAAATCCTTTTGCCATGTGACATAACATAACCATGCAGTGAAACACATCATATTCACAAATTCTGAATGCACCCTAGGGAGGGGATTATACAAGTCATCTATCCTAGAGGGTGGGAATCTCAATGGCATTTTAAATGGCCTAAATCACACTATGATTGTTTCCTGTTGCAGATACTCTCAATGCTCCTCCTGTAATGCTCAGTGTTCACTATTATTCAAGTACCTAGAGAAGGTGTCCTACAGCAAGCACCCTCTCTGCCAGGGTGCCCTTTACCTTTAGGTCCACTTAGATCAGAAGTCCTAGGAGTCAGTACCTTCAGTGGCTGCTGTCAATGAGTGATGACTGGGAGTTGAGGTATAAATATGCCCATTTCTATGACTCTTAAATATAAATAATCAGTGTTCCATATTGTCTTCCACAGGTTTCTAGAGATGTTATCCTCTATTTGTCCACAGATCACAGAGATAACATTATTAACATTATACCCTGTATAGTTTTCTTCTCTTTCCTGTTTATTTTCCCACTCTATTCACCTAATACTCAAATTCTTATTCAGGGCCTGCTGCTGGAGGTAACCCAACCTACTTCGGTGAATTAATGTTATTTTATTATAAAGTGTGTTGACTACATCAATAAGTAACATATGTATGTGTGTATATAATATACATTGTGCTCATGATCTTTCTAAACCAGAATTTTTCTTTCTTGTGTATGAATACGTAATATTTATTCTTAATAAAACCTTAAATTCTGTTTCAGGTTTGACTTTCAGTATGAACCTAATTATCAAAATAAATATTCAGGCTACTTACTGAAAGTTTACACAAAACTAATATTCCCAGCATGTTAAATTAGTATCACCCATTTCAACATTTCAATAAGTAGCACATGACGGTATTATACAGAATGCTCATTCACATATTTTACACATTTTTTTCTACCAACTTCTTCAGTTCCTTAAAGATTAGAAATTTAGTGTCCCGTGCACGGCACAGAGTAAGTTCTTCATATATGCCTAGTGATTAAATGGTTATTCTTGTTGTATTAAATATATCAGTTCATGTATTTCCCTATCACATATATTTTCCCCTGAGAGTGTATTAATTTTTTTGCTGTTTCTTAGCATCATTTATAACCTAAGAAGATAAATATATCCTCACTGTTTCCTAAATAGTTATTGGACATCATTATGAATCATTTCCTTGGTGATTTTAGAATTTTCCAGACAGATATGCTGTATGAAATAACCACAGAATAAATTGCATTTATAAATAAACTGCTTAAAAATTAATATTGAAATGTTATACATAAGATTATAATCTTATATATATCATCTTAAAAAAAATATATATATATATACATGTTTGCCTAGACAAGAACAGATTGGATGGATACAAGTAAAGAATATTTATCATTATCATATATTTATCTAAAATATTTGAGCATCCATAAAGTGTAAGATACCAAACACCGCATTTTTTTCAGTTATAGCAACAAATCTGTATGAGATTTTATTGACTAGGTTACTTTGTGTGTATTTTTATACAACAAGTTCTGATATCATCCCCTAAAAATGAAAGAAAAAAACTAAGATATCTCTCAACTCAATATATTAATATTTAATAAATATTTAGTATTTAATTTAAGAATATACTGTCATGTTGATAGACTATTTCCAGTTTCACTTGGGAAGAAAAAAATTTGGACAAGAGAATCTCACTATTTAGTTTTTAAAAACTTAAATGAAAATTAGGTTAAAACTAACACCTATAGTTACAGTATTAGTTAATAGCAATTTAATCACATTGGTAGTTTTAAGCTATGACTCTCTAGTAGTTTAAAGTAGCTGTAGTATAATTGGTGCATGCAAGTAAATATTTTCTGCCATCTACATTTACAATGTAGATTTATATACATACTAATATACTATGAATTGGTACATAGTATTACCATTTTATATTTATTTGTAAAGAAATAATCACCAATTTCACATTTCCATAATTTGCATAATTCAGGGATATGTTGTTTCTGATTTTATCATACATATGAGGTAGATACAGTAGTCAATTTTTTTTTAAATGAAGATTTATCATAAAACCAAGAAAATGAGCAGGTATTGTATTATTTCCTTTTAAACATGTCTTATGCAAAATAGAGGAAGCATTAAATAATATATGTGTTCTAACTCCTTTTCAGAGCACAGCTTTAAAGAGCCCTGCCCTCAGTGTGTCAAATTCATCTTCTTTCTTTTTTTAAAACTTATTTGAAATTTATTGATATATGACATACATACAGAAAGATGCAGAAATCCCAAGCGTAGAGCTTGGGATTTTTAAAGAATGAACATACCTGTAATCACACAGCTCAAGAAGCAGATCACTACCAGAATGCTAAGGCCCCTTCAAAACAGTTACTTTCTTTCCACCAAGGACAATCATTGTCTTGATTTCTATCATCATAGATGAAGTCTGCATATTTTTTAGGGTAGGTAGTGTGTATATGGACATATAGGACAGGTACCTGGCTTCTTTGGCTTAATAGTACGCTGTTGTATGGAAATGTAGCTCATTCATTTTCTTTGCTGTTTATTATTCACCTGAGAGAACACACTACACCTTAATTATCCATATATCTAGCCACATAAACACAGAATGAACCATGTGCCAGAAATGTTTGTCATAGGGAAAAAAAATATCAAACTACATTAAAATTAAAAACTTGTTCATCAAAACCAACCATTAAGAGATTAAAACTTAAAAAAAAACACAGTGGGAGAAGGTACTTGCAATACTTACATGTGACAAGACTCACATCCAGAACATATATGATTTCTTATTACGTGAAAAGCAAACAACTGAACAGAATATTGATTACTGTACACTTCATACATTTAGAACTATTTTTGTTGTTTTATAAAATTATTGGTTAAAATCTCAACTTATTTGCAATATTGACCACTTTATAATAAGGGCCTATCAAAGCTATACTTGCCTATTGAAAAATTTCAGAAAAAATTCAGATTACCATAACCATTCTTAACATTGTCCTTCACTAAAATTATTTTTCTTTTCTTTTGAGTCACAATATTACTTTAAGTTCATAATGTGAAGCTCATGAGGTTCAAATCAAAACAGGCTGAGACCTTGACACCAGAGTTTGTAAATATCAGTTTATCAGCACTGAACTTGAAGCATCTCCTGTATTTCTGAAAGCTGAGGCAGTCTTTCAAAGTGGCTTTTAGTTTGTTAGAACTGGTGATGCCCTTGTACTTTCTGTTTAACTCTATTCAGTATAGATAAGCGCAGAGCTCTATTCTCTCCCATGCGTTTATAGGAAACTATTCAGCAATAATGCCAGAGACTTTACTTATCCTTATTATTCCCAAACCTCTATAGTATGGAGGTAATTTTGCTAAAATTCCACTCCTTTCAAAATATTTAAAATTAATGTTATTCCCATTATTTATTAAAAAATAAATTCATACAGCAGTCAAATAGTCAAAGAAAAATATTCTTTAAGACTAAGCAAATACATATGAACTTAAAATTAGTCAGGCTTGGTGGGGTGCAGAATAAATGATGCTGTGGAAAAATTCTACCTTGAAATAGATTTAGCCCTACATTTTCTACTATCTAAGTATCTCAGACTATAAATGTTCAGGAGTGTTTTTTCAAACAACTAATAAAATTATAGTTGAAAAATAGAATTGATTCAGAAATTTATTAAATATTCATTGTATATCATGGGCTATTACAATAATTTACAGTTTTGTAATAATTTGGAGATAATAACAAATCTTGGGAAAAGAGTTAGGTAGATTAAAATGAGCATAAAGTCCTGTTATATTGTCAGAGCAATGTATTTTCCTACTAAACAAAGTAATGTAACAAACATACAAACTAAAAACTAATTTATACAGAGTATAAGCATAAAATTTTCCAATATATCTATAACAATATTTCTTTAGCAGTACTCTCAATAGCCATTTAATATCAGGTTTAAAGTTTAAAGTCATATTTAAGATTATTATATAAGTTACTGAGCTTCAGGTTTAGATTATAATTTTTGGTTCAACTACAAATGAACAATTAAAATGGATCTAATGCTTGTTGAATTCCTACTTTGCCAAAACTCTGTGCTAAATGCTGTGCATTAATTATTTTCTTTCATTCTTGAAACAACTAGATCCTTAGGAATGCTACTCCTTCTTCATAGAGGAAGTAAATAAAAGACAGAGTTGAAGAAATTTACTCTATATTATGTAGTTAGCAAGTAATAAAGTCAAAATTCATGGTCAGCTAAGATAAATTCAAAACCAGTGGTCTTTCCTCTACTACCAAATGCAATAGTCAAGTTTTAAAAGATGATCATTTAAACTTTTTAAAATTTAAAAAGATGGCTGTTTACTAGGAGTGATTGGAGGGCAATCATAACAAATAATATAAAAACACTTAAATGCATATAAAATGTTTAAAGTTCAGTTTCTCTGTAGTTGATGTACATACTTAAATCAACACACTATTGTTCTTTGTCCATTGGTTTTGACTTTGACTTAGAAGAAAGCTCCAGGCCAAGGAGCCTGTGATTCACAAGGGAACTCTCTGGAGAACAGTGTTGGTAGATCTAACCACTAAGGAATTGTGCCAATCATAACAGTTAAAGAGAAAATCTGGGGCACGTTTGTGTACATCAGAAAAATGGTATCAGAAAAATGGCAGGAACGTAACTTGGGATACCCGTCAGTGAGAAGCTGGCCCATTGGACAGGACTTCTACAGATCTTTCCTATAGGGTTTTAAAATTATACCTATTAGGGTGCATTTGTTAATAAAATTGCTCTTATCTCTGTGTGAATTAACCAATTCATGTTTTATTGAGAGCATTACCTTTCCCCTTAGGACTATCCTCTTCCTATCTCATGGTTTCAAATGTTTGTCAGTTCTAAAACACATACTTCATCCAAAACAAGCTACATTTTCTTTGGGTCTAACTTGAGCTGTTCTTTATATGAAGAGATAATATATGAAAGAATTTTGCTTGTGTTTAGTTGAAAAAAAATTTTTTGGGGTGCTAATGAATAAACATCTTGTTTTTCAGTATCTGGACAATATTAATAGCAACTTGAAAGAAAAGCAACCTAAAAAATCCCAACACTAAATTAAACACATAGGCATGACCAGTTGCAGTTACAAAGACAAACTTTGGCAGGAGAGCTCAGGTGCTTCCACAAGGAATCCACCTGTTGGCGATGTCAATACTTCATTCTGTCTAATGACAGGCTTGGTAGAAACAGAAAGTGAGAGGAAAAATACACACGTAGACTCAGAAAATGTTCAGTAATATCCTCTTTTCTGTTTTCCTTGGGAGCCTAAAGCAGCTTTTTCTGCTGTGGGTTCTTACACAGATGGATGTTCAGGCACTTTTCCTTTAGGCCTATTCAAAGCGATGCAGTTCTTGGAGGGGGGCTTTTGTTCATATTTAGTATCAGTGGATTGTGCTTTAAATTCTAATAACTCAAAAACCGCTATTGCCAAATTAGGAGAATTGAGTCTTACCCTATTCTTCTAATAATTAGCTATTTGAATTCATACAATACACTCAACCTCTCTGAATTTTTTCCACTTTAAATCCATGATTCTTGGACTTTCGGAAATAATGGCCCACTCAAAACATTGTAATACAGGATACCAACATTCATTTCTAACTTTATTTTATTGTTAAGGGCATTAAAACCAACCAGTATCTGGGGCTATTAGTTTAAGCACCTGATTACTTTTTAATTTGTCACATCGTATATATCTCAGGCCATCAAAACAAAAAGCAAATTACCACAACCTAAGTCAGCTTTATGGACAGACTTCTCCCAACGCAGACTTGCAGAAGCACCTCTAGATCTATAGTAATTTCCTAAGTGGTAGCACAGAATTACAGTGTAAGCCCTCTACTTCCCTACATTTTGTTGTTGTACTGGAGTAAACAGACATCTGAAAGGGGCAA
This sequence comes from Smutsia gigantea, assembly GCA_032199065.1. Taxonomy (NCBI): domain Eukaryota; kingdom Metazoa; phylum Chordata; class Mammalia; order Pholidota; family Manidae; genus Smutsia; species Smutsia gigantea. Next base: position 739,919 of record JAVSCE010018297.1, read on the forward strand.
CCAAAAATTTCATTGCAATGCTAAATGGAAGTATTCATTCACCTTTTAAACTGGGTCTTCAAACACACTTAGGGTAATATGGTATGAGACAAAGGAAATTATTATGAATCTTAATTAGGATTTTTTGAATATAAAACTGAATCACATTCATATAATATTATGATTTTATTTTTGCAGCCATTTTGTTTTCTAGACTATGCAAATTATAAATTTGTTTGCAAGCATAACACATAGTATCTGTGGTGAGCCAGGCACACCTGCAGACCAGAGAGTGTACCACAGTAAAAACTGTAAGGCTGGGTTATGAAATAAAGTCAGTCCTATTTTAAAAATTACATTTATTAGTAAATGGTTGAAGTCTCTTGGATATATACAGTCTAACATATTTCTATTTTGCCTATGTATTTAGGAAATGTTAAATGAAACAAAGTTATCTTTAAAAATGGCTCTACAATCATGAAGCTTCTAGACTTATAACATTTAAATTGTTTCCCTAGCTTTAATGCACACTAAGATGTTCTCATAGCCTCGCTTCATACAGAATCTACTAAAGTCAGTTGTTTACACTGACCTTCCTAACTAGATTGAAAGCTTTAGGAAGTCAGGAGAAACTGATGTCTTCATGAGTTTATAACCAATTTCTAGGCTATTTATAGTCACATAGTAGGTGCTCACATTATTTCTGTAGGAAAAACAGCCTTTTAATGTTGATCTTAAAATTTTTGAAGTTTCTTGATCTTTCAGAGATTTCTTCATGATTTATTTGTCTCTATTTCTGCACTATGATTAACTCAAACACATGCCATACTTCATGTTTCCGAACATGCTTTACTTTGGTCTATTCATCCTGCTTCTTTTGAGTACAATTTTAAAGCATATGATAATTTAATGGAAAAGTTTAAAGTATTTGAATGGTAATCCCTCCCCAGGTGTTCTGTACAGATTTTTAAACAACCATCTGTAAAATGGTTATAAACACATATTCTTGATAAACCAGCAGGGAGCACATGTATATATTTTCGAATTGTAATGCAGTAAGAAGTAGAATGGAAGGATTTAATAGTATTCTTCAAAATGTTTCACGGGCACATTGCCAAAATACTTAATCAAATGGCTTTTTGTATCCTTTTCTACTGAGTCAATATTAGTAATTTTCATAAAAGCATCTTACACTGTCAAGAGAGTCATGAAAGCATTTTGCCATAAATAGAATGAGCCTATATGGAATATTGATTCTTCATGTCAAACACAGCTGGAGTGTTTCACCAGTAATTCCAGATCTAGCATACAAAGTAGCTCAATATTCCTCATACCTACTGACTCAAAATAAGATTGGTTAATAGGTACCTTAAAAAGATGCTATTGGAAAGCTGAGGCCATACAGCACCAAGGGTGAGGGAGATAGTAGTATTCATCATCTCCCAAATATCCTGCTGAGGACAAATGAAAGCTGCTTTCCTTTCCTGATGCTTTACTGGGAACAATAATCCAGTTCTAAAGAGCCAAGTCACTGTTTCTTTCCCTTGGACCCACTGCAAATGACTGTAGAGCACACCATTCTCTGTGATGGGATTAGGCATCTGTTATGAACAGATGGGCTACCCCAAGTAACACATAACAGGTAATAGCAAAGCAGAATAGATATTCCCCAGTTCTCAGGATTGATTTAGTTGAATGCTCCTCCTATGGAATATGCTGCTTAATTCTGTGGGAGTTTGCAGCATTTCAGAGAATTGTCATGCTTCTGAGGACAGTCTAATGGTTCTTAATGCTAGGAGGTATTTCAGAATTTCATGATTTCTGGTTTATATTTTGTCTTCAGGTTTCCTTAATATATGCCTATATCATAGTTATTAATTCACACACTACAGTTTTGTTTTCATGTTTCACTTAGCTCTTTCTTCAGATTGCCAAAGCTTATATTTTTCCTTTAGAATGACAGATAATATGGAAGGGAAGCATCCTTATGTTCTCTGACATTTTCAGGACCTAACTTGTATATCTACATAATGCTTCTCTTTATCATTAAAATTCTAACATCACACATTCCACTGAAAACTACTAAGTGATTGTCAAACTGTATTTATGAATAGTCCCACTAAATCTAGATCATTAGTGGTAATATTTGTAAGTATGTATACTTAGTGGAAATATTAAATATTTTAAAATAAATATATTAAATGGGAATATGTATAAATATAGTGATGGGGATATTTACTAATTTATATGATACATATATTTGGATATGATATAAAATAAATATGTCAGGAGTTTTAGTGTTAACAGTTCAAAATGACTTTGAAAATTTATGTTAGGGAGTTCACTTATTACTTCTGTGTTAATAAAATGAAGAATTGAGTTTGGTATAAAAGAAGAAATATATGAGTGGACTTCTTTATGTTATCTACAGAAGCACTTCCTAAAGATTTTAAAGTGTATGAGCTTGGGAGAAAAAACAGATATGCACTTTACTCTGGCCTGCAAAGTTTGGGGTCATCTATTATCACTGACAAAATACAGAATCATGACTAGCAATCAATTATCCCAATTCCTTCTACATTATCCTGTTTCACTTTTACTGAATATTTACCACCATTTAAAGTCCGATAAAGATAAAAATTTAAGTGTGAGAAGAAAAAGAACATAGATATTAGGCAACATTTTCTGTGGCTGCCAAATTCTAAATTCCCTCAAGGAACTTACTCTTTGAGGTAGAATAGAAGAATAGTTGCAATCGTGTTACCAAATGACAAGCTGTCACTTAGTGAGAAATAGAAGGCGTTATTTTGAATCCACAATTCCACAGATATTTCAAGTACTGACCTTAGGAAAGCACATATAGTTTGCCGTTTCCATGACATTGTAGAAATAAATCTACATCCAGTTGAATATATTTAGACTTGTGAATTTTATTTCATAAAAAATGGAAAAAGAAAATTCTTGTGACATATGTAACTGCAAAGACATATTTACATTTTATTAACCTTTAACACTTAACACTTTGGATTTATGGTAAGATATAAGTCCTGAGTGACAAGTGTACTGAATTTATTTAATGAGGAAATTATGATAGCAAATGAAAGTATCTATATTTAAATTAAGTATATTAATAAATAGTTTTTGAGATAGTGTAAATGATTTTAACTGTCATTGTTTTGAAGTAAACAAAATTAACTCTGGAGAGCAGCCATCAAAGGTATAAAGAATTTCTCTAAATTTAAACCCTTAAAAATAGATAATACTATAGTATTTATTACATGCCAGACTCTGTTCTATGCAATTTTACATGCATTAATTTTTTTGTCACAACATTCCTGTGAGATAGGTAGTAATGTTATTACAGTCTTTTATAGATGAGGAAGTGAGGCAAAAGAGAGGCATTAGGCGTCGTACCTACAGTAACACAGCAGTTAGGTGGCAAGGCCAAGGTACAAATTAAGGTAGCTTGGTTACAGAATATGCTCTGTGTTACTCTATCATCTATTCTGAGTGTTCTCTGTAATGACATGGAGTCTTTTATTTCTGAGTAATTTTTTATATATATATATTTATTAAGGTATTACTGATATACACTCTTATCAAGCTTTCACATGAAAAAACAATGTAGTTACTACATTTACCCATATTATCAAGTCCACACCCATACCCCAATGCAGTCACTGTCCTTCAGTGTAGTAAGATGCCACAGATTCAGTTTGCCTTTTCTGTGCTACACTGTTTTCCCCATAATCCCCCACACCATGTGTACTAAACATAATACCCCACAATCCCCTTCTCCCACCCTCCCCACCCGCCCTTCCATACCACTCCCCTTCGGTAACCATTAGTTCCTTCTTGGAGTCTCTGAGTCTGCTGCTATTTTGTTCCTTCAGTGTTGCTGCATTGTTATACTCCACAAATGAGGAAAATCATTTGGCATTTGTCGTTCTCTGCCTGGCTTATTTCACTGAGCATAATATCCTCCAGCTCCATCCATGTTGTTGCAAATAGCAGGATTTGTTTCCTGCTTATGGCTGAATAGTATTCCATTGTGTATATGTACCACCTCTTCTTTATCCATTCATCTACTGATGGACACTTAGGTTGCTTCCATATCTTGGCTATTGTAAAAAGTGCTGCAAAAAACATAGGGGTGCATATGTCATATTGAATCTGAGAAGTTGTATTCTTTGGGTAGATTCCAAGGAGCGGGATACCTGGGTCAAATGGTATTTCTATTTTGAGTTTTTTGAGGAACCTCCATATTGTTTTCCACAATGGTTGAACTAGCTTAAATTCCTACCAGCAGTGTAGAAGTGTTCCCCTTTTTCCCCATCCTCACCAGCATTTGTTGTTCTTAGTCTTTTGGATAGTGGCCATCCTTCCTGGTGTGAGGTGATATCTCATTGTGGTTTTAATTTGCATTTCCCTGATGATTAGTGATGTGGAGCATCTTTCATGTGCCTGTTGGCCATCTGAATTTCTTCTTTGGAGAACTGCCTCTTCATATCCTCTGCCCATTTTTTAATCGAGTTATTTGCTTTTTGGGTGTTGAGGCATGTAAGTTCTTTATATATTTTGGATGTTAACCCTCTGTCGGATATGTCATTTACAAATATATTCTCCCATACTGTAGGATACCTTTTTGTTCTGTTGATGGTGTCCTTTGCCATACAGAAACTTTTTAGTTTGATGTGGTCCCATGAGTTCATTTTTGCTTTTGTTTCCCTTGCTCAAGGAGATACTTTCACGAAGAAGTCACTCATGCTTATATTCAGGAGATTTTTGTCTATGTTGTCTTCTAAGAGTTTTATGGTTTCATGACTTACATTCAGATCCTTGATCCATTTTGAGTTTACTTTTGCGTATGGGGTTAAACAATAATCCAGTTTCAATTCTCTTGCATGTAGCTATCCAGTTTTGCCAACACCAGCTGTTGAAGAGGCTGTCATTTCCCCCTTGTCTGTCCATGGCTCTTTTATCATATATTAATTGCCTATATATGGTTGAGTTTATATCAGGGCTCTCTAGTCTGTTCCATTGGTCTATGGGTCTGTTCTTGTGCCAGTACCAAAGAGTCTGAGGTACTATGACTTTGTAGTAAAGCTTGAAGTTGGGAAGTATAATCCCCCAAGCTTTATTCTTCCTTCTCAGAATGGCTTTGGCTCTTTGGGGTCTTTTGGTTCCATATGAATTTTAGAACGATTTTCTCTAGTTCGTTGAAAAATGCTGTTGGTATTTTGATAGGAATTGCATTGAATATGTAGATTGTTTAGGCAGGATGGCCATTTTGACAATATTAATTCTTCCTATCCATGAACAAGGGATGTGTTTCCATTTATTGGTATCTTCTTTAATTTCTCTCATGAGTGTCTTGTAGTTTTCAGAGTATAGGTCTTTCACTTCCATGGTTAGGTTTATTCCTAGGTATTTTATTCCTTTTGATGCAACTGTGAATGGAACTGTTTTCCTTATTTCTCTGCTGCTAGGTCATTGTTAGTGTATAGGAATGCCACAGATTTCTGCATATTAATTTTGTATCCTGCCACTTTGCTGAATTCTGATATTAGATCTAGTACTCTTGGAGTGGATTCTTTAGGGTTTTTTATGTATAATATCATGTCTTCTGAGAACAGGGACAGTTTAACTTCTTCCTTGCCAATCTGGATGCCTTTTATTTCTTTGTGTTGTCTGATTGCCGTGGCTAGGACCTCCAGTACTATGTTGAACAGAAGTGGGGAGAGTGGGCATCCTTGTCTTGTTCCCAATCATAAAAGAAAAGCTTTCAGCTTCTCGCCATTAAGTATAATGTTGGCTGTGAGTTTGTCATATACGGTTTTATTATGTTGAGATACTTGCACTCTATACCCATTTTCATGAGAATTTTTATCATGAATGGGTGTTGAATTTTATCAAATGCTTTTTCAGCATCTATGGAGATGATCACGTGGTTTTCATCCTTTTTATTGATGTGGTGGATGATGTTGGCGGATTTTCGAATGTTGTACCATCCTTGCATCCCTGGAATAAGTCCTACTTGATCATGGTGTATGATCCTTTTGATATATTTTTTAATTCGGTTTGCTAATATTTTGTTGAGTATTTTTGCATCTATGTTCATCAGGGATATTGGTCTGTAGTTTTCTTTTTTTGTGGTGTCTAATACCCGGTTTTGGTATTAGAGTGATGCTGGCCTCATAGAATGAGTTTGGAAGTATTCCCTCTTCTACTACTCCTAGGAAAACTTAAAGGAGGATGGGTAGTCAGTCTTCACTAAGTGTTTGATAAAATTCAGCAGTGAAGCAATCTGGACCAGGCATTTTGTTCTTAGGTTTTTGATAACCAGTACAATTTCGTTGCTGGTAATTGGTCTGTTCAGATTTTCTGTTTCTTTCAGGGTCAGCCTTGGAAGGTTGTAATTTCCTAGACAGTTGTCCATTTCTTCTAGGTTATCGAGTTTGTTAGCATATAATTTTTCATAGTATTCTCTAATAATTCTCTGTATTTCTGTGGTGTCTGTAGTGATGTTTCCTTTCTCATTTCTGATTCTGTTTATGTGAGTAGACTCTCTTTTTTTCTTGATAAGTCTGGCTAGGGGTTTATCTATTTTGTTTATTTTCTCAAAGAACTAGCTCTTGTTTTAATTGATCCTTTCTATTGTTTTATTCTTCTCAATTTTATTTATTTCTGCTCTAATCTTTATTATGTTCCTCCTTCTACTGACTTTGGGTCTAACTTGTTCTCATTTTTCTAGTTTCATTAATTGTGAGTTTAGACTGTTCATTTGGGATTGTTCTTCTTTCCTGAGGTAGGCCTGTATTGCAATATAGTTTCCTCTTAGCACGGCCTAAGCTGCCTCCCACAGATTTTGTGGTATTGAATTATTGTTGTCATTTGTCTCCATATATTGCTTGATCTCTGTTTTTATTTGGTCATTGATCCATTCATTATTTAGGAGCATGTTGTGAAGCCTCCATGTGTTTGTGTGATTTTTCATTTTCTTTAAATAATTCATTTCTAGTTTCATACTTTGTGGTCTGAGAAACTGGTTTGTACAATTTCAATGTTTTTGAATTTACTGAGGCTCTTTTTGTGGCCTTGTATGTCGTATATTCAGGAAAATGTTCCATGTGCACTTAAGAAGAATGTGTATTTTGCTGCTTTTTGGTGTAGAATTCTGTAGATGTGTGTTAGGTCGATCTGTTCTAATGTATTGTTCAGTGCCTCTGTCTCCTTACTTATTTTCTGTCTGGTTGATCTGTCCTTCATAGTGAGTGGTGTGTTGAAGTCTCCTAGAATGAATGCATTGCCTTCTATTTCCTTCTTTAATTCTGTTAGTATTTGTTTCACGTATGTAGGTGCTCCTGTGTTGGGGCATAGATATTTATAATGGTTTTATCTTCTTGTTGGATTGACCATTTTATCATTATATAATGTCCTTCTCTGTCTCTTGTGACTTTCTTTGTTTTGAAGTCTATTTTTTCTGATATAAGTATTGCAACTCCTGCTTTTTTCTCCATATTAGTTGCATGAAATGTCTTTTTCCATTCCTTAACTTTTAGTCTGTGTAAGTCTTTGGGTTTAAAGTGAGTCTCTTGGAGGCAGCGTATAGATGGGTCTTGTTTTTTTATCCATTCAGTGACTCTGTGTCTTTTGATTGGTGCATTCAGTCCATTCACATTTAGGATGATTATGGATAGGTATTTACTTATTGGCATTGCAGGCTTCAGATTCATAGTTACCAAAGGTTGAAGGTTAACTTCTTTACTATCTAAGAGTCTAACTTAACTCACTTAATATGCTATTAAAAACACAATCTAAAGGTTCCTTTTTTTTCACTCCTCCTTTTTCTTCCTCCTCCATTATTTATATATTAGGTATCATATTATGTATTCTTTGTCTATCCGTTAATGACTTTGGATACAGTTAATTTAATTTTGCATCTGCTTAGTAATTAGCTGTTCTACTTACTTTACTGTGGTTTTCTTACCTCTGGGGACAGCTATTACACCATAGGAACACTTCCATCTATAGCAGTCCCTCCAAAATACACTGTAGAGATGGTTTGTGGGAGGTATATTCTCTCAGCTTTTGCTTATCTGGGAATGGTTTAATTCCTCCTTCAAATTTATAAGATAATCTCACCAGATATGTAATCTTGGTTCAAGACCCTTCTACTTCATTGTGTTAAATATATCATGCCACTCCCTTCTGGCCTATTAAGGTTTCTGTTGAGAAGTCTGATGATAGCGTGATGGGCTTTCCTTTGTATGTGATCTTATTTCTCTCTCTGGCTGCTTTTATAAGTCTGTCCTTATCCTTGATCTTTGCCATTTTAATTACTATATGTCTTGGTGATGTCTTCCTTGGGTCCCTTGTGTTGGGAGATCTGTGCACCTCCATGGCCTAAGAGACTATCTCCTTACCCAGACTGGGGAAGTTTTCAGCAATTACCTCCTCAGAGACACTTTATATCCATTTTTCTCTCTCTTCTTCTGGTACCCCCATAATTCAAATATTGTTCCGTTTGGATTGGTCACACAGTTCTCTCAATATTCTTTCATTCTTAGAGATACTTTTTTCTCTCTGTGCCTCAGCTTCTTTATATTCCTCGTCTCTAGTTTTTATTTCATTTATTGTCTCCTCCACCATATCCAATCTGCTTTTAATACCCTCCATTGTGCTCTTCAATGATTGGATCTCCGACTGGAGTTCATTCCTGAGTTCTTGAATATGTTTCCATACCTCCATGAGCATTTTAATGATTTTTATTTTGAACTCCCTTTCAGGGAGAGTCATGAGGTTGATATCATTTAAATCTTTCTCAGGAGTTGTATTAATAATTTTACTCTGAACCAGGTTTCTTTGGCATTTCATATTTGTGTATGGCGCCCTCTAGTGCCCCAAATCTCCACTCTCTGGAGCTGCTCAGTTGCTGAAGCAATATCGGGGGTTGCAGGGTAGTGTTATTGGTGCCTGGGGGAGGAAAGAGCTGTTTCCTGCTTCCCAGCTGCTATGCCTGTCTCCACTGCCTTTCCTGGTTTGCAAGCCTGGTGGGGCTGGCCAGATGAAAGGCACTGTAGGCTGCCTGTCATGGAAGGGGTTTTTGGAGCTGTGTAGGCAGCCAGGGAGCTGGAGCACCTGAAGATCGTGAACCTGCTAGGCAGAGTGCACCCAGGCAAATTTGTCTACTTGTCCTTTCTCCTGAGGAGAAAGCTATGTGCAATCCTTGCCCCTTTAGCAGCCCTCTTGCTAAGGGCTTCTTTGTTAGGAAGTCTCTGACTGCCCATCTTTCTTTTGTCCCAGAGCAGCTGGATATGGATCCCTGCTTTCCACAGGCAGCTGGAATCTTAGTCTTTCCAGGAATTCTGTCTGTCTTAGCTTTCCAACCCCCTAATTATGAGAGTATCATGCAAGCACCATGAAATGTAGGTTTGTCCTCCAATAGCAGATCTGTGGAGTAAGGTATACAGCAGTCCCAGTTCTCCACTCCCTCCCTGCTCCTTTCCTCTTCCTCCCACTGGTGAGCTGGGGTGGAGGAAGGGCTTGGGTCCTGCAGGGCCACAGCTTTAATATGTTACCCTGTTCTGTGAGGTCTGCTCTTGTTTTCAAATGTATGCAGTTTGGTGCAGTCGTCTTTCCTGATGCTCTTTCAAGAGTAGTTTTATTAGTATATTTTCATACTATATGCAGTTTTAGGAGGAAGCCTCTGTCACTCCTCTCACGTCGCCATCTTTAATCCTTATCCCTTCTAAATAATTTTTGAAAGATACTGTTATAGATTGAATTGAGTCCCCCAGAAAGATACATTGAAATCTAACCTTGGAATCTAACCTGGTTTTGGAAATAGGATTGTTGCAAATGTAACTGAGTAATACAAGGTCACACTAGAGTAGGGTGAAACCTTAATCTAGTATGACTGGTATCCTTATAAGAAGAGAAGAGAGAGGCACAGAAATGCATAGGGATAAAATATCCCTGTGAAAATGGAGGCAGAAATTGGGGTGATACATCTACAAGCCGAGGAACACTTAAGGGAAGGATTCCCCCCTGCAAGTTTCAGAGGCAATATGACCCCACCAAAACCCTGAGTTTGGATTTCTAGCATCCAGAAATGTGAGACAATAACTTCCTGTTGTTAAGCTATTCAATTTGTGGTGCTTTTTAAAGTATCTACAGGAAATTAATACATGTATTGACTATACCATTATGCAAAAAATGGAAGAAAAATATAATGAAGAGATAGGCAAGTATAAATTTCAGGAAGGTAGGTCTTAAAAAGAGCAAAGGTCTAGATAAAACTTGGAGGATTTCAAGGAACCTGCGTTTCTTTCTTTTATATTACTAGGCACTGAGAAATTCAGTGTTGGAAATAAACTTCATAGTTTCTAGATATTTCTTGCTGAACCATTTCAGGTATCTAATTTACTCCCATATACATATACAACTTAAACTAGAAATACTAAGAATGGAGATAGTATGCCTTCTCTTTGATTAGTATCTATACTCAGTGCCTAGCAGAGGTCTCTGTCCACTCTGGACTTCATTGTAGATATTGCACTATTACTGGTGCTGCTATTATTATGGTTTAAACTGAATCTATAAAATGTTTATGAGTTTCTCCCAGGAAAAGGATGTATTACTTATTCATTTTTTTATTAATGGGCCCTAGGAAACCTGAGTGAACTTTGGCATGAAGGGAGAGATGTTTTATAAAAAACATACATGACTTTTATAAAAGATGCTATGTCAATTAGACAGTAAAAGGAGCATTTTTTAACAAGTAGGTCTGGAACACCTGTATGATGTAGCATAAAGAAAAGAATCTCACACTTTAACTTACTTTAAAGGCAAAAATTCATAGTAAATCATGAGCCTAAATAAAATTAACATCATATATATACATATATAATTATGTTTAGCCAGGATTGTTATGGATGACAGAATTGCTCTAGATATCCTCTTTTGGGACCAAGACAGACTCTTTGATCTTGTTAATATAACTTTCTATTTCACAGTATAACATTGAGTATTTTTCTTCTAAGATGTGGAATAAGGCAAGTATGTCTTTCTCAGCACTAATACTGCACTAGAAAGTGCAACAAGGAAAAAAAATCAGAGAAATTAGAAAGAACCTAAATAAATAGGCAGGTTTACAATGGTAATGGATTGTAAGATTCAATATTGTAGTCTAGTTTCTCCCAAAATGATTCAACACAATCTAATTCAAAATTCGGCAAGCTTCTTTGTAGAAATTGACAAATCCATTTTAAAAGTTATCTGAAAATGCAAATTTCCTAGAATATCCAAAATACATTTAAATTTAGACAAAGTCAAAAGATTCAAACTTGTTGATTTCAATACTTGCTATAAAGCTAGAGTGATGGAGCTACTGTATATTAGGGTAAAGAGAAAATGTGCTCAATAGCATCAATCATCAGTAAAATGAAGAATAAAATTCATGAACTCTACAATGGTGAAAACAAAAAATCCTGACATTACCAAATTTTGGCAAGGATTTGAAGCAAACCTGAATATTTATACATTGCTGATGGGAACATAAACTAATAAAAACCATCCTGTATAACTTTTTAATTATTTCTTAAAAAGTTAAACATTTATCTTGATAATGATTCAGTAATTCCTTTTTAAATATTCTCCCAAGAGAAATGAAACACATGGCAAAAAAAAATCTTTACAGTAGCCTTACTAGTAATAGTACAAAGAGAAATAGAAGAAAAGAAAAATATATACAAAGAGAAATAGAAATAGAAGAAAAGAAAACACATATTTTGGTATATTCATATGTAATAACTGAATGAACTGCTCATATATGGCAGCAATATGGATTAGTCTCCAAATTATAATATTGAGTGAAAGAAGTTAGACAGAAAATAATGCATCCTATTGAATTTCATCTTTGCATTCTAAGAACGATAATAAAATGAAGCCACGTGGCAAAAATAAATAAAGTGGTTACCTCTTGGGTTAGAGGTGGGTGCGAATTGACTGCAATGGGATACAAAGGACATTTCTAGGTAAAGGAAATGATACTTATCTTCTGTTTAGTGGTATTTACATGAATTTACAGAATTGTCAAAGCTTATCAGGTTGAATACCTAAATACAAATATGTATTTATTTAATATCCTGGTAATGGCTTTTTTCTATTATTTATTATTATTAATATGGCTACTGTAAAGATTCTTATTGGCATATGTTTCATTTTCTCTTGCAAAAATACTTTAAAATAAATTACTGAATCATTGTTAAGATAAATGTTTAACCTTTTAAGAATTCATTTTATTGAATAAAAATTATCACTTGGTTTTAAAAAATCAAATAACAGTAAACATAAAAAAATATAGATATATAAAAATGTTGCCCCCTCATTCAGCATTTTATTTGGAACAGAAAAATAACAAGAGCTTAGCTTTATTCTGGAGGAATCCACAGAGACATCAGGGAATTTATGCATTTTTTCTGGTGTTGGTACATTATTTGCCAGGCAAGCAAGAGCCTCAGTATAGCCAGAAACAGCTCCCAAATGTGATTGGTGAGGCACAGTATATCTTAAATAACAATTGTGCCCTGCTGTTGGAAAGTCTCTCAAATGTTACCACCAGGGAACATTAGATCTTAAATAACAACTATGCCTTTCCATTTAGAGAATAAATCAGTTTTTAAAAGAAACTTGTCCATGCAAGCACACTGTGATTAAAAGTAAGTGAAATTAGGTGTAGTGTGGTTGAATGGATTGTGGTTTTTTTTGGCAGTTTGTACAAAATAGCAATTGCTGGTGTAACCAGGTTAAGTGTATTTTCTCGAGACATCATGCATGCAAAAATGGTTGTGGCCACTAACTACCCTAAGGGTTCTTAATTCTACAGTACTTGCTGATTTGCACTGAAAATGTTAGGCAGGTTGGTTATATTGAATAAAAGACTCATTTGCATATAATTATTGATTTTTTGTTGTTGTTGCTCAATCTAAGCTAAATACAGATATTTTTCCAAAACTCAATGTTCAATATATGCATGTATATTTTACATGTAGTGGCCAAAACAAAACCTTAAATTTATATGGACCATTTCTTCTGAGGTGCTCAAACTTACTAATATGTAATCAGCATGATTTCCCCTTTTTAAAGTGATTGTGATGTATAACAAGTATGGGAGAAGGATACTAAAATAATCTTAAGTCAATGGGGTTATAATTAGAGCCGCTTCCAAAAACAACTGTTCTGGGAATGCTGCATTGCTTATGTGCTAACCTTGTGCATGAAGTCTATGTAACATCAGGTAAAGCTCAGGTAAAGCTGTTATTCCAAGCATGAGCAGACCCAAAAATCTCCAGGGACCATTATGACAAAGTTCCCATCTAATAACTCTGTATCCATAAACTAAAAAGACATGTTCTCCACTCACCTAAAACACAACAAAGATGAACCTCACTGAAGGGTATAGAGTAGTAGTTGGGAACTACTGGAGACTGCATATTTTTGCATGTCTTGATGTTGTCCAGCTGATATCTGCATGTGAATAGAGCAATCACGTACACCACATAACATACTCAATTAAAACTCAGCTCACTAAAGGATAACATCACCCTACAATAAGGCTGAAGAGTAGGACTGAAGCCCAGAAAAGATATGTGGCATGGTAATGTAGGAACTGAATGTAGGCAGAATACCCTAGAGAGGAAATCCCAAAAGGCTAAGGGACACTATGGTGAACTAGATATTAAATATCTGGTGTCTGGTTAGGAAAACTCAGCTAGTAATAGGATATGTTATAAATATAAGGAATAGGCTTAGATATCTTGGCAGATTTGGTGGAACTGGCTTCATTAGTTAATGTTCTATCCAATATTTTTAAATTTCCAAAGAACTGATTGTCTTTGTCTCTGTTATGTTTCCTCTCTCCTGCCTCTACACCACAATCTCATTCATAAGTGGGTTTATGTAAAATTCAAAAGAGGCAAACACATCTTTCTAAAGACTGTGAATAAGAATGTTTAAACACATGAGCCTGCTAATAACAGCTGAGCTGCAACATTTGTGAATACTTCAGAATGAAATGATGCCACCAACAAGTTGGACAACCTAGAAGAAAAGATAAGTTTCTAGAAACATACAATATTCCAAGACTGAAATCATGAAGAAATAGAAAATCTGGGTAGATTACTAGTAAGGACATTGAACTAGTAATCAAAAACCACCAAACAAACAAAATCTAGGGCGAGTTTCAGTGTTGAATTCTATCAAACATTCAAAGAAGACTTAATTAACTATCCTTCTCCAACTCTTCCAAAAAATTGAAAGGAAGGGGTACTTTCAAACTCATTTTACAAGGCCAGCATTACCCTGATACCAAAACCAAACAAGGACACCACAGAAAAAGAAACCTACTGGCCAATCTCCCTAATAAACATAGACATAAATATTCTCAGGAAAAATATTATGAAACCAAATTTAGCAGTACATTAAAAGGATCATATACCAATGATCAAGTGGAATTTACTCCAGAGATGAAAAGATGGCTCAACATCCATAAATCAAACAACATAATAGAGCATATTAACAAAAAGAAGGATAAAAATCATATGATCATCATAACAGAAACAGAAAAAAGCACTTAACAAAATTCAGCATCCATTCATGATAAAACCTCTTAACAAAGTGGGTATAGATGGACTGTACCTCAACGTAATAAAGGCCATATATGACAAGCCCACAGCTAACATACTTGAAAGCTGATAGTTTTTCCTTTAATAGCAGGAACAAGACAAGGATGCCCACTCTCACCACTTTTATCCAATGTAATACTGAATGTCCAGGTCATAACATTTGGACACGAAGAATAAATAAATGGCATCCAATTGGAAAGGAAGAAGTAAAACTGTCATTATTTGTGGATGACATGATTACAAATATAGATAATGCTAAAGACTCCATTAAAAAACTTTTAGAACAAATAAATTCAGTAAAGCTTCAGGGTGTAAAGTCAATATGCAGACATCTATTGCATTTTTATATACTAACAATGAACTATTGGAAAGAGAAATTCAGAAAGCAATTCCATTAATAATTGCATCAAAAAGAATGAAATACCTAGAAGTAAACTTAACCAAGGAAGTGAAAGACCTGTACTCTGAAAACTATGAGACATTGATGAAAGAAATTTAAAAAGACACAAATAAGTGGAAAGATATTCCATGCTCATGGATTGGAAGAATCAATATTGTTAAAATGTCCATATTACCTAAAGCAATCTACAGATTCAGTGCACTATCAAAATTCCAATGGCATGTTTCACAGAAATAGAACAAAGAATCATAAAATTTGTTCGGAACCACAGAAGATCCCAAACAGTCAAAGCAGTCTTGAAAAAAAGAAGAAAGCTGGAGGCATCACATGCCAAGATTTCAAACTATATTACAAAGCTATAACAATGAAAACAGTATGGTATTAACATAAAACCAGACACCTGGAACAGAATATAGAGCCCAGAAATAAACACATGCCTATATAGTTGATTAATTTATGACAAAGGAGGCAAGAATATAAAATAGGCAAGGGACAGTGTCTTCAATAAGTGGTGCTGGGAAAACTAGGCAGCCACATGCAGAAGAATGAAAGTTGATCACTATCTCATAACATACACACAAATTAATTCAAGGTGGATTGAAGATCTGAATGTAAGACCAGAAACATAAAACTCCTAGAAGAAAACATAGGTGGTAAGCTTTTGGCACTGCTTTTGGCAACATATTTTGGAATTGACTCCAAAGGCAATGACAACAAAAGAAAAAATTAAAAAATGGTACTACATCAAGCTAAAAGCTTCTGCATAGTGAAGGCAACCTACTGAAGGAGAAAAAACATTTGCAAATCATATATCTGATAAGCAGTTAATATTCACAATGTATAAAGAACTCTTACAACTCAATAATACGACAACAAACCAAGAAGAACAATCCATTAAAAATGGGCAGAAGATCTGAATATACATTTTTCCAAAGAAGATGTATATGTATAGATGGCCAACAGGCACATGTAAAGCTGCTCGGTATCACTAATTCAGGGAAATGCAAATCAAAACCACAATGAGATACCCTGTCACCCCTATAGGAATGACTATTATCAAAATGACAAGAGATAACAAGTACTGACAAAGATGTTGAGGAAAGGGAATACTTGCGCACTGTTAGTGGGAATATAAATTGGTGCAGCCACTGTAGAAAACAGAATGGAGGGTCCTCCATTTAAAAAAAAACTACCATATGTTCCAGCAATTCCAATTCTGGTATTTATCTGAACAAAACAAAAGCACTAATTCAAAAAGATATAAGCACCTCTATGTTCATTGCAATATTATTTACAATAGCCAAGATATGCAAACAACCTAACTGTCCATCAATGGGTAAATGGATAAAAAAGATGTTGAATATATATATACAGTGAAATACTACTCAACAATAATAACTAATGTAGAATAGAAAAAAAACAAATAAAACAAAACTCATAGATATAGAGAACAAATTGGTGGTTGCCTGAGAGGAAGGGAGTTGAAGGGTAGGCAGACTCAGTGAAGGGGATCAAGAGGTATAAACTTCCAGTTATAAAATAAATAAGTTTTGGTGATATAATACTCAGCATGATAACTATAGTTAATAGTATTGTATTTCATATTTGAAATTTGTTAAGAAAGCAGATCCTGAAAGTTTTCATCATAAGAAAAAATTTTTTGTAACTTTGTATGAGGATTGATAGTAAGTAGATTTACTGAGATGGTCACTTCACACTGTGTACAAATATGGAATCATTATATTGTACTGAAATCATATTATACCTGAAACTAATATAATGTATTACATCAATTATACTATAAAAAAGTAAATACCAAAAAATGATATGACACCTATGATATCTCATTATTCTTAATAACAATATGCACAGTGCCAAACATTATGAAGAGGGAAAAGACAAATACTATGAATACTGTGTTGTAAAAATAATTGATAAATATATTTATCTTCTAAATTCTTTGACACTAGGCAGATTTCCTATGTTAGAGAGGCAGTTATTTTTAGCAGTAATAAATCTAAGTCAACCTACAATGGAGAAGTAGGAATTTTCAAATGTCTGTAATCACACTTTCTATCTGCATACTCTCATATGTGTATATTTATAAACAAATGTTATACATACATTTCAGTGATATACATATACAATAAAATATACAAAACAACTTTAAAGAGAGAAAACACAAATTGTAGATATGTCAATTTCTTTATTAATTGGAAACCTTTGTCTTCAACAAAATATTAGTATTAGTTAAAAAGTAATATAATTAAATGCCTTATTATTTTAAAAATATAGATCTATATTAAGTTTATTCTGATATTAGATTTTAATAGCTACAGTATCAGGAAAGCTATCATACAAATATGGATAAATTCAATTGAAAAAGCTTCACAAATTATGACACTTGTTTAAGTCTCCAATAATTATGTAAGCATTCATGTGTATGACTCTGCAATAGCTTTCCTATGGATGTTGTAAATGCATTTCACTGGTGCTGCTACATATGAAACCTTATGAAAGAATCCTTTATTGTTTATTGTTTTTATATTCTTTCTTTTTCCGAATTCCAGTCAAAGCAGTAACACCATTAATAGTTTCATTTTTTCAGTTCCTCCATAAAATCTAGTTTTAATCAAAAAAGTGCTTTTCAACTAAACATATACTTTCTCTAGCACATCTTTCCTTTAGGGAGACATGAAAAAATTTGTTCACACATTTCATTATTGAAAAAGCATCAACAAATTCCATAAAATTCCAAACTTCCACTCTATGTTTAACTCTTAAAAAACTCAAAAGCAGCATAAAATATTTTATTAAGAAATTTTTATAAGTCAGTAGAACAATATTATCAAATGGCTTTAAAGACTATTAAAATTGTGGAGTTTGTTTCTGGATTTTGCTTGTTTACTTATAATAATATCTTGTTAATAATGGTATCTTCGTATTATCATTACATAATAGCTCAAGGCAAGATTTAGCATTTTTAATAGGAGATTTTAAACTTTATCTCAAATTGACTGCTTAATAATTTGGATTGTATTGCCTGACATCTCATCAAATCTTAATAGATCATCACTGATTTTACATCTAAATTAGGTGATAAAGGAATTCTTGGAATATGAGAAATGTCCATGCTGCTAATTTTTTCATTTTTAGCTTGAGCTCATTGTTTGGATGACCATAATTATTGCTTATAGTGCTGCCTAATGGAAGATTTTCCTTCAGTACTGATCTTCAGGGAATTGGGTGGTATTTTAAATCTGTTATGTGCTGTATATTTAGAGTTACTGTTAGGGTTAGGTCAGGGGATGGAATGGGGTAGCTGCCTATTTCTGGTTATTGACAATATAGCATAATGACATGTTGTTAACTAGGCTTGAGTCTTTCCTTCTCCATCATTTGCTCAACCCCCCCCCCCCCACTAGATGAGAAGGCTGAACTGGAAAGTTAGTGCAACATGGATAACATAGGAATATATGCTTCTCTCAACATGTTTATTCATGCCATCTGAATCTGCTTGAGCCTGATTCTTAATACACCTTTTCAATTCTCAATGAACTTTTGCTATACTCATCACTCCTAAAACAGGTTGAGAATCTCTGTTAGTCCCTAAGGTTAGCAACTGATATCTTCTGCATCTCAGTAACATAAGAGCTCTTTTGAAAATGGGAAATAGCACTTCTCCAGAACCTTAGAGACACACTTGGAACTCCCCTATTGGTGTTTATCAGACTCTATGTAACATTCAGATTCTACTCCAGATATTTTCAGTACCTTCATATATGCTGAAGATAAATACGTAGCCTAGACCTGCTGTATAACTCTCTCTTGCCCTGCATCATATCTCAACAGGCAATTTTACCTGTTAATTAAGTCAGAGCAGAATTCCCAGATATTATATATGCTGCTTATGAAGTCCAAAGAAGCTCATTATGCCCTATTACTCTTTCTCAGTTGGCGGAGATGTAAAGCATAGCAACTTGTCCTTTATTTCAGAGGGAAGGTCCTGGCATGCTGCAGTCATTTAACTCCTAAAATATTCACCAATGTAGCAGGTCCTTAAATCTTCAATTACCATCTACCATAGATAGTAGTTATGATGGTAGATGGTAATTATTTCCTAATAGAGCATCTAGCATATTTTATACTTTCTGTTCATGGGATTCAATTACCTAATATCATTAATATAATGGACTGATGTGATGTTCTGGTGAATATTAAATGATCAAGATCCCTATGACTCTACTGTGACAAGGAAAGGCAGGTTAACAGAACCCTGAAGCATTCTCATAAAGGAGTACTGCTCTTCTTTCCAATCAAAGTTTCATTGCTGTTGAGTCTCTCTTCCTCTTAGAATTGAGAAAAAAACATTTGCCAAATCAAGAAATGTATATCAAGTTCCAGAAGTTTTGTTTATCTGTTGTGGTACAGATCACATTAGCTGTAGTGGAGCTACAAACTGATGAGGCATACCATACTCTAGTCACTTGCTATAATCCATCTGATTTTTATCAGTATCACAGAGATGAACTGATATGATAGAACCTACAAAAATTGCATTCTTCAAGTTTTTGTCAATAGAGTCAATATCTGCAATTTTTCATGGAATATGGTATGTATTTGTTTTGGTTTGCTATCTTAACTTAAGTGAAGGGAAGTTGTACGAGCTAATCCTCCCTACACAAGTGAGGGTTATACCAACACAAGTGAGGATTATACCAACTTCTAACTATATAAATATATATCCAAATTTTATATTTGTAAACTGGAGAAATATTCACAGAATGGATTAGCTGTGAGATAGCTTTGAATTAATTTTCCATTTATCACCTGGTCTCCATAAGCTCCTACTTAACTCAAAGACTATATAACTGCCCTTTGGGTTTTGATTATTGTCAGCTCCAAACTCATATCTAAGAGATAAGAAAAACTGGGGTATTCTTCCTTCCTCTGTGCATAGTTATTCTAACAAATGATAGTTGATTCCCTTATGAAAGGTTCAAATGAGTATTTACTGTGTGTAGTTGCAGTTGAATTATAAGATCTTCCCTCAAGTGAAAGACAACCTAAATAATAGGGTGTGAATCTTTGAACTTACTTGAATCTGGAAAATAGGTAATAGGCAGCAGCAGCTGATAACAGCCTCTGTTTTCCAGCTTTAGTTATATTATTATTATCATTTTATTAGGTAAATTGAACAATATTCTAAATTGCCTAAAACTCTATCCTGCCCCTGACCCCATGATCTATTAGCTATAGACATAAATAGCTATTTATCTCCCTAAATAGCTATGATTTCCACTCTTCCTTGATGTCTCTTACAGTTATTATATCCACCTTGTCACTGACAATTAAGTAATGTCATCTAGCCTCATTGTGGAATGTCATGCATGGTTCTATGACAGCATCACCCACTTTTTCCATTCTACAGATAACAGCCATCAACTAGCTTCACAAAGGTGTCAATGCTCCTCTACCAGTGTACTCTGTAATAGTCTAAGGAAATGATTGTCCCGTGGTTCCTCCTAAAGAAAAGTCAAGTAGTATGTTCTCAGGTCTTACAGAGTGAATCCAAGATAACATCCCCACTTCCCTGAGCCTTCTGACCCTTCTTCAAAACTATGCCAAAAAAGTTCAAGCGTCTCTACCTAATTTGCTGCAGGCCCTAGCTATATCCAATCTTTAAGGAGAAAAATTAGTTAAGGCCAGATGTCACTGCCAGAATATTAAAAAACAAGTCACAACTGGGTGGCTTTTATCAATTGATTCTATCCAGCTTTATGTTCTGCAATTTCCAGTCTAACATACCCAAGATCAACTCTCATCCCTATTTTCTCCCTGACTCCTAGCAGAAATTAGCCAGTTCCTATGGTTCCTTTGTCATAAAGACTATTTCTTCCTAGGTCAGGATCTGTACTTCACTCTCCACTCAAAACTGCTGAGACGTGGCTCTGGTCATTGGCCTGGAGGCAGTGAAAGTCTCTGGCCTGGATCTTGAAGTGGACAAGACTCACTGTGTGAAGCACCTACTTCAGCTGAGGTTGCTACACGATACCTATGCATGAGAATATTGTTCTGCTCTTGCCTGGAAGAAGGGACTGCACGCACCTGTAAGCATGTCAGTCTCAAGAAAACTTGGGAATACCTGATTCCCAGACTTCCCATGTCTCAGGTATTGACAGTTTCTTTTCAGGGCCCAATCTTTGTCATGTAGATATTTAAAGCTGAGCGGCTCTCCTTTGCATCCTAATTTCATAATTGGATCCTGGGTCTGAGTTTCATCAGCAAGCTACAGGGCTATAAGACAAGAAATTCTTCTTTTGAAAACCAGTAAAGGCTTTGTGGCATTCATAGCTTGCCTTAGATTAGAAATTTCCTCTGGGAGGAAATATTTCTTTCTTCGTGGTCTCCCATGCCAGAATATTTAAATGTTTATGGAAGAAGCAGTAAGAAGGACAAGGCTGAACATGAAGAAGAGTATTGCTCAGGTAGTACCTAACTAGACCACGGATTTTAACTCCACTCAGGTGGAGTTAATCTAATTAGCATTCCCAAATAAGCCAGCAGTCCCTTCTGTTTTAAAGGAAGGGTGAAAGGATTTGCAAATATGGGAGGGTAATTTTAGTGAAAGGGTTAGGAAGGTACGGGAAAACTTGACTGCTGGGGTAGCGGGTAGAGACTGAGAACTGTGGAAATAATTATGGATAATTGAAGGTAGTGATTGTACAGGAATATTTAAAACTTTATCAGATTCTCGATATTAATTCCCTTTCAGGATCTTTGCCAATGGGATCACACCTAACTGTGCTAGATTATGAACAGATTTTAATAGTGGATTAATTAATATGAATATTAATAGTGGTATATGTTTAAATTCAAATCTTGGAGATGACTGATGAGAGCAAGTCTTAAGGAAGCTTTCAGAGTTATGGCTGAATTTTTCCATGTCCTACATGCTTTCATAATTTTGAAAAGAATTGGGGAAAGAAATAGGAAGAGGGAGTAAGCAGACTGCATCATCAGAACACTAGAGGAGGGACTAATAGATGCTGTTTACGGAATTGCAGACTGATGGTAAAATTGAGAAACAGATTCAATAACTACACAATACTGAGATTGTGCTTATACCAGTATTTTAAATTGGATATATTTATGATCTCAGAAATGCAGCTAAGGCTTCAGAGCTGAAAAGAACAGGCAATATGGACTTTCAAACTATAAAAAGTAAACTAACAAATGGCCTTACCTCACTCCCTAACCATACTACATTTAAAATTAAAAGAGCTTCAAAGAAATTTAATGAAACAGGAGATTTTTCTCAACCACTTATAAGTGTCCACAGTTTATTTTTCTCCAACCACTGCCCTCTGATATTCTCTGTATGTTCGGTGTTTGGCCAAACTCATTATTGCTTACTTTCAGGTTTAAAACAATGCATCCTAGACCCATATGTTATTAGCCGACATCTTCACACCACCACAATGTGAGAAGAGGTCCAAGGAGTGAAACATAATACAGACATTGACATGATTAAAAGAAGAGGATGGGGCTTCTAAAATTCAGAGGCCTCTTCTGATATGCTGAAGCAAAATGTGGTGGGAATGTTTTTGTGTGATCTCCGCATCAGTCAGCAGGAGCTTGGACATATGTGAACAAAGAAATTGATGTCTGTATCTGTTGAAAGGCACAAGGAAAACAAACATCTTCCTTGAGCAGCCTACAATGGCTTGGTGAAGAGAGAAGGCATTGGTTAAGTGCAGCTTGCACTCAATGCTTCTTGCCATGGCTACAATGTCAAGTAGCTGAGATAAAAAGAACCTCATTAATGCTCTCTTTTTTGGGCCTTTGTAAGGAGGCCTGCCTGTGCATCACCTGGTTCAGAAAACAGTGTGGCCACATGAAAGCAGGAAAACAGAAGCCCCAGAAAATCTACAAATGTACCCCATCAGAAAGCCAGTACCTGAAGTCCTGCTACAGCAAAAACACACATCCCAATCAGTATTGATTGAGAAAGAACCATACTAGCATCAATAATGTAAAACTTTTTGTTTCTCTTCCTCTAATTTCTCTTTCTCCATTCTCAAACTGGGAAATAGGAGATGAAGTGGAAAGATGATCAGAACAGACAATGAGTTTCTCCCATGTGACCTTTCCTAGAGCAGTCCTGCAATACAGAGAGAAGAAAAGCTTTGAACTGGACATAAAATATTTAAAAAAAAATTTAGAGATTAACTTTTTTTATTGGTCTAGGATGGACTTTTTCAAACGTGAAAGTAAACAACGAGTTTGGCCAAAGGTATTGTCAGGCCAAACACCAAACCTATAGAGAATATTAGAGGGCAATGGTTGTAGAAGAATAAAACTGTGGGCCCTTATAAATGGTTACATGTAAAACTTCTTATCTTAAAATAAGCACACAGAGGAGCTAGTGGATTCAAAATATGAGGTTCCAGTCAATAGGACTAAAATCTTATAAAATTCTGAAGAAGTATCAGCAACAAAAAAATAGAGCATAGAAGTAAAAAAATAAGTAATTGAATTTATGGCTATTTCAATATTTCTACATTTCAAATTTTAAGAATAAAAGAGAAACTATTCAGGAAGAAGCGGAGAATTGGACCAGATAAACACATTTTGTTGGATGTAATCTTCAGTTGCAAAGTGTAATAAGTGGAGGTACAAGAGGACCCAAGGAAATAGTATATGCCCAGCAGTACTTTGGAGGAGAGAGAGAACAATGGGAGTCTAGGCTCTGTAGAAAACAGATGACTAGCAGTCGTGTACTTCTATCAGGTGCTCAGAGAACATAGAACACATGTGCAGAAATATAATGCATCTGTTTCTGCTTAACACAGTCACCGTGTTCTATTAAATTTCTATATGCTTGCTTACTAACATTGGGAGTTTAATCAAATCTTCGTTGGTGGTATGTGAGGGCTCTTCCTGCCAGTTTTCTTCCTAAGAAAAATTGTACATTCTATTTCAGTGTTCTGCCTAAGGAAACTCAGAACAAAAAGCAATGGATGATTCATCCTGCCTTCATATGTTGCATGTATCCCCATAAGCATGACTTTTTTTCATGCATTTTTGTCATTTTTTTAAGTAGATTTTACTTTTGATTTAGGAAACTAAAGGGGAACAGTTTAAATGGCCCAGGAGGAGATGAAGTCACATGCGAGGAACTTAGAGCTAGAACTTGATTCCAGGTCAAAGCCCGGGCGGTGGCCGTGCCTGAATGCTTTGAATATAAACTAAGCACCAGCACTGGGTTTCGATCGTCAGGCACAGGCCAGGTGAGGGCTCTTCCAATTCCATGTAAAAGGTAAGGGCTTAGGGGGAAATATGTGTTTCCTGAGAGGTATCTTCTTAGAGCACTGGGGGATTCTGTAAATATATGTACCATACACAGTCTTGTGAGATTCAGAAGAAACACATATTTGTGACCTTCTCTCAACTAAAAACATATTAGGGATCATGGTACATAAGATGATCAGTTTGGGTTAGTGCGGTCCCTTAATACTCAAGAACTGGAATATAGGGGAAAAAGGGACAATCATTTAGGTATGTAAACATCTTAGAATATTATTATTTAATATTTGACCCTCAGAATTACTCTATTGTTCATGTATGATGGTGTTTCTTCTAAATCTCTGAAAAAAACTGTCCAGTTTAATGTTTCTTTCCCCTCTCCTTCAAATTTTAAAACATTGTTGGTTAAATTAGCAGGTTTCCTAAAACAATGATTTTCTTCACAATCTCTCATGTATAATATCCCTTCCCTAAATGAATTCACTTAGATATTGCCATGTAATATGTATTTTTACTTATTTTATTACTAATATTAATTGCTTTTAGCCAATTGTTTCTACCAGGAAATTGAAACATTTATCCTTGAACTCATTACAGAGGAATCAAGTAAAGCTGACCAGTTAACAAATGAAAGAATGAACTAAAAAACCTAAAGTAACATCATTTAAAATAGGGTTAGATAAGTTTTGCCATATTAAGTCAAGAGCAAAACATTCTTTTATTTATGAAGAATACATCTCAACTATATTCTTTAAGATTTTCAGAGAGTGGAATGTAACTTTAGAGGTATTATTTATAGTGAGCTCCTGTAAATAAAGTTTGATGCTACTGCATATGGATGTTTATAAAATAAATTTTATGATCCTATAATATATCTAGTTTCCTGTGGCATTTTATCAGTGGAAGTTATACATTCATCTCTGTTGACACCTAAAAAAATGCATTGTTAGATAGCTGCTCAGTAATAAATTAGAGTTTGTTTTTAAAGAAAAATAAAATATTGAAGCCTATGACAATCATTATTGTATTAATTCTGCAATTTACATGATTTATTAACAGTATCTGATTTATACAAACTTTTCCATGTTTTTCTCTATATATTATTGTCATTGCTCAATCATTTGTGTCAGAGTAAATGAAACAGGTGCAAAAGTAAAGTAGATATCAAAACTCCATTTAAAATATTAAACTCTAACAGATCAGAGGTCACCAGAAATATAATTACATTTTACTTTTCTTGTCTAGATTCTCTGACTTCAACTTAGACACTTCCACATGTCTAATTCCCTCTACTCATTCCTGTCAACTCTTCAACACACACCAATTTTAAGCTCATTAAGAAATAAAAATGGGACCTAGAACTTTCAGAATAAATGTAGTATCTGTCACATAGTGACTCTAAAACAATAATCCTTGTGGAATAAATATGGACCTGTTGGATATAAATAAATAAACTAATTTTCAATAACGAATCTGGTAACCAAATGTGAGCCAGAAAGGGCTAACAACATTTTCATATGCCCTTGCTGTTTAAAATAATGTGACGTTTAAAACATTTTCTATTGTATGTTTATGCCTGTGATAATATAAAATGTGAAAGAGGAACTGGAATAAAGATAATTAGAAAAAATGACAGACTTAATCTGAAGTTATCTTTCTCCTAAGGTAATTTTCTTTGATTTCACAGTAAAGTTATTTTTAATGTTAATTACCCACCTATTAAAAAAACAGAGGCATTACTCATATACTGCCATAGTAACTATTTTGTATATTTTGTGCATGTGTATTTTATTAAATAGCATAAGGAACATGAAACAGAAAACCATTCATTCATGTACATCTAAAAAATAAGTAATGCAATTTAGTTTTATCCTTAATTGTTAATGACTGGAATTTGAATGTTAACCTTTCTATGTTTAGAGAAAAGGGATGTCTTCAGAGCTAAGCTTCTACTCAGTAGAAGCATCAAGTGTAGTTTATGGGAAATTTTGCACACCACACTCCCCATCAGGCACTACGGAATATTGAGCAGAAACAGTAGTGTGCTGTATCAGAGCAATGTAAGCCTCTAATAGAGCTTCCCCTTCCTACCAAGCTGTGATGTCCACACAGTGAATTTTTACACTTCATAATCATCACTCAGTAACAAATAAGTGTCACCAGCTTAAGTAACACATTGCCTTCTCAGGATGTCACCTCAGCAATTCCCTCTTTGGTCTCTATATGGTCAAGTTTTCACCCTCTCTACTGGGATATTCCTTTCAGCATACAAGGAGTGGAGTTATTGCTACAGTCTTAAATATATATAAAATAAAAACTCCTCTTTTGATTGCCCTATTTTTCTTTTACCTTACAGAAAACACTTCAAGTGTTATCAGCGTCAACTATCGCTTTGCCCTTTGCTCACATTTACTCTTGGCTCACTCCAGCCAGGATTTCCCTCCTATCTTTCCACTTGCTCTCATCAGTTCAGCAATGGCCACAACATAGTAAATAAGTCAAGGATCCTCAGTCCTGCTCTCCACTGAACTAACCTAGACTGAGCCAGCTCTTTACAAAGCTGGGAAAGAAAATGAGCCTCAAAGGTAATGGCAGAAATTTTAGCTCTCTGCTAATACATTCACTCAGCTCACTGGTTGTGAAACTCCTAAATTAAGCTTGCCCCATATGTCTTGTGGATGTTCCTCAATGGGGATGGAGGCAGTGGATACACATTCTAACCTCTGCTCTTTCTGGGAGCCTGTCTGCTCATTGAAGTATCTGTGGACTGAAGTCTCTTCTGTTTATACAAACAACCTCAATAATCTACACCTCACTGGCATTTCCTCTTCCTATTTCATACACTTTCCACTTAATCACTCCTTATTCCTTATGTCATCTTCCAAATAAACTATGTACCACATCCTTGTCTCAGGCTTTATTTTCAGAGTACCTGAAAGTGACATCTACACCAATTTCTCCTCCCCCACCAAATGTCTAATTAATGCATTTTGTTTAATTGCACCCTCTCTCCCTCAACAAGATGCGAGTGTCACAAGGGAAAGATTATTGCCTGTTTTTTTAGTGATAATATTATCTGGCACCAGGTAGGCTCTAATTCATTAAATGAGTGAAATAAGTAACACAGATGTCAGTATATTCTCAGTACCATAAATAGGTGCTATTTTCTTTTCCTAAAGCAAGACCTGTTATATTAAACAGAATACTAAAATTTTGGCAATAAATTTTATTACATTCTATTACAGAAAGTTGAATATTTATAAATTGCATAATATAATTTGTTTTCACTGTTGTAATTCAGTATTTTTTAACCTTTTAATAACTCTAATTGTGTTCTAAGTTAGCAAGGTCTTGTTCTGTAATTTTAAAACTTATACAGTTGTATTTTTGTTTCTCCTGATTATAATGACTTATCCAAATAACTAAAAATTTTTGCTTACAGTATAAAATAAACTTGAATATGATATTGCACTTACTTCATGTAATAAATCTGTGTAGGCAGTATATTTTCATAAATATCCAAAATAGTTAATTTTTTTTGAAAACACATATGATACAATGTGGACTTAACACATGAGTATTGTGTTCAGAGCTATTCAGATTATCTCTGTTTTTTCTTCAAATAATGCTACAAATATACCTCACTATCCTCCCTAGTATATTTATGGTTGACATATTAAATTATTATTTTGAAAAAGATTTTGCTCCTGGGGTGAAAGGACTTAAATTTAATTTAAATTTTAAAATTTATATTCACTATAAAATCACCGTTTGAAATTATCACATCAATTTATGATACTCCAATAGAAGTTTCCTCAGTACTACTAACAATACTGGCTAAAAATATTTTTGTTATTTTTTTGCCTATGTGATAGGAGAAAATAGATAATTTTTCAGTAATTTAAGTTATATTTCATTGATCTCTAATAATGAAACTGTGTGTTAATATTCTATTTCCTGTCAATTTCTTGTTCATAAAGCCACAACCTGCTTTCAAGGGGTTCTCACTCTTTGCTAGGAGCTATAAACTTTACATAATGATCTCAATTCTTTAAAAACCTTATGAGGTAGTGGTTATTATTATCTCCATTTTACTGTTTGGGAAACTTAATATAACTAAAATGTTCAAAGTTACACAGTTGAACACAGATTTGAACCCAAGCACCTTAGCTCTGAAGCCACACTCCTAGCCACTATGTGTACTGCTTCCTCTGTTTTTAAAGTCTGCTTCCTATTTTTTAATTTGATTCTTTATATTTTTCTTACTGACAGATTTAAC
The DNA here is from genome assembly GCA_032199065.1 of Smutsia gigantea. Classification (NCBI taxonomy): domain Eukaryota; kingdom Metazoa; phylum Chordata; class Mammalia; order Pholidota; family Manidae; genus Smutsia; species Smutsia gigantea. The sequence continues at coordinate 768,573 of JAVSCE010018297.1, forward strand.
AATAAAGGTAACTTAAAAAAAGACAAAGAAAAACATTTTAAGAGATTTTGGAAGAAAAAAACCTTACATCTATTACTATAATATTTGATTATTTTTCCCCCTCAAGAGAAACACAGTAAGATCCCAAAATAGCTAGAGTCAGGTTTCCTGTTTCTTTTACAGAAGTTTTCTCCATTTTTTTTCTGTGCCATTCTTTTAGAGCCTGTAACTCTGGGGGAAAATATTTTCCAAGCCTGGGGTAAATTACCTTTGAAACTGAAATCAGTCAAACGAGAAATAAAGTGGGAGAAACCTGTTTATTGCATACAAGCAGTTGTCCACTTCTGCTCCCCTGGGTCTCCTGTGACCTGGCTGCAAAAAGGGAACCCACCCAACCTCTCCAATCCAGATATGCCCTAGCTCCCCTCGTGATGGATATTGAGATGGACTACTTCTCTCCACCCCTTGGAGACATCTACTGATATGAAGATACACTAAGGCCAGGTGAGAAATTCTGGAAATATTGCAATTTTACCCACAGAGTCCAATGGTCATTTCTAATCAATCCCTCTATACTCTGTAATCCACAATATTCTAGAAAACATTCATAACTTTGCGTAATAAATTATTTCTAAAGAGAAAAGCCCATTTTAAAATCCTGATCTCTCTAAATAGAACTACATTTGTTATCTTTAGAGAAAAGTTAAGTGTGATGGTCTTTATCATCTTAAAAGCGTAAAGACCAAAATGGGATGCAACCAATTAGCCACACTGACAGATTCTTCATTGCTGTGTTATCATATGTTCAACTTGCTACCAGCTTATTTGAAGCCAGAGCAGATAAACAGGCCTGGGGAGCCAGAAGCAAATACGATTTTCAAAGTCCTCATCAATTAAAGAAAACATAAATACAAAGTTAGATACTAAAGTAAATGCTTAGCAGTAGGAGAAAAGAAATCACATCAAATTATAGGAACCTTGCAGATACATTATTTCTTTCCTTTCAGAACTCAAGAAAACTTTGGAAAATAAAGGAAACACTTGCATTGACACACCTTTGGAGTACAACCTGGTTTCCTCTCCTAGCCTGGAATACCATTCCTAGCAACAGAGAGCTCTCACAGTGGTCCTGGAAATAAGTCACTGTGAACCAAAATTTGCCTTAGCTTTACAGGATATTTACTTCTGCTTAAAGCTAACATTAAAATTAATTCTGTGTTATTTAATTATGCCTTACAATTCTGATCCTAGATCATCACATATATTGGCTTTCTGTGTCATCGCCTGACATTATCTTACACTTTCTTTTTTCATCTTGTCAGAAGGTTTGGTCACCAGTGTAACATCACAAAATCAGAGATCTTCTCTAAACTCTCTTCTATTATACTAGGTAAACACTCTTTTCATTATGTTTCCATAATTCTCATATTTGGCTTTTTGGAATAATAAATGACAAAATTCATGATTAAGTAATTTATGATTACTTTTTTTAATATGAGTCTTTCCTTCTGCACATTAAACTCACCACAGAATTCCCAACGCTTAGCACATCTTTTTGCACATAGTCAGAGTCTGAATCAGTGTTTTGGAATTCATTAGTCATTAGAAATACTTATGCTAAGTAGATGGTCCTTAAAAGGGCCTCAATATTATTCAATTCCTACACATTTATCTATCCTGATTCCTAAGGGCCTTTACTCCTTGTATTCTGTCCATCAAATGTAATGAAAGGCTTTTATAAAACAGTATTATTCTCCCTTTCAACTACTTAAGGAGGAAATAGCCACTTAGGTAGAAAACTTAAAGGAGGGGTATGTACTTCTTTGCTTGTGCTAGTACCATTATTAAAATCTGAACAATGGTAATATTCAGCATTGCAATTAAAAAGAAAATATGGGGAGAAGTTTAGCAGAATCATGGACTATGTAATGGCAAAAACAGTTTACTGGGAAAGATCTTTCTAACTTAATCTCATTATTTCATTAGAATTTTACTGATTCTCAAAACTTATGACACAGTTGTCCTCTAAGTCAAATATGTGTACATTTTCATCCATTTTGCATTACATACACTGCTGCTCTTCTCCATTAACATAGGTAATTGAGAACTGACATACATATTTAAAGACTTTTCTTAAGCACTCTGAAGTCTAATGATGAGATTAAGCTATCTAGAAAATGGATTTATTTAATAACTCATTAAAAGTAGTAATCCTACTATGACCTTTCCTTTTGGCCTTTATGTTATCAAACAAAAACCAGTGTATTTCAAGGCTGTCTAGTTAACAGAGGAGTGCTTATTCACAAGAGAACAAACTGAATTTTACAGAGAATGAAAATTCTTTTGTTGTGCTAAATGAAGTGTATCATTAATCCCAGTAAACCTTAAAAGAAAATAAAACTAAATGAAGATTGAGTAATGAAGAAACCAGGAGAGTATGGCTTCCATCCTGAATAATTAATCAACAAAGGACTGGCACTAGATTTGAGTACTACATGGGATGACATAAATGTTTTATAATTAATTTTAGTTTGTGCATGCATGTACATGCATGAGCTTACCTGTTTACACAAATACATACATATATGCTAATTTTCATAATTTATAGTTAAACATTTTTCAAAATTAACAATGGAATTTCTTTAATAGTTAAATTATTTTTGTGTAGCTATATTTATTCACAATGTATTCATGGATTTACAAAATTCCTTGTAAATATTTCCAACAATAGAAAGAAAACTCCTGTGTCATCAATTATAAAAAAAAAACTTACAGGGTCATAAATAGTAGCTAGCTTTTAGAAGTTTGATAAAAAGGAAATAAAAATAAAATATTTTGTTTTACTTAGTGTCACGAATAATTTCTGACATATAGTAGGTGCTCAATATGTAAATGGCGAAGGATAAATTACAGAAATGAAAATTAAGTATAACATCCTTACAAAATGCAAAGTAGTAGGAAACTGAATCAAATTTAAATTGTCACAAGATCAACACTGATGACCAAAAGTGTTGAGCACAGGATTCACCCTGTGTTGTCAGGTGTAATAAATTCAGAAAATGAGAGTGTTGTGTGTGAAATGACATTATCTTATACAAATTCAGTTTCTGTTCTCCTAATCTGTTGTTCTGCATAAAGCACTTGGGAAAGTAAGCAGCTTTTCTGAGGGCAGATAAATCTTATTTTAAATGCTCCTTCCAGCTTTTCTATTTGTGAATGTGGTCACATCTTTTAATCTTTCTGTATCTCAGGCTCAGTGTCTTTCTTAAGGAGTGTAATACCTTCCTCATAATCAATTTTTAATAAAAAGAATATTATTTTAGATGTAGGGCCAAATTATAGCTATTTTATTATTTTGCTAAACTTGACTTTGTGTATTTTTTAATGGCAGCTTTGTTGAGATACAATTAACATACAAAATTCACCGTTTCACAGTGTACAATTCAGTGTGTTTTAATATATTCATAGAGTTGTGCAACCATCAACACTAATTCCAGAATATTTTATCAGCCCCAAAAGAAAGCCTATACCAATTAGCAGAAACTCCCAATTCCTCACCCCTAGAAAACACTAATATACTTTCTATCTCTAGAGATTTGTCTATTTTGTTCACTTCTGTGAATATGTTAGGATTTTCTTAAGTACAAGATGATGTCATATGCAAGTGGAAATAGTTTTATTTCTTCCTTTTCTAATCTACATACTCTTATTTTCCTTGCCTAATTTCAAGGTAAAATCTCCAGTACACTGTTCAATAGAAGTGGTGAGAGCAGACATCCTTGTCTTGTTCCTGAGTTTAGGGAAAAAGCATTCGGTCTTCTCTCATTAACTATCGTGTTAGCTCTGGTCTTTTCATAAATGTCCTTCATCATGTTGAAGAAGTTATCTATCCCTAGTTTATTGAGTGTCATCATGTTAAGTGCTTTTTCTGTATTTATTAAGTTGATCTTTCCAAAGAACTAACATTTAGTTTAATTAATTTTCTCTATTGTTTTACTATTTCCATTTCATACATTTCCATTCTAATCTATGTAACTTTCTTTCTGCTTCCTTGGGTTAGTTTTGATATTTTTCCTAGTTTGCTAAGATGAAAAGTAAGTTTTTAGATTTTTAGATTTTTCTGTTTTTGTCATAGTTATTAATAGTTATAGATTTCTCTGTAAGCACTACTTTTTTTCATTCCATAAGTTTTGTTATGTTGTTTCCATTTTCATTCAGACCAAAGTATGTTTTCATTTTCTCTCTGATTTCTTCTTGACCCTTTGGCTTTTCAGGTATGTATTGTTTAATTTTCACATACTTGTAAATTTTCCAAATTTCCTTCTGTTATTGATTTCTATTTTAATCCAGTGTGGAAGGAAAACATACTTTTTAGGATGTCCACCCTATTACATTTATTGATACTTGTTTTATGGCCTAACATATAGTGTATGTTAAAAAATGTTCTTGGGTGTACTTGAGGATAATGTACATTCTGCTGCTTTGGGGTGGAGAGTTCCATAGATCATTTTTAGCAATAGCTGGTTTATAGTCAAATTCTTCTATTTCCTTTATGATCTTATATCTACATTTTATTTCCATTATTGAAAGTTGAGTTCAATTTTCAGTTACTCTCTTCAAATATGTCTGGTTTTGCTTCATATAATTTGGGACCGTGTTGTTAACTGCATACATTTATAATGTTGTTTTTCTAATAGATTGACATTTTTATCATTACAAAATGCTCTTCTTTGCCTCTAGTAATTTGCTTAATGCCTGCTTTGTTCACTGCAGTAGTATAATTTTATAATTATTCCACTTCGGCTCTCCTTTTGTTAATATTTGCATGGATATCTTTACCCATTCTTTTACTTTCAACCTATTTGTGTTTTAAGCATATATTTTTTAATTAATTGAGCCATTCTTTACCTAGATTGGTGTGTTTAATCCACTTACATTTACTGCAATTACTGATAAGGCAAGAATTAAATGCCATTTTGCTACTTTTTTCTGTAGGTCTCTTATATTTTAGTTCCCATTTTCTTCCATTACTGACTTTGTTTTTTGAAAATAGATATTTTCTAATGCACCACTTTAATTCTAATGTTGTTCCCTTTAATATATTTTTTAGTTATTTTCTTAACTATTCTGGGCATTGAAATTAACATTTATTTAAAACAATCTAGTTTGAATTAGTACCAACTTAATTCCAATAGTATAATTTTTTCTTCCTATTTAGCCTCATTCCTTCCCACCTTCTCAGTGCTTTTATTGTTATTCAAATTATATCTTTATATAGTGTAAAGCTTTCAACCCAGTTTTATAATTATTACTTTAAATTGTTGTCATTTTAATCAGATAAGGGAAGGAATGAGTACAAACCAATATATATTTATACTGTATTCTATATCTAACTATTTGGTCATATTTACTAGTCTTATTTATTTCTTTTTGTGAATTCTAGTTAATGTCTATTGTCCTTTCATTTCAGACTCAATTACCTCCTTTATTATTGTTTTGTCACTTTAAGAAAAATTGACATATAATTGACATGTAACATTATATTAGTCTCAGGAATACAACATAATGATTCATTATTTGTATACATGGTAGTATTTCTTGTATGACCAATCTGCTAGAGATAAAATTTGTTTTTGTCTTTCTGGGAATGTCTTAATTTCTTCCTCACATTTGGAGGATAGTTTCTTTGGACAAAGAATTTTTGATGACAGTCTTTTTCTTTCACCATTTTAAATATGTAATCCCACTGGCTTTTGGCTTTTGTGTTTTCTAATGAGAAATCAGCTGTTAATATTATCGAGGAAAATAAGTTGAACATTCCTGTAAAATGTCAAGTAATTACATATATGTGGTTATTTTCCTCTTACTGCTTTCAAGATTCTCTTTCTGCCATTGGCTTTCAACGTTTGACTATGATATATCTAGGTGTGGATATTTTTTATTTTATACTACTTGAAGTTCATTGAGTTCTTGAATATGTATGTTATAGTTTTTCATTAAATTTGGGGTTACAGATGCCTTTTCTTAAAATATTATTTCTTCCCCTTTATCTTTCTTTGCTTTCTTTCTGGGGCTTTAATTATGTTCATATTGGTGTCTAATGGTGTTCAACATATCTCTGAATCAGTGTGTTTTTCTTTCCCTTTTTACAGTTTTCTTCAGACTGGGTAGCTTCAATTGCCTTCTTCAAGTTTTCTAATTTTTCTTTTTAAGTTTAACTCTGTTTAGCCTCTCTAGTTTTTTTTTCCATTTTCAGTTCTGGCACTTTACAACTTCATAATTTCTTACATTTTTATGTAAATTATATATATTAGTATTTTCTCTTTGATAAGCCATTTTTCTCATTCTTTTCTTTAATTTTTTAATAGGTCTGTGCTTAGTTACATTAGTAGTTAGCTAGTGATTGGATAGATATTTCTTTAAATATTTTAAAACAATAGGGCTCACAGCATTTTAACCAAGGATGAGCAGGAATGTGTGTATGTAAGAGATTGGGTGGGGCGGGTGTTGGGGAACATCTTTGTCCCTCTGAATAATACAGCTCTGCCTTACCCTTCAACTTCCTGATTGTTTAGAATCTTAAAGTCAGGCACACATGAGAGATTAAGACTTTCTTGTGTCTTTCCTGAGCATGCACAGACCTGAACATGCATGTGTCTTTCCAGCTCCAGTGGAAAATGTTGGAACATTCAATACCCCCTATAAATATAATATTTCTCAAACTTTCCTTTTAATATATTTGTCCAATCTTGTATTTGGTATCACTGGTAGGTATCATTACCTCAGGAAGCTTCAATGGTAAAAAATTGCTGCTGATTGTTTTGAAAAATACCCTGAAGACAGCATTTCTCAGTGAGCAAACTATGAGTTAAGGCAAACAGAAACAAGCCTTGGAATGGGAATTTTCCAGAAGTCTGCCAGACAGGTCAACTAGTAATACTTTCGGGAGATAGGGCTTTTGTGGGAATTCCAAACACATATTCTCCCTCCTTTGTCTGCCAGACTGCTGGTTTCACAGCTTCCATGGTTGTTAGACCGTTGGTTTTCAAGTCTTTTGCACAGCAGGGTAGAAGAGATAGAATTAAGATGAATTTAAACATCCCAAACCTCCCTATTCAAAGAATTAGCTATTTTTCTTAAAAACTTCAAATTTTGCAGTCCTTTGGTTAATATTCAGAGTTCTGAAGAAGTTGACATAATAATTTTCTCAGTATTAGCCCTATTCAAAAAGGTGCAGATTTTGTAGATCCTTATTCTGCCATTCTGGAAATACTTCCCTCTTATGTAAGTTTTAAGGTCTTTCAGAAAAGTAATTTAATAATTTTAAAAAATGGAATAAAAATATTCTGGAGATTAAATTTGATAATATTCAGTTTTACATTTATATGTATGTGGGTGTGTGTATGAAAATCTATATTTTGCAATAACAAGGTGTGGATATTTTACATATTAATGATAGCACTTTTAGGTCTTTTTTTATATCTAAATATTGTCTATTGATGCAGGTTTTACTTGGGGTGGTCTTAACGGGGGGAAATTTTCCCAAGTTTTTCTTCTTATCTGTGAATCACTTATTAATTACTAAATGAAAATGGTGTATATAGCTCCCCAACCCTTAGCCATTCCTATATCCACTGTGAACTGTTTTCTCAAGAATTCTATTTGGAAAACATAAGGACTATCTTTATTCTAATTTTATATTTCAACCCAAAAACATTTAGCAGAGTTGATCATCTACTTTCTGAAACTTCTCTGCTTTGAATTCTCTATTTCTCCATGTTCTTTCACACCTTTGACTTCTCTCATTACTCTTTTACTATAATTACTCCTCTGCCTCTACTCCTTTATAAAAGGAAGCTCTCCTCCAAATTTGCCTTCAGACTCTTCTTTCACATTCTACATGTAAAATAATTTAATATTCTCACTGGCTTTGAATAGTCTTCTTGGCTATTCCTTTTATTCCTGCAATATATCCAGTCCTAATCTCTCTTATGACTTAATTTAAATTTGAAACTACCTAGTATAATCTATATATGAATTATTTCTTTGTATTTTTAAAGCATGTGCCAAGATCTCTCCAGTATCTGGACTATAGTATGTACTGTTTCCTCTACTTGAAATGACTTTCTCCTCCTTTTTCTTATGTATGTATACTTATCTTTCATGTCCCTTTTTAAAAATACATTCCTCACTGAATATTTTTATAATTTTTCTATCTAAGCAGTTTTCTTCCTCCCATTCTCTGCCACAACTCTCTTTCTTCTTCTTTCAAGACTATATTCGTTGTATAACAGATTTAGTTAGTTTTTATAACTCCTCAACAAGAATGTAAGCCCTCTGAGGGTAGGAGCTAAGTCTCTTTTGCTTACATTAGACATCACTGCCCAGCAGAGTGGCTAGTGAAAGCAGTTGTTTAATAAGTAATTTCTGGTTCAGTAAATAATTGGAAAAAATACTTAACCTAGAACCAAGAGTTCTAGGTTTCCTCAGAGCCTTGATTATATCATTTACTCATCACAGTCCATATATAATGTCAATGATTATTAACATTCTTTTTGCCCCAAGATAACTGAGGAACTCTATATATTCCTATCATGAAAATTATTCTCTCTAGTAATGTTTTTCATCTGAAAAATGTAGAGTGGTAGAGTCATTAAACTATGACTTTCATGACACTCCCAGCCTTATGATTATATAATCATATCTATTAACTGACTTGAATTCTTGTCCCCATTGCAATTATTCCTGGCCCCTCAACTTTCCCTTTTCTGCACATCTGTATGTTGACAATATGTACTGTATCCACTTTTCCCCTATTACTGCTATGGCTGTGTGATTTTAGGCCTTCATCACCTCTCTTCCAGACTGGTTCTATTATCTTCCATTACTATCTAATCCACATTTGCATAATTTCCAGAGATATTTTCTTAAAATAGAAAATAGAAGCCTGTTCTCAACATTTTTATTTGTTAAAGTTGCCTTCAGACTAAAATTCAAACTTCTTTAAATGCTACTTGCAGACCTCCATATTTTCCAAACTTTATCATTCTTCACTCCCACTGAATTAGCTAAGAAACTCAACATACTTCCATCACAGGCTCTCTGAAAGTCATTCTTTTCGAAACACACTCTTTTACTTCAACTAATGCTATTAGTGCAACATAAACTTCCTCTCTTCTCCACGTCTTTTGAAAAAAATTTGTAACTTTAAAATATTATACCATTTTCACGGCTTTATATTTTATGTAATTAATTGCACACACTATGGAATTTTAAGTTATATCTTCACTAAAGACACATTTGTGCCTGAAAACAATTTGAGGTGGGGAAAGGAGAATTGGAATGGTCTCCCACTTCCAAAACACTCAGCTGTGACTCATTTTCATTAGCTCTTTTTCTGGGTATACCCTACAATATAATTTGTGTGTGATAATCATTGAATAGGAACTTATTAAATCCCTTTATTAAAAAAAGAATGATATCAATCCGGTTATGTGAAATAAATAAGCTAGCAGGGAGACTTGGAGATTGTCTATGATTATATATATAAATAGTCACACGACAAGGCAAATAGTTTCATATATCTATGCTGAGGAACAATGTTGAAAAGGAAAATTTTAAATAATAAATTATCTGACTCCTCTTAGGGTAAGTAAGACCTGAAGAAATCTTTCCAACGTGCCAGGGTGATCCCAACTGTTATGCATACTCACATGTTTACAGAATGTATCCTAAATGGTGAACATCTGTTTATATTTCATATAATAGTGGAACAAACATGAGTTCAGCATTCAACAAACAAAAATATATTTAAATCATAGCTTAATGATATAGAAATAGACCTAATTTTCTCATCTCTAAAAGTGGCATGATAATTCTATCTTGGAGAATGTTTTGAGATTTAAATTTATATTATATAAACAAGATCTGGCCCACAATTTACATTAGATAAATGGCAGACATTATTATCCTGGGTCAACAAAAACCCTTCAAGGTGAATCTTAAGAGAAAAAAAGAGGAACCAAATATTCCAAGATTTAGCCTAATTTTAATGAAGTTCAGATACATATTGTACTGTTAGTTCATGAATAAGATTTAATCTTCCTCCAATAATGATACCAGGTATTAAACACAATATCAGACAGCAGACTCTTTCTCCTTCTCTGCCTTCTTCATAGTCCTCAAAAGGCTTACGTTTAGGAGAGGAATGCTGTGTTTTTCCATGGTGAATGGCAAAATGTAGTTTGGAATGTTAGCATTGGAACCTTTGTGAATTGTATAAGATTAAAACCCTGTTGTATTTTACAGGGTAACTGGATGTGTGTGTAGTATGTTTGTTCATACAGATGAGGGATAAATTGTCATATCTTTGAAAGTTAAGTCATCTTTTTCCTATTTTACTTCATGAATTGTGGGCAATGTGAAGTGAAAAGGACTTTTCCCCATGAACTCCCCCTCTCAGTGAAGTCTGAATGACGGCAGGTTTATTTTTAGATTAATATTGATGGATAAATCACTTAATCGGTTCAGTTTTCAAAAACATTGCCTGAAAAATGTCAACAATGAAAACACTTGGGTGTGGAATCACAGAGACTCCCTGTACTCCCTCATGAAGCACATGGCCCTTAATCACTAGAAATGAGGCAGTGATGCGTACCGTGAACCAGGTGTGAGAAGAGAAAGTATGCAACGACCTCCTGATCCAAAGCTGCCATGCTGCAGTTCCCCTTTCTGTAATGTTGTCATTCTGAGTTCAAGCAAGTCAAGGTTTATTATCTGCTGCACTTTATCAGTGAGACGTGACCCTTCCAGAATCAGTTTATATCCTCAGGTGACAAGAGTGGAAATCATTCTGGCTATTTTGAACAGAGATGGAATATATTAGAGCATAACTGGTAGGCCTCAAACATGTGGCCAAGAACATGCTCAACTGTGTGGACTTCTGACCTGGGAAAGACATGCTGCCACTGGGGCCTCTGCTGCGCTTGACCACCAGATGCTTCTTTAGGCTGTCTCTCGACTCCCCAAAGTGTATTACACAGAGCTCCGTTCTTTACTCACTTCTAGATCATATCCTGTTGTGCATTCATGTGATTTCTGTGCATCAGCTTCCAGAGAGGTTGGAAAAATAAATTTCTTAACTCCCTCTGTTGAGAGGCAGGACCTTAAAATTAGGAATTCTATAAATACAGGAATAGTTCCAAATGGTTCTTGATATAAATTGAAAAGGAAATCATGAAACATGCCTTCTACAAATATTTTAGTTGACAATTGACATATTTTGATAGTGCTGTATTATAGCTGTACACTCCCTTTATAACAACTCTCATTCCACATATAAAAAAAAGTTGGATCCTTACTTTAGACAAAAATCAACTCAAAATTGATCAAAGATCTAAAGGTAAGAGCTAAAACTATAAAACTTAGAAGAAAACATAGGGTAAAAGCTTCACAATATTGGATTTACTGATGACTTCTTAGATATGACCCCAAAAGAACAGACAACAATAACAACAAATAAGTAAGTGGAACTTCATCAAAATTACAAACTTCTGTGAATAAAAGGACACAACAGAGTGTACTGGTAACCCATGGAATGGGAGAAAATTATGCAAATTATATATCTGATGAGGGGCTACTATCCAGAATATATAAAGATCTTCTATAACTGAACAATAGAAAAAAACCAAATAATCAGAATTAAAATCGGCTGAAGGACTAGAAAAAACATTGGAGAATAGACACTCCTCAAAAAATGTATGTAAATGGCCAACAAGCATATGAAAAGATGCTCAACATCACTCACCATGAGGGAAATGCAAATAAAAACTACGAGGAAACGCAATCACAACCTCCCACGCATTAGGATAGTTACTATCAAAAATCAAACAAGCAGAAAATAAGGACAGAGTTCACAGGACAGAGTACTGGAGAAGGGAAAGAAGCAAACAGAGAACTCAGGGGATAGGCAGAGAGTGCCCCGCACACATTCAGCACAGCACTGATCAGCTTGTGCCTGTGAGGACAACCCCAGGCCCGGGAAAGCATCCTCCAAAAAGATTGGAGGACTTGGTGCAAAACAAGCAAAACCCCAAGCAAACAAAAAGCCCCTCCCACTTCGTGATAGACACACCAAGGATCTAAGAGATCTGCCACATGATGACTGTTCTAAGGACAAATCAGAATTTGTATCCAAGTTTCTGTGACACACAGAGCCTCATACTCTCCATGAATGTCACTCTTCCCACTCAAAGAGGAGAATTAGAAGCAACTTTTCAGATCTATAATATATTTATAAGGAAGCATGTTGTGAGAATTAAGTTATTTTTAAAAACCCATAGAGAAGCTTTCAGTGTCACTTCTTACAGGTATCTATTACATAAAAATGATTCATTGCTCTTATTACCCAACGGCATCTTCCTGGAATAATTGTATTTCCATGGAACTCAGTACAGTTTCCTGCTACCTAATTTTCACAGTACCACCATTCTTTGGGGACTAAATGATTATTTCCTAATTGATCATAAATTTCCTCCTTGAGCTAACTCTACAACTGACACAATAGGTAGCACAGGTTTTTAAACTCATAAGAATAGTTTCTCCTTGGAGGAGAGCAATATGAAAGAAAAGATCACAGAACTGACATTGATCACAGGGCATTGTTATTCCTGAGAATGAGTGAGCAAAGCATTACTTTTCTGAGAAAATTCAGAAACTGGGGCATACAGACCTCCATGGGTTTGTCTATTTGAGCTTAAATTACTTCCACAGTGAAAAAATTCAATAGAAAATCACCTCCTTGACACTGCTCAGAAAGTTCTACAATTTCTAGTACAAATACATATTTATCATTGACTTACTATTAGTCTTCTAGTTTGTTTTCTTTATTGTGCTGGTCTGTATCACTCAGCTCAGAAGTTGCAATTCTTATAAAATATAATCAGCATTGTCTATTCATACTAAAATTTCAGAAATAAAGCATTAAACCAAGGGAATGGCAATTATAGTTATCCAGATATCTTTAAAGGAAATCTTTTTTAAACCATAATGCATGCCTAACATATTAATATTAGATGCTTGATTTACTTATTTTATATCATTTAGTGTGATAATCATTTAGAATATCAAAAGTCTCATTCTTTAATATCAAAGGAATATTATTTAATAAATGGAAGCATATGACTTAAATGTAGCTTATCATTATATAATGGTAAACAAATTAAATATAACAGGGGGCCAAATCCAAGGAAATTATAAAGTTTTGCAAATTCTGTTTTGTTGTACATGTTTTTTTAAGTAAGACATGATGATTTTCTGGGACAGTTAAGATTTTAACATATTTTCACAATTATATTTAATTATTTGTATATAGTTTTATTTAGAATTATTTTATATTTCTGATACTTATTACTCGAGCATATCTCTATTACTCAACCTATGATTAACAAAGAATTTAAATATGTATTTGATGCATTGCAATAACTTAAGAAAATATTCATGGTACAATCTTAAGTTTAAAAATCAGTGTACAATATTTGTACAATAGGGCTATATTTCATTAAGAAGTCATTTTTTAAAAGCTTAATGTTTGATGTGAGATTATAGGTGATTTTTATTATCTCTTTTTCCCCAGGACTTTAAATTCCACAATGAATGTGTTCTTTTAAAAACATTATTATAGAAAACCACAAGTATATGTGACAGTAGAAAAGTAAATATAATAAACCCTCAGGTATCTATCATTCATTTCAACAATATAATCTCATGCCTAATGTTTTCTTTTTATCCCCACCCACTTCTCCCTACTGCCCCTCTCCCCACTCAAACCAATGTAGTATTTTGGAGTCAATCCCAGAAATTATTCTTCCGTAAGTATTTTAATTTTTTTATGATTCTATAATATTTAAATCTTTTATTAAGGTATTATTGATATACACTCTTATGAAAGTTTCACATGAAAAAACAATGTGGTGACTACATAAACCTGTATTATCAAGTCCCCACCCATACCCCAATGCAGTCACTGTCCTTCAGTGTAGTAAGATGCCACAAATTCACTATTTGCCTTCTCTGTACTACACTGTTTTCTCCATGATCGCCCACACCATGGGAACTAAACATAATACCCTTCAATCCTCTTTTCCCTTCCTCCCCACCCACCCTCCCAAAGCCCTACCCTTTGGTAACCACTAGTTCTTTCTTGGAGTCTCTGAGTCTGATGCTATTTTGTTCCTTCAGTTTTGCTTCGTTGTTATACTCCATAAATGAGGACAATCATTTGGCACTTGTCTCTCTAGGCCTGGCTTATTTCACCGAGCATAATGTCCTTCAGCTCCATCCATGTTGTTGCAAATGGCAGGATTTGTTTCTTTCTTATGGCTGAATAGTATTCCATTGTATATATGTACCACCTCTTCTTTATCCATTCATCTACTGATGGACACTTAGGTGGCTTCCATATCATGGCTATTGTAAAAAGTGCTGTGATAAACATAGGGATGCATATGTCTTTTTGAATCTGAGAAGTTGTATTCTTTGGGTAAATTCCTAGGAGTGGGATTCCCAGGTCAAATGGTATTTCTATTTTTCGTTTTTGGAGGAATCTCCATATTGCTTTCCACAATGGTTGAACTAGCTTATATTCCCACCAGCAGTATAGGAGGGTTCCCCTTTCTCCACATCCTTGACAGCATTTATTGTTCTCTTTTCCATGCTGACCATCCTTACTGGTGTGAGGTGATATCTCATTGTGGTTTTAATTTGCATTTCCCTGATGATTAGTGATGTGGAGCATCTTTCCATGTGTCTGTTGGCCATCTGAATTTCTTCTTTGGAGAACTGTCTATTCATATCTGCTGCCCATTTTTTAATCGGGTTATTTGCTTTTTGGACGTTGAGGTGGGTGAGTTCCTTATATATTTTGGATGTTAACCCCTTGTCGGATTTGTCATTTACAAATATATTCTCCCATACTTTAGGATTCCTTTTTGTTCTGTTGATGGTGTCCTTTGCCCTACAGAAAATTTTAAGTTTGATGTAGTCCCATGAGTGCATTTTTGCTTTTGTTTCCCTTGCTCAAGGAGATGCGTTCAGGAAGAAGTTGCTCATGGTAATCATCAAGAGATTTTTGCCTATGTTGTCTTGTAAGAGTTTTATGGTTTCATGACTTACATTCAGGTCCTTGATCCATTTTGAGTTTACTTTTGTGTATGGGGTTAAAGAATAATCCAGTTTCATTCTCTTGTATGTAGCAGTCCAGTTTTGCTAACACCAACTGTTGAAGAGGCTGTCATTTCCCCATTGTATGCCCATGGCTCCCTCATCATATATTAATTGACCACATATGGTTCGGTTTATATCAGGGATCTCCAGTCTGTTCCACTGGTCTATGGGTCTGTTCTTGTGCCAGTACCAAATTGTCGTGATTACTGTGGCTTTGTAGTAGGACTTGAAGTGGGGGGACATAATCCCCCCAGCTTTATTCTTCCTTCTCAGGATTGCTTTGGCCATTCTTTTGTGGTTCCATATGAATTTTAGAATGATTTTCTCTAGTTTGTTAAAGAATGCTGTTATTTTAATTTTTTTTCTAAAACTATAAGGACAACTATTTTAATATATTGACAATATACAAAAAATTAACAATAACTCCCTAATATTATCAGAAATCATCTTAGTTTTTAGTTCTCTGATTGACTCATAAAAATTTTAATATAGATTGTTCAAATCAGGAACTAAATAATCTCTGGAAATTGTATTTGGTAGCTGTCTCTTAAGTCTCTTTCTTCCTATAGGTCATTCTTCCTCTTTTTTTTTTTGTCTTGTAAACTATTTCTTGAATAATTTTAGTGTCTTGTACAGTTTCCCATATTGTGGGCCAGTTTCATCCCTTGTGGTGTTTAATCTTTGTATTTCCTGGGAACATGTAGTTTAGAGTCTTAATGAGTATTTGAGCTCCATTTTAACAATTATACTTTATATGTACAATTTTTAATTTCTATAGTATCCATCAAGAGACACAATTTGTTTTTTAGAAATTTGGAACAATATGTTCAGATGTGGTCATTATTATCCACTCATTACAAAATTTCACCTAATGGTTGTAGATTGATGAGATTTACTCATTCAATTAAAGGGTACAAAAATATGATATTCTAATTGTATCATGTTTCTTCATTTGTTAGCTGACATTTGTTTATAAATAACTTTCCCTAATGAACAATTTGGTTATCCTGTGACAAAGTACTACAGACAGGATTAATGTTTAATTCTTTTTGTGTATTTATCAATTTTTCAAATATTGAGTTGGTCTAAAAGAATCATACAAACATGACCAATAGACAGCTGTATCTGCTGTGTACTTACTGACTTACATATATTTATAATTATTATTCATAATTATAACATATATTTGAAAGGGCTACTGTGAAAGACCTATACTCTGAAAACTACAAGACACTCAAGAGAGAAATTAAAGAAGATACCAATAAATGGAAACACATCCCATGCTCATGGATAGGAAGAATTAATATTGTCAAAATGGCCATCCTGCCTAAAGCAATCTACAGATTCAATGCAATTCCTATCAAAATACCAACAGCGCTTTTCAATCAACTAGAGAAAATCATTCTAAAATTTATATGGAACCATGAAAGACCCCAAATAGCCAAAGCAATCCTGAGAAGGAAGAATAAAGCTGTGGGGAATTATGCTCCCCCACTTCAAGCTTTACTACAAAGCAGCAGTACTCAACACAATTTGGTACTGGCACAAGAACAGACCCATAGACCAATGGAAAAGACTAGAGAGTCCTGATATAAACCCAACCATATATGGGCAATTAATATATGATGAAGGAGCCATGGACATACAATGGGGAAATGACAGCCTCTTCAGCAGCTGGTGTTGGCAAAACTGGACAGCTACATGCAAGAGAATGAAACTGGATTATTGTTTAAGCCCATACATAAAAGTAAACTCGAAATGGATCAAGGACCTGAATGTAAGTCATGAAACCATAAAACTCCTAGAACACAACATAGGCAAAAATATCCTGAATATAAGCATGAACACCTTCTTCCTGAACACATCTCCTTGAGCAAGGAAACAAAAGCAAAAATGAACTCATGGGAGTACATCAAACTAAAATGTTTCTGTACAGCAAAGGACACCATTAACAGAACATATCACCTCACACCAGTAAGGATGGCCACCATCCAAAAGACTAAGAACAACAAATGCTGGTGAGGATGTGGAGAAAGGGGAACCCTCCTACACGGCTGGTGGGAATGTAAGCTAGTTCAACCATTGTGGAAAGCAATATGGAGATTCCTCCAAAAACTAAAAATACAAATACCATTTGACCCAGGTATCCCACTCCTTGGAATTTACCCAAAGAATACAACTTCTCAGATTCAAAAAGACATATGCACCCTTATGTTTATTGCAGCACTTTTTACAATAGCCATGATATGGAAGCAATGTAAGTGTCCATCAGTAGAGGAATCAATAAAGAAGAGGTGGTACATATACACAATGGAATACTATTCAGCTATAAGAAGGAAACAAATCCCGCCATTTGCAACAACATGGATGGAGCTGAAGGATATTATGCTCAGTGAAATAAGCCAGGCCCAGAGAGACAAGTGCCAAATGATTTCCCTCATTTGTGGAGTATAACAACAAAGCAAAACTGAAGGAACAAAATAGCATCAGACTCAGAGACTCCAAGAAGGAACTAGTGGTTACCAAAGGGGAGGAGTGTGGGAGGGTGGGTGGGGAGGGTGGGAGAAGGGGATTGTGGGGTATTATGTTTAGTACACATGGTGTGGGGAATCACAGGGAAAACAGTGTAGCACAGAGAAGGCAAACAGTGAATCTGTGTCATCTTACTACACTGATGTATAGTGACTGAATTGGGGTATGAGTGGGGAGTTGATAATATGGGTAAATGTAGTAACCACATTGTTTTTCATGTTAAACCTTCATAAGAGTGTATATCAATAATATGTTAATTAAAAAATCCAAGAAAAAGAAAAAAGAAAGGGCCACTGATGTCCTTTTAATTTGGCTATACGATCTGTTAGATGACATCCCAATACTCCTAGTCAGCTTGAACATTTCCACATGCAATAAACGCCAATGCCTCATCTTACAAAAATCAATGCTTTGATAGAATGTTAGTAAATATTGCCTTTATATTGATTTTACAAGCTTACAGGTGTCAATATTTTATGTTACCTTATTATCATAATAAAAACACATATAGCGTCAAAACAAAAAAATGGAGATGTATGTGTAATGTTTTCCTTCTGCCATCTCACTCTATTCAAGATGTTTCCACACAGTTTTTGGCAATTGATTTTACTCACGTGTAACAGAGGTATTGATGGTTTCAAATAATATTATTTTTTTATTTATCAGTTTTGCTTATTGTGTACTGGATACTTGCAACCATACATGAGAACTTAACTCAGATAAACCACATCTCTGTTCACTTTCCCCCCAACATAATTATTTTATTAACTTTCTGGCCTTAACATTGGTCATCGCTGTAACATAAAACATTTCTTAGTTTAATGAATATAGCCACTATCCCTAGACTCTTGGTTTTTTATATCTTAAAACATATTTCTTTCTAAGATATTAAGTGTGATGTTAAGTGTTAAGTGACAGTTCAATAAATCTCCTAACATATAGTTTGTATTTTGCTGAAGTTTATAAATAATTTACACTTCATAGAGGAAATGTTATATTTGAAACTTGGCTAAATATTTATTGATTCATTTTATGGTTTAGAAGAAAAAAAATCTCTCCTTACTTGTTATCAACTTACTTTTAAGTACTAATTTGTACATAATTCAATTCATATTTTTCCTGTTTTTTCCTTTAGTCCTTCGGTCTCTTGTATCATTTCATTTCCTTCTACATATTTGTTTTAGTACTGTTCATTTGCTAAACTAAAGGAAAACAAGAGTATAGAAAGAATGAAATAAAAACAAATGTAAAGAAAAAAGAAATAAAATAGTGAGGGAAATGTTTACTCTGAAAAGGCTATTAAGTCATTTCTTTTTTTATAAGAGAAGGAAATACATCTTTGTTATTGTTATTTCAGAAAAGTAATGGATATCAAGGAACTATAATTTTATTATCTTTATAAGTACATACTGCCTTTTTCTATAGTTTTCATGATAATACCAAAAAGCAGCCAACTTAAAAATTCAATATGAAAAAACAATTCTTCTAACCACATGATTTTCTCTCACATAGTGCCTCATTTTTCCTCTCATTTCAGAGATGATTAGCTTCTCAGTTACTAATACTATATAGAACTGTATTTTCACTTTAAGATGTGCCTTGTTAGTATATGATATTTAATGTATTCAGAAGGTATAATATTTTCTATTGCAAGCATGATTTTTAAGTTCTCTATGACTCCTTAATGGTGTGTAATATCCTAGTTCCATGAAAGGTAAAGCCATGATTAGAAATGTCTTCCTTTTTACCAATAGGATTAGCACTTTTAGTATAGAGTGAAAGAGCTTCTGTCCAGTTTGATATAAATTTCCTCCCTCATATCCTGGCATTCTAATAATTTATTAAATAGGACATTACTTGGCTGCTGTTTGTTTTTCTTGCAAAGCAATTTCTCATGTCTTCTGTGCATAACGAACAAGCACAATATAATTAATTCAAACATAGTTGGAAAAATTTAAATGGATTATGGTTAACATCAAGAATATGGGGGAATTAGGATTTTAATATGTAACTTCCCAATTCTGGAATAAACCTAGATTTCAGTGACAGCATACTCTATAGGAACTTCTGAGAAATAGGTCAACATCAATAAGAAAGAGTGTAAGGCAACAGTATAATTTGCTTTTTTAAAATTGTTTTCTTTTCTCTGCCATGAAGGCTCAGTTAAACTAACAAATGTACTCATTCACATTAGGAGACCTCTATTCCCTTCTCTCCCTTTTAAATATTTGAATGTGCTGCAAAGGCCTGACATGATTTGGAGAAGACTTTAAGTGTTGCTTTTTCCAAGCACTAAGGATGTCCAGAGTTCTCCATATAAGAGAATATAAGAGATAGAAGAGAATGCAGGAATTGGAGGCAGAGATAAGGATTGTATGGATATAGGTAGGACTATTACAGTCTTGAACAAGCAAAGAAAAGGGAAGACAAAACAGAAGGGATATATTAAAAAGAGTTGAAACAGCCTTGAGCAAGGGAGATAGATCATCTCTACCTCTGAAATGGGAGTAAAGGGGTAAGGATAAATGTTGGGTGTTTTCCGTGAAAGTCTGTACAATGAAGACTTCAAGTTATTACCCAGCATAAATAAAAGTGTTAAAAGACACATAGAGAAGAGTATAAAATGCCAGTGAAAGAGTAGTTTAAACAATGAACCATGTGTTTCAGTCTTTTCTGGGAGACCAGTAGGTGGGCCCAAAACATGTTGAGAGAGTTATTAATTTTTATTAAAGATGTAAAGCAGATTGTATATTAATGATACCTTAATAATAAAAAAAAGATGTAAAGCAGAAAGTATAGAATAATTGCAGTGTAAATTTTAAAATGATTAGGATGAGTTGGGAGTAGAGGTGCCTAATTTTTAGAAAAAGAATATCTTTGAAAGGCATATGAGTAGAATGAATAGCACAAATAAAATTTTTATCATGACTAAGATTATTCTAATATTAAATGTCATATGTAAAGCAAACTTTTTTCTCTGAATCATTTATTCACAACTGATTTATACAGCTGTTGCATAAATTAGATATGCACATGTATAAGTTTTTAGACTCTATGAACAATACCTTATAGTTCTGTTAGAAGTCTCTTTATTTTTTGAATGCCTATCTAATAATACGGTGTGGATAGTTAATATGTCCAAATTAAATAAATAGATTGCTTTTATTATTAACCCAGCCTCTTTTAACCTCCAAATATCTGAGCAAGACTTGTTAAAGCTATTTCTCTGAGTGGAATAGTCGTCATTTTTCTCAGTGAAAACCAATAATCAGTACTACTCATACACAAACACTTTCTCTATCTGACAGTTATTGATTCTTCACACTTTATGTCTCCTTTTAGTAATAAATTTCCTAAAAAAGAATTTCAACCTTATTTCCAAATGTCTCCTACATGTTTGGCATTCAAAATGCATTAATTGTTTCACAAAGGAATTAAATAACTAAAATGCTGAAGGGTTTGTGAAAGAGATCTATTAGAGATGCAGATTTAATGTGCACTGCTGTAGTACAGCTGGGAAAATGTGAGTCCTGAGGTGCCAGCAATAATTGTCCAGCCTGTTGGTTTCAAAAGCCAGTTTGCTAGAAGGAAGCAGAGTGCAGGTACAAAATACTGTAAATATCCAGGTTTTGGGGGCTGTTTTATTTTGTGTTTTTGGCACTCCTGTTCTTTTGGTAAAATAATGTTAGCCTATAAATTTTCCTTTATGCCTAAGTTCAGTTGGGTTGCTGTCACTTGCAATGAATGACTCCTGAAAAATACATAATTTCTCAATTGAAAGAAGTCCTCAAGGTATTGTTAAAATATATGTTAGAAAGTGGTGAATTCCAAAGAAAAATTGTAGTCAAGAATTCTTCATTTAAAAAAAAAGAATTTTTCATTTGCAATATGAATAAAAATCAGCATTATTTAATACTTTGTGCCATAAAATGTTTATTCTGGCCTCAAGTAAGAATCATGTTACTCAAGTAAGAAAATAACATTACACATATATATATATATTTATTTATATATTTTATATATATATAGTTACATATAAACATATATCTATTACTCTACTGAAAACTCTATCAAATCAAACATTAGCATAACAATATTGGCTTTACTTTAAAATGTGTCATTTGTAGAGTAAAGCAACATATGTGCAATATTTTGAAGTATAATAAACTTTCACATGCCTCACAACCTGAGAAATAGAATTTATCAATACTTTGAAGCTCACCTTTTGCCTTCCTAAAGCCAGTCTCTTCTGATACCATACTCCTAAGATGAGCACAATTCTGATTTTTGATTAATCATTTCCTTGTTTTTCCTAAGAATTTAGTGTATATATATATACATATATATATACACTAAATATAAATATATACAGTATATATATACTTAGTAAAATATGTATATTATTAAATTTTGCCTGCTTATGATTCTGTAAAACCATTTCTGAAATGGAATCAGAGTATTCAGCCATAAAAAAAAGAAGGAAATCTTGCCATTAACAACATGGATGGTCTTTGATGGCATTATGGTAAGTGGGAGAAGTCAGAGAAAGACAAACACCCTCCAATTTAACTTCTATATGGAATCTATAAACAAACAAAAAAAACTGAATTCAGAAATACAGAGAACAGATTGTTGGTTGCCTGAGGGTGGATGGGGTGGGAGTGGGTGAAATGGGTGAAGGTGGTCAAAAGTGACAAACATCCAGCTGCTATAAAATAAATGAGTCATTCACAGAACCCCAGAATGGACTAACAGTTGCCAAAGGGAAAGGGACTGGGGAGGATGAGTGGGAAGGTTGGGATAAGTGTATAAGGGGCATTATGATTAGCACACATAATGTAGAGAGGGTACGGGGAAGGCAGTGTAGCCCAGAGAAGACAAGTAGTGATTCTCTAGCATCTTACTACGCTGATGGACAGTGACTGTAATGGGGTTGGTGGGGGGGGACCTGACAATGGGGGGAATTTAGTAAACACAATGTTGCTTATGTAATTGCATATTAATGATACCAAAATAAAAATAAAATAAATGAGTCATGGTAATGTTATGTACGGCACGGTGAAAAAAAATACAATGGAACCTTAGCATGTAAATCCTACATTAGCTTGCTTTTATTATTTTATATTATCTTTGAGATTCATTCCTGCAACCATAATTACAATTTTACCAGCTTTTTAAAATCCTGCTTCTGTATATAAAATTATTTATCCATCTATTTGACTCTTGAAGATTTTGGACTAATTCTAGTTTCTTGATATTAAAAACAATGTTGCTATGAATATTCTAGAGCATGTTTCCTTGAGAATATGTACAAAAATATCTTGGGTGTGTTTACCTAGGAGCAGAATTACTGGGACATAGAGTGTACACACCTTCAAGGCAGTTATGCAGAGCCAAATTGTTTTTTAATGAGGTTGTATTAGTTTATACTCCCTCCTTGAACAGTATAAAAATCCCTGTTCCTCCATTTCATTGCCTAACACTTGTTATTGTCTCGTAATTTTTTCCAGTCTGCTAGGAATAGAGTATTATTTCAGGGTGATTTCAACTTTATTGTCTCTGAAAGTAATGGGGTTGAGCATATGTTCTTAGGTGTACGAAAAATCATGTTTTTTTTCTGTAAAATACCTGTTCATATCTTTTGCCTAATCTATTAAATTTTGTTACTAATTTAAAAGTATTAATATAAAGTATTTCCACACTAATACTTTATGGTTACATGTGTTATGAGTATCTTTCCCAAAAATGTAGTTTTTTTTTTCAGTTTCTGTAAGGCATCGTTGGATTAAGCATGGCTCTTATATTTAAATTTAGTTTATTATATTTTCATTTCTACTGCTACTGTTGTTTCTGTACTTGTGTAAAGAGTTTTTCCTACCTCTAAGTCATAAGGATATTTCCCTATATGGCTTTTAAAATTTTTTGTATCTTGGTTTTTTACATTTGTTGTAATATATTAGAATAGATTTTTGTATATTGTATTAGAGGAGAAACCTCATTTCTTTCTCTCCCACATACATAAATCACATATTTGATAGTCCTTTTACTTAACTGATCCCCAGTGCAAACTCCACTATATTGCAATTTTTCAAAAATTATAGCATGTGCACTTGAGGGTTCTGTTTCACTGCATTTGCTAATGTCTTTATTCTTCTGCCAATAGCACAAAGCCTTTGTTACTCTCATTTTATAATCACTCTGATAAAAGCTAGAACTACATTTGTCTGTCTGAAGAGTGTTTTGACTCTTCTGGCCTTATTCATTTTCATATAAACTCTGTAATTAACTTGTCATGTTCTTCAGAAATCCCTTAAGAAAAGTATGTTTAGATCTTGATTGGAATTATATTAATTTAAAAATGAATTTATGGAGAATTGACATTAAGTATATCATTTTCCTATTGATGATCATAGTATACTTCTTTCTTTATATGTTAATGTCTTTTGATAAATATTCATCAATTTATACTAAGGGTTTTTTATATTTTAGCTTGATTTATCGCTGTCTTATTTTTGGTTTGTATTTTAAATTTGAATTTTACATTAAATTTTTAACTATTTCTAACTGTTGCTGTTGTATAAAAATGTGACTGATATTTTTCTGTGTGCTAGTGATATTACTGCCTCTCAAATTTTTTCATTAGTTCTTCATTCACATCAAAACCCTAACCTATGTGACTGTGGAGAAAGGGAAGATTCCTATGGCCAGGATTCTCACCTGTCCCTGGCTGACTTGCTCACTCCACACGTGTGGGAAATACACCGTTACTGACTTTATAAAAAGGAGCTCTGCCCAGTGCTCCAGGTGGCACGCACAGAACTGCACAGGAGCAGAGGCTGCAGTGGTGGCAGCACTAAGGACAGAGACTGAGAGAGCTGCGGGGTCAGAGAGGTGGAGGCAGAGATGAAGGTGGATTACAGATCTGCACACTAATGGATGCAGATGTGATTCTAGTGCTCAACCTATCACCCGGAGAACAAAGCCGAGTAAGAAACCCTTTAACCCCAAGAATGCTCCATTGCCATTTTCCGGTCTCACCAAATCAAGAGTAAACTTGCGTAGGGCTGAAGCCCATTGGCAAGACAGTGGCTCACAGAAAAAACTATATTTCAGTGGCAACTGAATGTAGGTGTAAGTACAGGACCACATTTCTTCAAAGTTAATTATGAGCATTTAGCAGAAAATGTGGCACAGAATTCTAACATAGTTTATCAGGAAGGGATTAGTTCTCCTCCCACTTTCTCTTATTCCTGCCCTCGGAACATTGGACTAAAAGAATGGACCTTCAACAACCATAGAACCATGAAGTAACTTCAGTTGGGAAGCTTCCCACTGAGGATGGTAGATGAAAAAAAAAAAAAAGGACAGAGCATAGGTCTCTGATAATACTAGAATATCCACACACCTTCAAAGCCTATCTCCAGCCTTATTTTGCATGTGAAAATACATTGTGCAATATTTTTCAAGTCTGTTTCTCCCAGAACAAAATTCTTAACTCTTACAACAATGTACTTCAACTGTAATAGTCTCTGCACTTAGGAAAAAAGTTTAATATGATTTCAGTCAGGAGAAAACATGGAACAAATTTTTTTTTTGCATAATTACAAGTCATTTCCAAGTAATAAAAATTAGAACTATTTAGAAAATATGTCTGCTATTTATGAAATTGACTTAACTCATAAGAAGTACCATAACATGCAAAAATGCCTGAGATATGAATTGTTTTCTATAGAATTTCAATCAATAGTAAGATTTCCTCTGTTTTTATTATTGTTTGTGTTAATCTTAAAATCCTAAAGATCAAGTTGAAACTTCACATATTTTACATCTTTTAAGGTGAAAAACCTATTTGTTATCAGCTAGCAGCAAAGACATGTTTTCTTTGTCAAGAGAAACTTGCCACTTTAAAGCTGCACAATATGAAGCATCATTATAAAATGAAGTATTCAAGTGCTGATGATCTGTTTCCTCTCTATTGACAACTAAGAAAGGCTAAAGTTGTGCAGCTGTTACATTCCCATGATGCATGTGCTTTTACCTTTATACAAACTAGGCAAACTGTTCCTTTTGGTATGCATAAGCTCAGAAGACAGGCACAAAATAAAGTTCCTGAAACATTCTTTGAATCTTTTTTATAGAATCTCCCCTCCCTAAAGCTCACTGGTTGGGGAAAGAAAATAAATGGATGATTCATGAGGGTTAAGCGTTGCCAGCTGATACTTTTTACTAGCTGCAGATGGAGCAGTTTCTTTTTAAAAGCAAAGTTCAAGTCTCCACACAAACAACAATTAGAAAAGTTAATGAGTCTCATTTTATTTAAACAATTTTAGTTCAGCTGTGAGGAAGCTCAACCACTGAGTATGTTACGAGACAACTGTATTTAATTAAATGTTGGTTTCACAAGTGAGCAGCTGAATATACTCAATTTTCCAACATAAATTTGTTTATACAGACCTCTTATTTCAACACGCTTCTTATCACCTTCTGGCTTTCCATTATTTTTTTCTTGTTTATTGCTTCCCTAGACCATCTCTAGATTTACTTATTTCAAAAAAATAAGTATTGCCCACCTACTCTGTACTAAACACTGTAGTAAACTCAAATTTACCACAGAGTATTCAAGATGCAAAATTTGCAAATGAGTACATCATTTGAGTATTAATGCTTTTAGGAATACACAAAAATGATCAGACATTTTCATAGTGTAACATCAGAATATGTTGCATTTTTAAATATAGCACACTTTTAGATATTTTATTATGCTCCTAGAAATTTAAGAAATAAATCTGCTATTCAATCATTACAAACAATGTATTCCACACAGAAATCTAAGCGGAGATACAGAGAAATAAAGACAATTTGATCTTATCATGATTTGTGCAAGGTTCTCTTATGTAAGTCAGATTTTGCTTTCATTAAATTATATGTCTTTTATATAATAAAGTATCTTTAGAAAAGTGTATATTTTTTGACTACCTATAAATTTTTTTCTGTATTTTAAAAAGCTTAAGAGAAAGTATGGAATGAAGTTTTGTTTTATATCAAAAATATTAATTTTAACTATTAATTTAACAAATCTTAAGATTCATTAATGATCACACACAAATTAGATGTTATAAATACCAAGTTACATATAACAGAATTCGGCTGTTCATGTTTTAGATAAAATCATGTTTCCTAAAGAGAAAAAAAAATTTATATGTTTTATAAATGAATGGAACCAGGTGCTATCAGGGGCAGAGGGCTTAGTAATAATCACTAGAAACATGGTGGTTCAAAGATTTACTTCCTAAGAGAAAATCTCCCAGGAATGCCATTTATTGTTGATTCAAGACAATTGATTGATAGGTCAAATCATATAATAATGTTAACAGGTTAATCCAGCAAAACTTTGGTGAAGATAATATTTTGGATGTACTATTTCATAAATTATAGATTGCAGACACTGAAAACAATGGATTTTTTTCCATAATTAAGAAACCTTTCTTATTTTCACAGAATTTTATACATACAAGAAACTAAATACTTCTAATTCTACCTCAGTTCCAATTGTTTTTCCCAGTCAAATGTACTCACTCACTTACTTAGCAGAACCCCAAGTGAGCTATGCCTTGAGATTCTCTTGGTATTATATATATCTATATATAATATGCACATATGTATATACATGTATAAACAAACACATTTAACTTAGTATTAAACTTACAGGGTATGTGTCTTGTATGAGGGTTTCAGCGCTGGGCCAGTTCAGAATTATGGATTCAGTGAGACTGAGAAATGACAGTGAAACACTCTTGGGGTGAAAGGGATTATCCTGGATTCATTCTCATGATGGCAGGTCAAGCACTAGAATTAAGTCTACATCCAGCAGTCTGCAGGCCCATAATCAACTTCTGTCTCTGCCTCCACCCAGAGCACTGGGCAGAGCTCTTTAGTGACTCAGTCAAGACTAGGTCATTGCCAACAGGTGTGGGAGCATTAGCCTAGCAGTAGGCCAATTATATCATCAAGTAGTTTAGGGACAGGTGAGGATCCTGACCATAGGATCTTCCATTTTCCTCACAGAGAGCAGAGGCTTTAAGTTATAGAAACCAAGAACCCTTATTCATTTACTGTAAATCAATACTTACCATAAATCTTTATACTCAAGACACTTTATTAGGCACCTATTATATTAGATAATAGACCTGTACTCACTGGATTTATCTCAATTCATTCTCCCTTAGGAAGATAATGAGTTTCAAGATCATATTGAAGATGTATAGCATGCACAGATGTTAATCTACCCAAGTACCTAAGAAGTATCTAGCCTAAAAAGGGAATTAACATTATGTCTGGTACTTCTGTAGTTTAAAAGCTATAAAAGGTCAAAAAGAGTTGCCGCGGGCAAAATATTTTAAACTAATTCATAATGTTGAATGTTTACAATGGCTTGCTCTGTAATCCCAGAAAGCCAATAATATAAACAATGTGATTTATAAGGAAACTTTATTTATTACAGTTATTTCTAATAAGTAAATGGTTCATAGCAATAATAAAACATTTATGACTAAGGATAGAATTTAGAAAGTAAAGAGGAAAACCTTGATTTCTACTTTGAGTTTGTATTACTTAAATAAATATTGTCTTACAATATTATGATTTAAGGTGTTATATAGCAAATGACATATTACAATCAAAAGAAAACGAAGCAGTAAGTTCTTGATAATAATTTTTGAATGCACCAAGTATTGATAATGTCTACTATAAAAATTTGAAAAAGTTATTAAAAAAGAGTATTACAATAGGTCATAACTCGATCAACCACTCTTCCTTTTTTCTTACTTCTCTGTTTGCTTATAAATTATAGTGAAACTTTGTATGACTTTTATTCTGTATTACTGTTCCTCCTTTGGTTATTACCATCCATGCTAATACTGTATTTTCTATTCATCCTCTGCATAAGTCATCAATGTGCTTAGGGTGATTTTTGTATCGCATAACTTTGAGGGCTAAATGACAATTTCAGTACATTTCCTATATAACTTTAAAGTTATGTGAGATGCAACTTATGTTCAGGACCAGAGGGCTAATTTATTGCTTTAGTCCTCCAGCCAGCTGTTCTTTCTCTAACATAATTCCTTATCTTGGCTGTTTATTATTCTTTGCAACTTTATTATTTCCCATACAACTTCTGAGCTAGGTCTCAATCTAAACATTAAGAATGAAATGTTTTTTGGCTCTAGGTCATCTCTCTCTTGACCTTACCTTTTATTCAACTTCACTTGAAAATATATATCTTCTCTGGTTCCATCTCCAATTATAAGAGAGTTACTAGAAATTATCTCATATTATGCAACCCACATGATTTCCTCTATATTCACCAAATATTTCTATGCATGCAAATTTTAATTAATTCAAATTTAATTATTAGTTTTGAACATATTAATATATTCAGCCAACAAATATTGAAATATCTACTATGTCTGAAACTTTGTGCTATGTGATGGGTATCCTCTGGTGAATGAAAAAGACAGGGCTTGA
The DNA here is from genome assembly GCA_032199065.1 of Smutsia gigantea. NCBI lineage: Eukaryota > Metazoa > Chordata > Mammalia > Pholidota > Manidae > Smutsia > Smutsia gigantea. Next base: position 797,829 of record JAVSCE010018297.1, read on the forward strand.
TCCCATGGAGCTTACAGCCAAAGGAGGAAGGCAGATTCTAAACAAGCAATTACACAAAATGCTAACGATTTTGATAAGTAGTATTACCAAAATAAGAGTGCTATGGGAATATCTGGGGTAGAGATGGGAGCAATTTAAGTTCAGATAGTCAGGGAAGAACTGAAAATGAAGTTATTCAGGCAAATGTGTAGAGAAATTGAGGGGTGTGAAAAAAAATTCTAGAGGGAGGGAGTGAATCATGTGTAGTTCTTGGGAGGTAGTAAATATCTTGAGGGTTTAGAAGGTGTGAAATAAGAGTAGTGTCACAGGCATAAGTAAGTGGTAGAGTAGAAAGAGGTGAGTTTGGAGGGGCAGCAAAGGCTGGATCATGAATTCTCTTGAAGAAAATTGTCTATTAAGAAAACTGCATTTTATTAACTGCAATGCAAAAACCTTTGAAGGTTTTTTTAAAGAAGAGTGTTTTTCTCTCTCTCTCTGTTTCCCTCTTTCTCTCTTCTGTCTTTCCTTCTTTTGTTTGTTCCTTCATTGTCTTTAGTTACCCAACAGACAGATACTGAATATGCTAGGTAGTATGGAATATATATATATAATATATAATACATACATATATATTATATATATAGTCACAATTTCATGTATTTGGGAAGCTGTTAGGGGTTGGCTTAGCAGAACTTTTAGGAGAGCCATATCATTATTAATATCTTATCATTCCATCATTAGTTTTTACTTACATTTATGATAGAATCCTTAAAGACAAGAACTCAAGATCGAAATAACTCCTGTCACACCAAGCATCCGACTTTCTGTAAAAACTAATTTTGTTGGTCTGTGGAAGAGTCTGAATGTGCTAAGCCTTACACATTAGGAGATTCCCTCTGATGTTTGAAGTCACAAATCACATGCAAACAGAATGTTCTTAAAAACAGGAAAAAAGAACTGTGGAGAGCAGATCACCTATACAATCTCTGGAGCACATGAAAGCTGGTTGAGTCCCCTATTAGGTAAGATGAATTGTATCCCAAATGCCAAAATTATTTGCAAGGTCATTTTAAGCTTGATAAGAGAGCAAATTACTAATCTGCGATAAAGCATTAGCTTTAGGCAGGAAAATGTAAAAATTAACCTTTATTCATTCCATCCTTTAGGAAACCAGGAAACATAATTCAAATAAAATAATGAATGAAAAAGTATTGGAAAACTACATTGGAAATCGCATACACATACACACACAAGCACACACATACACACACACTCAGTACACAGAGCACAAATAAATGTAGTGAAAATGGAATTGGCAAAAATGACACTTGATATTCCCTGTTCCAAACAATGCAACTAGTCTTGTTAACAAAGACTTGTGTCAGCACACAAAATACAATCTTGAAAATGAGCGGAACCCCTGAAGAGTAAAAGTAACAACTAGAGCAACTCATGTTATTTAAGCTTTAATTAAAGCCATAGTCATTAAAACTATGAATCAAATTTTCTCTCCTAGTCTTGGAGAAAGAATGAAATTGAATCTCACTAGGATTCTAAATTTCACAGTTAGGCTAATTGCAAGAAAAAGCACTCAAGCAGGAAGTCTACCGTGAAAAATTGGGGTGCTTACTAAAATCAGAGGGAATGTGGATATGGAACTAAAGGATTCTAAATGTTTGTTTATAATTATGAAATTCTATATTTTCTCTGAAAAGGGAATTTCAAGTATTTAATGACATTAAAATGACATTAGCTTTTTAAACAAAAATTAATAACAAGATACTATCCTCTGTGTTAATGCAAAGTGAGGCTCTCAGAGGAAATGCATTTTTTAATTCATCTCAACCTTATCTTCATATCTTTGCAATGCTTCAGTTTCATTTTATTTCAAAAGACAACCATATCTCCTCTGGGTTTATTTTCCTAAAGTATTCCATCTATACCAGATTTAAGACCAGGCTAACAATTAAGATTTTGATAAAAACAAGTATTTTCTCAAAGACATAACAAGGAATGAAAATACAATTTGAAGAAACCAGGGAATACTAAATAGAAGGTAAACAGAAATCAGTGAATAGTGAATATGAGGTAGGGAAAAATAAAGCCAAAGCTTATTGCCTCTTATATTTACACCTGCAAATATCATAGGCCTACCTATATTACTTTCCCATCCTATCCCCCAATTATTCACTTTGTATTTCAGATCACTTTCCTTGTTCGATCAAAGATCTGTCATAATTTATCATAAGCACAGTATTCTAAATATTCTATATATTCATACTAAATCATCTATATTCAAATAGTTTCCTCCACGATGATTTGGATATTCTTAGGATAACTTCTTTATTCTTTACCTCTACTGAGAGTTAAAACAACTTTCCACTAGCCCACCAAACTTCTGCTATTACAAAAGTTGTAGCATCTGACAAGCTTTTCTATGTTAGCAAGTCAGACTGTATTTCTCAATGCATAAGAAAACTTACAGGCTTTTAAAAATGTCATCCCACTGCTCTGAATGAGTCTTCTTTTGTTTCTTGATTTCTTCCTTATTGTTATGCATGTCAGTCACCTTAATTAGCAAAGAGTTCCCACATGCCTCTTTCAAATATCTTTTATCTTACTTAATATTTTACATTGTTTAATGCTAAATTTTTCATGATTGCAATTGTATAAACCAGTGTCAATGGGACTTTGTGAGAAAATGGAAACTTTTGTATTTCTACTAGTTACTTTAAAATAACATTCAGTTTAGAAAAAGGGTTCTAGTTTTGATAGCTCCACTTTATTTGCAGAAATACTTTAGAATATTCATAACTTGTCTTTTTCTGTTTAATTGCCAAAAATTATAAACAAATTTATTCTTAAAATAGTAATTAAATTTGAACTAGCAGAAACAGAAGTCAGGAAAACAATTCCATTCACAATAGCATCAAAAAGAATAAAATACCTAGGAATAAACCGAACTAAGGAAGTGAAAGACCTATACTCTGAAAACTACAAGACACTCATGAGAGAAATTAAAGAAGATACCAATAAATGGAAACACATCCCAAGCTCATGATAGGAAGAATTAATATTGTCAAAATGGCCATCCTGCCTAAAGCAATCTACAGATTCAATGCAATCCCTATAAAAATACCAAGAGCATTCTTCAATGAACTAGAGCAAATAGTTCTAAAATTCATATGAAAACACAAAAGACCCTGAATAGCCAAAGTAATCCTGAGAAGGAAGAACAAAGTGGGAGGGATTATGCTCCCCAATTTCAAGTTCTACTACAAAGATACAGTAATCAAGACAATTTGGTACTGGCACAAGAACAGACCCATAGACCAATGGAACAGAATAGAGAGCCCAGATATAAATCCAAGCATATGTGGTCATTTAATATACAATAAAGGAGCCATGGATATACAATGGGGAAATGACAGACTCTTCAACAGCTGGTGTTAGCAAAACTGGACAGCTACATGGAAGAGAATGAAACTGGATTATTGTTTAACCCCATACACAAAAATAAACTCAAAATGGGTCAAAGATCTGAAAGTAATGCATGAAACCATAAAACTCTTAGAAGAAAAAACACAGGCAAAAATCTCTTGAATATAAACATGAGCAACTTCTTCATGAACATATCTCCCCAGGCAAGGGAAACAAAAGCAAAAATGAACAAGTGGGACTATGTCATGCTAATAAACTTCTGTACAGCAAAGGACACCATCATAGAAAAAAAGGCATCCTACAGTATGGGAGCATATATTCATAAATGACATATCAGATAAGGGGTTGACATCCAAAAAATATAAAGAACTCACACACCTCAACAAACAAAAAGCAAATAAGCCAATTAAAAAATGGGCAGAGGAGCTGAACAGACACTTCTCCAAAGAAGAAATTCAGATGGCCAACAGACACATGAAAAAGATGCTCCACATTGCTAATCATTAGAAAAGTGCAAATTAAAACCACAATGAGATATCACCTCACACCAGTTAGGATGGCCACCATCCAAAAGACAAACAACAAAAAGTGTTGGCAAGGATGTGGAGAAAGGGGAACCCTCCTACACTGCTGGTGGGAATGCAAATTAGTTCAACCATTGTGGAAAGCAGTATGGAGGTTCCTCAAAAAACTCAAAATAGAAATACCATTTGACCCAGGAATTCCACTCCTAGGAATTTACCCTAAGAATGCAGCAGCCCAGTTTGAAAAAGACATATGCACCCCTATGTTTATCGCAGCACTATTTACAATAGCCAAGAAATGGAAGCAACCTAAGTGTCCATCAGTAGATGAATGGATAAAGAAGATGTGGTACATATACACAATGGAATATTATTCAGCCATAAGAAGAAAACAAATCCTACCATTTGCAACAACATGAATGGAGCTAGAGGGCATTATGCTCAGTGAAATAAGCCACGTGGAGAAAGGCAAGTACCAAATGACATGTGTGAAGCATAAGAACAAAGCAAAAATTGAAGGAACAAAACAGCAGACTCACAGAACCCAAGAATGAACTAACAGTTGCCAAAGGGAAAGGGACTGGGTTGGGAGGGTGGGAAGGGAGGAAGAAGGGGAATAAGGGGCATTATGATTAGTATACATAATGTGGAGGGGGCAGGAGGAAGGCAGTATAGCACAGAGAAGGCAAGCAGTGACTCTATAGCATCTTACTACACTGATTGACAGTGACTGTAATGGGGTATGTGGTGGGGACTTGATAATGGGGGGAATCTAGTAACCACAATGTTGCTCATGTAATTGTGTATTAATGAAACCAAAGAAAAGTAATTAAATTTATTCTTATAATAGTAATTAAATTTATTCTTAACTGTATTATAACTCTCCTTAATATTAAATGGATAAAAAAATAGCCAAGAATTTTCTGTTCAGTGGATATTTTATAATGAGGTAATAGTCATAAATGTATCATAAATTAACATCATTTATATTCATGTTTTGTCACTTTATTTTCAAAAATATTTATGGGAGAATTTTACAATATAATAAACAGAACAATAGTTATGGTCCACCTTTAAATTCAGAAGCTTCCCATAATTAAAATGTAACTACTGTATGGGCCAGGTATGCATTACTGCAATATGCGTACTTAGCTTCTTTACATATTTTGTGTCTTAAGTTGCACCCATGGTTTCTTTTTTAAAAGAATACAATGCATAGTGAGTTTATCAATTCAATTCTCTTTCTTTCAGGCTGTCATAGTAAAAACACATTATCTTTAATTAATTGGGGGTATGATACTATGAATTGATGAAATGTCTGTTTGAAAAAAGTTTTAAAGTCATTCTGTCTAATATGCATATGCAAATTCATGGCATTCAAGATTTGATCTAAATGCTAATGATTTGTTAATACATTGAAGTTCCACTTGTCTCCTGTAATAAATAGATCATAACTAATTAGCCAATTGGTTTTATCTAAATACCCTTAACTATGTTTCATTTTCTTAAGTGGGAAAATATTCCTCCTCTAGTTTTTGTTTGCACTATTAATTTGCTTTGTACATACTTTGTTCAAAGAGAGTTCAAAGATAAATTTACATGGGACTCTTCTGAATTTTCCTGAAAGACAGAACAGTGTCCACCAATCCAGCAAAAGTCTTTTGCAATGTTGGTAGCAGATGATAAGCTCTTCATTCATAAAACAGGCTCTGTTTCTAAGTGTATTAAATAAATTTACACACTTATTCTCTTACACTGTGAAGAATACATCTGCTATTCTAAGTGAAGATGTCATTTGAAGTCTCCCTGGCATGTTTTGCCAAGTCATGCTCTCTTCCCTCAACATACACTGTGTGTTGGCTACTACATAGAAAGCTTTGGAATTTTGAAGAGTTTTCAGCATTAATCTGAAATGAAAGATGAAAGACAACATTAATCACCATTACTCTCTTATTTATGGGAACTTGATGGCATTTGTTTTGTATCAGTTCCATTCAGAAAATGTCTAACTGTGTTATCCTCTAGTAGGGAAGGTCTCCTGTATTTGATAGCTACCATTTAATTGTATGTTCGTCCCAGCCTTTTCCTGAATAAGTTGACTGGGTTAGGGACTCAAATTCACTACAGGTTATTTGAATTCTTAGAAGTGCCATTTACTGTCTATTTTAATAGGTATTTTTCTGTCCTTATAAGAGTATGAATTCCAAGGAAACTCTGACTTATAGATTAATTTAATTGAAATTTATCTATTTAAATTTAATTTAGCCAACATACATTTATTAAATATTTATTATATTCTAAGCTCTATTCTTGATTGTGGGAAATACAATAACAGCTCAGATATATAGCCATTATGCTGTCCCTTAATCTATAATGAAATATTTGCAATTTATTTTGATAAGGGCTGTAATATTCATAAAGATGTATGAGAACAGAGTATTTAGCTCCATCATGTGGGAAGGTGTCAAGTGACATCCGAACTAGATGTCTTCAAATGTGGATAGAATTATGTCATGGTAAAGTACTTTGGGTGGCTAGTAGAGCATGATTAGAATATAGTGTGAAAATTGAATGTTCCAATAATGGGGTCAGGTTATAAAGGGCACTGTATTAATTAAGGTGGTTTTGGCTGAAAAAGACAAATACCATTCATAATCTCTGTAAATAAAAGGTCTGCCTCAGGATGTTCCAGAATTCGTTTAGTGGCTCAACAGTGTAATCAAGGGCCCAGAATCTTGAAATTTGTCCACTGTCCTATCTTTTGAGGGTATTGATGATATCTCTGCTCATGGTCATGTGATGACTGCAGGAGCTCCAGCCCCAGATGCTTATGTAATATTTATGAGTCACATATGAAGTGGGCAGGAAAAAAAGGCTTCCTCTTTCTGTGTTCCACCCTTTTATTCCAAGAGCTCCATTTTGCTGTGGTTGAGAAGACTGATTGTTGAGCTGAAAGTTTTGGGTTTCACTGTTGCATTTGTCCTCACAAAAAATATGGTGTTCACTTTCAGCCTTTTCACGACTTTTATAGAAGAGCTATATAAATTTGTGAAAATAACCGCATTGAGTCTTCTGGCTAACAATGAAATAATATCATACTTATTCTCTTATGTAATAAATCAAAGAAATGGCACATGTAAAAATAGGTGCATCAGGTAAATACTTTAAAAATTGAATTAAGATTCAAAGAGATATATAATAATTTGCAAAGATTAATGTTCTAATAACTTTTAGTCTCCTGTGTGTTAAGAAGAATACTTTGTCCAAACAAGCTTGGGCAATAGTAATACAGAGGAGGTGAGAGAACAATGCAGAATAATAGATTTCCATTTTTAAAACGTGGACTGGATATTTGCCTTATCTATAACCCCAGAGTTCAGTGAAGTATGGATATATAAGAATAAAGTCCAAAAGACTTCCGGGAAGTTGGCGGCATGAGAAGGGCAGCAGAAATCTCCTCCTAAAACTATATATATCTACAAAAATACAGCAAATACAACTATTCCTAAAAGAGAGACCAGAATACACAGGAAAGCGCACAGTGTGCAGCTATGCCTGAGAGGACATGGCACCCAGCGAGGTGGGTAAGATACAGAGCTGTGACCCGGCGGGACCAGAGCACTCACCCACCGCAGTGCACCGGCGGGAGGAGAGGATTCAGAGCCGGGAGGGAGTGGAAGTACACCCCTTGAAATAACCAGCCCTGTTGATCTGCGTGGGGAGCACTGACACACATCGCGCAGTGTAGCAGAGATTGGAGAGACAGTGGGTGCAGGATCTGAGTGGGGAATGCGCCAGGGTGCTTGGAGCCAGCTCCGCAGAAGGAAAAAAAAAAAAGAAAAGTGTACACTTCCTTCAGCGGTCTTAAAGAGACAGGAGCCCAGCAGAGGAGCCGGATCGATCCGGCACACTCAGCCCAGCAGGCTGGGAGTCCTGGGGAGTTTCGGACCGCTTAGCTAGTGACAGGGAAAGGGTGGCCGCACATCAAATTCCCACAGAGATCAACAGCCTCCCATTCGATCAAACCCCGGCCAGAGCTATAAAGGGCCCTGTGGAGCAGCGCGGCCATGGCTGAGGAACAGTGGGGCAACAATGCCACCTACAGCATCCCCACAGAATCAACTCCCGGTGGACGTTTATTTTTCTTTTTTTTTGTTGTTTTCTTCTGTTTTTTGTTTTGTTTTGTTTCGTTTTTTGTTTTTTCTTCTCTTTATTATTTCCTTTCTTTTCTTTCTTTCTTTTCTTTCTTTCTTTTTTTTTTCTTTTTTCTTTTTAAAGTCTTAAAAAACCCAGTTGACATACGTAGCAACTACAAGTGACCACTTTTATAGCCATGAAACGACAGAGAAATATGGTGCAGATTAAAATCAACCAGCAAATCGCAGAGAGGGAGCCTGAAGGGATGGAAATGCACAGCCTTCCTGAAAAGAATTCAGAACAAAACTCGTAACCATGTTCATGGCTCTACAGAGAAATGTGCAAGAGCTAGGGGAGGAAGTGAGGGAAGTGAGGAAAGACAATACAGAAATCAGACAAGCGATCAACGGGCTTAAAAGTAGACTGGATGAGATGCAAGAGTGCTAATGAAATAGAAATCAGAGAACAGGAATACAGAGAAGCTGAGGCAGAGAGAGATAAAAGGATCTCTAGGAGTGAAAGAATATTAAGAGAACTGTGTGACCAATCGAAACGGAGCAATATTCGCATTATAGGAGTACCAGAGGAAGAAGAGAGAGAAAAAGGGATAGAAAGTGTCTTTGAAGAAATAATTGCTGAAAACTTTCCCACGCTGGGGAAGGGAATAGTCTCGCAGTCCACGGAAGCCCACAGATCTCCCAACAAAAGGGAACCAAGGAAGACAACACCAAGACACATAAAAATTAAAATGACCAAGATCACAGACAAAGACAGAGTATTAAAGGCAGCTAGAGAGAGAAAAAAGATCACCTACAAAGGAAAACCCATCAGACTATCATCAGACTTCTCAACAGAAACCTTACAGGCCAGAAGAGAATGGCATGATATATATAACATAATGAAACATAAGGTCCTTGAACCAAGAATATTGTATCCAGCACAATTATCATTTAAATATGATGGAGAGATTAAACAATTTCAAGACAAACGAAAGTTCAGAGAGGTTGCCTCTCATAAGCCAGCACTACAGGATATCTTAAAAGGACTGCTCTAGAGCGAAGCACCCCTAATGCTGAAAAGATGTCACCAGAGAAAATAAAATCATAGCAAAGAAAGGAGACCATCCAAATACTAACTAAAGGCACAGAATAAAACACCTAGTAAAGAAAGAATGGAGAAGGAAGAATAAGAAGGGGGAGAAAAAAAGAAACATCAGACGGTGTTTACAGTAACTTACCAAGAAAGTTAAGTTAGATTGTTAGATAGTAAAGAAGCAACCCTTGAACTTTTGGTAACCATGAACCTAAGCCAGTAATGGCAATAAGTACATATCCATCAACAATCACCCTAAATGTAAATGGACTGAATGCACCAATCAAAAGACAGAGATTAACAGAATTGATAAAAAAGCAAGACAAATCTATATGCTGCTTAGAAGAGACTCACCTCTAACCCAAAAATATACACAGACTAAAAGTGAAGGGATGGAAAAAGATATTTCATGCAAACAACAAAGAGAAAAAAGGAGGTGTTGCAGTACTTGTATCAGAAAAAATAGACTTCAAAACAAAGAAATTAGCAAGAGGTAAAGAAGGACATTACATAATGATAAAGGGGACAGTCCAACAGGAAGACATAACAATTTTAAATATACATGTATGCAATACGGGAGCACCAGCATATGTGAAAAATATACTAACAGAATTAAAGGAGGAAATAGACAGCAATGCATTCATTTTAGGTGACTTTAACACAACAATCACTCCAAAGGACAGACCAACGAGACAGAGAATAAGTAAAGATACATAGGCACTGAACAACACACTAGAACACATGGATTTAACAGACATCTTCAGAACACTGTACCCAAAACAACAGGATACACATTCTTCTCAAGTGCACATGGAACATTTTCCAGAATAGACCACATACTAGGCCCAAAAAGAGCCTCAGGAAATTCAAAAATATTGAAATCTTACCAACCAACTTCTCAGATCACAAAGGTATAAAACTAGAAATAAATTTTAGAAAGAAAACAAAAACTCTCACAAATACATGGAGACATAACAACATTCTCCTAATTAATCAATGGGTTAACGACCAAATCTAAACAGAACTCAAAGAATATATGGAGACTAAGGAAAACAACAACGCAAAGCCATAACTTCTGTGGGACGCAGCAAAGGCAGTTCTAAGAGGAAAGTACATTGCAATCCAGGCCTATTTAAGAAGGAAGAACAATCACAAATGAATAGTCTAAAGACACAATTACTAAAATTCGAAAAAGAAAAACAAATGAGACCCAAGGTCACAAGAAGGAGGGATATAATAAAGATCAGAGAAGAAATAAATAAAACTGAGGATAAAACAATAGAAAAAATCAATGAAACCAATAGCTGGTGTTTTGAAAAAATAAACAAAATAGATAAACCCCTAGCCAGACTCACTGAGAGAAAAAGAGAATCTACACACATAAACAGAATCAGAAATGAGAAAGGAAAAATCACAACAGACCCGACAGAAATATGAAGAATTATAAGAAAATATTATGAGAATCTATATGCTAACAAGCAGGAAAACAGAAGAATTGGACAACTTCTTAGAAAAATACAACCTTCCAAGACTGACCAAGCAAGAAACAGAAAAACTAACGAAACAGACCAATCACCAGCAACGAAATTGAATAGGTAATCAAAAAACTACCCAAGAACAAAACCCCTGTACCATATGGATTCACCTCTGAATTCTACCAGACATGTAAAAAACAAATAACACCCACTCTCCTTAAAGATTTCCAAAAAATGGAAGAGGGAATACTTCCAAACTCATTCTATGAAAAAAGCATCACTCTAATACCAACCGGGCAAAGATCTCATCAAAAAAGAAAATTACAGACCAATATCCCTGATGAACATAGATGCAAAAATACTCAACAAACTTTAGCAAACCGAATTCAAAAATACATCAAGAGGATCATACACCATGATCAAGTGGGATTCATCCCAGGGATGCAAGGATGGCACAACATTCGAAAATCCATCAACATCATCCACCACATCAACAAAAAGAACAAAAACCACATGATCATCTCCATAGACGCTGAAAAACAATTTGACAAAATTCAGCATCCATTCATGAATAAAACTCTCAACAAAATGGGTATAGATGGCCAGTATCTCAACATCATAAAGGCCATATATGACAAACCAACAGCCAACATCATACTTAACAGCGAGATGCTGAAAGCTTTTCATCTAAGATCGGGAACAAGACAGGGATGCCCACTCTCTCCACTGTTATTCAACATAGTACTGGAGGTCCTAGCTACGGCAATCAGACAAAAGAAAGACATACAAGGCATCCATATTGATAAAGAAGAGTCAAATTGTCACTATTTGCAGATGACATAATATTGTACATATAAAACCATAAAGACTCCACTCCCAAACAACTAGAACTAATATCTGAATTCAGCAAAGTTGCAGGATACAAAATTAACACACAGAAATCTGTTGCTTTCCTATACACTAACGAAGAACTAACAGAAAGAGAAGTCAGAAAAACAATTCCATCCACAATTGCATCAAAACAAATAAAATACCTAGGAATATAACTAATGAAGGAAGTGAAAGACCTGTACTCTGAAAACTACAAGATACTCCTAAGAGAAATTAAAGAGGACACTAGGAAATGGAAATTCATCCCATGCTCTTGGCTAGGAAGAATAAATATTATCAAAATCGCCATACTACCTAAAGCAATCTACAGATTCAACGCAATCCCTATCAAACAACCAACAGCTTCCTTCAATGAACTGGAACAAATAATTCTAAAATTCATATGGAACCACAAAAGACCCCGAAAATCCAAAGCAATCCTGAGAAGGAGAAATAAAACAGGGGGAATTACCCTCCCTGCCTTGAAGCTCTACTACAAAGCCACAGTAATCAAGACAATTTGGTATTGGCACAAAAACAGACCCACAGACCAGTGGAACAGAATAGAAAATCCAAACATTAACCCAAACATATAGGGTCAATTAGTATATGATAAAGGAGCCTTGGATATACAATGGGGAGATGACAGCCCTTCAGCAGCTGGTGTTGGGAAAACTGGACAGCTACATGTAAGAGAATGAAACTGGACTACTGTCTGGCCCCATTCACAAAGGGAAACTCAAGGTGGATCAAAGCTTTGAATGTAAGTCATGAAACCAAAAAACTCTTAGAAAAAAAAATAGGCAAAAATCTCTTGGACATAAACATGAGTGACTTCTTCGTGAACATATTTCCCCGGTCAAGGGAAACAAAAGCAAAAATCAACAAGTGGGACTATATCAGGCTGAAAATCTTCTGTACAACAAAGGACCCTCTCAGTAGAACAAAAAGACATCCTACAGTATGAGAGAATATATTCATAAATGATGTATCTGATAAGGGGTTGACATCCAAAACATATAAAGAACTCATGCACCTTACCAAACAAAAAGCAAATAATGCAATCAAGAAATGGGCAGAGGACATGAATAGACACTTCTCCAAAGAAGAAATTCAGATGGCCAACAGGCACATGAAAAGATGCTCCACATCGCTAATCATCAGAGAAATGCAAATTTAAACCACAATGAGATATCACCTCACATCAGTGACGATAGCCAACATCCAAAACACAAACAACAACAAATGTTGGCGAGGATGTGGAGAAAAGGGAACCCTCCTACACTGCTGGTGGGAATGCAAATTAGTTCAACCATTGTGGAAAGCAGTATGGACGTTCCTCAAAAAACTCAAAATAGAAATACCATTTGACCCAGGAATTCCACTCCTAGGAATTTACCCTAAGAATGCAGAAGCCCAATTTGAAAAAGACATATGCACCCCTATGTTTATTGTAGCACTATTTACAATAGCCAAGAAATGGAAGCAACCTAAGTGTCCATCAGTAGATGAATGGATAAAGAAGAAGTGGTACATGTACACAGTGGAATACTATTCAGTCATAAGAAGAAAACAAATCCAACATTTGCAACAACATGGATGGAGCTAGAGGGTATTATGCTCAGTGAAATAAGCCAAGCCAAAAAAGACAAGTATCAAATGATTTCACTCATATGTGGAGTATAAGAACAAAGAAAAAAACTGAAGGAACAGAACAGCAGCAGACTCACAGAATCCAAGAACGAGCTAATAGTTACCAAAGGGAAAGGGACTGGGGAATATGGGTGGGAAGGGAGGGATAAGAAGGAAAACGGGGCATTACGATTAGCAGATGTAAGGTTGGCGGGGGGGCCGGGGAGGGCTGTACAACTCAGAGAAGACAAGTTGTGGTTCTATAGCATCTCCCTATGCTGATGGACAGTGACTGTTATGGGGTTGGTGGGGGGGACCTAATGAAGGGGGTAGTTTAATAACCATAATATTGCACATGTAATTGTAGATTAATGATACCAAAATAAATTATAAAAAAAAAACCTAGCATAAGGCAGAAAAAATAAAGTCCGATAAACATCAGAAAATTAGAAAAGTTTAAATGGTGCATATAGTAGATAAGAACATTTGAGAAATCCTACATATAATAAAGAGATTGAATAATATTAACAAAGAGCTCAAAGTACAGCTATTGTCCAAGACAAAAGATTTAGTTCTCATCAGAGATCTCCAGAACTGGTCCAACTTTGGAAATCCAAGAGAACAAGAGTGATCCAGCTGACAATCATCTGTGAAACTCATTTCAGAGCAGCAGCAGAACAGCAGAATCGGTAAGGTAAGGCATGTAACTTTCTTTCCTAGTAAACAAAACCTTTGTTTAACATTTGCTTTGCCTCCTAAATAGAAGCACAGCAATGTGACTTGGTTGAAGAAACCATAAAGAGTCATTATTTCTGTCAAGTTCTCAATATAATAAGTGGAAAACACTTCGCAACCTTTGTTACCTTCTTAATTTAACTAGAAGAGGGAAATCTCCAATTGACTGGACTCAAGGTACCAGAATCTGAATTTTTAAAACATATCAAATGCTGGTTCATCAGTGAACCATAATGAGACATTTATTTCAAGAAAATACTTGTCTCTTGGTCTTCTGTAAGTCTTTATCAGCCTATTCTGCAGTTCTAGTTGATTTTCCTCTTTAAAGAAGTAATTACGTGGAACCTATAATTTCTAGGCTAGCCAGTCCACACTGACTGAATGACTAGGATGTAGAAAAAAGGTAATACATTTAAATATAGTGAAGTAGTTTAAATCTTCAATGCAGTGAAAGTCAACCCAATCAATTCTATCTCCTTTGAAATGTGTGCAGAAACTCATGTTAGTTTTCATTCACTATTTTCTAAAATTTGGTGGTGATTTAACTGCATCTTTTGTGGTGATGATGTTGATGACTGTATTTTGCATTATGTTTTACCTATTTGGGAACATGTTTTAAAACCCATAATAGACTATAAGTTCCATGACTGTAGAAATTATTCTAAATCATCTTTTGTTATACCCATGACACATATGGCCTTATACATTTCAAGGGGTCAATAAATATCTATTAGTTTATGTATATGTATATGACTATTTTTATTACATCTGTTGGTTCTGTAGCTCTAAGAACATGCTTCAAAATTTACTTAAGTCAAAAAGACTTTTATTAATTTTAGCTCTGGGTGCTAATCAAGCAGATAGGTTTAACATCTTGGACAAAAATAAGGGTATCTCTTAATGACATATAGGGAATTACAATTAACAATGTTTTGACTCTTCACACTGATACTCAGAGAAATAGGTGTTAAACATAGTCTTGAAAAGTATTAAGTAGCACCTAGTATTATTTAACAGAATATATGCTTCTGAATTAATCAGAATTCTATCAGATACAAGTGACAGAATTCAAGTAATCAAATTTCAAAAATCTTTCCTTTTTTTCAAGAAAATTGAAAATCTAAAGTAATGAAGTGATGGATTTAGGTACTACTAAATCCAAGTGTTTAAATGACATTTTAATAAAGCTTTTTCTCTTCTCATTTTTAGCTCATTTTAATTTATTTTATTCTATTTTTGTGTGTGGGTTGGGGTTTACCTTGTTTTCAAGCAAATTATTAAAGTCATTGTTGGCATCTTGGGCTTACGTCAGTCTCACAGTAACAACTGGTGTGTGATGCCATATAACATTTTCAGGTTAAAAGCCACTAGTCCACTTGTTTGAATAGTCTGTAAAAGAAGCAGGAAGTGGACTATACTGGGCGATAATGATTAAAAGGTAGCCTTAAAGTTACATCATGAGTCATCTTTGGTGCATGTTACGGAGTGTGTAATTTATTTGGTGGGAAAAAAAGAGAATACAAATATTCAGACATCAGGGAATGCAACAGCCAGATCTGTTATTATGAATCTAATGGGTATGTGATACAAATTTCAACCTTAGTGATCTTTTCCTTCCATTGAAAGCCAAAATAATTAATGCCTTTATAAACTGACAGTTTTTGCTTGAGCTTTTTCATTTATTGTACTTTGTATTTTACTGATATTAAAATAATCTATTTAAACAGTAATGAATTCATTTATGTATCAGTTATCTAAATAGAATTAAGGTTCTCAAAAGTAATGGCTGTGATTTATGTTTCAATATATTTACAATTTTTGCCTAATATACTGACTTCTTTTGACCCATGTTCAAATAAGTTTATTGATGTAGTTTAATTTGATTGTGGAGTTAATTTATTTAAAACAGATATTTATGTGAATATATTATTCAAAGCTAGTTTTAGATTTAAATATTTGCCTTCATAAACCAGTAAGTTGACTGGTGTTCACCAAAAATATGTAAATATCTATGTACCAAATATGTTTGTTTTGTAAACTGAAATACACAATTTATAAAAGTTATAACTCCACTTTATTTTTACTTTGCTATATTTATATTAATTTAGCATATTTCTAGAGGAAATCACTGTGACTCACTCTTGTAATTTGTATATGTCTAGCCCATACCAAGCGTATAGCACAGTTTTCATGGGTTGAAATTCTTCTTCAGGGATAGATATCAGTGTTATCTTTATTCGTTTATATTTTTCACGTTTTCATCACTGCCTTGTGTATGCAGGAGCTTAAAAATACCACTAATATACATAAACAGAATAAAAAAAGACAAATTGTAAGACCATATAAATAGAACAGAAAGCATCTGGTTAAAGCTAACATCCATTTTTGATTATAGAACAACCTATTACCAAACTAGTAACAGAAAGGGATTTCTTAACCTTTCTAGAGATCATCTTCAAAAAAACTTCAACTAACATCTTGCTTAATGGTAATAACGTAGATGCTTTATCCAAAAATGATGAGCAAGGCAAGAAGTTTCCCTCTCACTACTCCTACCCAACATTACATTGGAAGTCCCAGGTAAAGCAATAAAATAACAAAAGGAAAAAAATACAGATTTTGAAGGAAGATAAAAAACTATTTTTTTTCACACAGACATACTTGACTATGCAAAAAAAATCCCAAAGAATCAACCAAGAAAACCACAAAAAACTACTGGAAAAATAAGTGTTTACAGCAAGGGTTTCAGATACACAAAAATTAATTGCTTTCCTATATACCAACACGAGAACTTGGAATTTGAACTTGAAAGCACAACAGATTAGCATCAGAAAATAAAAAAGAGAGAGAATTTATGTATAAATCTAACAATTATGTACAAATGTACAAGATCTAGAACTCCAAAACACTGATGAAAGAACTCAAAGAATATCTAAACAAATGGAGAGATTCGACATGTTCATGGATAGAAAGACATGATAATGGTGAGATATCAGTTTATCCCAAACTTATCCATAGATTCAGAAAAATCCCAATCAAAATCCCAGAAAGTTATTTTGTGGCTATTGAAAATTTTATTTTAAAGTTTACATTGAAAAGGAATAACCCAGAAGATCCAACACAATATTGAAGAGGAACAAGTAGAAGGACTGACACCACCT
Source organism: Smutsia gigantea (assembly GCA_032199065.1). Classification (NCBI taxonomy): domain Eukaryota; kingdom Metazoa; phylum Chordata; class Mammalia; order Pholidota; family Manidae; genus Smutsia; species Smutsia gigantea. The sequence continues at coordinate 814,875 of JAVSCE010018297.1, forward strand.
GACTTGAAGACCCACCCTAAAGCTATAGAAATCAAGATGGGATGGTATTGGAAAAAGAATAAAAAGATAAATAGAACAGAACAGAGAGACCAGAAATAGACTCACACAAGTAGAAGAACTGTTCTTTAGCAAAGGAGCAAAGACAATACAATGGAGACTAAATAGACTTTTCAACATATGGCACTGGAACAACCAGACATCCATATGCAAATAAATAAATCTAGACACTCAAATCACACCTTCTCCCCAAAATAATTCCAAATGGATCTTAGACCTAAATGTTAAATGCAAAACTATAACCTCTACAAAATAATATAGCTTAAAATCTAGGTGACTGGGTGGTGAGAACTTTTTCGTATAATAGCAAAAGCACCATTCATGAAAGAAAATTAGTAACTTGAATAGCACTAAAATTAGAAACTTCTGCTCTGTGAAAGACACTGTCAAGAGAATGAAAAGACAAACCACAGAATGAGAGAAAATATTTGCAAAAAACATTTCTGAGGAAGGATGGGTACCCAAAACAAACAAAGAATTCCAAAACTTCAACAATAAGAAAACAATTCAGTAAAGAGTGGGCAGAGGATCTAAACAAATACTTCACCATGGAAGATACATAGTGAGTAAATATGTGAAAAAATAGTCAACATCATATACACTAGAAAATTGCAAAAAGAACAATAGGATACCACCACACATCTATTAAGATGACTAAAATCCTGAACTCTGATACCACAAAATGCTGGTGAGGTGCAGAGCAACAGTAATTGTCATTCTTAGTTGAAGAGAATGCAAAATGGAACAGTCACTTTGAAAAAGTCTGGCAACTCCCTACAAAGGTCTTACCCTACATAGTTTTATCATATGATCCAGCAACTAACATTCCTAGGTATTTAGTCAAATTAGTTGAAAACATGTCCATAGAAAAACCTGCAAAAGAATATTTACAGAAAATTTATTCGTAGTTGCCAAAAACTGGAAGCAATCATGATGTCTTTCAGTAGGTGAATGGATGAATAAACTATCGTGCATCTATACACTGGAATATTATTCAGTGCTAAAAAGAAATGCGCTATCACACTACAAAAAGCCACGGAGGAAACTTACATGCATATTGCCAAATGAAAGAAGTAAATGCAAAATGTCTACATAGTGTATGATTCCAATTTTATGACATTCTGTTAAAGACAAAACTATAAAGACAATAAAAAAGGTTATGGTTTTCTAGAGTTTGGGGATTAAAGGAGAGGAAACAATAGGTGGAGTGCAGATCTGTACGATACTATTTTGGTGGCTACATGACATGCATCTGTCAAAATGATAAGCCTGCACAATATAGAGTGTACTCTAAGGTAAACAATGGGGTTTAGTTAAAAACAATGTATAAATAGTGATTCATCAATTACAACAAATGTACTGACCACATCAATGCAAAATTTTAATCATAAGGGAACAGGGTGGGGCCATAAGGGCATCTGGGGAATACAGAAACCCTCTATAATTTCTTTTCTATTTTTCTGCAAACTAAAACTACTCTAAGAAATTATGCCTTGCATTTTTTTAAAAACCACTAATGTTACTTGAAACAATGTTACTGTTATAACCACTAATCTGAAATGATTAATGCCAAGCAGTTCCTCATCTGCGTCAAGTTCACACTTTAAATAGATGGTATAAACACATGAATAATTTAATGTCTTTGGATTTCATCAGGTATTCAGCTCATATGTTTTATTTATTACATTGAGATGTTCCCTGTTTATTATGTCTTCACCTTCTATTTCTTTATTTTAATGATGAGTATTTTCTGATGTATGCGATAATAAACTCAACATTTTAAATGCTACAGTTAGATATTTCTTGGGACTTACTTTCTTTTCAGTTCATTAGATATATATTCTTTTCTATTCATACATTTATTAATCTTTACATTAAAAAAATTTACTCTGACTTTAAAATGGTTAAAGGGAGTATTTTCTCTCTTCCCTTCTTCTCTCCCTCTCTCATCTATGTATCTATGCGTAGAGTGTTCATTTAAAATGATAATATCATCAATAATAACTTTAATAATTATTTGTTCAATGACATTATGTTTAATAACTTAAAGGAATTGATATAGTTAACAATTCATAATGAAATTGCCAGAACAACAATCCTATTTTAAAAGTTTAGTTTCACTGTATGGTATTTGGCAAATGAATTTAAGCAGTGTTTTATGGGTCTTTAAAGGAAAATGTGAAAGTCTGTAATAACAGATAAGTATCATCTTTCTATTATGAATACTCAGTGTAGTCCTGTTAATGAATGAAGTGGTTATGTATTATGAGCTCTTGAATTTGGGGGTCAGACATATTCTTCCAGGTCTATATGATTGGAAAACTCTGAGGTTCTTATTTGCTGTTCTCAAACATTATAGTATGTAATATTTGCTGCAAAAATGTTATTTTGAACTTCTTAAAGTTGATTTGGATTTGGCTCTCAAGGAAAATTAAATGCTCAACGAAAAGAATCTTCCCAAAGCAAATAAATACAAAAGATATTTTTTCATACTTTCATAGAATTTTGAACCTACATTTACAGCAATTGTTTTATATTTATCTTAGAAATTTTGAGGGTGATGGTTATTTGTTTGTTTCTGAATACTAAGTGCTGAATTGGAAAGAATTTAAGTTGCAGATATACTTAATGAAGGATGCTCTTAATTAACACAAAGTTCAGCTCACAAGACACCAAGAAGTTCATGGATAATTCTCTGCATACTGCACTGTGTAATTAGGATGTTTTCCATCCCTTTTATTAGTGTCTTCATTTCATTTTTTTTCCCCCTTGTCTTTTTTTTCTTTGTGACTGTGGCTTAATATCAGGGTTTTAAATTTTGTCTTGTGAGAAAGAAAACAGAGATAGAAACTATTAAAATTTACATATTATTAAAATTGCTGTGGTACTTTTGTAGAACAAAAAAGAGGGTTGATTTTTCAAATATTTCATACAGTTTTAAGCATGCATTTTCCCTCTTTTATATTCCTAAGTTCCAATTCTGCATTGAATATGAATAAAAGGGCCCATAAAGGTGCATGCTTAAAATTTCCAAAGAAATGCAGTTAAATTCAAAGTGCTAAATTTCCACTCAATATCAGGACTGTTATTTTCAAATAATTCAGGTCTCCATGAGGAAAACACATAAAATACTGCTTTCAGTGATTATTCCCATTTAATGAAAAATGAGGCTATGTTTTTTGGGGTGTTTTTCACCTTCAAGTCTTGATGTAAGAGAAGATTGAGGATCCTTTTCTGGGTTGCTACTTACCTATAAATGAGAAAAATTAGGTTAAATCAGATAAAATATGTCATAATCTGGTCTAATTCATAATGACAACTTCAGCTTTATTATAATTTTTTTTAAGTTCTGAACATCTGTCAAGTAATTTTTAAGATTCTTATAAACACAATTCTTTAATATGACAAGTAATGTTAGAAAAACTTAGTAAATTTGAAGATCTAATTGGCTTTATTAAGTGATTCATGAATTGGGCAGTAGTCTATGAAGTAAATAGAAAGATAATCCTAGAGTCATACAAAATAGGTAGTAATAGGCAGGAGGGTAGGGCAAGAAGTTATAGCAAAGAAAAGAAGAGATTGTTTTGGGTAGGGCATCTTTCCCTTATGGGTAAGAGCAGAGGGTCTTACCATGTAGATTTTCTCATCTTTTGGGCCCTTGTGACAGATCACTTCATTAGTGCTGACCAGAAAATTCCTGACGAGCTGTTAAAAGGTCACATTCCTGGTATAAGTAAGAGCTGTGATTCAGTCTTGGTTTTGGAGGCAAATGATGCCATTTGAAGTCATTTTAAGTAATGGAGTAAAAAAAATAAATGAAATGGAGTAATGAAAAATCACAGATTTGAACAAATATGTGAGTAAAGAAGAAATATAATGAGTCAAATATTTTTTAAAGATCCAAGGTAAAGTATTTAATTTTAAAAAAATTATTGATTGAATGTTATGTAGAGAATTTGAGTGTAATGATTGATGGAAATGAGTAGCAATTTAAATCATTTTTGATTAATAGCACACCATATTTTACTCAATCAGTAATGATGCTATCCATTTATAATTTTATGTTTCATTAATACTGCTGTTCTCACTACATCTCAGATAAATTTTTATCATCAATGAAAAAAAAGATTGGAAATGTGAAAGTGGAAATGAATGTGAATCTTCTAGTCAGTGGTTCAAAAAAGTATCCTGTTCACAGTAATGGAGATTTCAGGGACTAGGCATCCTGCAGGGACCACAATTCATGTAGTAGTCCATGAATTGTAAATGTGATTCAAGTGGAGCTGTGGCAGAGACATACCACATACTTTTATACTTAGAGTAACCAGATTAAAATGCAGAATTAATTTTTCCTACTAAAGTAATCAAAACACACATACACACAGCACCTAACAATCCATATTCATCTATGTAAAATACAGTATGTCTGTATATGAATATATAATTATAGTCAATTTTTAAGTTTTCTAATCTGTGTTTTATACAAATATGTGCTAGTGAGAATATAGGGCTAACTATGTTAGAGAATGAGAACTGCTGATTCCTATTTGGCCAATGATTCTTCATTATGGTGCTTCAGATGCTGTGTACATTAGAGCTATAAAAAATGAGAAGTCAATGAACCACTGTTTTTATTCAAAGGCTTGTTCTTAGGCCCTAGTCAGAACCTTCTTAAATGGTTCTGGAGTTTATATTTTATGAACACTGTATAAACAATATGTTTTTTTTCTAATCTAAATAATACCAAGAACCAGTCTCATTAGAAAAACAGGTGGTACTAAACCAAGCAATTTTTTTACATTTTTATGACACAAAAGGTGAGAGTGCAAGAGAGAGAGAGACAGAGGGAGCTGCATCTTTTTAAACAACACTTTTATTCCATTTAGTACTCATAATTAAAGAACAAGTAATGTCATCACATCTGTATAATACCTTTTCCCTTATAGAATTTCATGAAAAGAAGCAGGATAAAAGATAGAAGCATGAGAGGTGAAAGAGAAGCCTCTTCCCAAAACCACATATAATATGAAAATATAATCAATACAACTAATCCAGAAAGAGCAATAGGAAAGAAGGCAGGAACAGACTGCATACACGTAGTGAAAAGAACAGACTTCACAGAACAGGGTAACATACCAAAGCTATGATCCAGCAGGACCCAAGTTCTTCCCACACTCAAACTCACGAACAGAAGGAAGAGAAATAGAGTGAGGAGGGGGTGGAAGCTTAGGAGTGCTTAACACCTAGCCTTGGAGTTCTGCTCTGGGAGCATAAACTTACATTGCATGGTGCTCAGGAGATAAGTGGGGTTGGAAAGCTAAGACAGGTGGAATACTTGGAGAGACTGAGATTCCAGGTACTTGTGAAAAACGAGGATCTACATCCAGCTGCTCTGGGACGAAAGAAAGGCAGGTGGTCAGAGAGACTTCCAAAGAGTGAGAGGACTGCTAAAGAGGCAAGGATTGAACAGAGCTTGATGCTCAGGATAAAGGATACGTGGACAAATTTGTCTGGGTGCACTCTGCCCAGCAGATTGGTTACTTTCAGGAGCTTCAGGTGCTCCATTCGCCTGGCTGGCTACTCAGTTCTGAGGCCCCCACACCATGATATGCAGCCTGCTGTGCCTCCATCCAGGCCAGCTGGCACGGGTTTGCAAACCAGCGGCTACTAACCTGGCATCAGGCCAGGGAGAGGGAGGCCCCGCCTATGGAAGCTACAATTGCAAAGCATAGAAGCTTACACCTGTGCTCTTGGTCTACTTTTTCAGGCAATGGAGAAAGGCACAGCAGCCAGAAAGCAGGAGAAAGCTCTTCCATACCCCCAGGCACCAGTGCTGCTCCCCTGCAATCCCCAACATTGTGCCAGGAGCTGAGCAGTTCCAGAGAGTAGAGCTTCTGGAAACGGAGGGCACCACATACAAATATGAAACGTCAAAGAAAGCTGGTTCAAACAAAAATCCCAAAAACAAAAGAAAAAGAGCCAAGTGAAACTGAACAAATCAATATTCCCGAAAGCAATTTCAAAATAAAAATCATAAACATGCTCACAGAGCTACAGAAAAATACTCAGGAAATCAGGGAGGAAATCAGGAATGAGATACAAATGTTGAAGAATTCAGTATTTGAAATGAAACATAAAATAGAAGGGTTTAAAAGCAGATTACATGAAGTAGAGGAGATGGAAAATGGAATAGAAATTAGAGAGAAGGAATACAAAGAAGCTGAGGAAGAGAGAGTTAAAAGAATCTCTAGGAATGAAAGAATATTGAGAGAACATTCTGAAAAATCCAAATGGAACAACATTCACATTATAGGGGAAACAGAAGAAGAGAGAGAAAAAGGCATAGAAAGAGTCTTTGAGAAGGTAATTGCTGAAAACTTCCCCAATGTGGGGAAGGAGTTAGTCTCTCAGGCCACGGAGGTGCACAGATCTCCCAACACAGGGGACAAAGGAAGACACCAAGACATATAATAATTAAAATGGCAAAGATCCAGGAAAAGGACAGACTTTTAAATGCAGTTAGAGAGAGAGAAAAGATCACATATGAAGGAAAACCCATCAGGGTATCATCAGACTTCTCAACAGAAACCTTAGAGGCCAGAAGGGAGTGGCATGATATATTTAATGCAATGAAGCAGAAAGGTCTCGAACCAAGAATACTCTACCTGGCAAGATTATCATTTAAATTTCAAGGAGGGATTAAACAATTTCCAGATAAGCAAAAGCTGAGAGAATTTACCGCCCACAAATCGTCTGTAGCGTATTTTGGATGGACCACTATAGATGGAAGTGTTCCTAAGATTAAACAGCTGTTGCTAGAGGACATAAAACCACAGTAAAGAAAGTAGAACAATTAATTACTAAGCAGATGCAGAAAAAAATCAACTACCCCAAAGTCAGTCAAAAGATAGACAAAGGGTACAGAATATGATACGTAATATATAAAGAATAGAGGAGGAAGAAAAAGGAAAAAAAAAAGAACCTTGAGATTGTGTTTGTAATAGCATACTGAGTGAGTTAAATTAGACTGTTCAATAGTAAGGAAGTTACCCTTGAGCCTTTGGTAACCACGAAACTAAAGCCTGAAATGGTACATATCTATCAATAATCACCCTAAATGTAAATGGTCTGAATACACCAATCAAAACACATAGAGTCACTGAATGGATAAAAAACAAGACCTTTCTATATGCTGCCTACAAGAGACTCATTTCAAACCCAAAGACATACATAGACTAAAAGTGGAGAGATGAAAAAAGATATTTCATGCAACAAACAGGGAGAAAAAAGCAGGAGTTGCAGTACCTGTTTCAGACAAAATAGACTTCAAAACAAAAAAAGTAACAAGAGACAAAGAAGGATATTACACAATGATAAAAGGGTCAGTCCAACAAGAGGATATAACCGTTATGAATATCTATGCAGCCAACACAGGAGCACCTACATATGTGAAACAAATGCTAACAGAATTAAAGGGGGAAATAAAATGCAATGCCTTCATTTTAGGAGACTTCACAATACTCACTCCAAAGGAGAGATCAACCACACAGAAAATAAGTAAGGAGATAAGGACACAGAGGCACTGAACAACGTATTAGAACAGGTGGACCTAACAGACATCTCCAGAATACTCCACCCAAAAGCAGCAGGATAAACATTCTTCTCAAGTGTACATGGAACATTTTCAAGAAGATGATATACTAGGCAATAAAAAGAGCCTCAGTAAATTAAAAAAGACTAACAATGTACCATGCAGCTTCTCAGACCAAAACAGTATGAAAGTAGAAATAAATTATGCAAAGAAAAAAAAAGAAGCCCACAAACACATGGAGGCTTAAAAGTATGCCCCTAATTAATCAATGGATCAATGACCAAATAAAATCAGAGATCAAGCTATGTGGTGACAAATGAAAATAATACCACCGTAAAATCTGTGGGAAGCAGCAAACGCAGTGCTAAGAGGAAAGTATATTGCAATACAGACCTACCTCAGGAATGAAGAACAATTCCAAATGAACCATCTAAACTCAAAATTAACAAAACTAGAAAAAGAAGAACAAATGAGGCCCAAAGTCAGTAGAAGGAGGACATAATAAAGATTAGAGCAAAAATACATAAAATAGAGAAGAATAAAACAATAGGAAGAATCAGTGAAAGCAGAAGCTGGTTCATATAGAAAATAAACAAATTAGATAAACCCCTAGTAAGACTTATCAAGATAAAAAGAGAGTCTACACATATAAACAGAATCATAAATGAGAAAGGAAAAATGAGACTACAGACACCACAGAAATACAAGGAATTAGTAGAGAATACTATTAAGAATTATATGCTAACAAACTGGATAACCTACAAGAAATGGACAACTTTCTAGAAAAATACAGCTTTCCAAGGCTGACCCAGAAATATAAAATCTGATTGGACCAATTACTAGCAAGGAAATTGAATTGGTAATCAAAAAACTATGTAAGAACAAAAGCTCTGGACCAGATGACTTCACTGCTGAATTTTATCAAACACTTAGTGAGACCAAATATGCATTTTCCTTAAAGTTTTCCAAAAAGAAGAAGAGGAGGGATTACTTCCAAACACATTCAATGAGGCCAGTGTAAAACCAGGAAAGACACCACAAAAAAAAAAAAAAAAAAATTAAAGACCAATATCCCTGATGAACATAGATTCAAAATACTCAGCAACATAATAGCAAATTAAATTTAAAAATACATCAAAAGATCATCCATCATTTTCAAGTAGAATTTATTCCACGGACGCAAGGATGGCACAATATTAGAAAATCTGTCAACATCATATACCACATAAACAAAAAGAAGGACAAAAACTACATAATCATCTCTATAGATGCTGAAAAAGCATTTAATAAAATTCAACATCCATTCATGATAAAAACTCTCAAAAAAACGGGTATAGAAGGCAAGTATCTCAATATAATAAAGGCCATATATGACAAACCCACAGCCAACATCACACTTAACAGCGAGAAGCTGAAAGCATTTCCTCTAAGATCAAGAAAAAAAAAAAGGATTCCCACTGTCCCCACATTTATTCCACATAGTTCTGGAGGTCCTAGCCCCAGCAATCAGACAACACAAAGAAATAAAAGCATCCAGATTGGTAAGGAAGAAGTCAAACTGTCCCTGTTTGCAGATGACAAGATATCATATATAAAAAACCTAAAGAATTAACTCCAAAACCACTAGATCTAATATCTGACTTCAGCAAAGTTGTGGGATATAAAATTAATAAAAATATAAATCTGTTGCATTCCTATACACTACCAGTGAACTAGCAGAAAGAGAAATCTGGAAAACAATACATTTCACAATTACATTAAAAAGAATAAAATACCTAGGAATAAACTAAATGAAGGAAGTGAAAGACCTATACCCTGAAAACTACAAGACACTCATGAGAGAAATTAAAGAAGATGCTAATAAATGGAAATACATCCTGTGTTCACGGATACGAAGAATTAGTATTGTGAAAATGGCCATCCTGCATAAAGCAATCTACAGATTCAATGTAATCCCTATCATAATATCAATGGCATTCTTCAATGAACTAGAGAAAATAGTTACAAAATTCATATGGAACCAAAAAATACCACGAAGAACTAAAGCAATCCCAAGAAAGAAGGATAAAGTGGGGGGGATTATTCTCCCTGACTTGAAGGTCTACTACAAAGCCACAGTGATCAAGACAATTTGGTAGAGGCACAAGAGCAGACCCATAGATCAATGGAACAGAATAAAGAGTCCATATATAAAGCCAAGCATATACGGGAAATTTATATATGATAAAGGAGCCATGGACATACAATGGGAAAATGACAGCCTCTTCAACAGCTGATGTTGGCAAAACTGGACAGCTTCATGCACGAGAATGAAACTGGATTACTGTCTAATCCCATACACAAAAATAAACTCAAAATGGATCAAAGACCTGATAATAAGTGATGAAACCATAAAACTCTTAGAAGATAATATACGTATAAATCTTTTGAATATAAACTACAGCAACTTTTTCCTGAACACATCTCTTTGCGCAAAGGTAACAAAAGCTAAAAATGAACAAATGGGACTACATCATGCTAAAAAGCTTCTGTAAAGCAAAGGACACTATCAGCAGAGGAAAAAGGCATTCTACAGTATGGTAGAATATGTTTGTAAGTGACATATCTGACAAGGGGTTAATATCCAAAATGCACAAAGAACTCACATGCCTCAACACTCAAAAGGCAAATAACCCTGTTGAAAAATGTGTGGAGGATATGAAAGATTCTTCTCCAAAGAAGAAATTCAGATGGCCAACAGGCACATGAAAAGATGTTCCACATTGCTAATTATCAGGGAAATGCAAGTTAAAACCACAGTTGGGTATCTCCTCCCATCAGTTAGGATGGCCAACATAGAAAAGACTAGAGACAACAAATGCTGACGAGGATGCAGAGAACCCTCCTTCATTGCTGGTGGAAATGTGAACCAGTTCAACCATTGTGGAAAGCATTATGGAGGTTCCTCAAAAAACTAAAAATTGAAATACTGTTTGACCCAGGAATTACACTCCTAGGAATTTACCCAAACAACTTCTCAGAATCTAAAAGACATATGCACCCCTATGTTAATTGCAGCACTATTTACAATAGCCAAGATATTGAAGCAACCTAAGTGTCCATCAGTAGATGAATGTATAAAAGAAGATGTGGTACATATACAAATTGGAATATTATTCAGCCATAATAAAGAAAAAAATTCTACCATTTGCAACAACATGGATGGAGCAAGAGGGTCTTATGCTCATTGAAAAGGTCAGGCAGAGAAAGACAAATACTCAATGATTTCCCTCATTTGTGGAGTATAACAACAAAGCAAAACTGAAGGAACAAACAGTATCAGACTCACAATCTCCAAGAAGGGACTAGCAGTTACCAAAGAGGGCAGGTGGATTGGGAGGGAGGAGGGGATTGAGGGGTATTATGATTAGTACACATGGTGTGGGAGGGCTCATGGTGAAGACAGTGTAGCATAGAGAAGACATGTAGTGACACTGTGGCATCTTACTATACTAATGGACAGTGACTGCAAAGGGTTATGGAGGGGACCCATTAATATGAGTGGATGTAGTAACCACACTGTTTTTCATGTGAAACCTTCATAAAGGTGTATATTAATGATACCTTAATAAAAAAAAGAATATCACAAAAAAAGTTGAGAATGCAGTATAACTTTCTACTTTGCAATATCCACTCAGTTTTTATGTCTCTTCTATGTACCATTTAATTAAACAAGGAAAAATAAATTCTTCTAGGATTCAAGATGGCAGTGTGAGAGGTAACATGGAGAACTCCTCCCAAAACCAAAAATAGTACAAAAATATAGTTAATTATTACAACTAACCCTAAAAGAACAAGAAGAAAGAAGGCTGAACCAGATTTTAAACAGACATCACGAACAGAGCAGACCTCATGAAACGATATGGTGGAACACAGGCCCTTCCCCACTCCAGCTCACCAGTGGGAGGAAGAGAAAAAGAGCAGGGAGGGGGTGAAACCCTGGGACTGCTGAACACCCAGCCCTAGAGATCTGCTTTGTGAGCAGAAGGTTATATTGTGTGGTGCTCTGGGCATTGAGGAGCTCAAACGGGTGGAGGGCCTGGGAGACTGACATTCCAGCCATTTGTGGAAGAGGGGATACACACCCATCCGCTCTGTGTCAGAAAAGGGTGGGTGGTCTGAGAGGCTTTCAAGCAGTGAGAGGGCTGCTGAAGGAGTGGGGTTTGCACGCAGTTGCTGCACAGGAGAAGGGAGAGCTGGACAAGGTCGTCTGGGTGCACTCAGCCCAGCTGGTTGGGAACTTTGAGGAGCTTCAGGTGCTACATCCCCCTGGCTGTCTACTCAACTCTGAGGCCCACAACTGTGACACACAGTCTGCCGAGCCTTCCTACTGGCGTGCAGGCAACTTCTCACAAACCGGCAGTCACTGCACTGGCATCAGGCCAGCCAGAGGGAGGCCCCGCCTACAACAACTAGAGACTCAAACTACAGAGGCTTACACATGTGTGCCTGGCCTACTTGCTTTGACACGGCTGACAGGCATCGCAGAAGGGAGTCAGGAAACAGATCTTTCCTCCTCAAAGGCAACAGCGTTGCTCCCCTACGACTGGCAATCTCACTCTAGGGGCTGAGCATCTCCAGAGACTGGAGTTTCTGCCCACTGGTGGGCATCACACAGAAATATGAAATGACAAAAGAACATGGTTCAGACCAAAATCTCACAAACCCAACAAAAAGGTCCAAGCGAAACTGAATTCACCAATCTCCTGAGAGTTCAAAATAAAAATTATAAACATGCTTATGGAGGTACAGAAAGATATGCAAGAACTCAGGAATGAATTTAAGTTGGAGATTCAATCATTAAGAAATTCCATATCTGAAATGAAACATACAATGGAGGAATTTCAAAGCAGATTAGATGTAGTAGAAAAAACTGTAAATGGAATAGAAATTAGAGAAGAGGAATACAAAGAAGCTGAGGCAGAGAAAGAAAAAAGAATCTCTAAAAATGAAAGAAAATTGAGAGAAATGCATGACAAATCCAAACTGAACAATATCCACATTATAGGAATACCAGAAAAAGACGAGAGAGAAAAAGGGATAGAAAGGGTCATTGAGGAGGTAATTGTTAAAAACTTCCCCAAACAGGGGAAGGAGATAGTCTCTCAAGCCAAGGAGGTGCACAGATACCACAACACAAGAGACCCAAGGAAGACAACATCAAGACATATAATAATTAAAATGGCAAAGATCAAGTATAAAGATAGACATTTAAAAGCAGCTAGAGAGAAAAAAGATCACATAAAAAGGAAAACCCATCAGGCTATCATCAGACTTCTCAACAGAAACCTTACAGGCCAGAAGGGAGTGGCATGATATATTTAATGCAATTAAGCAAAAAGGATTGAACCAAGAATACTTAACCAGCAAGGTTATCATTTAAATTATATGGAGGGATTAAACAATTTTCGGATAAGCAAAAGCTGAGAGAATTTACCACCCACAAACCACCTCTATAGTGCATTTTGGAGGGACTCCAATAGATGGACATATTCCTAAGGTTAATAGGTGTCACCCAAGGGCTAGACACAGAGTACAGAATATGATTCATAACATACAAAGAATGGAGCTGGAAGAAAAAGGAGGAAAAAAAAGAACCTTAAGGTTGTGTTTGTAATAGTATACGAAGTGAGTTAAATTAGACTGTTAGATAGTAAGGGAATTACCCTTGAACCTTTGGTAACCACGAATCTCAAGGCTGCAATGGCAATAAGTACATACATACCAATAATCACCCTAAATGTAAATGGACTGGATGCACCAATCAAAAGATATAAAGTTACTGAATGGATAAAAAAACAAGACCTACCTATATGCTGCCTACAAGAGATTCAATACAAACCCAAAGACATACACAGACTGAAAGTAAAAAGATGAAAAAAGATATTTTATACAAATAATAGTGAGGAAAAAGCAAGAGTTGCAGTACTTGTATCAGACAAAATAGACTTCAAAACAAAGAAATTCAAAAGAGACAAAGAAGGACATTACATAATGATAAAAGGGTCAGTCCAACAAGAGGATATAACTATTATAAACACCTTTGCACCCAACACAGGATCACCTACCTATGAGAAACAAATACGAACAAAATTAAAGGCGGAAATAGAATGCAATGCATCCATTTCAGGAGACTTCAACACACCATGCACTCTAAAGGACAGATCAACCAGACAGAAAATAAAGAGCCAGAGGCACTAAACAACATATTAGAACAGATGGACCAAACGGACAACTACAGAACACTCCATCCAAAAGCAACAGGATACACATTCTTCTCAACTGCACATGGGACATTGTCAAGAATAGATCATATACTAGGCCAGAAAAAGAACCTCAGTGAATTCAAAAATATTGAAATTGTACCAACCAGCTTCTCAGATCACAAAGGTATGAAACTAAAAATAAAGTACACAAAGAAAACAAAAAAGCCCACAAACACATGGAGGCTTAGTAACATGCTCTGAAATAATCAATAGATCAATGACCAAATAAAAACAGAGATCAAGCAATATATGGAGACAAATGACAACAATAATTCAACACTGCAAAATCTCTGGGATGCAGCGAAGGCAGTGCCAAGAGGGAAATATATTGCAATACAGACCTACCTCAGGAAAGAAGAACAATCCCAAAGGAACAGTCTAAATTCATAATTAATGAAAGAAGAAAAGGAAGAACAAATGAGGCGCAAATTCAGTAGAAGGAGGGACATAATAAAGATTAAGGCAGTAATAAATAAAATTGAGAAGAATAAAACAATACAAAGAATCAATGAAAGCAGGAGCTCATTCTTTGAGAAAATAAACAAAACAGATAAACCTCTAGCCAGATTTATCAAGAAAAAAGAGTCTAAACACATAAACAGAATCAGAAATAAGAAAGGAAAAATCACTACGGACACCACAGAAATACAAAGAATTATTAGAGAATACTATGAAAAATGATATGGTAACAAACTGGATAACCTAGAAGAAACAGACAACTTTCTAGAAAAATACAACCTTCCAAGGCTGACCCAGGAAGAAACAGAAAATCTGAATAGACCAATTACCAGCAAAGAAATTGAATTGGTAATCAAAAACCTACCTAAGAACAAAACATCAGCACCAGATGGTTTAACTCCTGAATTTTATCAAACATTTAGTGAAGACCTAATACTGATCCTCCTTAAAGTTTTCCAAAAAGTAGAAGAGGAGGGAATACTCTCAAACTCATTATACAAGGCCAACATCACTCTAAGACCAAAACCAGGCAAAGACACCAAAAAAAAAGAAAATTACACACCAATATCCCTGAAAACGTAGATGCAAAAATACTCAACAAAATATTAGTAAACTGAATTCAAAAATACATTAAAAAAATCATCCATTATGATCAAGTGGGGTACATCCCAGTGATGCAAGGAAGTACAATATTCAAAAATGCATCAACATCATCCACTACATCAATAAAAAGGACAAAAACCACATGATCATCTACATAGATGCTAAAAAAGCATTCGACAAAATTAAATGTCCATTCATGATAAAACTCTCAACAAAATGGGTATAGACGGCAAGTACCTCAACATAATAAAGGCCATATATGACACACCCACAGCCAACATCATACTTAACAGCGAGAAGCTGAAAGCTTTTCCTTTAAGATTGGGAACAATACAAGGATTTCCATTATCCCCACTTTTATTGAAAATAGTTCTGGTGGTCCTAGCCATGGCAATCAGACAACACAAAGAAGTAAAAACATCCAGACTGGTAAGGAAATAGTCAAACTTCCTCTTTTGCAGATGACATGATATTGTACATAAAAAACCCTAAAGACTCCACTCCAAAACTACTAGATCTAATATCGGAATTCAGTAAGTTGCGGGATACAAAATTAATACACAGAAATCTGTTGCAATCCTATACACTCACGATGAACTAGCAGAAAAAGAAATCAGGAAAACAATTCCATTCACAGTTTCATCAAAAAGTATAAAATACCTAGGAATAAACATAACAAAGGAAATGAAAGACCTATACCCTCAAAATAACAAGACACTCCCAAGAGAAATTAAAGGCGACACTAATAAATGGAAATTCATCCCATGATCTTGGCTTGGAATAATTAATATTGTCAAAATGGCCATCCTGCCTAAAGCAATCTACAGATTCAATGCAATCCCTATCAAAATACCAACAGCATTCTTCAATGAACTAGAGCAAATAGTTCTAAAATTCATATGGAATGACAAAAGACCCCAAATAGCCAAAGCAAGGAAGAATAAAGCAGGGGGAATTATGCTCCCTGAGTTCAAGCTCTACTACAAAGCCACAGTAATCAAGACAAATTTGTACTGGCACAAGAAAAGACCCATAGACCAATAGAACAGACTAGAGAGTCCAGATACAAACCCAAGCATATATGGTCAATTAATATACAACAAAGGAGCCATGGATATATAATGGGGAAATAACAGCTTCTTCAACTGCTGGTGTTGGCAAAACAGGACAGCTACATGTAAGAGAATGAAACTGGATTATTTTCTAACCCCATACACAAAAGTAAACTCAAAATGGATGAAAGACCTGAATGTAAGTCATAAAGTGATAAAATTCTTAGAAAAAATATGGCCAAAAATCTCTTGGACATAAACATAGGCAACTTCTTCATGAAAATATCCCCCTGGGCAAGGGAAAAAAAGCAAAAATGAACAAGTGGGACTATATCAAACTAAAAGCTTTAGTACAGCAAAGGACACCATCAACAGAACAAAAAGACATCCTACAGTATGGCAGAATATATTGATAAATGACATATCTGATAAGGGGTTGACATGCAAATTATACAAAGAGCTCACACACCTCAACAAACAAAAAGCAAATAAGCCAATAAAAAAATGGGCAGAGGAGCTGAGCAGACACTTCTCCAAAGAGGAAATTCAGATGGCCAACAGACACATGAAAAGATGCTCCACATCCCTAATCATCAGAGAAATGCAAATTAAAACCAGAATGAGCTATCACCTCACACTAGTTAGGGTGGCCACCATCCAAAAAACAAACAACAACAAGTGTTGGTGAGGATGTGGAGAAAGGGGAGCCCTCCTACACTGCTGGTGGGAATGTAAACTAGTTTAACCATGGGGGAAAGCCATATGGAAGTTCCTCAAAAAACTCAAAATAGAAATACCATTTGACCCAGGAATTCCACTCCTTAGAATTTACCCTAAGAATGCCTCAGCGCAGGTTGAAAAAGACATATTCACCCCCATGTTTATTGCAGCACTATTTACAATAGCCAAGAAATGGAAACAACATAAGTGTCCATCAGTAGATGAATGGATAAGAAGAAGTGGTACATATACACAATGGAATATTACTCAGCCATAAGAAGAAAACAAATCCTACCATTTGCAACAACATGGATGGAACTAGAGGGTATTATATTCAATGAAATAAGCCAG
Source organism: Smutsia gigantea (assembly GCA_032199065.1). Classification (NCBI taxonomy): domain Eukaryota; kingdom Metazoa; phylum Chordata; class Mammalia; order Pholidota; family Manidae; genus Smutsia; species Smutsia gigantea. The sequence continues at coordinate 832,013 of JAVSCE010018297.1, forward strand.
GCAGAGAAACACAAGTATCAAATGATTTCACTTATCTGTGGAGTATAAGAACAAAGGAAAACCTAAAGGTAAAAAACAGCAGCAGACTCACAGAACCCAAGAATGGACTAACAGTTACCAAAGGGAAATGGACTGGGGAGGATGGGTGGGAAGGGTGGGATAAGGCGAGATAAGGTTGGAAAAGGGGCATTACGATTAGCACACGTAATGCAGTGGCGGGGACATAGGAAAGGCAGTACTTATAGAGAAGACAACTAATGATTCTATAACATCTTACTACACTGATGGACAGTGACTATAGTGGGGTATGTGTCGGGGGGACTTGATAATAGGAGGTCTAGTAACCATAATGTTGTTCAAGTGATTGTACAGTAATGATACCAAAAAAAAGTATAAAGGCATAAGTTATGTAAGAAATGAATAAAGATTATTCTGAGTAAAAAATAAAATGAAATGAAATAAAAGGTAATGAAAAAATATAAGTTCTTCCAAAAATATGGTTGCCCCCTCTAGAGAAGAGATTAAAAGACCCATTAAGGAAGTCCAGTCCCTTTGGATATGCCTCCTAAAGTTTTCATATTAATCAGAATATGATACTAAGTTGTAAAGTGATACTGCACATTAGTCTAAAATTCACCTGCTCTTAAAATTCCCATGTTATGTTCAAATATGTCACCTAATGTAGATGAAAAGAGTTATACATTGAGGAACACATGATAGTATAGCCCATAAAATAAAATGTAGGGGTATGAAAAGACAAGTAAGTCCTTCCCATTATCAAGTATGTTGAAACAATCTCTTTAGGGGAATAATTTTAAAACATTCTTTATATTATTACTGTTTTTTAAATTGCTCACATTCAATTAGAAGTATCAGACTCAGTGCCTTAGAAGAATCTCCTTTGTATCTTACTTTTTCCAACTTCTAAACTATTATTGACATATATGCAACTAGCATTACACAACACTCTTACTGAAAAGATTATGCTTGATTCTAGCCATTGGTTTATTTTCTCTTACCTCTCACATTCTCTAACTATATATTGACTGAAACACCAAGTGAAAGTGATATTCTGATATTTTCATTTCCAGTTATGTTATCTGGAAAATGGGGGTATGGAGAGAAAATGGAAAGCATACAAAATAAATCCTGGATTCAATTTTACTAGCAAACCAGAAATTCTTGTTGGTTTTACATTTGTGAATTTAAATCCAATTGGAAAACATACATCAAGAGTTTTATTTGTCACTATGTCCCTTACACACAGAAAAAAAAATACTATGTACATCACGCGTAAAACTTTCGTACAGGTGAGATTAGGCTATGGTATTTTAAACACTTTTATCATCTTGCAAGATTTGGAATGTGTATTTGCATCATGTCCAATTGTACAAGTGTTTTAGATGTTTCTTTCCTTCATGTCCTAAACGACATATTTCTTTTATCAAGATGTAACTGATATACAGCATTCTATCAGCTTTCATGTGTATGGTATAATGATTCAGTATATTTGGCAATGATCAACAAAATAAGTCTAGTTAACACCCATTACCACAAATTGTCACAATTTTTTCTTGTGATGAATCTTTAAAATCTACTCCGTTATCAATTTTTAAATATATAACAGAGTATTATTAACTATAGTCATCATGGTGCACATTATATCCCCAGGGCTTATGACTAGAAGTTAGTACCTTTCAACCACTTTGCCCACCCCAGCTCCCACTTCTGTCAACCATCAATCTAGTCTCTGTAGCTATAGTTCAGAATCCATATTTTTTAAAACTTTCAATTCCCTCTTTTTCTTTGGTAAAATTCTTTATCCTCCAATTCTGCATTTTAAACACTCTCAAATATAATACAATATTGGTCTTCTCTTAGGGCAGGTGTAGCAAACCATTTTAAATGAGTAATTTCTCAGTTATGCTTTTGCATTACATTTATTTCCCATCTTTTTCTCTTGTCTTTTTGTGTCTAAGACCTCAAAGGATCCTGAGGGTTTTTTTTGAGCCCAGAGTTACAATAGCTACTATTGCTGTCTCCTGCATTAGAATTTCCTAGACCCATGAATCTGCTGTCCAGGGAAGAATTTCCCCTTACTTCATCCTCTATATCCTGCACTTAAACTACCATTCCAGAGTTCCTGACTACGATGACCCACTAGGCACCAATAGGCTCTCGTCATGTTACCAGCGTTTGCCACTCTTCAGCTCTGAGTAAGATGATGCTGCACGTGAAACACTCCTTTCTTTTTTCAGTTTTTATTAGCAGTTTATTACATAGAGTATCCTGTATCTGCTCATTGCTTGCTATTTCATACCTGCTGGCATAAGAGTTGGTGTTTTGAATGGCTCACCCTACTTCTTAAAATCATGACATGCTGTCTCTGTGCAACAGTTTGAACTAGTGCACCTTTCTTCCTTCTCCCTCCTCCTCCTCTCCCTTCTTTCTCATTCTTCTTATCTCTTTTCTTACTTCTACTGAAAACTAGACACACTGAGCACATAGAAAACATACTGTCTACTGTAAAAGGTAGTCTAAAGCCATAATTGAGAAATAAAAAAGTTAAGATAAAAGCTATCTAAGCTGTTAGAGAAAACTAACATCTCAATCATAAGACCCCTATAAAGCAAGATTTTGCCAGTTTTGTTCTGTTTTATTATTTCAACAAAAGTTTTCTAATTCCTAATTCATTTATGTCTTCCCACCCAAATGAATGTGTCTTAATCTATTACAGATTTCAAGGGATCTTCCTTTATTCAAAATATCAATCTTTGAAACATAATATCTCTGATGTATCAGTTTTTATGATATAATTCCCTTTTCTATAATACAAGTAATATGAACTAGAATGTTAACATTTAAAATATCAATAAAAGTAAGTGATTACAACTAGGACATAACTGATAGCTAATTAGAAACATTTCTATTATATCATACCACTACAAATATTTCATTTACAAGATATTAAACTATAGGTGAATTTTAGAAACTGTCATTATATCTACAAAACAATTTAAAGTGCAATATTATCTATTGCCTTCTTAAGACAACCTTCTTGTTTATTTATTTCTTTAATAGTGTAGAGTTTTACCTTTTAATATTTATGTATGTTTTCTTTTTCTATTGGTCAGAGTTCCATTTTAATAATATAAAGTGTTTTTTTTCAAAAATTATACTGAAACAATAACAGATGGCGGTTTTGGATGGAAAACATGAAAGACAGGTTAAGAGTCAGGGATGATAGAGCAAACAGCTCAAATGATTATTTAACATGAGGTAGAAGTGTAGGAGAGAGAAACTGGCATAGAAGTAATGTCTGAGGAAATAATAACAAAATTTTTTAGAACTCCAATCCACAGTTCAGAGAAGCATATTAAAAACAAATTGCATTAATTAAAAAAACTTCACTTAGTCTTATCATTGTGAAACTAAAAAGGACAAAGGCAAAGAGAATATTTTAAAATCACTCAGAGATATTAGAGAGTTTCCCAACATAGGTAAGTGATTAAGTGATTCCCAAGAAAGATAACAACATAGAAAAGCTGAAGAAAAAGAAATAATATTTTTAAATAACTTGAAAATATCAACTAATTTAGAATCAAAAAAATATCTTTTGAGAATGAGGCAAAATAAAGTTATTTCAAACACAAACTCATCAACTACAAAAATAACTGAGAGAATGTCTATTAAAGCACATTATAAAGGATGAACTTGAGGCAGAAGAATATTCTAAATGTATGGCCTAAGGATATGGAAAACAAAAAAAGTAAAATAAGAAGAATATAGGTTAAGTGAGGTTTGTACTGACTGTATAGATTCAATAAGAAAAGCGATTTGTTAACACTAAAGAATAGAGTTGACTGGAAAATATTAATTCCAAGCCTACTAAATAGGTAAGGTCCATTGGTAAAGACCAGGTTTTTAACTGGGACCACAAGCTCCTACCTTTCCTAGGAAGAGAACTAAATTTCCTTCATAGGCACTAAAATTCATCTTTGACTCTTCTCAATCCCTGATTAGGTTACACAGAACTTTGACTGCAAGCTCCTTTAGCCTAGATGCCTGTGAGAGGCAAATAAAAACTTTCTGTAGGCTTAGGGTTAAGCAGAACTTTAATTTATCTTTAGAATTTGTCTTTTCAGTTTGTCTATTCAATGAACAGTAGATCAAAAATAACCAAGCATATGAAAAGACAAGACCTAATTTAGAACCAAAAGAGGCAACAGACAAGAGAGGCCAACAAGGAATGCATTTTCCAACACAGGCCTTAAAACAACTGATTTGATTATGAAAAATGTACTATGAAATTATATGCAAAACTGGATAATTTCAGAAGAAATAGGGAGTTTATAAAAAAGTACAAAAAGTAAACTGGAGAAATGAAAAATGCTGTAGGTGGTATTGAGAGCTCAGTTGATAAGTTTAATAATAGATTAGATGAAATTGAAATGTTGATCAGTAAATAGAAACATAGATCAAATATCCATACTGAAGCAAGGAGAGAAATGTTAAAAAATATATCAAAGGTCATTGCTAAAAACAGAACAAGATAAATGGAGTGTGTTGAAAAGACATAATATATGTACAATTTTAAATCCCAGAAAAATATCAGTAAGGAAATGGAACAGAAACAATATTTGAAAACTTAATGGTTGAGAATTTTCTATAAAATGTCAAACTATAGAGTTAAGAATTTCTTGAACCCCAAGCACAATAAATACAAATAAAGGGAACTAACTCATCAGTTACTCAGAATAAAGTCTAAAAGAAAAATCTTAAAAGTATTGAAAGAAAAAATAAAACTGAAACTTATTTTACCAAAAGTGATAGACGTCAGAGGTGGAATGATGCTGTGGAATGTAGAATAATGACTTTTCCAAAAATGTTCAAGTTCTAATCTGTGAATATATTAAATGACATGGTAAAGAGGAATTAAAGTTACAGAAGGAATTATTATTGCTTATCAGATGACCTAAAAATAGGGAGATTGCCTGAATTATGTACAGAGGCCCAATGTAATGATAAGGAGGATCTTTAAATCTTCCCAATAAGTGAATTATAAAAAAATGTATAAGATCCATCATGATAATGTCATAGAATGAACCTAGTAGAATTTAAATGTGTATTTTTCCCACAAATCTAAAGATACAAACAGGGGACATAAAGATAATTTTATATTTGTATTGATATTGTAATATGATATCATATTCTAATAAGGAAAAAAATATTTTTTTATATTTTAAATATTAAAAATAAAATATTTAAGCATTTAATGTATTTTGTAAACATTTACATGTAATATATATATTTTATATATATTCTTATATATTACTTATATATAATGTGTATTATATATAATAAAAGTGTGTATATTAAAATATATAATTTGCATATCATTTATATTGTATAATAAATATAAAGTTATTATAAATATGTTAAACAAAAAATTCTTCTTCAGTAATAGAACCTTTCAAGTTTGTTCATGCTGGGAATCACCAAACATTATTTGGACTTTATTTGGTTCTGATAGCTATGATTTTTTTGTGTGAGAAATGGTAGGAGAAATATTGAGTCATGAGTAAACTACTTTATATTCCCTTGTAATTGAAACACAGGATTTAAAGTTGTTGAAGGAAAATGACAGGAAATTGAATTTATTTGGTAAATAAAATTTCTCCATCTTTGAGGCATTCTCCTGTGAGTTTCATGAATTGGATATTTTATGAATAGAATGTGCACAGATTAGAATAAATGCAAAATGTAGTCAGTAAAACTAATAATAACAAAATTTTTTTCTGACTATGGTGTATAATCAATAGATTTCTAAATCGTGTAGTGAGCCAAATGATCTAAGTCCAGAGGCTGTTAATGGGTTACAAATCACACAGATTTAGAAGACCCACAGACTAACTTCAGTGTATTATGGTAAGTTAGTTTCATTGTCTTTAATATTGTATGCATTCTTATGACCGGAAGGATATTAGGTGAAATTAATTATCATTTTTTCTTATAGGAATATATACTTCAATTTTAGTACTTGCTTAAATAAAACTTAAAACAATAAAAATCTGCTTTAATTTAGTAATTCATTTTCCTAACCAAAATAGAAAATAATACAAACTTTCAGAAGGTAAGAATATTTCAAGTTATTCACTAGAGAGCAGTGCCTTTTTCTTTAACTTCTACTGATATTATATGGTTACGTTCATTACCCAATTTCCTCTATCCTCTTGTTCCATGATTTAAGCCTACCATTTACCAAGTATACAATACAATACTTTCATACTACTTTATTTTAATCTAAATATGACAAAAGCTTAACTTGGCAATTCTCATTTTCCAGAGAATTGTCTACACCCACCCCCCAAACTCCTAGCTCCAATTACTCTCCATCTGTCTCCTCTGTATGGTAACTTAAGAGTTTTATTGTGAAGTTATTTAGTATATCAACAACTGAACTTCAATTTTTTTAAAAACCTCATCGTCTATCCATGCAACCCACTACTGGACTTAGTACAAAGTAAGCACTCAAGGTGCATTCAGGTATAGATCAATCCTGGCAAGACTATATGAAGGACTTAGGACATCAGATTTTGGAGGGGAAAGTATCCTGGGGAGAAACCTACTTTGGGAAACTGGCTTTTGGTGATCAATTAACTCTCTGTGAGATAGCCCCATTCCCATCTGTGCCTCAAATTTAGTAAAATGAGAAGCCTAATTTATGACCCTTCCAGATAAGATATTTTCTTTGTTAAGAAAGTAATAAATATATTTTGAAAAATATGAAGAAACATAAAAAGACAAAGAATAATCAATAATTTTAACAGCCAAAGAGAATAAATGTTATCTTTTTGGTCATTTGTATTTGAAAAATGTGACAATTCTCTCAATATCATTTTTAATGCATCTCCTTTTAAATTAATAATTCAAAAGAAAGCATCAATATCTTTTGAACACATTTTAATGGTTGCAGAATATTTCATTATGTACTTGTCAAATAATTTATCTATAAATTTCCTCATATAATTTTCATATTAATAATGTGGAGATGAGAATAATTGTTTCCTAAATCTTTGCAGTGAAATTATTTTCTCAGGTTATAGTCATAGATATGTTTCTTACTATATATTACTGTTTTTGATGAATTAATAAAATCAAATGACAAAGTATGGTGATGGCAATCTGAAACCACAATTTCAAACACTGAATATTATTTTCACCTTAACAAATTACACAATTTAATAAATTAAAAAATTGCTTCTCATTATTCTATTTTGTCATTTTTGATTAGTAGGTAAATAATAAGTTGAATAAAATTTTACATCTTTCTAGTTATTTTATTTCTTTTCCAGTTAATTGTTCTTGCCCATTGTCCAGTTACTCTCTGGAATTGTTTATATTTTTTATTCCTCCTTAAAATCATGATTTACAACTAATATACTAACAAATTTGAATAATTTATTACAAATTTTTCTTATTCCCCTTTAGTATTTTTATGATACATAGCTTTGTTATACAGTCTTAAATTTATATTGTCTAATCCACTGTATTAAGCACTTACATAGATTATACATATAAAACTCTTAAAATATAAATTTCCCTATATCCTATATCTTTGCTGAAGGACTTTGCATTTAATATACACGTTTAAATTAGTGGGCAAAATTGACTTTTTTGTTTTTTTCTCTAATTTTTTTTCAAACAAACAAAAACTCATATAACAGCAGCAACAGAGAAGTGTGATCACCTGCTTGAAAGGAGTAGTCGCTATTTTGAGTAACAGGTGGTTATGTGACTGGGATGGAAAGAAGCTTAATTTTATTTAAATGCAACAAAACAATGTAGGCTCTCCCTTATTATTTCTCATTAATAAGAAGCAAAGGAAGGAGAAAAGAATCAGACTATATGGGCCTCCTTGGTATGGAGAGCTGAATCTAGTTGCATAATATCCTAGCAAAGGTTCATTGAAAACACTGACTTAACTTAAAATAATCCTTTATACTTAGCCTGTAATGCTTATTTAACAACAGACTAAAAAATAAATTTATTTTCCTTCATGTTTTTGAAATTTGAGCGAGAGTATAAACTTACCTGTAAGCTATTTACATGAATGGAGACATCATAAATAGCTTAAAACTTAAATTAAGCCATCAAACTTCTAAATAAAATATATCCTAATGTCAAACCTTGACAAATTATCTTCATGATGATCCGAATGACAGAGTTAAAATGTAAAAATCTCTATTCCTCATATATCCAAGTCGGAAAATGGCAGCAGGACGGACAATTGGTTGTTGCCTCCGGGATCCTAGCCCATGAGCCTCATCTCTTCTTTTGCCATCCCATAGGGGCATGTGGTCAAACCAGTTCAAGAAATGCTCTGTCCATGTCCCACTCTTGTTAAAAAGCCACCATCTGACTACTCCTTTAGATACATAAATAGCAGTATTGTCTGCTTTTGGAAAGAAGGAATTAAGGAATAAGCCAGCACAGGAAGCAGAAGCAGGCTCAGGGTCTTTTGAGGAAAGTGTCAGGTACCCTTGACATGGTCTAGAAGGAAGCGGTTTGTGTTTTTGATAGAAATCTCCCCTTTGCCCAGTAACCCCTAACCCCATGGAAAAGGTTCAGCCACAGGTCAAGAGCAAGCCTCCTTTTTAAAATTCAAGATGCTCTTAAGTGTAGATCTCTGTGCTTTGTAACCTCCTACTTGGGTCTAACCTTTGCCCAAGATGAGACAGACTGGAAATGGAAAAATGAAAGGCATGAGGAAGAAAACACTAGGAAACTGCTTAAATTATTCTTTTTACTGGTTGTTTTGGAATTATTGTGGTCTAAATGACATGTCATTTAGAACTAAATGATGGAAATATATTTAAGAGAAACATATGCATAAAGTGCTTTAGAAACATGACTGATGTTACTACACAACAGTAATATCCAACTTCAAACACTAGCAGCACTATCCCACTGATTAGCTTAGATTTTAAGTAGTGACTTACATTCATTAGCATTCTATTATTCCAGTATTATCATTTCATGCATAGCAGTTTCAAAGCAACAGTTTGTGACAATATAAGGAATGGAATGTTTTAACAAGTGATGATTTTTTTCCTGCTGGTTTTCACAGATAAACTCTGCGTATATTCAGAAATCTTTGAAAATGACAAGTCTATAATTTGGTAATTTGGTTTATAATACAAATTATGAAGCAAGCACAAAACAAGATGTATCTCCTACTTAGTTTCTTGAGTTACAAATTTTTTCTATTCTATTATGCTGATTGGAGCTGATATTTCAAATAGTTGCTCTGACAGGCAAAAGAAGTGAATGATAAAACAAACATGGTACACCCATGCAATAGAATACTACACAGCAATAAAAAGGAATAAATTACTGATATGTGCAAAGACATGGAAAGATATCAAAAACATTGTGTTGAGAAATAAAAAAGCCAAATACAAAAGGGTACATAGCATATGATTCTATCAATATGAAATTCCAGAAAAATCAAGTTTAACATACTGTTGGAAAGCAGACTAGTGGTTCCCACGACACAAGGATTGACTTGGAAAGGTATAGAGAAACAAAATATATAGGTAGAGTGTTGGTAATACAGATGAATATATTTGCTGAGTCTTATTTAATAATATATATAAAAGGGTGCATTTAATGATGTCAATTATACAAATATTATTTAAATATTAGCATTCAGGTAGGCTTAGTACCTATACATAATTATGGGGCAGAATCAATCATTCCCCATTTTTAACTTTCTCAGTATTCTCCATCTTGATCCCTTCAGCCATTTAGAGTCACTCATTTGTTATGTGAAATCTATCATCAACCACAAAGAAAGAATCAAGAAATCCAAACATATAAAAACCATTCTATACTTTTTTTAAATAATTTATTTTGGTATTATTCTACAATTACATGTGCACTTTTATGGTTATTAAACTACCCCTTTATCAGGTCCACCCCACCAAACCCAATACAGTCACTGCCCATCAGCTTAGTGAGATGCTAGAGAATCACTACTTGTCTTCTGTGAGTTGTACAGCCCTCCCCATGACACCCCTCAACATTACATCTGCTAATCGTAATGCCCCTTTCTCACTCTTATCCCTCCCTTCCCACCCATTTTCCCCAGTCCCTTTCACTTTGGTAACTATTAGTCCACTCTTGGGCTCTGTGATTCTGCTGCTGTTTTGTTACTTCAGTTTTCTTCTTTGTTCTTATACACCACATATGAGTGAAATCATTTGATACTTGTCTTTTTCAGTTTGGCTTAATTTACTGAGCATAATACCTCTAGCTCCATCCATGTTGTTGCAAATGGTAGAATTTGTTTTCTTCTTATGGCTGAATAATATTCCATTGTGTATATGTACCACTTCTTCTTTACCCATTCATCTACTGATGGACACTTAGGTTGCTTCCATATCTTGGCTATTGTAAATAGTGCTACAGTAAACATAGGGGTGCACCTGTCTTTTTCAAACTGGGCTGAGGCAGTCTTAGGGGAAATTCCTAGGAGTGGTATTCCTGGGTCAAATGGTATTTCTATTTTGAGTTTTTTGAGGAACCTCCATACTGCTTTAAACAATGGCTGAACTAATTTGCATTCCCACCAGAAGTGTAGGAGGGTTCCCTTTTCTCCACATCCTCGCCAACATTTTTTGTTGTTTGTGTTTTGGATGTTGGCCATCCTCACTGGTGTGAGGTGATTTCTCATTGTGGTTTTAATCTGTATTTCTCTGATAATTAGCGATGTGGAGCATCTTTTCATGTGCCTGTTGGCCATCTGAATTTCTTCTTTAGACAAGTGTCTATTCATGTCCTCTGCCCATTTCTTAATTGGACTATTTGCTTTTTGTTTGTTAAGGTGCGTGAGTTCTTTATATATTTTGGATGTCAACCCCTTATCAGATACATCATTTATGAATATATTCTCCCATACTGTAGGATGTCTTTTTGTTCTACTGATGGTGTCCTTTGCTGTACAGAAGTTTTTCATCCTGATATAGTCCAACTTGTTCATTTTTGCTTTTGTTTACCTTGCCCGGGGAGATATGTTCATGAAGAATTTGGTCATGTTTATTTCCAAGAGATTTTTGCCTATGTTTTTGTCTAAGAGTTTTATGGTTTCATGACTTACATTCAGATCTTTGATCCACCTTGAGTTTACCTTCGTGTATGGGGCTAGACAGTAGTCCAGCTTCATTGTCTTACATGTAGCTGTCCAGTTTTTCCAACACCAGCTGCTGAAGAGGCTGTCATCTCCCCATTGTATATCCAAGAATCCTTTATCAAATATTAATTGACTGTATATGTTTGGGTTAATGTTTGGATTTTCTATTCTGTTCCACTGAGTCTGTGGGTCTGTTTTTGTGCCAATACCAAATTGTCTTGATTACTGTGGCTTTGTAGTAGAGCTTGAAGTCAGGGAGTGTAATTCCCCCTGTTTTATTCCTCCTTCTCAGGATTGCTTTGGCTATTCGGGGTCTTTTGTGGTTCCATATGAATTTTAGAATTATTTTTTCCAGTTCATTGAAGAAAGCTGTTGGTAGTTTGATAGGGATTGCGTTGAATATGTAGATTGCTTTAGGTAGTACAGCCATTTTGACAATATTTATTCTTCCTAGCCAAGAGCATGGGATGAATTTCCATTTGTTAGTGTCCTCATTAATTTCTCTTAGGAGTGTCTTGAAGTTTTCAGAGTACAGGTCTTTCACTTCCTTCGTTAGGTTCATTCCTAGGTATTTTATTCTTTTTGATGCAATTGTGAATGGAACTGTTTTTCTGATTTCTCTTTCTGTTAGTTCATCATTAGTGTATAGGAAAGCAACAGATTTCTGTGTGTTAATTATCTATACTGCAACTTTGCTGAATTCAGATATTGGTTCTAGTAGTTTTGGAGTAGAGTATTTAGGGTTTTATATGTACAGCATCATGTCATCTGCAAATAGTGACAATTTGACTTCTTCTTTATCAGTCTGGAGGCCTTGTATGTCTTTGTTTGTCTGACTGCCATGGTTAGGACCACAGTACTATTTTGAATAACAGTGGAGAAAGTGGGCATCCCTGTCTTGTTACCGATCTTAGACAAAAAGCTTTCAGCTTCTCGCTGTTAAGTATGATGTTAGCTGTGGGTTTGACATATATGGCCTTTATGATGTTGAGGTACTTGCCGTCTATACCCATTGTGTTGAAAGTTTTATATCATGAATGTATGCTGAATTTTGTCAAACGCTTTTTCAGTATCTATGGAGATGATCATGTGTTTTTTGTTCTTTTTGTTGATGTGGTGGATGATGTTGATGGATTTTCGAATGTTGTACCATTCTTGCATCCCTGGGATGAATCCCACTTGATCGTGGTGTATGATCATCTTGATGTATTTTTGAATTCGGTTTGCTAATATTTTGTTGAGTATTTTTGCATCTACGTTCATCAGGGATATTGGTTTGTAATTTTTTTTATGGTGAGGTCTTTGCCCAGTTTTGGTATTAGAGTGATGCTGGCTTCATAGAATGAGTTTGGAAGTATTCCCTCTTCTTCTGTTTATTGGAAAACTTTAAGTAGAATAGGTGTTATTGCTTCTCTATATGTCTGGTAGAATTCTGAGGGGAACCCATCTGGTCCGGGAGTTTTGTTCTTGGGTAGTTTTTTGATTACTGATTCAATTTCATTGCTGGCGATTGGTCTGCTTAGTTTTTGTGTTTCTTGCTTGGTCAGCCTTGGAAGGTTGTATTTTTCTAAGAAGTTGTCCATTTCTTCTATGTTTTCCAGCTTGTTAGCATATAGATTCTCATAACATTCTCTTATAATTCTTTGTATTTCTGTGGGGTCTGTTACTGTTTTTCTTTTCTCATTTCTGATTCTGTTTATGTGTGTAGATTCTTTTTTTTCTCTTAATGAGTCTGGCTAGGGGTTTATCTATTTTGTTTATTTTTTCAAAGAACCAGCTCTTGGTTTCATTGATTTTTTCTATTGTTTTATTCTTCTCAATTTTATTTATTTCTTCTCTGATCTTTATTATGTCCCTCCTTCTGGTGACTCTGGGCCTCATTTGTTCATCTTTTTCCAATTTCAGTAATTGTGTCTTTACACTATTCATTTGGGAATGTTCTTCCTTCTTTAAATAGGCCTGGACTGCAATATACTTTGCGCTAAGAACTGCCTTTGCTGCATCACACAGAAGTTGTGGCTTTGTGTTGTTGTTATCATTAGTCTCCATATATACTTTGATTTCTGGTTTGATTTGGTCATTAATCCATTTATTAATTAGGAGAATGTTGTTAAATCTCCATGTATTTGTGAACCTTTTTGCTCTCTTTATAAAATTTACTTCTAGTTTTATACCTTTGTGATCTGAGAAGTTGGTTGGTAGGATTTCAATATTTTTGATTTTACTAAGGTTCTCTTTGTGGCCTAGTATGTGGTCTATTCTGGAAAATGTTCCATATGCACTTGAGAAGAATGTGTATCCTGCTGCTTTTGGGTGCATAGTTCTGTAGATGTCTGTTAGGTCCATCTGTTCTAGTGTGTTGTTCAGTGCCTCTGTGTCTTTACTTATTCTCTGTCTTGTTGTTCTGTCCTCTGGAGTGAGTGTGTGTTGAATCCTCCTCTGATGAATGTATTGCTGTCTATTTCCTCCTTTAATTCTGTTAATATTTGTTTTACATATGCTGGCGCTCCTGTGTTGGGTGCATATATATTTATAATGGTTATATCTTCTTGTTGGACTGACCCCTTTATAATTATGTAATGTCCATCTTTATCTCTTGCTACGTTCTTCATTTTGAAGTCTATTTTGTCTGATACAAGTACTGCAACACCTGCTTTTTTCTCTTTGTTGTTTGCATGAAATATCTTTTCCATCCCTTCACTTTTAGTCTGGGGATTTCTTTGGGTTTGAGGTGAGTCTGTTGTAAGCAGCATATTGATGGGTCTTGCTTTTTTATCCATTCTGTTACTCTGTGTCTTTTGATTGGTGCTCTTAGTACATTTACACTTAGGGTGATTATTGATAGATATGTATTTATTGCCAATGCTGGTTCAAGGGTTGCTTCTTTACTATCTAACAATCTCACTTAACTTTCTTGTAAAGTTTTTGTAAACATCATCTGGTATTTGTTTATTTCTCTCCTTCTTATTCTTCCTCCTCCATTCTTTCTTTACTAGGTGTTTTATTCTTTGCCTTTAGTTAGTATTTGTATGGTCTGCTTTCTTTGCTATGATTTTATTTTCTCTGGTGTCATCTTTTCAGCCTTAGGGGTGCTTCGCTCTAGAGCAGTCCGTTTAAGATATCCTGTAGTGGTGGTTTATGAGAGGCAAACTCTCTCAACTTTCGTTTGTCTGGAAATTGTTTAATCCCTCCGTCATATTTAAATGATAATTGTGCTGGATACAATATTCTTGATTCAAGGCCCTTCTGTTTAATTATGTTATATATATCATGCCATTCTCTTCTGGCCTGTAAGGTTTCTGTTGAGAAATCTGATGGGTTTTCCTTTGTAGGTGATCTTTTTTCTCTCTGTAGCTGCCTTTAAATCTCTGTCTTTGTCTTTGATCTTTGCCATTTCATTATTATGTGTCTTGATGTTGTCTTCCTTGGGTCCCTTGTGTTGGGAGATCTGTGGGCATCCGTGGACTGCGAGACTATTTCCTTCCCTAGTGTGGGAAAGTTTTCAGCAATTATTTCTTCAAAGACACTTTCTATCCCTTTTTCTCTCTCTTCTTCCTCTGGTACTCCTATAAGGTGAATATTGTTCCGTTTGGATTGGTCACACAGTTCTCTTAATATTCTTTCATTCTTAGAGATCCTTTTATCTCTCTGTCCCTCAGCTTCTGTGTATTCCTGTTCTCTGATTTCTATTCCATTAACAGTCTCTTGCATCTCATCCAGTCTGCTGTTAAGCCCATTGATTGCTTGTCTGATTTCTGCATTGTCTTTCCTCACTTCCCTCACTTCCTCCCTCAGCTGTTGCACATTTCTCTGTAGATCCATCAGCATGGTTATGACTTTTGTTTTGAATTCTTTTTCAGGAAGATTGTGCATTTCCATCCCTTCAGGCTCCCTCTCTGTTGTCTGGTTGATCTTAGTCTGAACCATATTCCTCTTTCTTTTCATGGCTACAGAAGTGGTCGCTGGTAGTTGCCACATATGTCAGCTGGGCTCTTTAAAACTTTAAAAAGAGAAAAAAAGAGAGAAAGAAAGAGAAGAAAAAACAAAAAACAAAAAACAGAAACGCCCACCAGCAGTAGATTCTGTGGGGATGCTGTAGGTGGCACTGTTGCTCCACTGTACCGCAGCCGTGGCCATGCCGCTCCGCATGGCCCTTTATAGCTCTGGCTGGGGTGGGAATGAATGGGAGGCTGTTGATCTCTTTGGGACGTCTAAGTGCAGCCACCCTTTCCCAGTCACCACCTAAGGGGTCCGAAACTCCCCAGGACTCCCAGCCTGCTGGGCTGAGTTTGCCGGGGCAATCCGGCTCCTCCGCTGGGCTCCTGTCACTTTAACACTGCTGAAAAAAGTGCACGGGTTTCTTTCTTTTTTTTTCTTTCCTTCCTGGACGGCAACTGCAAGCACCCTGGTGCTTTCCCCGCTCAGATCCTGCACCCTCTGTCTCTCCAATCTCCGCTACACTGGGCGATGTGTTTCAGCACTCCCCATGCAGATCACTGGGGCTGGTTATTTAACGGGGCGTACTTCCACTCCCTCTCGGTTCTGAATCCTCTCCTCCCGCTGGTGCGCTGGGGTGGGTGAGTGCTCATGTCCCACTGGGTCGCAGCTCCATATCTTACCCAACTTGTGGGCTGCCGTGTCCTCTCAAGTGTAGCTTCACACTGTGCGCTTTCCTGTGTATTCTGTTCTCCCTTTTAGGAATAGTTGTATTTGCTGTATTTTCATAGCTATATATAGTTTTGGGAGGAGATTTCTGCTGCCCTGCTCACGCTGCCATCTTCCCGGAAGTCCCCCCCATTCTATACTTTTGTATGTTACGTATAAGACTATATATTTTGATCACTGAGAGTGCATTATATTGTTTGAACTCTAATGGCTGGCCATAATACTGACTCCAGTAAACCTAACTCTTTAATAACTTTTTTCAATGAAATGTAAAGTAATATAGAATTTAGAAAGATGAAAATCAAGTTTCTTTACATTGCTTGTTTAGCTAAATAGAAGAACATTGACCTCTGTCCCCAAATTAGACTTCTTATAACACACATCACTGAATTTAGATTTTGACTATACTACAAGATAAATTGGAGGGTTTTTTTTGGTATCATTAATGTACAATTACCTGAGCAACATTGTAGTTACTAGATTCCTCAGATTATCAAGTCCCCACCACATAACCCATTATAGTCACTGTCCCTCAGTGCAATAAGATGTTATAGAGTCACTAGTTGTCTTCTCTATGCTATACTGCCTTCCCCGTACCCCCACTACATTATGTGTGCTAATCGTAATGCCTCTTATTCCCCTTCTCCCTCCCTTCCCACCCACCCTCCCCATTCCCTTTCCGTTTGGTAACTGTTAGTCCATTTTGGGGTTCTGTGAGTCTGCTCCTGTTTTGTTCCTTCAGTTTTTGCTTTGTTCTTATGCTCCACAGATGAGTGAAATCATCTGATACTTGTCTTTCTACACCTGGCTTATTTCACTGGTTATAATACCCTCTAGCTCCATTCATGTTGTTGCAAATGGTAGGATTTTTTTTCTTCTTACAGCTGAATAATATTCCATTTTGTATATGTACCACATCTTCTTTTTCCATTCATCTACTGATAAACACTTAGGTTGCTTTCATATCTTGGCTATTGTAAATAGTGCTGTGATAAACATAGGGGTGCATATGTCTTTTTCAAACTGTGCTGCTGCATTCTTAGGGTAAATTCCTACGAGTTGAATTCCTGGGTCAAATGGTATTTCTATTTTGAGATTTTTGAGGAACCTCCATACTGCTTTCCACAACAGTTGAACTAGTTTACATTCCTAACAGCAGTGTAGGAGGGTTCCCCTTTCTCTGCATCCTCACCAGCACTTGTTGTTCCTAGTCTTTTCTATGTTGGCCATCCTCACTGGTGTGAGGTGATATCTCATTGTGGTTTTAATTTGCATTTCCCTGGTAATTAGCAATGTGGAGCATCTTTTCATGTGTCTGTTGGCCATCTGAATTTCTTCTTTGGAGAAGTGTCTGTTCATATCCTCTGCCCATTTTTTAATAGAGTTATTTGCTTTTTGGGTGTTGAGTCATGTGAGTTCTTTATATATTTTGGATGTTAACCCCTTGCAGATATGTCATTTACAAATATATTCTTCCATACTGTAGGATGCCTTTTTGTTCTGTGATAGTGTCCTTTGCTGTACAGAACCTTTTTAACATAATGTAGTCCCATTTGTTCATTTTTGATTTTGTTTCCCGTGCCTGAGGAGATGCATTCAGGAAAAAGTTGCTCATGTTTATATTCAAGAGATTTTTGCCTATGTATTCTTCTAAGAGTTTGATGGTTTCATGACTTACATTCAGGTCTTTGATCCATTTTGAGTTTACTTTTGTGTACTGGGTTAGACAATAATCCAGTTTCATTCTCTTCCATGTAGCTGTCCAGTTTTGCCATTACCAGTTGTTGAAGAGGCTGTCAGTTCCCCATTGTATATCCATGGCTCCTTTATCATATATTAATTGACCATATATGCTTGAGTTTATATCTGGGCTCTCTAGTCTGTTCCATTGGCCTATGTTTGTATTCTTGTACCAGTACCAAATTGTCTTGATTACTGTGGTTTGGTAGTAGAGCTTGAAGTTGGGGAACGTAATCCCCCCTGTTTTATTATTCCTTTTCAGGATTGCTTTGGCTATTCGGGGTCTTTGTGGTTCCACTTGAATTTTCGAACTATTTGTTCTAGTTTGTTGAAGAATACTGTTGGTATTTTGATAGGGATTGCATTGAATCTGTAGATTGCTTTAGATAAATTGGAAATTTAGAGAAGAACAATTTATGCTACTGGACAAAAGGAAAGTTAGTGACTCTCACCTATCAAGTACTAATAGTAGGAACATAGAAAATAGAAGTCCAAGTAATAAAACAGTGAAATATGTCACATTTTAAACCATTAGGTATAATAGTCTTCTACAAGAAAGAGGCAATCATGGGTAGAAAAAGAAGCTGGGACAAGTAAATGAACAAACACTCCCTCATGTATCTAGGGAATGTCTCTCTTCTAAAAGTAAGACCATACCTGTCTTCAGAGGTTTCCAGCAGAATTGAATAGAAGGCCTATATACATGGAGAAAAACTATTGCTCTAGAGGTGAGTATCAAATGAGTTCTAATGTGAGAATAGGAGTGCTTTTCTGCCAGTGTACAAGATTTGTCAACAGAAATGAAACATGGGTTAAGATCACCCTACTTCAAGCTTTCAACAGCAGGAGTCAAGAGAGTCCCTGTGTACCATATACTTAGGGTAAAACCTCTTTTGCAGGATCCATGCCTCTGTCAGAAGAAATCAAGTCAGGAAGCCAGAAAGTCCCAGAGAAAGTGAGCCTCACAGTATAGCTTTAAGCTTTTAGGCTGAAAGCACATTCAAAATAAGTGTCAGTAAGAAATAAGGGAAAAATGATCAAGGAAACAAGGGAGAGTAAAAGACAGAAAAGAGATTTCTTGATTTCTCCCTTCAGTACTGAAGATGAGAAATCAGTACAACAATGTTTTCAAGCTTTTGAAGAAAAACATAACTGGGATACAGGAAGCATATAAGCTAGCTAAGCTATTCAAATATGCAAGCAGAAGAAAGGAACTTTAGACATTGTAGGATTCAGAAAGTATGGAACTCTTGTACCTTTTCTTTAAAAAATTACATGAATGCCCTCAAAAACTCATTTTCTTATGCTCTATTTTATACTAGCTCTCATCTGTGCTCATATCATGTCCCTATTGGTGTCAAAGAAACAAAAATTTACAATGTTCTTGTTGGTGTCTGCTCTGAGAGCACCCCATTAGTTTTTCTATGAAACAAAATTCAACTAAGTTAATATGGACACCTAATTGGCTTTATTCAATGATTCATGAATTGGGCAGCATCCCTTCTTCAAGTAGAAAGAAGTTCTAAGGAGCTGTACAAAATGGAAGGCTTCTATAGGCCAAAAGAGGAAAGAATAAGGAAAAAGCAGATTCCTTCCTCTTTCTTTGGGAGATGGAAAGGTTCTGTGTGGCAGATTACACCTCACTGGTGCTGACCAGAAAATTTCAGACTGACTGGTTAAGTTTACATTCCTGAGGAAGGTTGATGATACAAGTAGGCTACATATTAAATTCCAGTTTGGTCATGTGGGCTTAGAACAGGTGACTCCACTTACTGTTTCTTTTCAATAGTTTAACACCACATTTTTCATTGTGTATCATGAGAACAGCCTCCTAAAGAATGGTTCATAGGATAAAGAAATATTTATAATACTAAATATGTATTATTATACAGTAATATGTATAATACTGTAGTATAAAAAAAATCATTATTATCCCACCTCACAGGCCTTTCTTCCCTGCTGCCATGTTGTCTGGTCATACATATGAATAAAATCTTACAAGTTGAGAAAGGCAAGGAGGCCTAAAGTGTCCCTTTCACTGCATGAAAATAAGGAAAAATAGAAAATGAAGGGTGTGAGCAAACTGGTAGTGGCAGTCATTGTCCTGCATATAGTTGTTGAAGTCAACTATGAACAACTTTCTTCAATAAAAGATTATTAAGGAATTTACAGGGCTTTCAAATAATGATCATGACTTCATAATCACAAATATTTCCTATGAGTTACGTAAAATATCGCATATGCCTAATAAATTGACTTTGGTTACATGGAGAATTCTATAGTAAGCTTCAATTTAAAATCGGATGTGTAGTAAGACAAGAGCACCTGGAATAGATTGATATATATTTATAATGAGAAGCACAAGGAACTAAGGCTTCAAAGGAGAGGAGAATAAAATTTTAAAAAAATCCTAAAGGTTATGAAAAATGAATTATGTGTAAAAGCAAAAATAAACAAAAATAGCATCTTATAGTGATTAGAATTAAATGACAAAATAACATGGAGCTAATGTTTGTGTGGCAAGTGGTACAATGATGAAAGTTAAAAACCCTTTCTTTCCTCAACAAATGTTGCTTCCTGCCACATTCATTCATGAAATAAAATACCTCTTATTTAGAAATGGGTCCTGAAATTTATCAGTGACTCTCTACAAGGAATTGACAACTTTTAGAGGTATTTAAGCATACAAAAATCACTGGCCTAAGTTACAATGCAGAGAATTGTAATAAGGTACATGTTGAACTCAATAACCTCTAATTGCATTCAAAATCTTACATTAAAATATTTTCTAAATATAAAACCTGTTGTCTACTTTTTCACTCTTTACTTCCAAATACTGTAAGAAATACAAATATTTATTGGCATTCATGTGGGGCTCATCTATAGGAATCATTTGTTTCTTAACTAATGCCAATGGATAATAGAAATACTTTAAATTGTTTACATTTTTTTGTCTAGTTCATAAGAACCAACATGATGAAGGATACCATACTATTTTCCAGGGAAATTATAACTAACCTATATCATTACTGTCATCTGATGCATTTATGGAAGATCCATTTATCTCTGGGGTGTTAGACTTGGTGAAACCAAATTGAAATGGGTGTGGCTAATGTTTATAAATGGGCTTGATTTTCTAGACATATGGAGGAAAATAATATTTGATTCATTCCAAAGTGTATTGAATGTAATGTGAGTGACAACTAAACTCTTCCTAAAAGAAAAGCCATCTGTGTAAATAACCTATTTTCAGTGAAAAAAGTGATGAAAAACTTTCATCATGTTTGCAACTGCCCTTGAGTTAGTCTCCACACTTACATTTATTTTTATTTTAGAAAGTGTTCCCCCATTTATTTTTAAAATGTTATTGCCTCTGCTCTCCCCTGCTGCAAATGCATTGTAACCTAGTTATAACTCTGGAAATAAAGAGTACAATTTTGTTGTAATGGTTCTATTTTAAAGAATATACTCCAATTTATATGTTCAAATCTATGTGCTTTGTGCAATTTAATGGCATTTTTTCTTAAATCACATTTAAAACATTACAGCAAACAAAAAGCTGCAGTGCAAAAGGATGTTGTACATTCATTGAAAAGTCCTCAATTATTTGAAAACTGAAAGAAATTTCTGTTTCTAGAGGAAAATAGGAAATCCATGTATTTAGGCTTTTACTTTTTTTTTAATTTTGGGTAGGATATACTATGAAAAATAGTTTCCATTTTTCTTTACATCTACTTAAAGTTCATTATTTTAGATCAAACACACAGATGTTAAAATATCCCTCCTACTACTAAACATTTAGAATAATTCAAAATATCCATTAATGTAAATCAATCATCTGGACTGGACATCCCACTGAAAACAATCGAGAAGCTGTAATAAAAATTAAAACAAACTAATTGAAAACACGAAATCATGAGGACAGTACAGCATTATAAGGCTAAAATGTAAAAAAGGAAATTCAGCAAACCAAGTCCAACATTTTGAGCCACTTTTTCCCAACAGTTGCTAACGGATGTCCCTAGTGGTTACTGAGGATTGCAATAGTCTCTCAAGGCTAGGTGAATCATCATAGTATAAGACCACCAAGAATAGAGAGTAATGAGAAACCCTCGAGACCTGGTCTATACCCAAGAAGTAAGAGTGAAACAGATATAAACCAACCCTCATAAAAATGAAAGCTTTAAATTTGATCAACCCTTCATTAGATTAATGTGAAATACAGTTGTTGGATCTCCGAGATAAATACTTGCCAAAAGCCAACATAAATCCTTTCTAGAGGAAACTAACATCAGCTTTAATTTCAAATTATCTCTGTAATTTCTAACATTTAATTTTCAGTACTAAAAATTAATCAAATGTATGAGCACACAAGTTGCTATTATTGTAGTGCTTGCTTCAGCAGTACATACACAAAAAAAAAAACTGATAGAATTATAAACCAAAGAAACAATAGAGACTAAAGAACCTTATGTAGGGTCTGGGAAGAAGAATGAAAGTGGTAATATCCAGGTATAAATCTAACTGACTATATATTTTTTTAAATTTCTACCTTATCTTATATCTAAAACCCAGTATTAACTAAGGAAAAAAGTAGTTTCCCTATTTGATTACTGTATCCAAAGGCATAAGGCTTTAAATGCATAAACACTATATTTGTTTTCTATTGCTGCTATAACAAACTACCAGAAGCTTAGGCTTAAAACAACACTAGTATTACTGGACTAAGATCAAGGTATTAGCAAGGTCATGTGACTTTTTCTTAGAAGCAATGGAGAGAATCCCTTTCCTTGTATTTTTTATTCTCTAGAGGTGGCCCACATTCCTTGGCTTGTGGACCCTTCTTCATTTTTAAAGCCAGCTAATGAGTGTGAATCCTTTTCCCATTACAACTCCCTGACATACTTTTTCTCTGTCCCTTCTTCCACTTTTAAGAAATTATGTTGTTAGATTGGACCCACCAAGATAAAATGAGCTGATCAGCAACCTAAGGGCCTCAGAACCCGTAGTTTGTTGTTGCCATGAAAGGTAATACATTTATAGGTTATGGGAAATAAGTGTGGGTAAAATTGCAGCATTTTCAGAGTATCTCACCTGGTCTTAGTGCATCTCCATATTAATAGATGTTCCCAAGGTGTGGAGATAAGTACTCCAGCTCCATATCAATAGGTAATTACAAGGGGGAGTGAGGGCATATCTGGACCAGACAGTTTGATTGGGGTCCCTTTTACCAGATGGGTTGTAAGAGACACAGTTGAGCAGAAGTAGACGACTGCTTGTAAGAAATAGAAATAAATGGGTTTCTCCTACTTTATTTCACCCTTTGACTGATTTTAGTTTCAAAGGTATTTTGCCACAGGCTGGGAAAATATTTTCCCCACAGTTACATCTGGTGGTAGTCAGCAGGACCTATGAACCCTAAATCTGTCAACCCTTGGGAGGGCCACACCTAGAGATAGGGAAGAGATGCCAGGAATTCCCCCACTCCCACCGTGGTGGGGAGGCCCTAGTGGCTGCAGTTGTAGAGGGTGCAGATTTATGCAGGAGCCCCCTATCTGTGGGGGGCTTCCAATTGAGGAGCCCCTAGTGGTGAATTGGTATAATTTAAAGTACCTCCTAGAGGGTTGGGGACTTCCCCAGGATTGGAGAAGGGTGAGGACACCAGAAGCTGTGGAATTAGCCCTCTGTGAGATGGAAGACTGCTTAGAGGCCCTTAATGGCTGTGTAGCAGCTGAGATTGTGGGATGTGTTTTTTTAAAGATAGTGGAAAGGGTTATAGAGGAGAGAGAGAGGGACTTTTGCAGGAGAAAGACACACTTCAGCATTGCTTGGAGGAGCTGGGTGATGACCTATGGGATGTCCTTAAGAAAGAGTTATTGAGAAGACAGGTCGTGCTCCTGGAAGATACGTTAGCAGCGAGGGAGGAGGCAGCCAGAGAGTCCACGTTGCAGGAGGCTGTGGGGGAGGGGGAGGGAAAATGGTGTTGATAGCCCCAGAGATGGTAGAAGACACATCAAGAGAGGATGAGGTGGTGCGGCTGAGGGCCTAACTGTCGCTGAGGCCACCACCCGAGGCACCAGCCTCTCCCGTATTAAAGGCCCACATGGTTGTAATTAAGAAAGTAAAAACACAACAACCATGGACTCCTCAGGGGAGGAGCTGACCCTCTCAAGGTTGTGGAGCATTCCATGTTCTGCCCCTATACCCAGGAGGAGCTGGTAGACGTGAGCATCTGAATTCAGCAAAAGCAGTTGGAATCTCTGCCTATGTGGCTTTTGTTTCTCTGGGATATGGGGATGGAAAACAATATTATGTCGTGTTATGAAATGGGTAGACTGGCTTCCCTGACAACTCACCCTTCCCTCCAGCAGTGGTTGCAAAGTGCTCATCACACCTCAGGGAATCTGGCACTTCTGGATTGGCTGACAGCAGCCATCAGGGCAGTTTGGCCTAATCAGGGTGATTTACCATACTTATCCACTAGCTGGATCATGTATGCAGAGCTTCAGCAGGTGTTATGGGAGCTGGGCATGAAAAATATCATCTATAATATGGACCCCAAAGGCCCTGATGAGTTGTTCACTCCAGGAAAGAGAAGTCTGGTGCTCCATACAGCTCCCCCATCTCCCTTTGGGTCCCTAGTGACTATTCTTGCCCCCCACATAGGGGAACCCATCAGTGAAGCTACTCGTACTTTAGCATATCTGGGGGAAGTTGAAACAATAGGAGCATGGAAAGAAGTACGGGCTACGATTGATAAGAGGGGTGCAAAGGGCCCTATGGAGGTCTCAAGGACCCAGATGTGGGTTGTTTTGATAAAGGCTGGGGTAGCGAAAGAAAAACTTGATGGGAAGCCCAATAGGATCTTGTTAGAACTGTGACAGCAATTAAAGCCAGAGCAGCAGTTCCAGTCACTGGGTCCAGGACACAGAAGCCAGAGTCAAAACCCCATGTCTGGCCTGTGTCCTTGCAAGGCTTCTTGGAGGATAGCACTCAGGATCCTCCTGAGCCCTCATCTACACAGGAGGATGATTGGACATTGTGGTCTGACTTGGGGGCTAGGGGTTGTCAAGGCCCCCACCTTGAGGGATGTAGTGGGGACAGGAGCCAAATGTAGAATTAGCAACTTATTGGTCCCCTATAAAAGTATAACATATCCTGCTGCTGGTGGACATGGGAGCAGAATTTTCTCTGATTTATGGCAACACTGAGCATTTTCCTGGGACCCCTGCTGTGCTAGATGGCATGGGGGTAAGGCAAGTAGAGTGAAGAAGCCCAAACCCCATTGAGGATAGGGCATTTACCCCCAAAGGAGTATACTATGTACATTTGTTCCATCCCTGAGTATACTTTGGGGGTAGATATCCTGCAGGGCCTGTGGTTACAGACCACTGCAGGCAAGTTCAGACTGAGGGTATGTGTGATAAGGCAGTACTGAAGGGACATGCTAAGCACCGACTTGTACCTCTGTCTATACCTAGGCGGTTTACAAATACAAAGCAGTATAAAGTGCCTGGGGGGTACAAGGAAATTGGACTTTATAGGAGTTGAAGAAGGTGGGCATCATAAAGCCCACTCATAATCCTTTTAATTCCCTGGTATGGCCAGTGAAAAAGCCAGCTGGGTCTTGGGGTATGACTGTAGATTACAAGGAATTGAATAAAATCACACCACCTTTGCATGTTGATGTCCTCTCTCTAGCAGTCCTTATGGAAATTCTCAGTCATGAACTACGGATGTATCATTATTTTGTTGACCTTGATAATACATTCTTCCCTACTGACACAGCACAGGAAAGTCAGGAACTGTTTGCCTTAACATAGGAAGGCTGACAGTGGACATTCACTGTCATTCTCCAGGGATACTGCCACAGATCCACCAGTTGTTACAGACTTGTAGCCCAGGACTTGGCCACATGGAAGAAACTGTGAGCAGTGTGGCTGTATCACTACATTGATGATATCAAGGCCACATCTGATTCTTTTGTGGATTTAGAAGGGGCAGTTCCTAGACAGCTTCAACAACTACAAGAGAGAGGATGGGCTGTGAACATCACCAAGGTTCAGGGACCTTGTTTGTTTGTAAAATCTTGGGGGTTGTCTGGTTGGGTAAAACTAAAGTTATCCCAGAAGCAGTCATAGACAAGGTCCAGGCTTTCCCTACCCCTACCACTGTGGCAGTATTACAAGAGTTTTTGGATCTTTTGGGCTACTGGAGAGTTTTTATCCCACACTTGGCACAAATTTTGAAGCCTTATACCAGTTTGTATGAAAGGGAATCACGTGGGACCAGGATGCACATGCCACAGCAGCTAAGTGAGCCATGAAGGCTTTACAGGCCTTGAGTGTAATGGACTCATCAAGGCCCTGTGAGTTAGAAGTTCATGTAACTGAAGAAGGTTATGTATGGGGCCTTTGGCAGCAGTTTGAGTGGATGTGCCAACCTACTGGATTCTGGTCACAACTATGGAAATGAGCAGAGGTCTGGTACACCTTGATAGAGAAACAAGTGGCTATCATGTACCACGCCTTGATGGTTATGGAGCCATCACCAGAACAGTTCTGACCAAAGTAATAACCACCTATACCATCGTGGGGTGGTCCAAGACCAGACCTAAAGGCCATGGAGTGGTGTGGCACAGTCACCTAACTGGCCAAATGTGGGGCATACTTCCAGCAGTGTTGTGCCCTCTCACTTAACAGCCCCTTAAGTGGAGAACTCCAATGCTTACTGGGGCCAATGATGTATACCAGTGGAAAGCAGGAGAACTTGCTTTTGAGTCATTGGTAGCCAAGAGTCCTTATGAGGGGAGAAAAGCCTCTATACCTGAAGATGCTTGGTATACAGATTACTCCAGTCATAGGCAGCCCCTGAATTGGAGGGCTGTGGCTTTCCATCCTAAGACTGAGACAATATGGATGGAGGGTGGAGAGGGGAAGAGTAGCAAAAGGGCTAAGTTATAGACAGCATAGCTCATGATCACCCAGGAGCCCTCCCCTATAGTTGTCTTCACTGACAGCTGGGCCATCTATTGGGGCTCAACCCTGTGGCTACCGACATGGTACCATGCCAACTTCTTGGTTGGGTACCACCCCCTTTGGGGTCAAGAGTTGTGGCAAGACCTATGGTCCTCTGGTCAGACTAAGACAGTTACTGTATATCATGTGACCGGATATTTGCCTTTGGCATCCCCAGGGAATGATGAAGCAGAGACATTGGCCCAGCTGCATTGGCTAGAAGGAAAGCCTGCCTCTGGTGTAGCCTAATGATTACATCAGCATTTGTTGCATACAGCTAAAAAGACAATGTGGGCTGTAGCCTGTCGGTGGGGCTTGGCATTGACCTTTGAAGAAGTCAGCATATAGCCCTGAAGGAGTGCCTTGTTTGCTCAAAAGATGGACTTACATCGAGTCCTGCAGGAATATGGGATAACAGCAAAGGGACCGATACTCCTTGTCAGGTGGCAGATAGACTGTATTGGGCCTCTGCCCATATCAGAAGGGTATCAGTATGCCATGACTTGTGTGGACACAGCTACTGGACTGTTGGTTGCTCTTCCTGCATGTCATGCCGATCAGCAACTCACTAAAAGGGACCTAGAGTGTCTCTTTGTAGCCTATAGCCAGCTGCAGGTGATTAAGAGTGATCAAGGCACCCACTTTAATGGACATGTATTACAGGAATGGGTGCAGCAATTAGGAATAAAGTAGAAGTTTCATGTACCATATAACCCTAATGGGGCAGGCGTGATAGAGAGATACAATGGTTTTTTGAAATCTGGCCTGAAGTTAGACACCAATAGTCTATGGGGCTGGTCAGTTTGCTTATGGACAGTGCTACGGAATTTGGATGAGAAGCCCTGAAAAGGAGCCTTGAGCCCTGTGGACATGCTAACAGATATTTCTGCCTCACCTATACAACTGTATGTGCAAATCAAAGAGGAGTTATTGAAGCCTGGGTATCTCCAGCAGAGCAACATCCTGCTGCCAGTCCCAACTGCGTTAAACCCCAGAGACTCCATTGAGTGGACTTGGCCTTGGCCATTTCGACAGGTGGACCAGTGATGGCTGGCCCTTTTGGCACCTTGGGGAAAAGGCTTAGAAGCTGGCCTCCTGTGTATTCTTGGAGTAACAGCAGAGTGACTCCCAAAGATCACTGTAGTGTTCCCAAATTGTCTGGAGGTAAGAGCATTTTAAGGGGAAGTTTTGTTTTATCTTTATGGCCAGTGCATGTACCTCCCATAGGCCTATGTAATGACCCATCCATGACTCCCACAGGGAGTGGGGTGAAAGTCTGGTGTACTAGACCAGGATGAGATCCCATTCTTGGCACTGTCCTGTCACAGGACCACTCTCTTGCATGCATCCTACCTGATGGACAAGATTTGCCTATTCTGATGTCTAAAACATGTATCTTATCACCATTAAGGTTATTTTTTCTACATTCCCTGTGGCCTGGACCTGCTCCCTGGCTGCAGCTGCTGTGTGATGATTGCTCTGAACTCCCTACCTGTTCAGCTACTGAATACCTGTGGAAGAATGGGTGAGCTATGGACTAAATCTGCCTAGGACTTTGAACTTATCTGAATTCTTCAACTTGAAGAATATCATGATTTTATTGCTGTTGCTATTGTATGTCATTAGTCTGGTTACAATGTTCCTGTTTTCTTGCACATGGGCCACTGCAGAAGATGGGGAGTGAGTAGATTGTGAGGTGAGATTTCTGATGGGGTGGGCTGTAGGTAAAATTGCAACATTTCCATAATCTCTTGCCTGGCCTTAGTGCATCTCCATATCAATAGGTTTTTCCAAGGGGTGGAGATAAGTAGTCCATCTCCAAATCAATAAGTAATTACAAGGAGTAAGGGTTGAGGCATATCTGGACTGGAGAGGTTCTGTGGAGTCCCTTTAGCAGCCAGGTCACAAGAGACATGGGTGAGCAGAAGTTGATGACTGCTTGTAAGCAATAAATGGGTTTATCCCACTTTATTTCTCTCTTTGATTGATTTTGGTTTCAAAGGTATTTTGCCCCAGGCTGGGAAAATATTATCACCCTGGGGTTACCTAGGACAAAGACATATTTTTAGCAAGGGCAAAGGAAACATATTAGCCTTCCTACCAGAGACAACAATACAGATTGCCTTTTTATAATATCCATTTTTCTGCTAATTAAATTTGAATATCCTGGATATACTTCCATATCATTTGTTAAATATCATATGTAAAGAGAAAGACATGTTTTATTCTGATGAAAAAATTTTGATATTGAAACTAACTTGTTAAAATATTGTGATAAAAATGATTGTTGATAATGAACTGATCTAATTGACATTGTGATAGTAAAAAATGATGGAATCTAATTACAATGTCTTCTCAATAAATTTCCTTCTACCTCTCACAAAGCTCAGTCACCTGTATCCATTCATACCCCACCATCATTCATAAAGATGTGAATGGTTAGGGAAATGTGGCAGGAGAACTTGAATCTGAAGAATAACACATAATACCATGCTGGGGGATTTAACTTAATTTTGAAAATTTTTTTGTCAGATATGCACAATTCTGACAATGGTTTAAGGCAACGTATTTTCTCTCTTTTTAATTACTCTTTGTTATTGTGAGAAAAGACATCCTATATGTAATCCAAGTACTCTTGGGCAAAATCCCTATTCTATGTTCCTCAGAAATCCAAAATCCTTCCCAATATTTGGACAAGAAGCAAGGTTGTTTGTGTCCATAGTCATCTCTAGTCTCTGGATTTCTGTTGCTTCTACTCGTCTTTGACTCACTCCCAGTAAATATGAAAGAGAAACTTTTCCACTTTTATTTTTATTTTTATGAACTAACTAACTAAATAAGGTCTAGTTGCAAGAAACATGCATGGGTTAGAAAGATATTTGTGTTCAAACATGTGTATGTGTATATGTGCATACATGTATGCATGTATGTGCATGTTTGTGGGTTTGTCAAGGTGGTAGAAAGAATGTAGCTTTTAGTCAGTAAACTTTTTGTGTAAACAGGAAACACTGAGTAGATTTGGAGAATTTACCTGTTGTAAGATTCATTCCTTTCATCTATAAAATTGTAATGAAACCATATATTTTTGAGGGGTTATTTCAAGGTATAAATTCAAATTTATATATAATAGTGTTAGCATATATAATATACATAATAGTGTTAGAGTAGTTTAACCAGACCATAGATTAACATGGGATAGTGAAGTGACTTCTCTTTCTCATCATTAACACAGTTCTTTTATAAATTAGAAAGTAACAAATATGTAAATTTCAACAAATAATAAGCATTCAGTAAACACTGCCTATTATTAGGGCACAGTAATTTCCAAGAGTTGATGAATGAATCTGTTTAAATCTATATATATCTTACATTTGTAGAGAGACTAATTTTCTATGTTAACGTAAACCAAATGGCTTCCAACAATGATATATAGTTGTTTCACCTAAAACTACGGATTTGTTATTTCACATAAAATTAGTGAAGGAAGTTGCTATAGATATTGGAAATTAGAACTTTATTATTCCATAAAATCCATTACTTTATTTCACAGGTGAACAGACTTTCAACTGTTTCTAACATTCACTCTCAAAGAATATCTTGAATATTGAACTATTTAAAAAATATTTTACCTTTTCTTTGTGCTTTCCTAACACTGATACCTAGCTGTACCACACAAGTAAATGTATACCCTTGACTATGAAGGTATAGATCAAGAAAAGATAGTCTTGATCCTGGCATGAAAACATTTTTTTCCTCTACAGTAGACAAGACAAACATATTTAAAAAGTGAATAAATTATATCTATTAACTACAAAACAAATTCATTCAATTTTGGCAGTTTCTGTGATATGAAATCATTTTAATGAAAACATGTCCACTTCTCTCTCCATTCCCAACATGTAGATACTGGTTTATTATATCCCTCACCATGATCTTCTTATACTTCTGTTCACTAAACTATTTCTTTAAACATGCCACATCATGATATTATAATATGTATACATTCATTGCTATCAAGATCATTTACTTGAATTATTTTACTTGCCATTTTAACATTATATATTCTTGAATCTAAACTTCAGCATGTACAAATTGTTCATTATTACATTCCAAATGGAACTTGAAAATGTTTTTGTTTCATTAAAGATTTTTTTGGTTTTGATGTAATTCTGTTTGTTGTAGTATATGTTACAATACCTCATGTACTTTATCAAAAATCCCCATTAAAGGTTGTTACAATGTGATACATCCCATTAACATTTGCTGAAAAATAGATTGATGAATTGATTCAGTAATACAGGTAAAGCTTAAATACTCATAAAAGCATTTTCCATTTGACTTCTAAAACTTTTCATATGTGTAAACACATTTTAGCTTTAAAGATTAGTTATTTTGTTGTACATTTTAATTCAGCCCTAAAGGAGAAATATTTTGTTTAATTTATTTTCCTTTCCCTAGTTTTGTTTTTATTTTTTTACTTTTAAATAACTATAGTTCGTATACAATATTATATTAGTTTCAAGTGTACAAAATAGTGATTTCACAGTTATCTACATTATTAGATGCTCACCCCAACTAGTGTAGTTACTCTCGGTCCATATAGAAAAATGTTACAGAACTGTTGACTATATTCTTCTTGGTTTACTTTCATCCCTGTGACTAATTTATACTATGATTGAGATTTTTGTGTCTCTTTACCCCCTTCACCTATTTCACCCACCCACTCCAACCCCTCCCCGGTGGTAACAACCAGTCACTTCTCAGTATCTATGAGTCTGTTGCTGTTTTGTTCATTTTGTTCTGTTTTTAGATTTCACTTGTAAGTGAAATCATATAGTATTTGCATTTCTCCACCTGGCTTATTTCACTTAGCATAATGCCCTCTAGGTTCATCCATGTTGTCACAAATAGCAGGAATTTTTTTTTATGGCTGAATATCATTCCATTGTGTATATGTACCATCTCTTCTTTATCCATTCATCTATTGATGCACACTTTAGTTGCTTCTATATCTTGGCTATTGTAAATAATGTAGCAATAAGCAAAGGGGTGCATATATATTTTCAAATCAGGGATTTTGTTTTCTTTGTGTAAATTCCTAGAAGTGGAATTACTGGGTCATATGGTATTTCCAGAATTCCTAGAAGTGGTCATATGGTATTTCTATTTTTAGTCTTTTGAGGAACCTCTATATTGTTTTCTATAGAGGCTGCACTATTTACTTTCCCACTAACACTGTAAGAGGGCTCCCTTTCTCCACATCCTCACCAATACTTGTTATTTCTAGTCTTTTGGATAGTGGCCATTCTGAGTGGTGTGAGGTGATATAGCACTATGATTTTGATTTGCGTTTCTCTGATTATTAGTGATATGGAGTACCTTTTCATAGGCCATTTGGCCATATGTATGCATTCCTTGGAAAATGTCTGTTTAGTTCATCTGCCCATTTTTAAATTTTCTTTTTTTTTTTGGTGTTGAGACGTACGAGTTCTTTGTATATTTTGGATGTTAGCCCCTTATCAGATGTACCATTTGTGAATATATTCTCCCACACTGTAATTATTTTCTAATTTATAAGGGAATTGTAGTAGTGATGAGAAAGAAATATCTGTCATGTTCTCTATCCCATGTAAATCTTTGTCTTGTTAAACTACTCTAACCTATAAATGACGCTATAGTGAACAGGGAAGAATGAAGGACAAAGGTAAAATCACATGATCAGGTTTACTTGGACTTGCCAGACTCTTAGTATAACTTAATTATAATATAAAGGGACATTAAGATTCACCTATGGCAACTCACCCATTTTATAGACTGGGAAACTGAAGACATGGAAATGGTATTCTCTTTTGAATAGTGTACATATAAATATCATATATCATTGTAGAGTTCAGACTACTAAAAATTATCCCCAATCTCTAAAATATGCTTTATCATACACATTTTTTCATAGAATATTTTTACAACTCTACCCCCAAAACTTAAGTGTATGAATACAAGAGGCAGACACATATTGACATATTTCTTATAACTATATCTTTTAAATTTGGATTTCTGATATAAACAAAAATTTAAACTATACATTTTATAGTGTTCTTCTTTTAAAGCTTAAGTACTCTAAAAGAAGTAGAACTAACATTTATGGGCTGGTCCAAGATAATATAATTCTGTCATTGAAAAGTCAATAAGAAAGAACAGAAAGTTTAGCAAAAAAAAGACTAAGCTTAATTTTTAACACATTTGATATTTAGATAAGATGGGAAAACCCATAAACTATGTGTTAATTGGTTTATTTTGTTGAACAATATAACATGGAATTTCTGTGACCTTCTGCTGGACTTTCTCTTCACTGGCATTAAATGTCAAATATTGTATCACCCTGAAAAGTCTCTTGATCCCCAAACTCCAAGATAGTATTATTTTATAACCTTAGTCTATCAATGCAGACTTATTAAAACTCTAAAGCAAATATAGATCCCATGATTACAGAAATAAAAATATAATTTTTAAAATTCAATGGCATAAAACACAATCTCATTCAGAAAAGTAAAACATCTGTTCCAAAGTCCTTTGGCAAAAAGAACTTCCAAGTCTTGTAGGTGTGTATAACTTCATAACAATTCATATCAAACTGGGTGCACTCTGGTGAGTATATTCAACTTAGTCAGGTTGATAAAGACAAAGGACATCTTTCCTTGCCAGTGAAAAGATGAACTGAAGTCACATTTTATAAATTTGTCTTTGATGCAAGGTAATGGAAAGGGTCATATCAACATGGATCATTTTTTAAATCACGCAGTGTCTTTTGATACCTGAAAACATACAACAGTGGTGCCAGTAGAAGTACATGCATGCACATGATTTTCATCATTGGAATATTAAAATCTTATCTGGACCTATTGCATTTTTCAATGCACTATCTTAAGCTGATGATTACTTTTCATTGCCAATTTTTATGCTGATTCATACATCTTAATCCTGAGTAAATTATCTCTTTGATAAGTTTATGTGAATATCTTTCCTCAAACACAAAGGACTCTTGTTCTTATGTTACACATTAAATAAGGTTTAAGGAATTTAAGGCAATAGAACAGGCACCACCATTAAAAAAAACATTTTTTCTAGTTTTCCATAACAAAGTATTGATTGTTTGCTTGTGATCTGAGAAAACATACCTTAATTTAAAATACACATTAATTTAATAATTAAATTATGCAACAGCTAGTCAGCCTCCAAATGGAACTATTATCATGCAAAAAAAATACCTCCTGTTTTTAAAGTTCTTTCTAGCCAACTACATCATTCAGTGTAGTAAAAGTTCAAAGATATTTTTAAAAAGCAGAGGGTGCTAATGGAATACATGCACACTCATTTTATTGCACTTGGCATTATTACTTTTTTATTAATTGAAGATTTCTGTCAACCCTGCATCAAGCAAGCCTATCAGTGCTATTTTTCCAACAGCATTTGCTCACTTCATGCTTCTGTATCACATTTCAGTAATTCTCCCAATGCTTCAAACTTTTTAATTATATTTGTAAAATGATCTGTGATCAGTGATCTTTCATGTTATTATTGTAATTGTCTTTGGTGTTCTAAGCCACTCTCATATAAGACGGAAAATTTAACTGATAAATGTTATGCGTGTTTTGACTGCTCTACTGACCACCCTTTCTCTCATCTCTCTTCCTGTCCTCAGGCTTCCCTGCTCCCCGAGACAAAAACATATTGAAATTAGGCCAATTAATAACTCTACCATGGCCTATAAATGTTCAAATGAAAGGAAAAGTCAAAGGTGTCTCATTTTAATCAAAAGTGTGAACTGATCAAGCTTAGTGTGGAAAGTATGTGGGAAGCCAGTACAGGCTGAAAGCTAGACCTTTGTGCCAAACAGCTAGCCATGTAGTAAATGCAAAAGAAAAGTTCTTGAAGGAGGTTAACTATGCTTCTCCAGTGAACACACTAATGATAAGAAAGCAAAACAGCCTTACTGCTGATTTGGAGAAAGTTTTACTGGTCTGGATAGAGGATCAAACCAACCACAACATTCCATTACATTAAGTCAAAGCCTATCCAGAGCAAGGCCCTAACTCTCTTCAATTCTGTCAAGGCTGAGAGAGGTAAGGAAGCTTTAGAAGAAAAGTATGAAGCTAGAAGAGGTTTGGTTCATAGGGTTTAAGGAAAGAAACGGTCACCATAACACCAAAGTGCAAGGTGAAGCAGCAAGCACTACACCTTGTAGAAGCCACAGCAAGTCACCCAGAAGATATAGCTGAGATCCTTAATGAGAGTGACTACATTAGCATTATTTTAATACCAAAACCACACAAAGACACTACAAATAAAAATTATTGACCAATATTCCTGATTAATATAGATGCAAAAATCCACAACAAAATATTAGGAAACCAAATTAAAAAATACATCAAAAGGATCATCCATCATCACCAACTGGGATTTATTCCAGAGATGCCATGGTACAATATTTTTAAATCAATCAACATCATATACCACACTAACAAAAAGAAGAATAAAAACCACATGATCATCTCATTAGATGTTGCAAAATCATTTGACAGAATTCAACATCCATTTAAAATCAAAACTCTCAACAAAACGGGTATAGAGAGTATGTACCTCAACATAATAAAAGTCTTATGTGAAAAACCAAAGCTAACTGAAAGCTTTTCCTCTAAGATTAGGAACAGGACCAGACAAGTATGTCCGCTGTGACCTCCTTTATTCAACATAGTACTGAAAGTCCTAGCTATGGCAATCAGGCAAGGTAATGAGATAAAAAGCATCCAAATTGATAAGAAGAAGTAAAATTGTCACTATTTGTGCATGAGAGGATACTATATATAGAAAATCCTTAAGACTCCACCAAAAGCAAACAACTAAACTAATAACTGAATTCAGAAAAGTTGCAAGATACAAAATTAATACACAGAAATCTGTTGCATTCCCATAAGCTAATAATAAACTAACAGAAAAAGAAGTCAAAAAATCAATTTCATTTACAATTGCATTCAAAAGAATAAAATACCTAGGATTAAACCTAACCAAGGAAGCGAAAGACTTGTACTCTAAAAATGCTAAGACACAGATGAGAGAAATTAAAGAAGACACCAATGAATGGATATCTATCCAATGCTCATGGATAGGAAGAATTAATATTGTAAAAATGGCCATCTTGACCAAAGTAATTTACAGATTCAATTCAAACCCTATCAAAATATCAGTGTCATTTTTCAACAAACTAGAGCAAATAATGCTAAAATTCATATGGAACCACAAAAGACCCTGAATAGCCAAAGCAATATTGACAAAGAACAAAGCTGTGATACTATACTCCCTGACTTTAAGCTATACTAAAAGCTACAATAATCAAAACAGTATGGTATTGGCACAAGAACAGATGCATAGATCAATGGAATAGAATAAAGAGCCCAGATATAAAACCACATATATTATTCAATTAATATGTGATAAAGGAGCCATGAATATACAATGGGGAAGACAGTCTCTGCAACAACTGGTATTGGGAAAATTGTACAGTTATATGAAAGAGAATGAAATTGAATTGCTGTCTAACACCATACACAAAAGTAACCTCAAAATGGATCAAAGACATAAATATAAGACATGAAACCATAACATTCTTAGAAAAAAACACAGGCAAAAATCTCCTGAACATAAGTATGAGCAATTTTTTCCTGGGCACATCTCCTTGGGCAAGGGAAACAAAGTAAAAAATAAACAAGTAGGACTACACCAAACTAACAGGCTTCTGTACAGTGAAGGACCATCAACAGAACGAAAAGGCAACCTACAGTATGGGATAATATACTCATAAATGATTTATCAAATAAGGTATTAAATCCAAAATATATAAAGAACTCATATGCCTCAACAGCAAACAAGTAACCTGATTAAAAAATGAGTGGAAGACCTAAACAGACATTTTCCCAAAGAAGAAATTCAGATGGCCAACAGGCACATGAAATGATGCTCAATATTGTTATTCATCAAGGAAAATGCAAGTCAAAATTACAGTGAGATATCACCTCATACCACTCAGAATGGCCACTATCTAAAAGACAAGAAATACAAGTGTTGAAGAGGACATACAGAAGTGGGAACCCTCCTACACTATTGGTGGAAATGTCAATTGGTCCAGCCTCTGTGAAGAGCAATATAGAGAGACCTCAAAAACTAAAAATAAAAATACGATATGACCCAGTAATATTGCTTCTAGGAATTTACCTGAAGAAAACACATATGCACCTGTATGTTTGTTGCTTCATTATTTACAATAGCCAAGATATGGAAGCAACCAAAGTATCTATCAACAGATGAATAGATAAAGAAGAGGTGGTAAACAATGGAATATTATTCAGCTATAAAAAAGAAAGGATAAAGGGGCACACAAATTCTCAATTATAACATAAGTTGGTCACAGAGCTGGTATTATAGTATACAGAATATAGCCAATGATTCAATAACATCTTTTTATGTTGACAGATACAAACTACACTAGTTGGGGTGAGCATTTAATAATGTGGGTAACTGTTGAACCATTGTGGTATATACTTGAAAACAATATGAGATTGTATATCAACTATAGTTGAATAAAAAATAATAAAATTAAAAAAATAAAAATAGGCAAGACTAAAGTGCTTTGGAATGTGCTTTTAGTCTTAAACTAAAAAAATTTAAGAAAGTGGTTACTGTAAAAGCCAGAAAAACAGCTGCTTTGGGGGGAAGAAGGAATTTGAAATTGGGATGGGGTGCAGGAAGAGCTTCTAGATAGGGAGCAAAATTATATTTCTTGAACTGGGTGTAAATAAATTATGGGGCTAGCCTTACAATAATTCATTAAGTGGTACATTTTTATTGCTATATATGTATATATGTTTTATTTTACAATAAAATGGATTAAAAGTAAAACAAAAATGTGACTACATTAAACAACATATTTTCAATGCAGACAGAACTGCCTAACATTGCAGAGAGATACCATTATAGACTTTCACAGCTAGAGAGTAAAAGTCAGTGCTCGGCTTCAAAACTTCAAAGACAGGTTGACCCTCGTTAGGGGCTAACAGCTAGTGACTGTAAATTTAAATCAATGCTCATTGACGATTCTGAAATCCTAGGGCCTAAAAGAATTATTCTAAATCCACTCTGCCTGTGCTCTATTCATAGAACAAAGCATGAATGAGTTTTCAGCTTTCAGCTCAATGACATGTTGTAACATGATTTACTAAATACTTAAAGCCCATGCTTGAGATATACTGCTTAGCAAAAAATCGTTCTTTTCAAATATCACTGTTCACTAACTATGCACCTGATCACTTAGCAACTCTGAGAGAGATGTACAGTGAAATTAATGTTTTTTTTTCATGCTTGGTACCAAAACATCCATTCTGTAGCTCATAGATTAAGGAGTAATTTTGACTTTTAAGTCTTACTACTGATGAAGTTCATTTAGTAAGGCTAGAGCTACCACAGGTAGTGATTCCTCTGATGGATATGGGCAAAGTCAGTTGAAAACCTTCCGAAAAGGATTCACAATTCTAGATGCCATTAAGGACAATTTTGATTCATTGGAAAAGGTCACAATACCAACACAAAGAGGAGTTTGGAAGACGTTGATTCCAACCCTTGTGGGTGACTGAGTTGTTCAAGACTTCAGTGGAAGAAGTAGCTGCAGATGTGGCAGAAATAGCAAGAGAATTAGAAGTAGAGCCTGAAGATGTGACTTCATTGCTGCATTTCATGATAAAACATGAACAGATGAGGAGTTGTTTCATATACATGAGCAAAGAAAGTGGTTTCTTGAAGTGGAATCTACTCCTGGTGAAGATGCTGTGAAGATTGTTGAAATGACAAGGGATTTGGGATATGACATAAACTTACTTGATGAAACAATGGCAGGGTCTGAGAGAATTGATTCCAATTCTGAAAGAAGTTCTACTGTGGGTAAAATACTATCAAAACAACATTGAATGCTATAAATTGTTTGTGAAAGGAAGAATCAATTGATGTGAAAAACTTCATTGTCTTATTTTAAGAATTGCCACAGCTCCCCCAAACTTCAGCAACCATCACCCTGATTGGCCAACAGCCATCAACATTGAGGCAAGACCCTCCAATAGCAAAAAAAAGAGACTGATTTACTGAAAGCTCTGATGATAGCAATTTTAGCAATAAGTACTTTAATGTTAATGTTTAAATTTTTTTAAAGAAAATGTTAATATACACTTAATAGTCTACAATATATTTTAAACCTAACTTTTATATGCATTGGGAAACCAAAGAATTCATTTGGTTTGCTTTAAGATACTCGCTTTATTGTGGTGGTCAAGAACCCAACCTGAAATATCAGTGAGGTATACGTGTATGTGGATATACAAAATAGTTGAATTATATTTAATCATTTTAATTGCATTCTAAAGTCAATACTTATGTTGAAATCATGTAAAGTAAAAAAATCTCTTAAACAATTCACAAAATGCTTTATACATGCTTTTGTCCAAACTCTGATACATGCAGAAAAATGTACAACAGCTGAGGTGGAAAAAAGGAAGGAATAGGAGAAATGTAACACATCTGGATATTTGATCAACTCTCACTTCAAGTCAACTATAGAACTTTCAGAGATAAATAAGGAGATGGGGGAAGATTCTAAATTACTTGCATACTTTTAGTGTGTACAACATTTAATTTTAATATTAAACCTTATTAAACTTAACAAAACCAAAATTTTGTTCTTATAAGGACTACACAAATTAGCAAGGTTGGCTTTTCATGTAGGTTCAAAGTCTTGAAATTTGTGCAAGTAGCACAACTAATACATATCTATCTATATCTGTTCTATATCTATATCTGTATCTATCATCTAATTCTTTATCTATTTTATATAGGATACATTCTAGCAGGGAATATTTTAGTCAATATTTGAACTGAGTTCTGAGAGATGAGTAGGAGTTAGCCAACCAGCGAAATGAGCAGAAGCACTTACTAGGCAGAATATGTGAAGGCACCCAGGCATGAGGAAACACAGCATTGCCAAGGCAGAGCAAATTGTTCAATGTGTCTGGAGCACAGGTGTGAAGGGAAACTGCCAAATGATGAGGCTCAAGAACTAATACAAGGCAGATTAAAAAGGGTCTGTTATGCCAGCATAAGGGGTTTGGATTTGGTCCTGAAGGTAACAGGGAGACATTGATCCAACAAAATCAAACTTACCAGATGAAATTAAAAACAGTGACAGAATAAAAAATGGAAAATGGCTACTAGTGCTCTTCATCTTCTCTATGTAATAATCAGTTTTCAAAACATAAAGTAATAATTGTAGCACAAGCATGATTTGTCTTATCCTTTTACCTAGTAGAGGCTTCAAAGCAATGATGCATTCAAGAGTGAAATTATATCTGGTAATTCAGTTACAATGAAGCGCTAGAACATAAGCATGCAATGCTCTAGTGGGAAGGAGCATCCAAACAAGAATCTTCAATTACAGGCAGTGAAAACATTTGAAGTATTTGAAATAATTCATACTTCTATCTAAGCCCTTTAGTTTTGAGAGAATCTATCTGAATGGCTAGAGATCTACAAATAAGTCCAAAATAGAGGTCTATGTCTATCAATATTAAGTTGCAGATGAACACCCAGTATAGGTCAAATCTAGTGCATCAACACACAGTTCAATTTTGGTTGATATGTAAATATAAATAAGAATTTACATGCAAGATGTACAGACAAATTTTGAACCTAAGCTCTGCCATTTAGAGAATGTCAACTTCACTAACATTAATTTCTTGGTATGAGGGAGGGACCAATACTCACCTTTTAATGTTCTTAATTAAGATTAAGTGAAGTAACATATACAGAGGCCCCTAATTAAGTAAAAAAATAAGATAAATCAGGACTTGATCAAAGTATCTTCAGTAATAGACACTATTAGTGCCTTTAGACATGGTATGGTATAACTGGAGATCAGTGCAGTATTGTGTAGCCAATAGATAGCTTTACTGAAGATGTAGAAATTACACATACACACACACATGCACACACAAATGCCTTAATGATTCTTTTTTAGCTTATATCACATTGCTAAGGTTATACTATTACATGGTGAAAATCAATTAGGAACATGCTAAAGAATCAGACTAAAATTTTAAGAGACTGAAGAAGTACTACAAAAGAAAGGTAGACTCTACACCACAATTGTTATTCTTACACAAGTTACTGTTGTCATTGCAGAATAGAACTGGATAGATTTGATCTTGCCATGAGTAACTACCTTCCCAGAGCAAAATGTTCACTCATGTGTGGTGAATTACAATGCCCCAAGGTACAACTTAGTAAATTGTTTCTTTTTAGGCATTGACTAGAACAACTGAAGAAAAATAACATCATAGTGTGCTAGTGAACTCTGTGGTCCTAAACGAATTGTATTCTATAGGATTAAAATAACAAAACAAACTGTATGTCTATGGTATATTATCTTTTTTCTTTCTTATAAAATGACCCAGAGCTTCATATTTGCTTAAGGTCATGCATATCTTCAGTCCATTTGAAAGAATTATTCTTATACCATTTAGATGTGAATTCAGTCTTAGAGAGAGAAATCAGCTGCATTAGAAAATCAGTATTAATAGTAGGTGATTTTTACACCAGCCGAGAGTATACTACTTTTAGAAATATTCTGACTTAATTGAAATACTTTGAGATATTCTTGATATTTACTTTATGTATTAAAGTTTATTCATTCTCCTGCATATTTCTTTGGGAGAATACTATCAGAAATGCAGAAAATGATGTGTATTTTGCAATGTTAGAGAATTGATACTCTTTCCTATGAAAATAGCAGGTGGAAGCCTTCAGAAGCCTGGTGATTTTTGCAAATGTACAATTCTTTTAAACTGGAGAATTATTTTTCAATCACATTTTAGTGATAAGAAAATGTTTACACAAAGACCACAATTGAAAAATATTAGAGATGTAAGAATCAGAATTCTGAACGTGATCTGGAATTATGCATAAACTTTCACTGTGATTTATGGATAACTATAAAATATAACTTACTTTGTATCCACCTTTATATGATGATCTAGATATAGTTGAGGAATTTTTGTTAAAGCTCAAATAATAGCACATTATTCCAATTCTTTTTGCCATCATCACTTTAGGATAGTAACAGTCCTCTGGGTCCATCCAGATGAATCTCTTCAAAGTCCTCCCATTGTGCACCAAGAGAGAGCACACAAGCACCTTGTGTTCTGCATCATCTGTAAATTACTTTTTTTATATTTCAAATGGGAAAAAAGTTTTAATGTTCTTTTTTATTGGAATATATTTAATACACAATATTACATTGGTTTCAGACATACACCATAATAATTATTTATATGCATTACTAAATGCTCACCACTGTTAAATATATTTAACCCCTACTAATACCAAGATATTAAAATACTATGTTATATTTTCTGTGCTGTAATTCCACTCCTATCACTAATTTATTTTATAATTGGAAGTTTATACCTCTTTATCCCCTTCACCCTATTTCACTCATCCCCCCACCACCCTCCTTCATAGTAACCAACAGTCTATCATCAGTATTTACGGATCTATTTCTTTTTTTGTTTTGTAATGTGATTTCACTTATATGTGGAATTTAAAAAACAAAATATATGTAAATTTGTAACTGTTTTTGACAGCCTCTTTATGTGAAGAATTAACAGAAATCAATTCCTATACCTATTTTTGTGTGAATGAAGTTACTCTTAACATTTCCTTCGATGCTCAAACATAATTTTCAAACTATCTTCATGAGTAAAAAAGATCCTCAAATAATTGGAAAGCTGTGGAATCTTTAGATTTAGCACTAAAAACAAAAAATCCTAGATTTTAGCCCTTGTGTGAGAAAGAAATTACTTTATTCATCTGTAATAGTTGTTTATGAAATATTAATAACACTTTAAAATAAAATAATCTGACTGAATGTTTTGATCTTATACAGAATTAAGTCTTGTTATATAATGATTCTGAAGTTTAATCTGTTTATTGGAAATTTTAATTTTTATTGGCTTTCAAAACTAAATGGTTTTGAAAATGATATATAGATCCTTATGTAATTGAACCAATAGCTGAATATGAATACTGTCTTTTGGTTTTGTCCATCAATCACATAAGAATTTAAAATAGTTACTTAATACATACCTACTTTTGATGAGATCAGTTTTTGTCAGACTATCCAGATGATATTGTACATATAAATGACCAATTGATGATCCAAAATCCAATTTATTCTTTCTTTCAGTGATTTTTTTGGTAAACATTAATAAATTGTATTTCCCAGTTTCCTTTTTAAATACGCCAATGCCAAAGTTTGCTATAGATTGCACCCTTGTATTATTTTTGACAACTAACATATGATACTGGAGACATTTACCAACATCTTTTATATATGTAAAATATATATGTAAGTGTTTTCTAAAATTTGCATATGCTTATATATTTTCTTCTTAAA
Organism: Smutsia gigantea; assembly: GCA_032199065.1. NCBI lineage: Eukaryota > Metazoa > Chordata > Mammalia > Pholidota > Manidae > Smutsia > Smutsia gigantea. Next base: position 875,172 of record JAVSCE010018297.1, read on the forward strand.
ATATATATTCCTAAATAAAACATACATATACACATATTTAAAAAAAATTTCCCCCCTAAAAAGCTATTATTTCCTCATTTGTTTCAAAACTACTCTCATGTTAAGAGGATGAAGTTTGGGCTTTCTTACGTAACATATTATTGACAACTACTTGTCATCACAGATAAACAGACAATTTGTAATACCTTTTTGGTACAGAAAAAATATGATTTATCATAGAGCTCAAAACAAATTTAAATTAAGATGTTATTTTGATATAATTTTAGACTTACAAAATATCTACTAAAATAGCACAGAGTTCAATTTTTTTTTCTTTTTCCACTCCAGGATCCCACACTGCTTTTAGTTACCTACACCCTTCACATTCTTTATGTGGCAGTTTCTGTTTTAGTCTTTCATAAGCTTGACACCGTTAAGGAGTATGAGCTCCTTAATACTAATATTACTACTAATCATATTATTTTCTAGAATGGCCTTCATTTGGGATTGTCTGATGTTTTCTCATGATATGACTGAGGTTCTCTATTTTTCTCTAGAGTTGCACAAAAGTGATGTAATATCATGGAGTATAAGATATAAATAAGTATTCTTACAGTTGATGTTAACTTGATCATTTTAGTAAGGTGGTATCTGCTCATTTCAGACCTATAAAGTTACTATTTTAATAATTTGTAATTAACAACATCATAGGGTACATACTTTGACACCTTGAAAATATCATGTTTCCCCTCAAATACTTGCACAATAATTTTAGCTTTCATTGGTCGGTCTTGCCTGCAATAACTACTAGGCTATTGTAAAAATGATTTTCTCTTTCTCTGAATCTACTATGCTTTACTATTTGTATTTTCCCACACATAGCACTGGGATATAACAATTTTTCAGAGATCCCTGGTTCATACTGAGGAATGGAATTTAGACATCAAGATCTGAGGACTAGATGAGTTCATTTCTACTAGGGTGTCATTGTCCTCAGACCCTGAGAAGTACAAGTATGTATACTAGCCAATGCATATCCATTCATCCATCCATCCATTATCTATTATCTATCTATCTATCTATCTATCTATCTATCTATCTATCTATCTATCATCAGTCTATCACCATCTATATCACCTATCACATCTTTTTAATATGAGTTCATACTGATACCAAATCTTTTGTTACTAAGTCCAAGTTCATGCCATTTACCATGTGACATGCCAATTAGTTGAGAGACAAGATGTCGGAGCAAGGAAAGCAATTTTATTCAGAAAGCCAGCAGACTGAGAAGAAAATGGACTAATGTCCTAAAGTACCATCTTAACTCAGGGTTGATTTCAAGTTTGTCTTATGTTAGGGAAGGGGGAGCAGGGTAGGGAGCAAGTTAGGGGGTGACTGAAGGTTGCAGACACCTGGGGGCTAGGCAGGGTCTGGGAGTGCTGAGAAGCTTCGTGTTGTTGGTTAGTTGATTCTTGCTGACATAGGTCTGGTCACCATTTTCCTATAAATTTTTGACAGGGCAATCATTATTTTCATATGTATTTCGCTATTTCTTCAGATGATGCAAGTTTTGGGTAAGGAGCTATTTGCAGAAATCTCAAACTGCAAGAAAATTCCTTTTGATGGTTAACAAGCCTACTTGCAGGGCTGCAGGGCTGAGCAGAAGCCCTTTTCCTTTTTTTCCTTTTGGCCCAAAGGTTAAGGCAGCAAAGGAGACAAATACAGTATGGAGGCAGAAATGTCAAGCTTTTTTTAATCTATTACACTTTCATGCTATCCTTCTCCCATTTCTTATTTATAACATCTTTATCCATGAGTGAAAACCTGGCTTTCATTATGTATATTATTTGTTCAACCCAAGCATACACATAAAAGAAGTTTCAGAACTTCTTACAAATTTCCAAACAACATTATAGTATTTGTGTAGTTTTTTTTCCTTTCATTAGCCCTTAGTATTATTTCTAAAAATTATTTTAAAAGTCACTTAAAGTCTAGTAATTTTCTTCCTCACACTGTGTGGTGCAATTTTGTTGTTATTCACTTATAATAGAGTTGGGTTTATGTATAAAAATTTATATTTAATTTTTGGTTATTTAGTTTTTCCAAACACTTGGAGATGTTCCAAATACACATTAATTTCCATTTTAATTCCATTCTGGTGTAAGAATATACTTGGATGATTTATATATATTATACACATACACATATGGTCTGCTGTTGTTAAAAGGAGAGTGCTATAAATGTCAATTACATGAAGTAGGCATATAGTGTTTTTCAAATATTTTATATCCTTACCAATTTTATTTCTATGTGTTTTATCCAACACTGAAAGGTGTGTCTTGACCTTTATAACTATATTTGTGGATTTGTTAATTTTTTCCTTTAGTTCCATCAGTTTTCACTTCATGTATTTTGAAGCTTTGTTATATAATATACAATATACAGAATTTTTAGTTGTATTTAGTGGGAGTTAAAAGGGAAAATCTATTTACTCTTTCTTTTAGAGTGGATAAATTCTATTCACTTATTTCAAAAGCACTGACAGTTTAATTAACCATAGTTGTTATGAGTGTACTATTAAACATTGTGATGAAGTTTACTCAACTTCACTCTTCTATACTAAGATTTATCTCCTTTACTAAGATTTTCATTTCTTGAGTGTCCCAGTGTCCTCTACAGGTACAGTTTTGAGCCCCGCATGATGTATTCCTATTTCTCTCCCAGAGATAGAGCTTTTTATTTGGTTTGTTTGCTTGTTTGTTTTCATAATGTTTCTTTCCCTAAGTACAATACCTGTCAAAAATGGTTTAGGGAAAACAGAGAATTTTGCTTTTCCTCTGTAGATCTTTCCATGAAAGAGATAATTAGCAAAAGGTCTGTGAAGGCTTTTGTGCCTTTCTGGCAGTGATTAAAATTCACCAACCTCAGGCCTATACTATGCAGGATGCTTGGCCAGAACTCATTCCAATTTTTTTTTAAATTGAGTATCTTGTGGGATTCCTAGAGAAAATTCCTGCCAAAGGAATGTTTACTTCACCCAAAACCTGTGCCTCACCCTCCCACACCCCATTCTTAACATCTCATTTTTGGCCTCTACCAGTTCAGAAACTATTCTAACTGAAACCTTACAAGTGTTTGGCTGCATCTGCCATAAATAAGCAAGTGTTCTTCCTTTTCTGCCATCTTAATTTACCCGCCCTTAATGAAGCTAAATTGTTTTCCCTGTAACCTCAGCTATTTGATTGGATCAAATAAATTCATGAACTTGAATTTTGATGGGCTTTTTTGTTGTTGCTATAATCAGCAATAGTGAAACTCCCCACATTTGAGTGGAAATTGGAAGTCCAATAACTATTAATCTTTGTTATAGACACAAATAAAAAATTATGGTCATTCCCATCTCACTACGAAGTCTCATAAATACTCACCCATTAGAATAATATAATCTATAAATCCAGCAGTCATATGTAAATTATATTAGAATACATTACATTTGAAGAAACTGGTAAGAATGATACATTTTAACCACTTTGCGCTTTGTAATTATTTTTAGAATATGTTACTTGTTTTAAGTTAGGTCATCTGCAGGAAAAAAAGAAATCTTGACTACTGGTGTTCCACATAACCCTCGTGGGAGCTGTCCTCTGTTAAGTGGAAAACTATATAGACTTTTCTCAATCTTTTTGTTATATCACTTCAGTGCAAGGTCTTCTTCATGATTAAAGAAGCAGAGGAAGAAAGAACTGGGCAATTACACAACAGTTTTCCCCTCTATCTTAGCTGAGAAATGACTCATCGCATCTGCTCTCATTTCATTGGTAAGAAGAATCACATGGTCCTGCTAACTGCAAAGGACTAACGAGTAGAATCTTCCAAATGCTTGGTACGGGTAAGAACTAGATATTGGTAAACATTAATAATCTCTATGATAATTCTAATGTGTGTATATCACTAATAGCATGTAAACTGACTAAGCATATTAAATATCGGTAGAGCTTCTTAAGATGAAAATAGAAATACAAGTTCTAGTATCTCATTCTCACATACCAGGAGATTCCTTTTGGTACCTCTCAGAAACAGAAGTAACTCTTATTGTAATCTTAATAGGAGAATACAAGCAAATAAACAGGAAAACACATACAGCATTCATGTGATACTACCAAACACACAGAAGCAGTATCTAATCCTGTAATGAGAAGTGAAGAATGTATTTCAGCTGGGACCTCAAAGTTAAATGGTAGTTAACTAAGTAAAGGAGAAGAATGGGAAGAATGTCCCAGTTATATCTAGAACTTACACTCTAAGATTCTTTCTTATTCTGTTACCAGGAAAGGACAGAATTGACACATAGAGACATACAGCAGTTTCTGCCAAAATAAGGGCATATAGTGTTAAATCATATGTTGATTATGTTACTTATGTAACATCTTATTCATTTAAATAAGATTGTATGTTATGTAAAATTTTAGTGTCATTGAACAAAGAAACATGCATAAAATCTGATTTTTGTACTTAATTGCTATATATATTAATCAGAAATACACACTTTGCATTTTCTGTAACCTGAAGCTCAAATGGATTAAGGCATATATTATGAATGATGTTTAGTGTTCTCTTTTGCAAAGAATTTAAAAAATAATAAACCCTATAAGAAAACCTACTGGCCTGCACATTTTTTCTTTGCCATTGCTACCTCTCCAAGCTCCATTCATCAAAAAATAATAAGTAGTTATACATTTAACACAAAGTTATTTTTCCTATAAAACTGCTGGCATTTTTGTTGCGATAATTCTATACTGGTTATCTATGTATCTCAGCCACATCATTTGAAACATAGGTTTAAAAATAAAACAAAAATACCTGAAATCTTATATATTGCCATGATCGTGTTTGGAAAATAAAATGAAATTTGAATTAACCGAGACTGATGTTTGAAATAGAGCTGTGACATATCCAAGCAAATCTGAACCACTTATGAAATGGAGCTAATAGAGTTTACCACATACAGCTGTAGTGAAGAATAAACTACTTAATTTATGTAAAGCACTTAGCACAATGGTTGGAATGCCAACTTACTCTAAACTGTTTTAAGATAAGAATAAAATGGACAAAGGTAAGAAATGAACATTTTATCATTTTTCTTTCTTTCTTTTTTGGTAATGAACCATTAGCACATGATGGTTGTTAACTTCTTTGAGAGACTGATTCTTATGAGAACAAGAAATATATTAAGGTAAAAACCTATATATTCAGCAGGTGATGTCAATATATAAATGTTTATTAATAGGCAACATATAAATATGTGTACATACATAATAAAGTATACATATATCTTTATAATGTGTATATATATATATATATATTTATTTATTTATATAATGCACATATATTTTAACATATTAGTTAACATCACAGGTATGTATGCCTTAACCTACTAAATGCTAAACTTCAAAAATCTGCCTCCGTTATAAAGATAGAAAGGGGACTCCCAAAACTGCAATGATTTTCACTACTGCTGGTGACTCTGAATTTATATCATTAAAAAGTACTCATTAAGAAAATAAAAACAAGTACAGACTGTGATAAAATTATATGCAAAAAACGTATCTGATAGAAGTCTGGTATCCAAAATATACAGGAACTCTTAAAACTTACCAATGAAAAAACAGGCAACCCAGTAAGAAAGGAGGGGTGCAAAAGATCTGATGGGTGCCCTGGTGAATTTTATCAAACATTTATGGATGAATTTATACCAATTCTCTATAATCTCTTTCAAAGGATAGAGGCAGAGAGAATATTTCCTAACTCATTCTATGAGGCCAGCATTACCATACAAAACCAGAGACATACAAGAAAAGGAACTATAGGCCACTATCTTTCATGAACAAAAATCAACAAAATATTAGTGAATCAAATCTGACAAAGTATAAAAAGAACTGTACACCACAAACAGATGGGATTTATCCTAGATATGCAAGGCTGATTCAATATTCAAAAATCAACTAATATAATCCAACATATCAATAGGCTGAAGAAGAAAAATTACATGATCATATCAATAGATGCAAAAGAAGTTATCATCAAGCCATGAAAATATATGGAGGAAACTTAAATGCCTATCATTAAGTGAAAGAAACCAATCTGGGAAAGCTACATACCATATGATTCCAGCTATATGGCATTCTGGAAAAGGCAAAACTATGGAGACTGTTAAGATCAGTGCTTGCCAGGGGGTGGGGGAGAGAGAACGTATAAATAGGCAGAGGAATTTTAGGGTTGTGAAAATACTCTGTATGATACAATAATGATGGATACATGAAACTATACGTATGTCTAAATTCCTAGAATGTACACCAAAAGTGCACTGCAATGTTAAATTGGGTTGATAAGATGTAAACCTAAAACTGATCTAAAAATAAGATCCACTAATATTTAAAAGCAACTCAGTGAATTTAAATTTACCTTAGCTAATTCTTAGGCACAACTACATTGTTTAACATCTTTATTGTTTCTGCATTACTGGTCGCCATCAGTAAATAAAGATCTCTGAAGCTTTAATTGCAACCATTTCAAATTTTAGATAGTTGTGTCTGTCTCTTCATTACTCTGAAAATCTCCTCTTTTCCATACAAGTTTGTCTTTTCTGTATGAGTTGCTGTATATAGTGGTCGGATCTTTTGATGGTAAAAGGCTAAAATAATCAGCATTAATTAGTGGTTCCCAAGGTGACTTAGTTTGCCTCAACCTGTGAAATGCTTACTTGAATTTCTTACTTTTTTTGTGGCATTTCATGTATTTCTACTGCTGTTTTGATAAATCATTTTAGAAATTGTACTTTGTTGTTATTTGACTTATGTGAATGAATCATTTAAAGTTGTACTATGAAGCAAAAAACATAGGTATGAGAATATATTTTAAATGCTATATCAAGTAAACAAACTTTTCACTTAGTATTCAGTAAATTATTTCACTTCACTGTAAATTGGAAATGTTATGTAATCTTTGATAATTTATTTGACCAGTTCGATTTTCAATAAGATTATTATTATAGTGCTACTGAATAGTGATTACCTACCTCTGTCATTATAAAAATGTAAAATTCAGTACTTTCATTATCCCAGCATTCACTATTTCTCTCCACTCAGCTTCACTCATTGTTTTCTAACAGATGTGTGTCCTTTTCAATAGGTACCATTTATATTTGAAATATTTGGGTAAACACTAAAAACTCATAAAAATAAATGGCAATAAATCAAAGCCCATTCATTTACAATTTCTCAAGACATGCAATCTTATATCATTAGGTTTGATTTAGGAAATAATTAGACATCTACCAAATGTAACATGATAGAGGGGCCTACTATGCCTGTTGTCTTATGCATATCTTCTTATAATCATACTTAATAAGGGTAGTTGACATTAATAATATTTGAGAAGATGAATGGATATTCTCATATTTCCTGTTAAGGTTTAGACGTAGCCACTAAATCAAGTGCCTGACTTTCAAATACCCAAGCCAACCTTGTATGCGAAAAAGGTGTTTATCATTTTTTATTGCCATAAGGCAGTGGTTAACCAAATGCAATCTATATACAGTTGGTGGTACCTAAGACCCTCACCGGTCCTTTAATATAAATACTATTTTTATAATAACTTGTCTTAATTTGTATTAAAATTATTTTATACATAATTTGTCTTAAAAGAAATTATTTGTCTTTTTCAGGGAGCTGAAATATTTGTGCTTCTGGTGCAAAAGCAATGTGATAGATTGCTGATGTAGCATGAATTAAGGCAATGGCCCCCAAAAGGACTAGTAGGCAATGTATTCTTTACTTCCCTGACAAGAATTTTCATTTTGTTTTTTTAAAAATCAACTTCACTTAAAAATGTCCTTGACATTCACTAAGGACTTGACTGTCCTTAACTAAGCCATAAAAATTACTTGAGCCCTGAGCACATCTTTTTAGTAATCAATGTAGTAAAATGGAAGTATGAAGAAAGAATTTCTATTGCAAACCACAGTACAATGATTTCCTTGAAGAAAAAGTACTTTTATGCAACTGTTTTCATTTGTGACTTAACTAGACACTTTTATCCTGGAACACCATTTTTACCTGAAAGAATCACTTACAGACAAGCTATGGTTATTAAAATTTAAGCATTTGTCAGATATTTTACCAAACATTAACAAAGTGAGCCTATTACTCAAGGAAAACAAGAGTATTTATGGTCTGTGATAAAAATCAAGCTTTCAAATTAAAACTTTAGAAAACCTTTATCTGACACTGTGGGGCTGGCAGCTTCCCAAAACTTAAGACTTTTCTGATAAGTGGTATTTGAATAAATGAGGCTTTATTCTACAGTTTATGAAACAAGTCAATATTTGGAAGATGTTTGTAAATCAGTAAACCAATATTTGCGAGATGACTAATACATGATGCAAAGAAGTGTTCTCGAGATAAAAGGTCTTCTCAAACTGCAACACAGACCACTGGATTTTAGAATAACTGATTAAAAATATTTCACTGATGTTTTCACATCCACCCTGCAGCTAACTGGAAATGTCACCCCTTTGCGCAGTTTGGGTGTAGGAATGAAGAAATACACACCCACAAATTCAGAAAGACTACTAAGCCTTTCTTCTCTTTCCAACCACATACATATGTAGCGATGAATTTTCTTAATATATTTCAATCAAAACTCTATATTGTGACAGAGTAAATGCAAAACCATATCTGAGAGTCTAGCTGCCATCTATCAGCCACACTCTAAGGACGTGCAAAAAGGTGAAATGATGTCACTTTTCTCACTACAGCTTTGTTTTGAAAGTATAGCTTTGTTTTATTTTTTCAAAATATATGTAATTTTCATATCTAATGAGATTATCTTTAATACATACTTCAATTTTCTACCTTTAATATATATATTATATAACTATGTTATATATAAAACATATTTTATATATATCTTATATATTTACACATTTACATAACATATTTTATAAATTAATTTATATATGTATAGCTCCCAAATTAAAAAAAATGGATCTTCTGTGAATTTTAAGATCTAAAAGGGTCCTGAGGTCAAAAACTTTGACAAAGCCTGCTTCAATAGTGCACTAAACTGAAAGTTATGGACAAAACTGGCTATGAGGAAAGAAGAGAAGCTGCTGTTGAAACCTAGGGGCAAAATGATGAGAATATGGATAATGACTATGGAGAGAACTAGACAGATTTGAATGATATTTTGTAAGCAGTTATGATGAGTTTTATAACTCTTTGGTTACAGGCTTGAGAGGAAAAATAGAGATCGTACACAAGTTTCCAACTTAGACAACACATAATCACCCTTCAAATGGGAAAGAAAAAAAAGAGAGGAATTTTTCAATTTCTCTTAAACTGATTTTCCAAAGCATTTGCTTCCTATCTGTGAGAACCCAAGCCATGCCCTGATATATACTTCATTGTTTACATAATTTTGCTGTTTTATTAATAATATTTCCAAAAAATTGAGAGTGGGAGAATATGCCTGACATGTTTATTTAGCAGTTTTTGAGGTGGGTAAAGTGTTTTGGCAGTTTAGATGTATTCGATTTTTAAAAATCAGTAATATTAATCAGACGTTCTTTCAGTTATGTAAAAATTTTATAAACAACTTTAAGATTTTTAAAAAGAATGGTTCAGTCTCCAACGCTGCTTTAAATAGGAAATCAGAGTAGAGTTACCAATGCTTGAAAAAATTTCAGAAATGAAAATAATTCATTCAAAAATTTCATATTCAACTCCTAGTAAAACCAAAGTCAATATACATTATATGGAAATATTGGAAAAATACAACAGCTACAGTTTATTTTGCTTCATTTCACCTGACTCAACTATTCATCCAAATAAACATCCTTTCTTATGGAAGTCTTAAACTGCCATATATAACATATTTTTATGTGTAAAGTCTAATAGACCAAATTTAGGGAATTGCTAGATAAAGATGATCAATATATTCCATATATTACCCTTATTATCTTGGGCTTGTACCTCTCAAATGAAATGTAAGCACTTTAATTATAACTTATGCTCTATTTAAAGTAGAAACTACTCCAATTTAGGCAACAGATGAAACACTATCTATCGGTAGCCCCATTTCTTAAAAAAAAAAAGAGAGAGGGAGAAGAAAAGATATCTCTGAAGACTATAAATGGGTGAAGAACTTCTTAACCATAGTCACAGATCATTTTTTGCCATACATAGTATAGTAATCAAGCTCTTTTGATTAATGTTAGTTGATATCTTTTCCCATCCTTTTATTCTTCATTTATTTCTGTTTTTGTATTAAAGTGGGTTTCTTGTAGGCTGGGTACAGTAAGTAGTTTCATTTTTATGCATCTGGAAATCTTTGCATTTTTATTGATTTTTTTCAGATTATGTTAAATGTGAATATTGATATGGTTGGGTGTGAATTTAGTACCTTTCTATTTGCTTTTTATTTGTCTTCTTCCCCATGTACGTTTCTCTATTTCTTCCTTCCATTTGATTTAAGTGAATAAATTTCATAATTGATTTTTATGGCTTATTTCCTTTTTATATGTATCACTTTGTTGCTTTTTTATAGAATTTACAATAATTGCTCTAGGGTTTTCAGAATAAAACTTTAACATATCACAGTTTACCTTCTAGCAATCATAAGCCAGTTCACATGCAATATAGAAATCCTAACTGTATAATTCCAGTTTCTCCTTCAGCTTTGTGCTATTCTGTGCTATTTTATTGTATTGTATGAACTCCAAAATCCATTATCATATTTCCTTTAAACACTTGTCTTCTAAAGATACATTAAAAAATAAAAATTAAAAAAATGTTTACCCAAATGTTTTCCTTTTTCATTGCTTTTTATCCTAATTCCATTCACATCATTTTTTCTTCTGCCTGGAATGCTTTATTTATTTTTGCTTGAAGTATTGTCCAGCTGGTGATGCATTATTTCAGATTATGTCTGAAAATGTTTTTATTTCACTTTTTTAAAGTCAGTATTGGTGGGTACATAATTCAAATTTATTTTTCATTTTCTATTAGAATTGAGGGACATATTTCCATTGTCTTTTGTCAGCGGTTACTCTAATTTTGTTTCTCTGTATGTGTTTCTCCTCTGAATATTTCAATATTTCCTCCTCAGAACTAGTTTTCAGCAAAGTAGTATGATGTGTGGTTTTCTTTAAATGTCTTTTCTGAAGTTCTTTTATATGGTCTTCTTTAGGTGTCTTTTTGGATGTTCCTTGAGAATCTCCCATCTGTGGCTTTACTGATTTAATCAAATTTTGAAATGTTCTCAACCTTCTTTCATCTCTTTTTCTGGGACCCCAGTGACACTTATTTTAGACTACTTAATATTGTTCAAACATTCACTGATGGTCTGTTTTATTTTGAATAGTTTTTATTGCTACTTTGTGTTCCCTAATCTTTGATCCCACAGTGGCTAATATGAGCATATTCCATCTAAGCATTTCTCATCAATATAAATTCAATGTGACCCTTAAGTATATCATCATTTGTTTTCTTATCATACTCATGTTTCTATCATTTTGAACAAATAAGCTTATTTATAATATATATGTTTGCATACTATTTCTAAAATTTGTTTCACTTCTGGAACTGTTTCTATTGATTGTTTTTCTTTTTTTCCTTTTTTGCCTTTTTGTTTGTATTTTCCATGCCTGATTTTGTTTTTAATCAGAAGACAAGTATTGTAAATTCTCCCATTTCTTTTAAAATTATCATTATATTCACTGTCACTAAAACAGGTAAAGTAGAAAGGAGATGGAGAAGGAGCAGCAAGTGAAATGAGATGGAAGCCAGGTGAGCATGGACTTCCAGAATCCAAAAGGATTAAAGTAATAATTACAGTCTGTAACCAGATGTTCACAGTTGCCCATTTTTCATCGTCTGCTTTGCCTTAACCTTGATAATTCAGGCATCTATCATCCTCACAGACCCCTGAACATTACCTTGCCCACAGGAAATCACTAAAAAAGGGGAACATGCCCCTTGTCAAGTCATACTAAAATTCTGTAACACCGGGAGCCAGATTTCCTGTAAAACCACAGTCATGCTCCCTTTTGACTATGTATCTTCCCCCTTTAATTTCTGCTAAGCATTACTTATCCTTCCCTATAAAATTTTTTTAAAATTGTTTTATTGTGAGATGTTTGGAGATTTCTGAGATTGGAACATGCTCCCTACTGCAATATTCTTTTGAAATAAAATCTCTATTTACTTAACCTGGCTTTCTCTTTGACAATTGTATGTATATGTAATTCAATATTACATGTGTATGTACATATATAAGCTAATAAAAAGTAGGACCACGATGGCACACTGAACTAATATATATGGCAATTACATGCATCTATTCAATAACTAAAATGAGCCAGGGGATTTTCTAAACCAGAGGTCAACAAATTAGAGGCACAACAAATGTGTCAATTTGTCTTTGTATATGGATGATTTCACAGTTGCCACAGGGAATCTATGGCCAGGAAAGCCTAAAATGTTTACTTTCTGATCCTTTAAGAAAAAGTCTGCACCCTTTTTTTAGGCATTCACAAATACTTGGAATAGGAGGTTCCAGGAAGATGGCAGCATGAGAAGGGCGGTGGAAATCTTCTTCCAAAACCATATACATCTATGAAAATACAGCAAATACAACAATTCCTAAAAGAGAGACCAGAATACACAGGACAGCGCACAGCCTGCATCGGGACCTGAGAGGACTCGGCACCCCGTGAGGCGGGTAAGACACAGAGCCGCATCCCGGCAGGACCCGAACACTCCCCCACCCCAGCGCACTGGCAGGAGGAGAGGATTCAGAGATGGGAGGGAGTGGAAGTACAGGCCTGTGAAATAACCAGCCCTGGTGATCTGCGCCGGGAGTGCTGTCACACATTGCGCGGTGTAGTGGAGATTGGAGAGGCAGAAGGTGCAGGTTTTGAGCTGGGAACGCGCCCCGGTCCTTGCACCCAGCTCCTGGGACAAAAGAAAAGTGCACGCTTTTTTGACCCATTGGCTGGTGACTGGGAAAAAGTAGCGGCACTGAAACTACACACAGAGAACAATAGCCACCCATTCATTCCTGCCCAGGCCAGAGCTGCAAAAGGCACAGTGCAGCTGTGTGGCCGTGGATGTGGAATAGTGGAGCAACAGCACCACCTACAGCATCCTTACAGAATCTACTCCCGGTGGGCTTTTTGTTTTGTTTTGTTTTGTTTTAAAGTCTTAAAGAGCTCAGCTGACATATGTGGCACCTGCCAGCAACCACTTCTATCAGCATGAAAAGGCAGACGAATATGCTACAGACAAAGCTCACCCAGACAACACCAGAGAGGGAGCCTGAAGGGATGGAAATGCACAATCTTCCTGAAAAAGAATTCAGAATAAAAGTCATAACCATGCTGATGGATCTACAGAGAAATATGCAGGAGCTGAGGGAGGAAGTGAGGGAACTCAGGAAAGACTGCAGAAATCAGACAAGCCATTAATGGGCTTAGCAGCACACTAGACGAGATGCAAGAGACTGTTAATGCAATAGAAATCAGAGAACAGGAATACAGAGCAGCTGAGGCAGAGAGAGATAAAAGGATCGTTAGGAATGAAAGAATATTAAGAGAACTGTGTGACCAATACAAATGGAAAAATATTCACATTATAGGACTACCAGAGGAAGAAGAGAGAGATAAAGGGATCAAAAGTGTCTTTGAAGAAATAATTGCTGAAAATTTCCCCATGCTGGGGAAGGAAATAGTCTCGCAGTTGACAGAAGCTCACAGATCTCCCAACACAAGGGACCCAAGGAAAACAACACCAAGACACATAATAATTAAATGGCAAAGATCAAAGATAAGGACACGGTATTAAAGGCAGCTAGAGAGAGAAAAAATATCACCTACAAAGGAAAACACATCAGACTATCATCAGACTTCTCAACAGACACCTTACAGGCCAGAAGAAAATGGCATGATATATTTAATGTAATGAAAAAGAAGGGCCTCAAACAAAGAATACTGTATCCAGCACGATTATCATTTAAAAATGATGGAGGGATTAAAAAATTTCCAGACAAGCAAAAGCTCAGAGAATTTGCCTCCCATAAACCACCTCTATAGGACATCTTAAAGGAACTGCTCTACAGGGAAGCACTCCTAAGGCTAAAAAGATATCACCAGAGAAAATAAAATCATAGCAAAGAAAGCAGACCATCCAAATGCTAACTAAAGGCAAAGAATAAAACATAGTATACAAAGAATGGAGGAGGAAGAAAAGAAGTGAGAGAAATAAAGAAACATCAGACTGTGTTTACAATAACATAACAAGAAACTAAAGTTAGATTGTTAGTTAGAAAGAAGCAATCCTTGAACCTTTGGTAACCACAAAACTAAACCAGCAATGGCAATAAGTACATATCTATCGATAATCACCCTAAATGTAAATGGACTGAATGCACCAATCAAAAGACACAGAGTAACAGAATGAATAAAAAAGAAAGACCCATCTATATGCTGCTTACAAGAGACTCACCTCAAACCCAAAGATATACACAGACTAAAGTGAAGGGATGGAAAAAGATATTTCATGTAAACAACAAGGAGAAAAAAGCAGGTGTTACAATACTTGTATCAGACAAAATAGACTTCAAAACCAAAGTAGGAAGAGATAAAGAAGGACATTACATAATGATAAAGGGGTCAATCCAACAACAGGATATAACCATTATAAATATACATGCACCCAACACAGGAGCGCCGGCATATATGAAACAAATACAAACAGAATTAAAGGAGGAAATAGACAACAATGCATTCATTTTAGGTGACTTTAACACACGAATCACTCCAAAGGACAGATCAACCTGACAGAGAATAAGTAAAGAAACAGAGGCACCGAAAAACGCACTAGAACAGATGGACCTAACAGACATCTACAGAACTCTGCACCCAAAAGCAACAGGATACACATTCTTCTCAAGTGCACATGGAACATTTTCCAGAATAGACCACATACTAGGCCACAAAAAGAACCTCAGTAAAGTCGAAAATATTGAACTTCTACCAACCAACTTCTCAGATCATAAAGGTATTAAACTAGAATTAAATTTTAGAAAGAAAAAAAAAGGCTCACACATACATGGAGACTTAGCAACATTCTCCTAATTAATCAATGGGTTAATGACCAAATCAAAACAGATATCAAAGAATATATGGAGACTAATGACAACAACAACACAAAGCCACAACTACTGTGGGATGTAGCAAAGGCAGTTCTAAGAGGAAAGTATATTGCAAGATCTGCTTCTTTGAAAAAATAAACAAAATAGATAAACCTCTAGCCAGACTCATTAAGAGAAAAAGAGAATCTACACACATAAACAGAATCAGAAATGAGAAAGGAAAAATAACGACATACCACACAGAAATACAAAGAATTACAAGAGAATATTATAAGAATCTATATGCTAACAAGCTGGAAAACATAGAAGAAATGGACAACTTCTTAGAAAAATACAACCTTCCAAAACTGACCAAACAAGAAACAGAAAAACAATACAGAATAATCAACAGCAATGAAACTGAAGCAGTAATCAAAAAACTACCCAAGAAAAAAACCCCTGGACCAGAAGGATACACCTCTGTTCTCTACCAGACATATAGAGAAGAATTAACACCCATTCTCCTTAAAGTTTTCCAAAAAATAGAAGAGGAGGGAATACTTCCAAACTCATTCTATGAAGCCAGCATCACTCTAATACCAAAACCGGGCAAAGACCTCACCAAAAAAGAAAATTACAGACCAATATCCCTAATGAACGTAGATGCAAAAATACTCAACAAAATATTAGCAAACTGAATTCAAAAAATACATCAAGAGGATCATACACCATGATCAAGTGGGATTCATCCCAGGGATGCAAGGATGGTACAACATTCGAAAATCCATCAACATCATCCACCACATCAACAAAAAGAAGAACAAAAACCACATGATCATCTCCATAGATGCTGAAAAAGCATTTGACAAAATTCAGCATCCATTCCTGATTAAAACTCTCAACAAAATGGGTATAGACAGCAAGTACCTCAACATCATAAAGGCCATATATGACAAACCCACAGCTAACATCATACTTAACAGCGAGAAGCTGAAAGCTTTTCATCTAAGATCGGGAACAAGACAGGGATGCCCACTCTCTCCACTGTTATTCAACATAGTACTGGAGGTCCTTGCCATGGCAATCAGACAAAACAAAGACATACAAGGCATTCAGATTGGTAAAGAAGAAATCGAATTGTCACTATTTTCAGATGACACAATACTGTACATAAAAACCCATAAAGACTCCACTCCAAAACTACTAGAACTAATATCTGAATTCAGCAAAGTTGCAGGATACAAAATTAACACACAGAAATCTGTTGCTTTCCTATACACTAATGATGAACTAACAGAAAGAGAAATCAGAAAAACAATTCCATTCACAATTGCATCAAAAAGAATAAAATACCTAGGAATAAACCTAACGAAGGAAGTGAAAGACCTGTACTCTGAAAACTACAAGACACTCCTAAGAGAAATTAAAGAGGACACTAACAAATGGAAATGCATCCCATGCTCTTGGCTAGGAAGAATAAATATTGTCAAAATGGCTATACTACCTAAAGCAATCTACAGATTCAATGCAATCCCTATCAAACTACCAACAGCTTTCTTCAATGAACTGGAACAAATAATTCTAAAATTCATATGGAACCACAAAAGACCCCGAATAGCCAAAGCAATCCTGAGAAGGAGGAATAAAACAGGGGGAATTACACTCCCTGACTTCAAGCTCTACTACAAAGTCACAGTAATCAAGACAATTTGGTATTGGCACAAAAACAGACCCACAGACCAGTGGAACAGAATAGAAAATCCAAACATTAACCAAAACATATACAGTCAATTAATATTTGATAAAGGAGCCTTGGATATACAATGGGGAGATGACAGCCTCTTCAGCAGATGGTGTTGGAAAAACTGGACAGCTACATGTAAGAGAATGAAACTGGACTACTGTCTAGCCCCATACACAAAGGTAAACTCAAGGTGGATCAAAGATTTGAATGTAAGTCATGAAACCATAAAACTCTTAGAAAAAAACATAGGCAAAAATCTCTTGGACATAAACATGAGCAACTTCTTCATGAACATATCTCCCCGGGCAAGGGAAACAAAAGCAAAAATGAACAAGTGGGACTATATCAAGCTGAAAAGCTTCTGTACAGCAAAGGACACCATCAGTAGAACAAAAGACATCCTACAGTATGGGAGAATATATTCATAAAAAACGTATCTGATAAAGGGTTGACATCCAAAATATATAAAGAACTCATGCACCTTAACAAACAGAACGCAAATAATCCAATTAAGAAATGGGCAGAGGACATGAATAGACACTTCTCAAAGAAGAAATTCAGATGGCCAACAGGCACATGAAAAGATGCTCCACATCGCTAATCATCAGAGAAATGCAGATTAAAACCACAATGAGATATCACCTCACACCAGTGAGGATGGCCAACATCCAAAACACAAACAACAACAAATGTTGGCGAGCATGTGGAGAAAAGGGAACCCTCCTACACTGCTGGTGGGACTGCAAATTAGTTCAACCATTGTGGAAAGCAGTATGGAGGTTCCTCAAAAAACTGAAAAAACTGAAAATACCGTTTGACCCAGGAATTCCACTCCTAGGAATTTACCCTAAGAATGCAGCAGCCCAATTTGAAAAGGACAGATGCACCCCTATGTTTATCGCAGCACTATTTACAATAGCCAAGAAATGGAAGCAACCTAAGTGTCCATCAGTAGATGAATGGATAAAGAAGATGTGGTACATATACACAATGGAATATTATTCAGCCATAAGAAGAAAACAAATCCTACCATTTGCAACAACATGGATGGAGCTAGAGGGTATTATGCTCAGTGAAATAAGCCAAGCCGAAAAAGACAAGTATCAAATGATTTCACTCATATGTGGAGTATAAGAACAAAGAAAAAATACTGAAGGAACAAAACAGCAGCAGACTCACAGAACCCAAGAACGGACTAATAGTTACCAAAGGGAAAGGGACTGGGGAAAATGGGCGGGAAGGGAGGGATAAGAGGGAAAAAGGGGCATTACGATTAGCAGATGTAATGTTGGGGGGGCACGGGGAGGGCAGTACAACTCAGAGAAGACAAGTAGTGATTCTATAGCATCTCACTACGCTGATGGACAGTGACTATAATGGGGTTGGTGGGGGGGACCTGATGAAGGGGTAGTTTAATAATCGTAATATTGCACATGTAATTGTAAATTAATGATAATAAAATAAATTATATTAAAAAAAAAACTCCTGGACAGGACAGTTTCTCTGCTGAATTTTATCAAACATTTCGTGGAGACCTAATACTCATTAAAGTTTTCCAAAAAGTAGAAGAGGAGGGATTACTGCCAAACTCACTCTATGAGGCCAACATCACTCTAATACCAAAACCAGGCAAAGACACCACAAAAAAAGAAAATTACAGACCAATATCCCTGATGAACACAGATGCAAAAATACTCAACAAAATATTAGCAAACTGAATTCAAAAATACACCAAAAAGATCATCCATCATGATCAAGTGGGATTCATCCCAGGGATGCAAGGATGGTACAACATTTGAAAATCCATAAACATCATCCACCACATCAACAAAAAGTAGTCAAAAACCACATGATCATTTCCATAGATGCTGAAAAAGCATTCGACAAAATTCAACATCCATTCATGATAAAAATTCTCAACAAAATGGGTATGGAGGGCAAGTACCTCAACATAATAAAGGCCATATATGACAAACCCACAGCCAACATTATACTTAGCAGCGAGAAGCTGAAAGCTTTTCCTTTAAGTTCGGGAACAAGACAAGGATGCCTTCTCTCCCCACTTTTATTCAACATAGTTCTGGAGGTCCTAGCCATGGCAATCAGACAACACGAAGATATAAAATGCATCCGGATTGGCAAGGAAGAAGTCAAACTATCCCTGTTTGCAGATGACATGATATTGTGCATAAAAAGCCCTAAAGATTCCATTCAAAAACTACTAGATCTAATATCTGAATTCAGCAAAGTTGCGGGATACAAAATTAATACACAGAAATCTGTTGCATTCCTATACACTAATGATGAAATAGCAGAAAGAGAAATCAGGAAAACAATTCCATTCACAATTGCATCAAAAAGAATAAAATATCTAGGAATAAACCTAACCAAGGAAGTGAAAGACCTATACCCTGAAAACTACAAGACAATCATGAGAGAAATTAAAGAAGAAACCAATAAATGGAAACACATTCTGTGCTCATGGATAAGAAGAATTAATATTGTCAAAATGGCCATCCTACCTAAAGCAATCTACAGATTCAATGCAATCCCTATCAAAATACCAAGAGCATTCTTCCATGAACTAGAGCAAATAGTTCTAAAATTCATATGGAACCACAAAAGACCCCAAATAGCCAAAGCAATCCTGAGAAGGAAGAATAAAGCAGGGGGAATTATGCTCCCTGACTTCAAGCTCTACTACAAAGCCACAGTAATCAAGACAATTTGGTACTGGCACAAGAATAGACCCATAGACCAATGGAACAGACCATAGAGCCCAGATAAAAACCCAAGTATATATGGTCAATTAATATACAATAAAGGAGCCATGGATATACAATGGGGAGATGACAGCCTCTTCAACAGCTGGTGTTGGAAAAACTGGACAGCTACATGTAAGAGAATGAAATTGGATTATTGTCTAACCCCATACACAAATGTAAACTCAAATTGGATCAAAGACCTGAATGTAAGTCATGAAACCATAAAACTCTTAGAAAAAAACATAGGCAAAAGTCTCTTGGACATAAACATGAGCAACTTCTTCATGAACATATCTCCCCAGGCAAGGGAAACAAAAGCAAAAATGAACAAGTGGGACTATATCAAACTTAAAAGCTTCTGTACAGCAAAGGACACCATCAGTAGAACAAAAAGACATCCTACAGTATGGGAGAATATATTCATAAATGACATATCCGATAAGGGGTTGACATCCAAATTATATAAAGAGCTCACACCTCAACAAACAAAAAGCAAATAGGCCAATTAAAAAATGGGCAGAGGAGCTGAACAGACACTTCTCCAAAGAAATTCAGATGGCCAACAGGCACATGAAAAGATGCTCCACATTGCTAATCATCAGAGAAATGCAAATTAAAACCACAATGAGATATCACCTCACACCAGTTAGGTTGGCCAACATCCAAAACACAAACAACAACAAATGCTAGCAACGATGTGGAGAAAGGGGAACCCTCCTACATTGCTGGTGGGAATGTAAAATGTAAACTAGTAAACCATTGTGTAATGCAGTATGGAGGTTCCTCAAAAAGCTAAAAATAGAAATACCATTTGACCCAGGAATTCCACTCCTAGGAATTTACCCTAAGAATGCAGGAGCCCAGTTTGAAAAAGACATATGCACCCCTATGTTTATCACAGCACTATTTACAGTAGCCAAGAAATGGAAACAACCTAAGGGTCCATCAGTAGATGAATAGATAAAGAAGACTAGACTCCCCCTATTATCAAGTCCCCACCACATACCCCATTACAGTCACTGTCCATCAACGTAGTAAGATGCTATAGAATCACTATTTACAGTGGCACATATACACAATGGAATATTATTCAGCCATAAGAACAAAACAAATCCTACCACTTGCAACACCATGGATGGAGCTAGAGGGTATTATGCTCAGTGAAATAAGCCAGGTGGAGAAAGACAAGTATCAAATGATTTCACTCATCTGTGGAGTATAAGAACAAAGAAAAAACTGAAGGAACAAAACAGCAGCAAACTTACAGAACCCAAGAATGGACTAACAGTTACCAAAGGGAAAGGGACTGGGGAGGATGGGTGGGAAGGGAGGGACAAGGGGGAAAAAGGGGCATTACAATTATCACATATAATGTAGAGGGTCGGGGACACGAGGAGGGCAGTATAGCACAGAGAAGACAAGTAGTGATTCTATAGCATCTTACTACACTGATGGACAGTGACTGTAATGGGGTATGTGGTGGGGACTTGATAATAGGGGGAGTCTAGTAACCATAATTTTGTTCATGTAATTGTACATTAATGATAGCAAAATAAAAATAAATCAATTAATTAATTTAAAATAAAAAGATGAGGTAACTATAGCTTGGAAAATTGAAGTGACTTTCCTGTGTTTGCACTGCTAATAGTTGCCCCTGCACTAGGATGCAAAAGTAGGCCATACATAATGCTAATAATTATGCTATGAGGCCCTCTTTGCCCTGAATTCCCATAGACACATAGGTCTGTATCCGAATTTTTTATTTGCCTGTTCATGCACCAGTAGCACACTGTTGACAGGCTGCAGCTCTAGAGTATGCTTTGATTCCTGGTAGGTTTTTTTAGCACCCTATCATGCAACATTTTAAAATATTTTGGTCATAACCATCTTCCCTATCTAGGCCAGAAGTAATTAGAAAGGTAAAGGTCCATGAAGATGCTTGGGCTTCAAACATTAGAAAAAGACTTTAAAAAAACAAACAGGTATTTGCTATCCCATATAATAGGAATTCATGAGCAGCCATTTCCAGAATTAGTTCATACAGCAGCTCAGAGACTTAATTTTCCAGATTTATTTCTTTCTCCACTTTTCCAGCATACTGGTATCTGTCCTAAAGTTTATCTGTCCGTGGTCTGAAATGACTATAGTATTTCCAACATCATGCAACCAAGACCAGAAGATGTAGGCAATTTAAAGTGACTTGGGGAGGCAACTTAAAGGGATTTCTATAATGACAAAGGACACCATGATTCAATTCAGGGACTATGTAGATTTAATACTCAATAGAATTAAAAACATTACAACTTTGTTCTCTATGTAAATATGATCTTTAAGTTAAAACTAAACAGGGGGGTGAGTATATGGGTTGACTCAGGGAGTCAAAGTCATTCAAGATATTGATTATTTTGTGTATAAATGGAAATCATCTCTGAGTTCAAGAAATGCACTGTAACTCTTTCTTAGAAGAATTCAATTTTGCAACATCTTATTAATGTTAAGAGGAACTGACTTTTCAACCCACTGAATAGCAGTTCTCAGTGTAGATTTAAACTCTAGCATCCTAAAATTTTAGATCTGGGGATATCTGGAAAATCACATGACCCCAATGTTGACATTACAAATGAAGAAACTCAAACCCACTTAAAGTTGGAGTGAGGATGAGAACCCTATTTCCCTAACAATTCTGCCATGCCCTCTGACAGTTTTCCCAAATGAGGGAAAAAATGAGCTCTAATAATCTATAATTATAATCTTTCTGTGACTGAAAGCCCAGAACCATTTTTGACTCACTTTTAAAATGCACACATGGAAACACTCTTCAGAACCCTAGTATTCCTGTTGTTCAGAGGATCTGAATATTTTCCCAATAATTAAGATCATTTAACTCTTACAGTGATACTTTGAGATTATTTAGGCATTTGATGGACATGGTAAGCCTAAAGACAACTGTAAATTTGTTGGGCATTTTCTAATTAAAAGGGTTATATGTTCTAACTGCAGAAAAATTGGAAATCTCTTTAAAAAAACTCAAAGAAACAAAAATCAAGTTTTCACATTTCACTTTCCTACAGTCTCCTTCTTTAAAAATTTAAAGATAGATTAGGATCACTTCCCAATATCAAGAAATAGTATACAGTTTGATTTTTTTAATGCAAAGAATCATATCATATAAATAAACCATGCTAACCTAATCAGTTCTCTATGGTTGAACATGTAGGTTTATTACCAATATTTTCATGTTTTAGACCCATATCTCTATGCATTTTCAAAGGCAAAAATACTCAATCAAAAAGATATGCACCTTGTTAAGGTCCTTAATACAGTTTGCCAAATGGCCCTCCAGAAACTTACAGCAATTTGCATAGCCCCTGGCTGTGTGCGAGTTTCCCTACTTTCCCACTCCCTCACCTACACTAGGGGTTATCATTCATTGTAATCTCAGCCAAGGGCAGCTGTTTAAAAAGCCAAGCTTACCTTTGTGACTGTATTTTATTTGCCCCCTTTGCAGCTCCCATGAATTCTTGTCATGGCCAAGGCCATGGGAGGGGTTTCTGGCCTCACTCGACTGCACTGACATGGATTCAGCAAACAGTTTTGCTAAAAGGACAAAGCTAGTGGATGTGTTCACTTGAGAGACCTGCTAGCAGTGGACCATGAAGAGGGTCTGAGGGGAAATCAGCAGCTTCTTCAGAAGGGCCTCTAACACTTTGGAGAGAGGCCATCACTTCTCTAATTGCTCTCACCTTCCTCTCCTGTAGGTTATTTCCCTCCTGGTCTCAGATTTCCCTAGGTAGGGGCTCATTTGCATTTCCTTTTGCGCTTCTGGCTAGTGGACATGTAAAGGTAAATGTGGGAGCAATTTTAACAAACTGGCAGGAGCCTCTGATTCCAGACTGTTCTGGAGAAGCCTAGTATAGTAGCGGATTTTATTCACTGGTAAATCAGTGCAAACAACAGGGTGCTTTGTTTCAAGCTTTAATAACCCAGCCCAGTCATAATGAATTCTGGGGCAGAATTAATGTTAAAGAGTATTGGTGATTAGGTAATTATCAAGTACAGAGAGTATTTAACCTTCCCAGGGACAGAACTGCCTAAGACTACCTGATATCATGTGTACTCTCTGGAAATAATTAATAATTTTAAAATTATCCAATCTCTATTATTAATCAAGAATTAAGGATCCAAGAGCAGCGTCAATCAGACTGAGTTTTTCCTCCATCTCCTGTCTGCCGATGTACTCCTCTCTGGTGTCTTTGAATGTGTCAGCCTCTTTGATTTTTATTTCAGGCTGGCCCAGACTTAAGCTGTTGCAAGTCTCAGAATATCTCAGCAAGTTGAGACACATCACCCTCTAAAATTATCCACCTCAAGCGAAATGCCAGGGAGTGACCCTTGGCCTCTGCCTTTTTTAATTGCAACTCAAGCCATTTTTAAGCCACAGTCTGTGACAGCCCTATGCTCTGCTCTCCTTCATCCACCCTCTACTCCTCCTACCCCTCTTGGGTGGCCCATTCAGAAGAGAGAGAGAGAGAGAGAGAGAGAGAGAGAGAGAGTGTGTGTGTGTACTGTATTACGTCTAAAAAAAAATAGTTATCTTGTCCCTGACATATATTTTAGTTTCACAACAAAGGTAGCAATGCATAGGGGCAGTCAAATAATAATAAAGGGAGTCTAATTACCAAAATATTTGCTTCTATTCCTCCTCCTAGGATGCTGAACCACCTTCCTTCTTTGACTGGCTGTCTCCTTCAAGATGCAGATCAAGGAGCAGCTCCACCAGGAGAACCTCCCTGATGCGCTCAGGGTTAAACTTAGGCCTCTCTGTGAGCTCCCATAACTTTCTGTGCTTGATGTCACAGTAGCACTTTTCACATTGTTTAGCCAGTACTGGTTTTCTGGTCTTTTATTTATCCCTAGATCCTAAGCTAGGAAGGTGCATATTTTTTCCCGCTGTATCACCAGCCCCTCCCCGGTGCAGAGTGCTCAATCCGATATCATCAAATTATGCAAAATCCCCATGATCCAGGAAACCATGACAAGGGCAAGAGGACCTATTTGCAGAGGACCTCAAGCCAGATAATTCATGAACAATCTGGACAGACAGGCAATCAGGAGAGTGAAGGCACGTCCCTGCCCACAGGTGGTCCTGAGAGGCAAGCACAGCACAGCTTTCAGACAGTCTTACTCCAAGAAGCCACAATCCTCATCAGGGTGATGTCCTCTATGGGTTAGGGGAGGACAAGAAAGTGACTCCGCTTATGCAGAAATGCAGACAGGGAGTAGGAAGGAGCAGGGGAACCCAGATGCCAACAAGCTAGCATGGATAACAGTCTGGGTGCCTACTTGCAAACTACAGCTTGTTTTTCTGAACAGCTGTATTTTGGGCAGAGGGGAAAGGTCTGAATTTCTGTCTGTTGAATCAACTGACCATCTGCTTACTACAGATCCAGGGTCCATGTAGATAGTTCAAGATATGGATGGAGGGTATAGTAGGGGAGTTCTATGAAATATAGTCAGCCCCTAACCTGGCACTGGCCTCTCAGAAAACAGACAGTTGTGTGGCCCTTTCCCATGTGTCCCTCTCTTCCTCATTAAGCAAGGCCTGATCATTAATTCTCCATCTTTGATATCCTTTATTCTTTGTAAATGTTTGCTAAGAACTCTTAGTGCCAGGCACTTGATTATAATGATCAGTGTTTCCCAAACTTCTGTGACATAAGAATCATTAAGATATTTTTTTTTAATTACAAATTCCTGGGCAACCACTCTATATCTAGAATGTTTGATTTAAACTCTAGAGAAAGGCCTAAGAATATGCATTTTTCTCAAGTATCCCAAGGAATTCATACCATCAGGCAACTTTGGGAAACATTGGTAGATGTAAATAATAGTAATAATAACACTAATATTAAAATAAAGATTATGTCTCCTGCCACCAGTGAGTACACAGTCAAGTGAAAAATGTTCTCAAAAAATGATCATTCCTGTCTCAAGACACACTTACCTCACTTTCTAAGAAAACACATGAAAATAACTAGAGGTCCATTTTTTGACTCCCTGTATTCTTTTGTGTGATTTCCATGCAAGTGTTTTCTTGTGGGGCTTGACTTGGAAATCCCCAGGTAAGGACAAGTAACAAAGGAGAGGATTCCAGAGTAGCTATCGGTAATGTTGGCCCAACTGGGGGACTCTTGGCAGAGCTGGGCCCAGGAAACAA
Organism: Smutsia gigantea; assembly: GCA_032199065.1. Classification (NCBI taxonomy): domain Eukaryota; kingdom Metazoa; phylum Chordata; class Mammalia; order Pholidota; family Manidae; genus Smutsia; species Smutsia gigantea. Next base: position 901,069 of record JAVSCE010018297.1, read on the forward strand.
AAATGTAAACTTTCATATACAGGAAAGAGTATCTTTAGGTTCTGGGAAACATTTGCAGGCAGTTTAGAGAATGAGGAAGAGAAAAACAATCAGTCACCCCCAGTGAAAGCTGATGACAGATGAGATGTTTCCTACACATTATGAGGACAAAAAACCACCCAGCTTCAGCCAGTGATGCAGAACCTGGAGCAGCTGGGCAAACAGTTTTCAGAAATCACAGGACAATCACAATCCTGTTTGGCTCTAAAATGTGCGTGGCCACCACGCTGGGTACCCAATATCTTCCTTCCCCCGTCCACAGTAGCATCTCTGCCTCCTTGCCCACCACTGCCCCCTCCCCCTAGAGAACTCCTCCCCTTTGCACCCACTAAACTTGACTCCCTTTCAAAGGCTCTCACCCTACTCCTGGAGCTTGGCATCAATCTGTGAAGCATTAATGCATGTACTGCGGGTAGGGACACAATGACGTTATTTCTGCATGGTGCCAGGATAATCAGAGCACTTGTTAGAGGGGAAAAAAAATCAGTCGGATTGACAGTTGATAAATACAAAGACTAAATGATGGACTCCATGTTTCACTTTTCAAAGAGTACATTTTGCTATTGAAAATTATTAAATATTGGAGATTACACGGTCCAGGGTTTTTGTTTCAGATTTATTTGTTTTCTTGTTTGGTTTGCTTTGGCAATGGAGTCCATTTTTCCAATGAAATATTATGCAGAAGCCTAATACCCAATGTATGCAGGCCAAGCCGCTCTGGATAGATGAAGGGAAGGGATCCACCCTTTCCACTGCCTGCCCCTGTTCTGCCTCAGTGTCCTCCAGCTCACCCCATAGGGGCTTCAGACTCTGAAAAAAAACATCTGTAGTCCTCTCAGCCCCTCCTTACCAATGAGGAAACTGAGATCCAGAGGTTAGAATGTCCTAGCCAAATTCTTGCCATGGCAGCAGAACTGAAACCCAACTCAGGTCTCAAATTCCAACCCCTTGCCCTTGCCTCCATGCCAAGAAGCCAGCCAGCCTGGGCCAATAAGCCACGGTCCCTGCCTGTGTCCCAACCACCCCAGGACAGTGGGGCAGGGTGGCAGGAAGAGGAAGCCGATGTTTCTTAGGCCAGCCATTGAGTGCACCTTACCCCAACTCACTATTTTCCCTGTAAGCGCGTTCTCATTTCTTTGAAGTTCTGTGCTGGAGTAAGGTTCATAACTGGTGAGTTAACTAGACAGATATCCCAAAACAAAATAAAACAGAAAGCTGCAGTTTTCAAGGCCAGTCCACCCTCAGTTTCTGTGTGCTCCAAACTTCCTGTCAAGGAAGGCAGGATTCACACAGCTCTGTGCATTCATTTCTTCCTTCATCCTTCTTCCTCCCTCTCAGTTACTGATCCAGTCCACATCTCTGGCATTTGTATCTCTCACAATCCCCCTCTCCATCAATATTCTTAGCTTCTGTCCAGATTCTTTGCCCTGCCCTGGAGAGCCCCTCCTTTTATTATCTGCCAATAAGGTATTAATACATTAGTTGCTTCAAAGTGCATTCTTTAATGAGGGCCATGGACATTCATTTAGCTGAATTTGATAGTGACAACACATTGACATTGCTAAGGTTAATGATCCAATACTTTATTTCATTGAACAAGTCGAACAACACTTAGCACATTGATCCACAATGTCCTACAATCTGTCTTTGCTATTACTTTAATGGTGCCCTGGTATCGATGCCCTTTAAGTAATTGGCACCGTGAAAAGCTGGACATGGCCTTGTCATGTCCAATTAGAGAGCTATGCTGAATCGTGAAGGTTTTTTTGTCTTTTCTTTATTCTCTCTTTCCTCTCATTTAATGTTCTACTGATTGAAGAGGCCAGAGGGGACTCAAAGAGGTCAGGAGGGAAAGTGTGGCTGTATGGTGAAGAGACAAAACTGGACGGGCAGAAATACAAATGATTAACATTTTCTAAGTGCACTCATTTCCTTCCCCAGATCATCAAGCCTATGTCACCTTGGGTGGGTCTCTGTGCCTCCTTAGATCTCAGTGTTTTTGTCTAAAAAAATAGGGATATTAATGAAATCCACTTGGCCCCACTTGGTCCCATCTGGCTCACAAATGATGGATGGCAGCTTCAAGACATGATGATGTTCTGCCCCTGGATGCAAGATGGCAGAAAAAAGAGAAAGGAGCAAGCTGGATCTCACCTAAACCCTGCCCTTAAGGGCAAGCAGATATTTGTTTAGGGACACTGGGTACCAGAAGTTGACCCTGGGGCGGTGCCTGGGGAAGTGAAAAATAGGGTGAGATCTTGGCAGACTCACAGAGGTACCCGTGCAGACCAGCGAGGTCCTGGCCAGGTCAGTAGAACACACTGACCACGATTACAGGTGAAGGCAGAAAGGCAGCTGCCACTTGGAAATATGATCTTGAGACACTGTTATCTAGAAGGACTGAATACAGGATAGACCTCCTGACCTGAAGGTGGGTCTTGGATGGATGAAAACTTTGAAAGAGGGGCCCTGACTGATGGGAAGATGGGCACTGGCCAGGGGACCACCCACAGCTCAGTGGTCTCTCTGAGTAGAGTTATCCCACAAGGTTTTGGCAAGAGGGAGTCCAGTGAGAGCTGGGCCACTGAGCCCAGATAAATCTTAAGCCTACAAAGTCACTAGATAAGAGCTAAGTCTATTCGAAGTCCTTCCTTGGGCGGGATAGGTTTAGGATCTGGGAGAGCACACAGAAGGGGGCAAGCTCTGAGCTGGTGACTGAGAAGCCCATGGCCTGTGAGGGCTAAGGCAGCTGACATAGACTCTGGCTTTACCACTTGCTTTCTGGCTGGCTTGATCAATAGACAGGTCACTGAGCAACTCTGAGTTTCATATCCCTCCTCTGTAAGAGGGGCATTGTGAAGTTGGTTGGCACAAAGTTTGGGTGCGGTGCAACCTGGCTGGGGGTTGGAGGTGGGGGAAGAATCAGCAGCGTTTCACTTTTGTTTGCAAGGAATGAAATGAGGTCAAAGAAAGAGACATGAAGTCTAACATATTCATTTAACAGACCTGCCATGTACCCGACATTAAACCTGGAGTCAAGAAAACAAAGATAGACCATATGGTGTTCCTGCTCCCAAGTTGCCCATGAGCTAACAGAGGAGACAGACTGTATATTTTGATGTCAACTCTGAAATATTTTGTCCCAAGAAAGGAAAAAATTTCCAATCTAAGGAAGAAAAAGTGTGGGGCCTCTTTCTTTCCATCATCTCCTATTTTCCCCCAGCATGTTTCTGACTGTCTGTGACTGGATGGGTGAATTTCACTCTAGAGGAAATTATTAGGAAGCCACACTTGCCTGCAAATGTAAGCCATGTTCTCTTTTAAATTTTACCAATAAAGTTTATATTTGTATTTCCATCTGTTGGACAACTGTGCCTTATTTCTCAACTGATTCCGGATTCAATAGGGGAATAAAGACTGTTACTGGTTTTCACAAAATCCAACATGATACAGATTATTTCACTGCAGAAGCATGTACAAAGCATAGAAATAGTATGCAGTATGGAGGGATTTGTTCTATATGTGGTGTGTGTGTGTGTGTGCGAGCATATGGAGAGAGGGTGAATCAGGGAAAGATTTACTGTGGGGGAGAGATGGCTGCTAACCAAAGATGATTTGGAAAAGGGAAGGAAGCATCCTAGACAAAAAGGACTGGATGTTTAGAGGCCTGAAGGTAAAAAAAAGCATATGTAAAAAAAATTTCAAAAAGCATAAAATGATGTACAAGTTCTCCATATGAGGGTTAGAATCATTTTGTCAACATTGTACCAAAGGACCCGTATTTCACAGGGTGGCAGTTCCCAGATTTCTCCCTGCCAGAGTTAGCAATGTCCCAGCCAACAAAGGAAGTGCCCCATCAGAACAGGCCTCAGGCAAACCGCAGTGATGCTGAAGTACACTTTTGAGCATTGTTTCACCTGAAGGACTCTGGGGCTTGGGTGAGGGTCCCACCATGCTGTTAGCAGGGAAACTCGGTGGAACTCCAGTTTCCTTCCCCATGTGGAAAAGGACTGGTGTTGCATCGTCTCGAAGACTCCCTCCAGCTCTGGCATTGCAGGGAGCTTTCATCCTCATTCTTTCATACTGCCTTTTTTTAAAATCAGTTCTTGCTTGGCATTTCCAACTCCCAACTGAGTTCTCCATTCTCAAAATCTGTATAGATGAATTATCAATATTTCAGCTCTAATTTTGTCGACTCTTGGGAGCATATCCCTGTAAAGCACCCCTTGGCACTTATATTTCATCACTGCTTTATTAACCACACAGGCGGTAATGTCAGTTTTATAGAGAGGAAATGAATAGTGGGCTGATCCAGTGTTCGGTTTTGAAATCAAGTACAATTCTTAAAGCCCTTCTCTTTCCCTTAAAAACCCCATTACCCAATGGTCATTCCTACAGACCCATGACAAAGGCTAAGGCCAAGATGGTCTCTCTGCTGAAATTAGGGCAAGCAGGGAGATGTTTATCCCTCTAGGGCAGAGTTTCTGGATGACTGGACTGGACGGTTCTTTGTTGTGAGGGGCTATCCTGTGCCTTGTAGGACCTGCAGCAGCAGCACCTGGCTTTACCCGCTGGACGCCAGGAGCACCCCTCCCCACTTGTGACCATGAAAAATGTCTCCCAACATTGTCTAATGTCTCCTGGGGGTTCAAAATTTCTCTAGGAGGTTTCATTCCCTCTATTTAAAAATGAGTGAATGGATCATAAGCATATGTGTAGATCAACTAATGGAGTTCTTACTGGACGGTCGCTATACTTCTTGGTTATTTAATTCTCATTTCTGGATCCCTAACTCTATCCATGTAAGATTGACAGTGCTGGCTTTCATCTGTGTATCCTCAGCTGTTCCTTACAGCATGACCACTCTAGCCACTGCCGTTGTTCATCAGCCCAGGGCTCTTTCATTTCCAGCTCTGCACCCCCATGCCTATCACTCATCCACAGGAAATTGTGTGCAACAATGCAAACCCCAGGAGCCTGAAGGTCAGGTCTTGACTTCTGTCTAGTTCTGTCACTTGCTCCCTGCGTGACCTTCGAAAACGGTGAGCATCTCTGATGGTCATAGCCTGGTCTGCAAGATGAGAATGACGATTGTACGTTCCTGCCTACCCACCCAGTTGTTTTGAGGGAATAGAACATATCAGGGGAAGTGATCTGAAAACTAGGAAGCACTGTACAAGAGAGAAAGATTGTTATTATCATGATCATTATGTGTAAAACAAAAGATTTAGAAAGGGAAGGAGTATTAGCACCAACTGCTTATCAAGCAGAGAGAAAGCCAGCTGAAGGAACAAAACAATACCCACCTAGAGGAGGCAGGGGTCAGCATTAAAGGAGAAAGGCTTGGTCATCCCTTTTTCTGATTTGGGAGCAATTAAACTCACTTCCCCAAGGAGTGTCAGCCTAAAGATGAGAAGTTCCAGGTGGCTTTGAAAAGGGGCTTTCCTGGGCCCCTGGAACAGAGCTGCACCGTGGAGCCTGGGGCTCAGGCTTCCAAGTGCAGCCCCTCCATGGAAAGGAACAATCACGAAGTGAAGTCTGTTAACATTTATTAGGTACTGAATGTGTGCCAGGAACTATACAAGGAGTGTTCCTGAGGATGCGTTTGTAAGCATTGCATCTAGAAAGGATGGTAAAGTCTGTGCTTCTCTCATATCCCAAGTGGTCCTATCTGTACTAGGCCCTGTCTATGTCACCCCAGTAGTCCAGTGAAACATATCTATATCCCATAAGGAAAAAGTCTGTGGGCTTTGGAAATACTGGTACATGAAACAGGATAGTCCCTGCAATTGCTTACATAAATTTTTAAGCATGCGTCAAAGGTTCTTTTACGTATAAGGATGATGAGGATAGCAAGCACGTGTGTAATCTTAGTATGCACCAGCTACTAATCTAGATATCTTAAAGCTCATTTTAACTAACACAAATAAGGGTGAAGATAAATATGAGCACATCGCACGGAGAGACTTGCAACCCTCCCTCCCTACTGCCTCATCGTTTCCATGATTCTCTGCCTCTGAAATTCTCTGCTTCTGGATTTTCAATGAAAGGAGGAAACAGATAGGTTCAACACAGGCAACCGTCCAGGCAGCATCCAGTAAAAGCCCTGCCAGCATCACATTCAAAGACAAGTGCCAGAACAAAGGGTGGCAGGTTAGGCTGGAAGGTGCACCATGGGAAGTCTCTGGCTCGCGGGCACAAAACCACTGAGCAGCAACTGTGGCAAGAGGGACAAGAGCAACTTGCCAGCAAATCTGGAGTTAGAAAGGCTTTAGGAAGTTGGAGGCGATGTCAGGTTTACAAGATGCCACGGAGAGTTCCCCCTTTGCACTCTCCTCAGGTAGAGATTTTAGGGGACCTAAATCTTGCCATGATTCTTTGAGTGGGAAGAGGATAATTCAGGGACTGGTGTTGGCTTGTGGGCAAAGATGCATGGCCCACTCATAAGACCCTCATGGTCCTTTGAACAGATATTTTCTTCCACAGTGAAGAAAAAGGATCTACCTCTCAACAACAGCAGCGTAGTAGTCCAGTGATGTTATTTCAGGGCACCTGCCCGCCATTTCTGACCAAATGGACCATGGTATTCAAGAGATCTCAGTTTGGTAGAGAACTAGTGAACACCAGTCATTTCGGTACCTGGAAGTTGTGACTTTTTTTATTCTGCCTGAGGTCAAGCCCTTCTTTCTGAGCCAGAAAACATTTAATTTTTACTAAGATGGAGTAGAAAGGAGAGGCAGCCTTCATCGTGCACTATCGGGAGACTGTGATTCTAAGGGTGGTCCCATTCATTGCGGGGGCGGTCATTGCTATGACGACTTACCGTCCTGACCGGACAATCAAATTCGGGTTCAAGGAGACATCTCTGACAGCTAGATTCCTTTTTCAACCAAATACCATGCCCCCCATATTTAAAGCCACCTAAATCTTGTGGGGAATCATGTGTATGTGTATACTCCCCAGTTTACCACTTCACACTTCATTTAATCCTTAAAACAGCTCAAGAAGACAGTCATGATTAGTCAGTATTAGTAGTGGTCTTATTTTACAACTGATAAAGTGAGACTATTTGTGAGCAAATCACATGTCCATGATCAGGAAGAGGTAGAATGAATCTAACTCTGAATGATCTTTGAGTTCTCAGACTCCAAAGACCTTGATCTTCATACTTGGACACACTGCATTCATTCCTTGGCTATAGGTTTGGTAACTTCACTTCTGCCTCATCCAGAAAAAATGTGATCCCTTCCATGGCAGCAGCTGAGCTTGGGGGCATCTGTCCTCCTGTGACCCACACGTCTCATGGCTGCTTCTTCCACACTATGCACATCAAGCTAGAAGAATGGTGCCCACGGCTTCTGGTGCAGTTTCTTAAGACACAGAAAACACCCAGGAGCCTCAGAAAGGGCACAGCAGAGGCTCAGAACCTCCTGAGGTCAGATATAGAGTCTGTCCTTTTCTCACCTTCTCTTTTCCTTCTAAATTACTCTTGATTATGCAGCATCTGCTTCCTCCTGAGATGCATATGCTTCTCCCCCTGAATCCAAGTGCCTGTTGAGTAGCCCATACAGAGAGCAGCATACAAATACACAGCTGATCATGGTCTCTAGAAGTCCTCCATAAATCAGACCTACAAGCTCAGCTAGCACTGGAGTGACAGATACCAGTGCAGATGAAGATAGGAAATACCAGACCTCCCTGAATCATCTGATAGCTCAGAAGCTTTCCAAGCTCTAGGTACAGGCAGAAGACTCAGAAACAGTTTTCCTTTCTCTACTGTATGGATGTGCAGCCTTCCTATAAGTGGGAGATAAAGAAATCTGGGGTGTCAGGATGCACCCACCAAAGTCAAAGAGGGAGGACCGGATGAGGTGTTCATCTCAGTAAACCTCCATGTCAGTTTAGCTGCAGGTCTCCCTTACGCCAATCCCATTCTGCCTCTCTCTAAGTCATTAGTGTTAGTCCCCAAAGTCTTCCAGGCATGAGGTCCTTTCAGACATAGGCACTCTCTCATACAGCAGGTGTCTTACATGTACTCAGTATTGAATAAATATTGGTAGAATTAATTTGAGTTTGACAATTTGGCCTGTGCTGGTGGCCATACAAAAATTTGTAACAAAATAAATAATAAGTAATTATTAAAGGCAAGACACCAAGAAGGCCTACTGTGAGCAAAGAAACACTATGGACAGAAGGAACCGGCCTTTGTGGGAGAACATTGAAAGAAGGCATTGCTTCCTCCTTCCTCTAACAAATGTCTGTGGGAGGAGCCTGAGAGCCACCACGGTTCCAGGGGCCCATCCAGGCCAGGGTGGGAGGTTTCTCCTGCTGAAAATTTCAGTATATGGAGCCAGGAGGCAATTAGAGAAAAGAGACTTACTGAACGCCAAGAACTTTAAATGGATTGTCTTTGTTTTTACAGCTTTATTGAGGTATAATGGACATAAAATAAACTGCATATTTAAAGTCCACAATTTGATAAGGTTTGACGTATGTATATACCCATAAAATTATCACTGTAGTCGAAATCATGAACATAATACCAATCACCCTCCCAAATTCCCTTGTCCCCTCTCTCCCGCCCCTCCCACCCTTCTCCCCAGGCAACCACTGATCTGCTTTCAGTTGCTATGAATCTCTTTGCCTTTCCTAATGTTTAAAAAAAAATGGAATCATAGAGTATGTCAATCATTCATCTCGTATACCTGAGCAGTATATACCATGAATGGTTTATCCATTCACCTGTTGAAGGGCATGTGGATTGATTCTAGCTTTGCACTATTGGCAATAAAACTGCTGTGAACAGTTATTTGATGTGCAAAGTCTTTGTATGGACATGTGTTTTCATTTCTGTTATGTAAATATCTAGGAGTGGGATAGCTCGATCATGAGGTAGATGCATGTTGAACATTTCAGAAACTGCCAAGCATTTTGCAAAGCATTTGTGCCATGTTACATTACCATCAGCAGTGTAGGAGAGTTCCAGTTCCAACACTTAGCCAATCATTTCAGTTTTAGTTACTCTTACAGGTAGCAGTATCATTGTGGTTTTGATTTGCATGCATTCTCCTAATGACTAATGATGCTGAATATATGTTCCTACACGTATTTGCCATGTATATCGTCTTTCGGTGAGTGGGTGCTAAAACCCTCTGCCCTTTATTTAATTTAGGTTGTTTTTCCCTTACTATTGAGATTTTTTTTTAAAGCAATTTACTGAGGACTAATTTACAAATATTTCAATGAGATGTAAAAAATTCATGCATCCCAGTAATTACCACCACAAACAAGGGAGAGAACATTTCCATCACCCTAAAAAGTCCTGCCTCCTTTTGGAAGGCTCATCCTTCACCTCAACCTATACGATTCTGTAAATGATCATTTGAGATGTAATTTACATGCCAAACAATTCACCCATTTAGAGTGTACAAGTCGGTGTTTTCTACGATGTTAACAGATTTTGAAGTCATTATCATAGTCGACCCTACAGCACTGTCATGACTTCAAAAAGAGAGCCTATACCCATTACCAGTCACGCCCCGCTCCCTGTTCCCAATCGCCACTGCCCACCCCCAACCACTAATCGACGGTCTTTATGGATTTGCCTATTCTGGACATTTCATACAAATTACATCATATAATAAGTAGTATTTTGTGACTGGTTTCTTTCGCATAGCATAATGCTTTCAAGGTTCATGCATGCTGTAGATGTGTTGGTCCTTTCTTTTTATTGTTAAATAATATTCTATTATGTAGGTATACCGTATTTTATTTCTCTATGTATCAGTTGATGGACATTGGGCTTTCATTTTTTGGCCATTATGGATAAAATTGCTATGAATATTTGTGTATGAGGTTTTGTGCACATTCCTAAGAGATAATAGAATGTGTATGTATGTATGTACATACCTATATATACATATATGTGTGTGTGTATATATATGCACATATATATATGTCTCTGCCCACTGTTCCTAGCACAGACCTCCTAAAACCCTTGTAATATCTTAAGTGGAAAGGACACGAAGGGCATCTCATCATAATATTTGGTCTTTGACCCCATCCCTGACACAGGGCTCCTAAAACTGTTGCAAATTCCTACGTGATAAGAGCACTAGAAGCATCTTTTGTTCTAATGAGGTGACTCTGGGTTGGCCTCCTGGATGGGGGCTGGTCACCAGAAAGACCAAGCCCTGATTAGTAGCTTGGAATTTTCAGCCTCCCTTCCACCCACTTCTCCAGAGAGAGGAGCGGCTAACATGGAGTTAATGATTGATGATTCCTACGTGAGGAAACCTCCATAAATTCTTAGAGAATGGAAATCAGTGAGCTTCCAAGTCAGTGAGCTTCCAAACTGGGAGGGTGACACACTCCAATTCCATGGGGACAGAAGCTCCTGAGCTTGGAATCCTCCCAGACTTCACCCTGTGTATCTCTTCATCTGACTATTCATGTAACCTTTATCACATCCTTTAACAAATGGGTAAACATAAGTGTTACCTTGAGTTCTGTGATCCGCTCTAGCAAACTAATCAAATGCAAAAGGAGGAGGTCATGGGAACCTCTGATTTGTATCCAAGTCAGACAGACATTGGCGGTGACCTGGGGACTTATTACTTGCAATTGGCATCTGGAATGGTGGCAGTTTTAGGGGACTTAGCCCTTAACCTGGGAAATCTGACACTATCGCCAGGTAGATAGTGTCAGAATTGAGAACACCTATCTGGTGTCATGGAAAATTGCTTGGTGCAGAGAAAAAAGTGCACAGATTTGATCACAAGAGGGGTAACATTCTGTGTAAAAGTAGACACAGGAGGGAAAACTGGGTTTTTCTGAAAAATTATATATTATTTTTCTTGTGTATCTTCTTAAGGAAAGGAGTTGCTAGGCCATATGGTAATTGTTTTACCATTTTTAGAATTTGACAGACTGTTTTCCAAAGATCTGTACCATTTTACATTCTAATCAGCAGTGTGTGCGGGTTCTGATGGCTCCATATCCTCAAAGACACTTATTATTATCTGTCTTTTTTATTACAGCCCTCTTAGTGGGTATGAAGTGGCAACTCCTATGGCTTTGATTTGCATTCCTCTGATGATGGCTAATGAATGTTGAGCATCTTTTCATGTGCTTGTTGGCCATTTGTATATCTTCTTTAGAGAAATATCTATCAAATCTTTTGCTTATTTTTTTACTACATTATTTGTTTCTTTTTATTATTGAGTTGCAAGTGTTCTCTATATATTCTAGACACAAGCCCTTTATCAAAAAAACAATTTGCAATTTTTCCCCCATTTTGTGGGTTGTCTTTTCACTTTTGTATGGTATACTGTGAAGAACAAAAGTTGTAATTTGGTTGATGTCTTATTATTGAGATTTAAGAGTTCTATGCATATTTCCAGACTTTAAGATTTAGTCAATTATGAAGATTTAGTCAATTAGATTTAGTTGTCCTTCTTTTTCTAGTTTCTTAACATGAGGAATGAGATCATATGATTTGAGACTGTTCTTTCCTAAATAGGCGTTTAGTGTTATAATATTCTCCCTAAATACTGCTGCAGAGCATCCCACAAATTCTAATATATTGTGTTTTCATTTTCATTCAATTCAAAATACTGCTGATTTCCTCTTTGACCAGTGGGTTATTTAGAAATGCATTATTTATTTTCTTAATCTTTTGGACTTTTCCAGATTATCTTTTGTTACTGATTACTAATTTAATTCCACTGTGGTCAGAGAATGTATATTATAAGACTTGAATCCTTTCATATTTGTTGAGACTTGTTTGATGGCCCAGGATATAGTCTAGCATAACAATCTGCAATAGAAGGCAGGCCCCCAGCCACAGGACAGATATTCAAGGGCAGGTTTCCATTCCCAGGAGAAAAACTTGATAATGTTCCATGTACACATAAAAAGAATATTTATTCTGCTGTTACTGGGAGAAGTTATTCTATAAATATAAACCTGAACAATTGTTTGATAGCATTGTTCAAGTTTATCTCGTCCTTATTGATTTTCTGTCTGAGATCTGTGACTTGGTAGTTTTCATCAAGTTTAGAAAAAAGTTTGTCCAGTCTGTCTCCAAATATGTATACTGACACCCGTTCCCCTTTCCTCAGGAACTCCCATCACATGTATTTATCAGTGTGCTTGAAGTTGTCCCACAGCTCCTTCCAGTTTTTAAATTCCTTTCTTTTTTTTCTGCTTCATTTTGGGTAGTTCCTATTGTTATGTCTTCATGTTTAAAAATATTTTCTTCTGCACTGCGTGATCTGCCGTTAATACCATCCACTGTATTTTCCACATCAGACATTGTGCTTTTTTTGTATCTAGAGGTTCATTTTGGGTGCTTTGTATATCTTTCATGTTTCTATGTAATTTTTGAACATGTAAATATAGTTATAATAACTATTTTATTGACTTCGTCTAATTCTGTCATCTATGTAAGTTCTTGATCATTTTGAATTGATTATTTTCTTCACTATAGGTCATATTTTCCTCTTTCTTTAGATGCCTGGTAATCTTTGATTGGATTCCAAGCATTGTGACTTTTACTTTGTTGAGTGTCTTTTTTTTTTTAATTCCTAGAAAGTCCCTTAAGCTTTGTTCTTAGACATAATTGAGTTCTTGAAAACAGCTTAATCCTATTGGATCCTGCTTTTAAGATTTGTTAGGTGGGACCAGATAAGCATTTAGTCCAGGGCTAATTACTCTTCACTGCCAAGGCAAGACCTTCCTGAGTATGCACCCTCTGCCTCATTAATTATGAGTTTTTCTAGTCTGGGTGATAGGAATAGGCACTATTTGCGGCACTGTGTGAGTCCCCAACACTATGCCCTCTAATACGTTCAGATGGATGGCTATTTCCTGGCCTCAGGTATTTTCCTAACGCACATGTATTGATAAGTTCACCACTAAATACTTAAGAAGGACCCTCTGCAGATATCTGGAGTCCTCTCTCTGTGTAGCTCTCTCCTCTCCAGTTCTCTGTCTTGCAAACTCTTGCTATCTTGGACTCCTCAGACTCTTCATCTCCTAGGCTCTGCCTGGATTTCCCTGAATACATCACAGCTAGAAACTCCTCAGGACAGTGAGCTGGTACAATTGTGGGGGTGGCCTCTCATTTGTTCCCATCTCTCAGGGATCACAGTCCATTGTTGCCAATGTCCAATGCCTTGAAACCATTGTTTCAAATTTAGCTGACCATTCAACAACACAGGTTTGAACTGCCCAGGTCCTGATAAGTACTCAATTTGTGCTGAAATTATGCTTATTTTATGAAGAAACTGTTTGAAAGATGGAGAGCTTAAACTTTAAGATTGCATAGCTCCTTAAGAGAACAATTTAGGATTCACACTTAGATCTGTGTGACCCTGAGGTCTGTACTCAGAGCCATCACACTACTTGTCTCTCAAGGCTTGTGACACCATGAGACTTGTGGGCTTGCCTACCGCATGACCAACCAAAAATAATCTTCACCTGAGGTCCTGTTTTAACCATGTTCAGACACTCTGTTACTTCTGGGTTAATTTTTGACCATTCAAGCAGTGAGCAGTCAGGGAGGAGGGGCTGTGAATAAATAGCCTCCCATCCCAGCAAGTAAGTGAAAGTTGGAAAAGGAGCCATAGGTGAGGGATAACTAGTGGTCCCATCTGGGCATCTGCAGTACAAAGCAAGCCCCCCGCCACAGGACAGCCATTCAAGAGCAGGCTTCCATCCATGAAAAAAAAACTCAGGACAATTAAAAGCAAGGCTGGAGATAAAATTAGATGGGGATAAAGATAGAATTATTGTTTTCTAATGTGGTTCACAGAATTGTAATGGGGTGCAAGATAAAGGCAAGAGCCTGTTTTTAGCACAGGTGGATGGAAGAGGAAAATGAAGTGCCAGAATTAGTACCGAAACCACAACCTCAGCCAGAATAACAGGGAAAATCATGCAATGCTAAATCCACCATAAGATGTCCTGAGATGGCTTAAGTCTTGCCTATCCTAAATCAGGATCTCAGAACCTGGGCAGAACTCAGCTATAAGGAAGCAAGAGAGGACACCAGCTGTGGAGAAGTATAAATGAAGGTTTTCAGGACTTCCTTGGCCAAGACACCTTGCCATGGTCACCTTGGGAAAGCCAGTGGAGATATTTACATGAGTTTCAGAGCTTGGGAAAAATATAGAGTCAAGGATAAGCAGGAAGAGAGCCAGGCATTGAGAATAGCTCAGCCCATGAGGTTGTGGTGACTAGTTCACACACCCACAGAGGTGTGAGCATTTGAGGAGGCAGTTTTTTACAGGCAGTACATACAACTAAAGGACAACTGCAAGACCTATGTCACTACCAGGGTTTTCTGAGTTGGGCCAGGGATATGAAGGCTCTGGTGAAGAAGGGATGCTTAGAGCTGCTTCAGTTTACAGAGACCAGCAGTGAAGGTTTACAAGTCAGGCCAGTGCTAAGGCCCTACTTCTAGCAAGTGTCAAGGAGGGACGTGTGAGGGGCCATGAGCCCGGGGGTGGTCACTAGGAAGGACACACCATGGGAAATGTGGTCTACACTCCTGGTGTAAGAAAATTTGGAGGTACTGGTATAAGAGAGTGTTTGACAAATGACATTGGCATTTCTCAAGGTCATTCAGTGGCTGGCCCATCCTCATCCTTCAGCTCTCAGCTCAAATATCTTCCTCGGAGAGGTCTTTCCTTATTACCTATTCTCCCTAAAAGCCCTTCCCTAGTTACTATCTGACTCATCATTGTGTGCACATAGCCTAACAGTTAACAGCATGGGCCCTGAATTGGAATCCAAATTCTGTCACAAACATGCTCCACGTATTTGGTCAACCTACTTGATCTTGCCTGCCTCCACTTCCTATTGATTAAATGATCATAATCGTACCCACTACCAAGGGTGTTGTGAAGACCGATTTGACATTGGGTTGACCTTATGGAATTGCAATTATGGGGGTATCAAAAATGGTCAAATATCAACAATTTCACTAGGATCAGCTTAAAAATGTATAGGGACTTAGAAGGGGGCTAGTAGGCTCTCTATAGAAGTGTTAGGTACTACAATTCAATCTGTAATGACTGTGTTTATTCATTCATTCATTGCTTATACCTCACATGAGAATGTGAACCCCTAGATGCATTTGGTCATCTTCTTTGCCCCTGTATCCAGAACACATGGTGTGGTCCCTCCACATGATCGTTGTTCAATATTTACTGAACAAACAAACAGGACATTTGTCCCTACCCCTGCTATTAAGGACGAGCACGAGGATCCTGGGTGGGAGGCATCTACCTGTGGCTGAAAGGAACCCCATTCTCAGCTGGGATGTCTCTGGAGAAGGGAGGACGGAAACAAGGGCTGCAGGGTTCTGGTCCCACACCTCCCGCCCTCTTTGCTGGCACTCTCAGCCCCTGCAGGCCTGGATAGGACTAGAAAGAGATGGTTGGTGTTTCCTGTGCTTTCAGCACGTCACATACTACTGGGCTGAGGACAACACTCACTGTCCCACAAGAAGCAGAATTGCAAAATGAAAAAATAAGAAGTACCCCATGTCTGAGTGTTTAATGATCTGGGTTTGTGCATTTCATTGCCCTAATGAAGGGGGTGAGCTAGAGTCTGGAGCCAAGTTCCCATCTTTATCTGGATCTCCTGGGAGCCAGGCTGGTGGGCAGAACCACCATGGGAATGAGTTCCCCTTAGAAAATACAAGGCCCAGTATCCAGGAGCTCATGGTTTTCTGACATAAAAGCAGGCTTAGCTCAGGCTGAACCCTGCCAGCAGGTAGCTTGGCTGTGTAGTAAAGCTCCAGCATCTTCCTTGACTGCCTGGCCACAGAACATGCCAAGGGGTTAGACTCTGGGCTCCGGCAGGGCCTCCGACCCCAGTTGGCCCTCTCCGTGCACTGTGTCCCCTACTTTGCTTTGAAGCATAGAGTTAAAAAAAACAAAAAACCACTCTGGTTTGTCTACCCATAGCTGCTTCTTGGAGGTAAGATGTGGGCTGTGCTTGTCCCTTTATGGGAAGGCTTTGTGGTGTCATTACCCTAACATCTGTGCTGAGTCCTGGTGGCCCCATAAACATGAGTCTCAGCCACAGCTCCCAGGCCCAGAAAGGCAGTTAAGGGGAGTTAGACTGTGTGTGTCTATTAGACTTGGTAACGGTTCTTTGGAGAATTTTGCTCCTCTCTCCCCATCGGTATCCGTGTCTCTGTTTCTCTTATGTTTCCTCTTTTTCTATTAGATTCTTAATTCCCCATACCGTTCCTTCCCCTCTCAGGTCTTCAGCGCTTCTCTTCCTTGGCCCTCACTGTACATTGACATGCGGACCCAGCAGCCCAACACAGCCCTGCGTAATTGCCTGCCACGCCCTCTGCCCTCCTTGCACCAGGACTATCGGGCCAGCTAAGCGTTTACCCCTTTCCTACACACTCCACGTCCTTGTTCTGCCTCAGTTCCTTTCTTCATCCCACTTCCTCTGCCTAGAAATTCTCTCCTTACCTTACCTACTCTTCAAACTTTTTAAGCTTCAGCCCAGACGGTCACTTTCTGACTGTCCTTAACATACTATACCTTTCTGTTGCAGCACTTTCCTATTATAATGTGATTTTTTTAGAATTTTCTTACTAGAATGAGTACTCTTCCAAAGCAGAGACCATGTTTTATTTATCTGTGTATCCTTCATTTCAAGTATGGTACCTCACTCCTGGAAGACACCCAATGAGTGAATGAATGTGAGGTCTGCTGAGTGTTAGGGACTTTCTTCTAACAGCTCCGTGCTCCTAGGATTCTCAGCAATACCCTCTGTTGCCTAATGCATCACCTTGAAGAAAAAGACCTCACTTACAGACATGCTTAGGTTTTAATTTTTCACTTTATAGTATCCAATATCAGTCTTGCTTGTAGACTATAAGTCAGATGGAAATATAGGGCACTGTCTCCTAGAGGGAAAGCCACCATCCATTACTGACAGTCCTCTAACACAGATCCTGGGCACTCCCCGTCCTTAAACCTTATGCACAGCAGTGCTAGACTGCCTCTGTCCGTGTGGACTGTCTATTCCTGACAGAGGTCAGGTGCGAGGACCTTGCCTTTTAGATGGATGAAAAGTTTTCCATAGGGGAAGGGAGGCAATTTCTGGCATTCTGAAGGAGCAACCTACTTCCTGGATTACCCCAGGCCCATGTGGCTCACAGCCTCCAAGCACAATTCTTGTTAGCTCTTGCTCACTTTTAAGTCTGCATTAGTCATGGAAGACCTTGGTTTTCTCAGTTGCCCCATTCAGCTTTGCATTTTTTTATTATGCTATTCCAGTACATAGCATTGGCCACGTTCCTGACTCTACTCCGAAGGAAAGACTAAGTTCTATTATGTGGCTGTTCCTTTCCTGGCATTTTGTCACTTAACCTATCCCCTGGCTCACTATTCATCTCAGATTGCCTGGGGCAGTCCCAGTCTATACACATTGTGCTAGTGTAATTATTAATAGCACCCCTTTCATTCTCATAATTGTCACAGCATGGATGATAAATTATATGGTCACCCTACCCATCTCCAGTTTTTCCTACTCCTGTCTCTGAACTGACAGCTCACTCACTTGTCACACCCACCTAGTATTATGCTGGGATAGGACAATTCCCATTCTGACCTACTTCTGTCTATCCCATAGCATTGAGGGTGCTAGGCAAAGTCAGTGGATATGTTAGAATGAAATTCCAGACTTCTGTCTGTGCCCATGGACAAGTATGTCCATATTCAACACACATACACTCAGAGTTGAAACAACATGAGCATCCTTGTTTTTAACAAAGAGACCTCCACATAGGAGAAAAGGAGGGAGGAAATTGTCTGGCAGCATTATAATAACAGATGTCAAACAGTGACATAGAAAAGAATTATAAAAGACTAAAAAGACAGGGCTAGACAGGGATCAAACCCTTTTTCTCCAATGGGATGCCATTTTCAAACCCCACACCATAAAGGGAAGAGATATTTTTGCACAGACCCGGGCACAAACAATGCTCACAAAGTCTTCCCAGCAGATGCTCATTACCTAAGCCAGCCACCAAAGAGTGCTCACTGAAGGGAAGCCCCGTGAGATGTTCAACTCATGGCAAAAGGGGCCGTTTGCATGTCAGCAGTGTTTCATCAGTGTGGCTTTCCATTCTGCCTCCTCTGAAACCTGCAGAAGCCTAAAGGCATTTGATCTGTTATAAGCATTTTAGGCTGACAATATCCCTCATTTAAAATGGCTTCATTATACTTCCAGAATGGTTCCAAATAGAACTCCAGGATTCCAAGCTTGTCTATGGATTCCAACATGGTGTGGGTATCTATTGCCACTTCCTAAACATTGCTGAAAATCTAATTCTTCCAAGAAGCCTTCCCTGATCAAGTGGAGTCAAACTGGGGTGGCTTTGTCTCCTCTTAACAATCACTTCAACCAATATTCTTTTCTAAGTATTCAAATCAGCATAAACAATCACAGACATGATTCTGGATCCAAACTGAACCAGTCTGAAAAAGAAAGTTAGGCCCAGCTCAATACTTTTTTCTGAATGAGAAGGCTTCTCAACCTATGCATGGAGACTGGGTTGCTGGTATGCCAAGTTACTGAACCTGAACTCCTTGGGTGGCCAGGCTGGGACCTGAAGCAGGCAGAACTTATAAGCTGTTGTCTCAAGGGATGAGCAGCCTCCATGGTTTTACTTCATTATACCACCTAATATTAACAGTTTCTGTGGGTGTCATGCATAAAAACTAAGCAAGTACCGTCATGGATCAACACATGGCCCCAGGACCACATGTGAACCTTGAGGCAAATTAAAAGGAAAAAAAAATGTATCAGTGTTATAATTAACAAGTTGAACATAATAGCAGGTGGAGAAATGGATGATTAATGTAAAAATATATTCGTTCTAAAGAGAGTAATGAACACCTTGGCTGTTAACACTGAAAATAAATCATATGCTGCCCACTCTGTCTTCTCAGAGTCTCACTTTGATTGCTGGTCAGACTTGCACCACCTTACTTCCTGATATCAGACTCTCTCCTGACGCCGTGCAAGGGATGTAACGGAAAGGCACCTTGACATAGAGGACAGAGTGCTGGCCTGGAAATCAACCTGTCCCTGCTAACAATGGTGAGTCGTGGACACTGACAACCTCTCTGTAAGGTCTGTTTCCTTATCCTTTCAATTCAGTGTGTGATTTAGTCCTTTGAATAGCTAAATCCTTTGAATCTTTGACCATTTGTGAATGTCACTGTACCTGGGAATAAAAAGAAATAGGTATATCGGGTTTATTTAAATTTGAAAAGCCACTACCATGCCATGTAGATCGACTTCAGGACGCCAAGCGATAGTGGAGGTATAACAACAGGAACAGAGACTTCTAGGGCTCCCGCATTGCTAATTCTTCTCTCCTAGGCACAGTGAAGGTTATACTCCTTTGACCGTCTGCAGTTAGGCAGGCCATGTGACTGGTTTTAGCCAATAGACTCTGAGTAGAAGAGATGCGTTTCACTTCTGAGTCAAAGAACTTCATTGCCAGAAGAAGACCCTTCAGCACACTTTCTTCTGCCAGGACTATTGACAAGTCCATGGATTCTAGATGATGCAGCCATGAAGTTGTTCTCCATCAGCCTGAGTCCCCGAGTACCCATGTGAAGCAGACTCCTCCTCTGATTTTCATGAGAAATAGACTGGTTTGGGGAGACTAGGGGGTTGTTCATTTCTGCAGCATACATTAACTCCACTCAATTACCCAGCTACACCTATTTTGGGCTGTTTTTGTTGTTTGTATTTTTAGAGAATAAGCCCCAGGGTAAAGTAGAAGAAGAAAAGGAAGGCAGATAGGGTCTTTTTATTATTTATTTGTTTTGGTTGTGTTGAGTTGTGCAGTGATGGTAGAATGAAATTGAGGCTACTGGTCATGAAGTGAGTTGACAATTCTCATAACAATAGGAAACTACTCAGTATTGTGCTGGGATTGCCAGAAGGAAAAATATAAAAGAGGGGGAGGAAAGCAACCATATTTTTTATTATTGCAAAACACTCGTCCTGGGTTCCCATCAGCGAGTGTCATACTTTTTGACTCCTTCCTCAGTGAAGACCTGGAGTGGCCCCGATCCATTTGTCTTTTGCTTCCCTGCACTTCCATTATGATGTGGAATTCTAATGCCAGAGCCTCCATCACCACCTCTGTTCAGTGGTTCAAAGTGGGTTGAATTGTAGCTGGCGGCAGGGGGTGATAAATGCAGCGTGAGCTGCCTTTCCCCCAGCAAACTGCAAATTGCCTGAGCAGTACAGCCCACAAAAGGTTCCCGTGGAGTGAATTTATCTTGCATTGTTGAATGGAGAGAGAAAGAGGAGAGACCAGACATTTTATTTTTGCAAAGTCACATTCGGTCTTGTTTGACGTGCAGTCCACACATCTTTTAAAGGGGCTCCAGTGGAAAAGAGTACCAGTCCAGGAATGTAGAACAGATAACGGGATTTATTGTTAACACTGTTGGAGTTCATGACCGTGTGAGCATTTCAATTTCAAGTCACTTGCTCCTGAATAATAATAATGTGTTTCTACTCGAGTGCATGTTATATCAACCAAAATTCAGGATGAAGAAGACCAGGCCATGAACCAGAGGACATGGCCAACAAAGGGAGATCTCTTTCTATGAAAGCCCCTGTTCATTCGGAAGAGGAAAGCTATGCTCCTATCAGTGGCCCAAGTTGTCCTTGATCCTTGCTTCTGAGTTGGTATGCCTAAGTAAATTATTCCCTTCCAGACCAAATTCCGTTAATACCTCATGGGGCTGTCAAAGCAGCTGCAATTTTGGAATCCTCCCAAGTGCTGAAAAGTAGTAAGAACGTAGGTATCTGACTGGCTTCACCATACCAGGCTTTGGATTGAGGTCTTTGGGGAAGGTCTTGTAGATATAGATCTCTCCCTGTCTCCTGGAATTACTGATAATAATAATAAAAACTTTTCTTGAGAAAGCAGTTTGCCATAGGACTCCTTAAAATGACCCTAGCCACGGCTCAGAATATATTCTATTACACGACTCTTTTTGTGTTGTTGTTTTTTTATGTCTTCAGATCAGTCTGAGGGAGGGAGTGTGGATATTTAGTATTCCTTGACTCATCCTTTTCTCCAAAAGGCAAGCCAAATTCTCTCCCATTTTTCTAGATCCACCTATTCCATAATGACTTTCCTGACACCTCCGGCCCAGAGATTTCTCTTCTACCAAAGACAGCACTTTCGGTCTGTGTTGGCTCTCATTATAAACACAGGCATCCCCCTTTGTATCCTTCACAGCATTTTACATAGTAAGTGATCAAAAGTTGAAGTCTTTCAGCTGGGGAAGCAGTTAATACAGTGGTGGTTAATAGCTTGAGCTCCAGAATCGTACAAAGTGAGGTTCAACTCCAGCCCCTTTAATTACTAGGTGGGGCAAGTTAGTGATCCCGCCACTCTGCAATTTCCTCATTGGAGAGTAGAAATAATAATCACATACCTAATGATCAAATATCTACCTCATAGGGTCATTGAAACAATTAAGCGAGATAATCCTTTAAAGGGTTCAGCATAACGATCAAAAATATTTGTAACAGTGTTAGTTACCGTTCTTAATTCTAATGTACGGACCCTCCCTTCGTTCCTTGTGGCCAACAGTCTCCTGAGGCGCAGCAGTAGGTCAAGTCCACTCCAGAATTTATTGTATCTAGAGCTGGATTTATGAAAAACAAAGGCTTAATTTCTCTGTTACCATATTTCTGTTACTTTTGGTTAGAAGAACGTCTCTAGGAAATGTGATCCAAATGGTGATATAAGGAAATCCTCTGAGACAGATTTTTCAGACAAATACTTGACCAGAACAGAAATGATCAAGTGTTCCTGATCAGGACAGGGCTCCTGAATCCAAGCTGTTCATCCAGTGAGTTGGAAAAGCCATCACACAGATTATAAGGCCCACCCTGGGCATGTGTTAAGAGCTGAGGAAAGCTGTTCCCAGGTAGAAGTCTTCAAGGGAATCCTGAGACAAGCCCAGCCAAAGATGCCTTTCCTCTCTATTCTGGCAAAAACAAGACTGACCTTTTTACAATTCACTGTGGCATTGGGGGCAAGTAGGGAAAATTCCACCACTCAGGGTACTTAGTTATTACCTATAACTTTTCTTTTTAATTGTGTCCCTATATCAATAGACACTGATATTTTTTCCCAGGCACTATAGCCTGGGAGAGAAACCATTCTTATACACCATGGGCTTGGAAAACTATAGTCAAAACAATTCTGTTTCTTAGCTTCAAGTCAGAGGCTGTTCCATGAAGAGCATTTAAACCCCAAGCAGAGTGTTTCATTGTCCCTACTTGTTGAGGAGACAGCCTCTTTATCAGTTACCCTGAATCAGCTAAAATTCCGTCTCCAAACACCAGTCGGTTTAGCAGGGCTCTCTTCACTCTTGAGCACAACAGATCTTTTTTATTGTGGACTTTTTAAACCATAACACCTGACTCCCCATCCCAGCAGATCACATCCTGTTTTCTGCTCCAACATCCTCCAATCTCACCTGCAGGGCTCAGACTCTAGGGAGTTTGCCTCTTGCACCATGTGGCCATTTTTAATTAAAGATTTCCAAAGCAATAAACATTAACTTCAAAAACCTTACAAAAAAGCATGCTGAACAATAAGAATACACCACCCTTTGGGTATGTCACAAACCACAGAGAGACCATAGCCCTTTGGCAACTTTTGAAAAATAGTATTTCAACAACCTTTATAGTTAACAAGGTTAAACAGTAAGAAATGAAGAATAATAATTCCGGGTTAAAAAGTGAGACTGTTTCATTATTTTGATGGTGTTTGAATTCACCAACTACCAACTCCATAAAGTGTTTTTACTAAACTGAATCCCCTTTGTTTATAAGTTATGAAGCAGGGTTTCCTTCTACATATAAGAAAGTTTTTCCATTTGCCAATTTGCAGATGGACTAGCCCGTTTATAATGGTCATTGCCCTAAACACACAAATGTCTTGGTGGCTTACCGACACCTTCAGTTTTGTTTCCAGTGGTGGAGATGGAGATTGGAGGTCCAGGGAGTCAGGCTCTCACTTCTCTAGTACTTTCCCCTTTGGGACCAACTGATGGTGAGGCCATAGACTTTTTGACCCTAAAGCACAGATTGAGGGAAACTGGGATATTCCAGACCAGAATCAATTCTCAGCCCTAATGAGGGTGATGTTCTCTAAACTATGGATCTACCTTTTGGTGGAGCCAACCATCAGTGGAAAAAGAACAAAACTAGACTTAGATGGATGGAGTGTGATTGCATGGTAAGGATGCTCATGGGACACGCCAGTGTGTAACAAGGACTATTATTTGTCAGTGACCCTCTTCCATGGGCAGAATCATCCTGCATGGTTCATCACACATAAAATACTAGACATATTGTGGGATTTGGTTCTAATATGTGTGGGGATGAACATAGGCCATGAAATACTGGAAAATATTATCCATTAAAGATACAACAGAGAAGTCACCAAAAGGGAAAGGGAAATCTGGACAGCTAATGAGTATGTGAAGTTATGCTCTACCCCTCTTATAATGAATTTAAGCAAAATAATGCAACTTTATGTCTATTATATTGTAAACATTTGAAAATAAAATAGCAGAATAATAACACCTACTCTGGGCCAGACCCTTTGCTGAGCAAAATTCATTTAATCCTCACAATACCTTTTGAAGAAAATGCTAACATCAGTCTGTTTGGCAGTTGAAGAAACTGGGGGAAAGAGATGTAAAGTATCTTAACCAAAGATTACAGAGCAAGAAAGTATCAGAGCCCAGAGTTAATACTAACCACTGTTGAGAATGTGGGCAACCTGGATTTCATACGCTAGTAATGGGAGCTCAAACTGGTGCACTGTATTCTAGAATGCAGTTACCTAGCAATCCCACTCCTGAATGTATATCTCACAGAAATGGTTACATAGGTCCATCATGATATAGACACAACTATTCATTGCAGCTCTCTTTGTAGGTATTCATAGCTAGGGAAATGGATAATAAAATGTAATATGTTTAATATATGTGTATGCCAGAATGTTACATATCAGTCAGAAATAATCCACATGACAGGTTTCAAAATAAGACTAAGAAAAAAGGTAAGACTCATAACACAAACCATTTCTGTAACTTTTTTAGTCTACACAAATTGCACACAATTTTAAAGTTGTTCTTGAAATAAGCAAATACAAGTTGGGTCATATGCTAGGCAAAACTGTGACCTCCAAGAAGATTCCATCCCCTAATCCCCAGAACTCTGAATATGTTAACTATTATGGCAAAAGATACTTTACAGATATAATTAAGGTTACTAAACATTTGACCTTAAAATAAGGAGTTGTCCTGCATTGTTTGGGTGAATCAATGACCACTTAAAGGCAGAGGGGAAAGCAGAAGAGGAAGTTGGAATGATTCTAATATTAGAAATTCTCTATACGGGGAAGGCAGTATAACACAGAGAAGACAAATAGTGATTCTATAACATCCTACTACGCTGATGGACAGTGACTGCAATGGGGTATGTGGTGGGGACTTGATAATAGGGGGAGTCTATTAACCATAATGTTCATGTAATTGTATATTAATAATAGCAAAATAAAATTTAAAAAAAGAAAGTCTATGCACAAGAAGGATTCAACACACTATTACTAGCTTTGAAGATGGAGAGGGCTACCAGCCAAGGACTGCAGGTGGCTTCTAGATGCACAAAATGACTCCCACCCACAGCCAGCAAGAAACTCTATGCAACCAACAACCTGAATGAGCTAAGAAGGGTGTCCCTTCCCAGAGTCCCCAGATAAGAGCCAAGGCCAGCAGACACTTTGATTTCAACCTTGTGGCCCTAAGCAGAGAACACAGCCAAGTCTGCTGAGCTTCTGACCTACAGAAACTATGAGATAAGTTTGTGTTGCTTAAAGCTTCTATGTTTGTAGTAATTTGTTAAGGTAGAAGTAGAACAATACAGTCATCAAGAATATATATGACACACACAAGAGTTGATGTCTATACAGGGAGAGGTAGAGATGTGAAGACAGGGAAAAAAGCAGCAAAATATAAGGGAATAGAATAACAGAGGCTGATATTAATATTGTGTCATGAATTGAGGGCACTGATCAATATTCTGTTCTATGAATCTGAGGTCAAAAATATTATGCAGGAAAAACACTTGGTAACTATTTATCCCAGGAAGTTTCAAGAGCACTTTCTGGTCAAAGTACACTTATGGATGGAAGAAGAAAATTGTATCCGTTGTTTCTGAACAAGTCTAGCACTCTTATCCTATGACATTTGGAGGGTTTACTTCTGTTAGAAGGTGTCTTTTCCGACGGCATTAGTGGGCAAGCCTACCTGGCTGACTTGAGTTCTCACAGAGAGTTTCCCTCACTGATCTCTTCTTCCCCAGTTTCTTTCTTGTTCCCTCTCTCTGCACTCTGGTATTTCACATCATCAGCCTAGCTGGTTAATTCTATGGCAGATTTCATTCATCTTTTAACATTACCCCAGCAACAATTTCAGAAATCCCTTTCTTGGTCTTCCAAACAAACACCATGTCTCTGTTCACACATAAACGTAGGTAATTAAAGTGGGTGTCAGTAATTTGGAGTGAAGTCCTCTGTATGTCATGGCTTGTAAAATTTAATCCACCAGATGTTTCTGGCCAGATATCAATTATTGCCCCTAAAGTGAGAGAAAGGTCTGATGTTTCCACTGAGCAATGGCTTTCCAAATGCAGTCATACAGGGGAGCACGCACACACACACACACACACACACACACACACACACACACACACACACACACGGCTGTCCAAAAGCCCAAGGGCAGAGGAAAATCTATCTAGGGCTTCCAGAATCCCCAGGAGAAATTCCTGTCCCTGTCATTCATGAGGTGACTTTCCTCTGTCAAATCCAGGAAATCCTACAAGCTCTGAGCCCTTGGTTGATTTGTGCTCCCATCCCAGATGGAGAAAGCAGACCAGAGCACCCACCTGATCACATTTGCGACAGTAATTATTCAGGAATTGGACACCAAATCATTACCAGTGAATGAATTATTACTAGAAACAGTTAGTGTCCAATAATGAAGTTAATGGGAGGTAATATGACAGTCATTAGACTGACATGGCTCTCTCCATTGTTGAAGGAAGAGGAACAGCCATCAAAGGCTGGCAGCGACCAAGCAGGATTAATCTATGTCAGGCAATGTTTACGCTACAATGCCTGGACTCTGTTCTTAGGGTCTCAGGGTTGGGCTGAGCTATGATTAGAGGGTTTGTATTTCCTATCAGAAGTCAACACTGGCTGGTCAGAAGAGAGCTCCCTATACTTCAACAATGCTGCCAGTCTTGAAATTCTCTGACCACAGGATGACCTTCCACAAGACTGTTTTCCACAAGCTGTTTCCTCCCCCCACATCTTTTCTTTCAGCTATAAAATCCCTATACTTCCCTCCATCCTTAACCCAATTATTACTTCCAAAGAAAATGTTCTATAAATCTTCCAGGAGGATTTATCCACCACCACCCCCCAACACACACACACACACCTAAGATGTCCCACAGTGCCTTGTGTAAATGTCCATTGTTACTTCCCAACATCACATTCCACTGATGTATTAACATGTCTGTGGTTCCTGTTTCATGAGGATGCCTCAGAGGCAGGAGTTATGTGTTCCCCATCCCTGTACCACCAGGGCCTAGGAAGGTACCTCTAGGTTCCCTACAAACATCTGATGAAAGAGGAAAGGGAGGAAGATGGATGGAGGGAAGAAAGAAGGAAGGGTAGATAGAAGAAGATGGAAGAGAGGAAGGACCCGTGTTTCTAATTCAGACTCTGCAACGTGTGACTGACAATAAATCGTTTGATCCATTTAGTCCTAAATCTCTTCATATTCCACATGAGGGGATCATCTTTGCTGCTTCTGACTTCATGGGCTGGGGGGAGATAAAGGAGATAAAGTAAATATAAGATAGCACCTCGGGCTAAGATGAAGTAATTTAGAAATACAAAGGATTTTTATCTCTGTGCTGCACTGAATAGAGACCACATCTTTTTGACATCATGTAAAAATATCCTTCAGTGGGACTCCACACCTTCCTGCATGTACCTATGTATATTCATCGATGGGGCTGGAACAAATCAACCCAGCTTTACTCAGCAAAAAGAGCTGGAGTTGCATGAGAAGCCCACATTATTCCGGTGCCTGGAGAGTTTCCTTTCCCTTTAGTTTCATTCACTGTGTTGGTACAAAGGGAAAGCATCTGAGGGAAAATTTCTAGTTAATGGCAAAACCTTTTGATAAGACAGAGAAGAAGAGAAAACACAAAAAGTAATCATTCTTCCCTTTTATCAGTGCTGGATTATGGGGGTGTATATCTGACAATAGTTCCTGGCAACCCTACCAAATAGGACCTCATTTTCCAGGTGACCCACTGTGCTCTGGGAATTGAAGCCATAAAATTCCCCTGGAAGGATCCTGAAGTGAGGAGGCTCCAAAGACTTGAACATGGTCTGCAGGGGCTGTGGAGCCAGAGAACTGGCTCTTCCTGTCCTCTTAACCCTCACCTCTCCCTGCCACAGGGGCTTCCTGATCAGGTCAGGCAGAGAATCAAGACATGGTCTGGTCTCAGAGCTGAGAACACTCCATGCCATGGCATTTGAGGAGCAAAGAATAATGTCTTCTTCCTGAATATATCAACAGGGCTTGTGTATGACTCAGGGTGCTCCAGATACACAGGACCAATAGGGGGGGCGCGTGTGTGTGTGTGTGTGTGTGTGTGTGTGTGTGTGTGTGTGTTTAAACAAGGAAACAGGGAGAGAGGGATAAAGACTTCTTATAAGGAACTGGGTCACACAGTTATGGAGGCTGAGAAGTCCCAGTACCTGCAGTCCACAAACTAGGGGCCAGGAGAGCCTGATGGTACAGTTGCAGTCAGAGCCTGAGGCCCGAGACCCAGGGGTATCAGTGACGTAAGTTCATCCGGAAGTTGGCGGGCTCAGACCCAAGGTGAGCCAGGGTTTCAGTTTGAATCTGAAAGCTGGAAAAGACCTACCTGCCAGCTCAGAAGTCAGGCAGGCAGCCATTCCATCTCACTCAGCCTTTTTATTTTATTCAGGCATTCAACTGATAGAATGAAGCCCACCCACGGTTGGGAAGGCAATCTACTTTACTCAGTCCACCAATTCAAATGTTAATCTTATCCAGAAACGCCCTCACAGACATGCCAAGAATAATGTGTGGCCCAATGTCTGGCTCCCCATGGCCAAGTCAAGTCGGTGCATAAAATTTACTATCACAGCTTAGGATCTCCTTCCAGCAGGCCCCCTACTGTGGCAACACCAGACACCATGGGTGGGCATCCCAAGGCCTGGAGGTTTGGGGACCTCCCAGCTGTGGTGCATATAGCTTCTCCTCTAGCACTTGCTAGAATGCAAGCCTACTACCTCAGCCAACACCTGCTGCCATGATACTACATGGAAGCTCATTTCAACAGGGGAGCTCCTCAAAGGTAGAGGCCATGTGCATTGCATCTTTATATTCTCCCATTGCTCTGTATGTCCTCCACAGCACCAAGAAGCAGACTGGCACACAGTAGGCTCTTCCTAAAACTAATGTTCACTTCTCCTTTCCATGCACCCAGCACTACAGCTTTTTATCTATCTATAGGTATCCTATTAGTCCATTTCTCTGGAGAACCCTGGCTAACAGTGGTACCACAGGATCTCATCCTAGCTGACAGCTTCAGTATTGAGTATTAAGTGTATCCTGAGCCAGATTCTGTCTCACATTGGCTTGTGTAAACTAAGCAGCAACGCCTTAATATTTGATATGCCTCTCTGCCTGATTGGTCTATTTTTCTTGGGTTCTAAGTATACAAACACTCCAGGGCCTACAGCCTACCTCGGGTCCCCAGTTTCTACCAACCTAGGGAGGTATAGACCAGGTAAGACGAGAGAGCCAAACAGCACCTCTGACTCTGACACAAAGCCTCTAAAAGAAAGAAAACACTTTGCTTCTCAACCAGTTCAGCTCTAAATAGGAGGATCTTGAATGGCATCACCTTAAGCTTCTACAGAGTTGGTTAGGTCAAAGCCAGAGATGGGCCCTGCAGCTTCAATTATCACAGGGCTAAGACAGTTCTACAAAGTCGTTGCATGAATCTGGTCCAGACTTGACAACAGACACTCCATACGTGCTTAGGTGATCGAGTGATGGTACTCACTTTCCAGAAGTCAAGGGACTCCAGGGTGTGGGTGTATGAGCTATTAGAGTGAAACCACATATCCTTGGGATAGTGCTAATGGCCCTAAAGGGTTTTATTAAGTCCTTATCTATGCAAAATTACAAAGGATCTCTTAAATAACAGCTATTTATGCCAAATCATTTGCCAACATGACTTTATTAACAGCCACAGACATGACCCTGGGTAGTTGCTTCCCCAGCAGAGCACCTGCAGTACCTGTGACCCCAGCTCTGGCTATGCTGCCTGCTTGGGCCATTGAATAGGGAATTGGATTTGGCCTGAGACAACTCATTTGCAATGACTAGAGCATTAATTATAAGTAATTTGGAAAATGTCTTGGTGACTATGCATGCATTGAGTGGGACCAATTAAACTGGTGAAGCCGAGCACTAAGAAGGCCAGGCAGCTGCTTAGCAGAGGGCTCAGGTGAGAAGGGAGCTGAGAGCCATCCGGCCAGTCCCTGGCAGTCCTACGTTAGCAGGAAGAGTCCTCTCACTAAGGTTGCCTTACGCTCAACTAGTGACGTTAAGCAGAAGAGAATGAAGCATGGAACAGGGTCTGAGAAGCAAGGCCCCATTATTTTTGTGAAATTAAACACACTTCTTAGAGTACTATGGCTATTACTAACCATTATCTGACATTAATATACAGGAGCTGATAATGGAAAGGGGTTGATGATCTCTTAGACCAAACTGGCATATACTTAAGCAAAATACTGAAAATAAAGGCAAAGCAATTAGCAAATCAGGTCAAACACAGATACATCTAGTCTAACCCATGATGGAATCTTTCAGCCTAGCTTGTGATTCGCTAGGTTCCCTAGTGGGCAAAATAGGTATTAAGCAGGTTAATTCTTCTACCAATGCTATGAAGGGTATATAGAAATCTTACTAATTCCTGTCATCCCCAAATCTCCAAACTTCTAGGAAGTTATATTTCCACTAAATTCCTATTTCCTTTTTGTTTCACGGCATATTTTTGTATAAATGCATTTGCATCATGTTTTGCCATTGTTTAGTTTCAAATCTATTTTATCCCCACATTTCACATGTCTTTGGTTTTCTTTCCTGGTTTCCTTTCCAGTATTTGTTTCCTATTGCAGGGTCCAGCAAACATTTTCTTAAAGGGGACAATTAGTACATTTTTAGGCTTTGCTGACCCAGTTTTCGGTTTCTGTCGCAGTTCTTCAAATCTGCCTTTGTAGCTCAAAAGCAACTAAGCACGGGTGTGTTCCAATTAACCTTGAGTTACAAAAACAGGCAGGTGCCTAACTGGCTTGTAGGCAATAGTTTTCAACCTCTGTCCTACGGGAATTCAAAAAGAGAGAAGATTCTCCTAACAATTGAGCTTGTCCAATCTCTATGGACTTCTGCATGAAGGAACATACTCTCTGTCATGATGGGATCTCTCACCCTAAAGACCGTGCTGGCCCAGAGCTGTTCTGTAAAATCTCAAGTCAGATCAAGTCACTCTTCTGCTCAGAACCCCCAAAAGCTCCCCATCTCGCTTGGTGTAAAAGGCAAAGGCTTATCATCTCCACACCTCCATTGCTCTTAGATTTCATTTAATCCCATTCTCCCCACTTACTGTTCTACACATTGACCTCCCTGTATCCTTCCAGGAAGCCAGAAGACTTCTGCTTGGGATCTTGGTACTTGTAGTCCCCTTTGCCCAGAATGTTCTTTCTCCAAAAATCTACATGCTCACTCTCTCAATCCCTTTAGATCTTTACTCAAGAGCTACCTTCCCAGTGAGGCCTTCCCTAGTCATCTGTTCTCACATTTCACCTGCACTGTGTATTCTGTTCCCTCTTTAGCTTCCTTTTCTCCCTTAGCACTTACCGCTCCTTAGCTATACACACATTCACTTACTTTGTGTTTATTTCTATGTCCCTTCACTCCACTTGAATATAGACTTCTCAAGGACACTTTGCTTTGTTTACTGCAGTAACCGCATTACCTAGAAGAGTGTCAAAACATGGTAGATCAATGTTTGTTAAATGAAGACATCCTGGCCCACAATCCTAAGAGGATCCTTATTAAGTGGAGGGATTTCAAACTAAGTGAGGCTTCTCTTTTGTCGGAGTACACATTCCTTTACTCTCCACTCTAGGCGTCTGCCTGCCTGGGAAAGATCCGAAATTGTTATAGAATGAATGTAAAGAAAAAAATCTGAGGTAATATTCAATGTTGAAAGTCAATATCTAGATTGTTGAAGCTGCACAATAACTGGCAAGCCAGGCTCTTGTCTTGAAAAAGGATTTTCCAAACCTCTTTATCTCCTTTTTTAGTACATCAACACCTGGACTCAATCCTGGGCATTTTTCTACAGGGTGAAGGCCTGTTCTGCAAGGGAGAGGGCATGGCAGAGAGAGAAGGAAGAAAAGCCCACCCCTTGCTGGATCCTGGGGATAGAGGAGAAGAAGGAGATGAGACGGCGAACAACACAGCCATCCCACTTCCTCTCTCGGACCAAGTGCTGGGAAGGAGGAGGTAAATTAGATCGGTTGACAGGTGCATTAATGGGAGGAGCTGAGTTGAGATTCACTGGGTCTCCCATGGCAAGACAAGAAGATTCCTTGGTAAGCCTGGGGGTGGACCTTCTGGCCACCAGGCTGAGCAGAGACACAGCGTGAGACTCAATAGTCAGATGCCAGTGGGACCAAAGGTGAAGCCCAAGCAGCAGAGAGCTCCCCTCAAAGTGGCGGCTGAACCAAGACAAAAGACGCAAAGTTCCATCATCCACACACTCCAGAAGCAGAAGCAGAAGAGGACGCTGAGTGACTGGGCAGACAAGGCAGCTGGCAGCTAGTACTAGCAGGAGAGCCGGTGAGCAATTCCCCATGATAGCAGACCCTGGCTAGATCCTGCCAGTCTTATTTTCTCTTTTTGAGCCCGCAGGAAAACTACATTTACTAGCCTCCCTTGCAATTAGGCTGAGACCTTGTGACCAGGTTCTGGTAAATGGAATGTAAGCAGTAGTAATGTCCACCATGCACAATTCCTTTATGCATTCTCTTTCCCAGAAAAGCACTGAAGTCATGTATTGGAGAGAGATGTTTCAAAGGAAAACAAAATGAAAGAAGCTTGAATCATTAGGTCACCACTTGGAGAAAAGCTGCCCTTCGCACATCAAACTGTGACACGCCAGAGAAATAAACCTTCTTCATGTTAAGCCACTGAGATCTGGGGAGGTGTTTGTTACAGAAGCTAGAATAATTTGTCCTGACTAATACATCTGCCCAATTCCAAGCCACACTGCATATGCCCAAATGCCAAAAAAAGAGAGAAGCCCTATGACTCACCAGACTTTATTTTTCCTAGAGAGAGACTGAACATTGCCTGAAGGTATAATTTAACTTAACTTTTAAAAGTGGACTAAGGTTATATCAGACTGGACATTAAGTTCATTTATTTTCCCACTAAGTGAAAGTTCAGGAGAAAAACCAAGCTAATTACAGCAAAAGTAAAATTTTGTATTTTATTATTTTGTATCTGTATTAAGGTGAAAGCTAAATTATGATCTCATTACACACAATTTGGAAGAAAGATTTGAACAGTAACTCTCAGATTCTAACTCTAGCTTCTGAGATCCTAGTAAGTGAAAGAAAGGCTTGGGTACGGGGAAGTCCAGCAAAAGAATATGTGCATAGGGGCTATACACATTCACTTGCAAATGAGTCAAAATACAGTTTGACTTTTGCTTGGTTTCATATGAATCTGTGACCTTGGGAAAGTCATTTAATGAGTTTTAGCCTCATTTTCTTCCCCTTGAATGCAAATGACACTACCTCTGTTGCAAGGATTAGGTGTTATATTGTATATAAATCACTTAGCCTACTGCCTGGCATAGCTTCATTGCACCACGATTAGGAGCTAAAGAATCGTAAAAATCAACAAAAGGGAAAGACCCAGAGAATTTAGAAGTATGGAGTTGAAAGAAAATTTTTGGACTCTAGGTTCTGCCCCCTGAAGGATGCCATATTTTTCAACACTTAAAAAGACATTAGTCTCTTCTCTAGGCTGTGTTTGTCTGTCTGTCTGCCTCTTCTCTCTCTCTCAATCTCTGTTTTGTCTTTTGCTCATACATACACTCACACACACACATCCTCACTCCCCATATGACAATTTTACTTGTATTCAAATGTAAGTTTAGGCCTTCTGCGAAAAATGACCAGGTCCTAACTTGGAACCTCACAAACTTGCAATTCAACATCATAACCTTGCCTCCTTCCAAACAGCCATCTGAGACAAGTTGCAATAACCCATTGGGACTTCATCTCCAATAAAAAAACAGGTCTATTTTCCCCTAAGGGAAATGTGACCCCACGTGACCTCTGAGGGGACTGATATCACTAAAGATGTAAATGCAGAGAATGGGTGACCACCCATGGAGGCTGTTGGGAGAGGGAAAACCACACATTTTTTTCTAAATGCCTTTCATTTGCCCAGGTATAAGGAAAAACTTCTTGCTTCCTGCAGACCCAGCACCATTAGTTTCTGAAATAGAAAGCCTACTCTGGAATTTTCTGGAGCCACACCCCAAATAAATGGTGTCAGCTGTGTCTACAGTAGGCTTTGCTGCCAGGGACCTGGGCACTGGGCTTCAGCCTTCTTACTGCCCTCACTAAGGCTGGGCAGTATGTAAGTGCCCTTTGATCTGCTCCTTGGTTCTTCATGCCATTTCCAACACCCCTTGGAAGTTTAAACCTTAATGCAACTGATCAGAAACTCTGCACCTTAGTTTAGCTCTTTCACTAGAGGTAGACCCAGCTTTGTAGTCTCAACATGAACTTGAAGAGATCTTCTTGAAAATTATGTAGGTATCTCCAGATAGAGGAATTATTACCTGGGAGCCACTCTACAACTCCATGTTCCCATGTCCTTGAAGTTAACCCCCATCAACATCCACCTAAGTTCCAACTTTTCTACATCCTGGCATGTGGTCTTGGCTCACGTCCCTTCCCTGACAAGGGCCAACAGTATGCTCCACCATCGTGAGGACACGAACGCTCAGTGAGCAATTGGTCATGCCAGACATTATGCTATACACGTTCACCAGAGAGAATACTTCTCAGTCTTTGTGAGTATATTGCATCCTTTTTAATATCAAAACAAATGTTTATCTCCACATGATAGTATTTTGAGTACTTGCTGATTGAAAAATACATAAGGACAAGCAGTTACTGTGACTTCAATCATGTATCTAAATGATTATTTTATTTATCTCAACCACATACGTATATGAATATATATATCTTAATAGTGCACACACATGCATATCTGAAAATAAGTTTCACAAATGAGAGTAAGACATATTTTTTACTCCTTCTGCAAACAATGCTTAGCATACTGCATCTAGATTAATCTCTGGCTTTCTCATAGCTCACAGGTAGATTCTTTTCTACTAAGGTAGGAAAGCAGATGTGCAGTGAGGGCTTTAACTGCTTTTTTCTACCACCTTATACATGACATCTGACAGGTCCCTGCATACACCTAGGTTGTACCCAATTCCCTCCCCACCAATTAACTCCACCCCTTTCTCCCTCCTAAACAAACTGTGTAAAAATGCAATCAAGAGTGGCATTAATGCAGAGAGAAGCATCGCTGTAATCTACAGAAAATTAAGGATTTATCATTTACAAATATGGTTATTTTCATTACTATTTTGAGGAAATTATATATTGCATAAGTGACTGTGGCATACCAGCATATAATGACAATAGGCATAAGCCCATTGGACAGATGGCTATCATGGTGGGTAAAACACCATTTCTTGGATGATACTTTTGCAGCAGCTTATGGACACTGTCTCATGAGCCTCACAGTAACCTTGTGGGTTTCCCAGAGAGAAAGCTAAGACTGAAGCGATGAAATCTCTAGCCCCACATCCTCTCTATCCCAAAACCGTGTGCTGTAAGCAGTTTCAAATTCAGTTCTGTTTCCAAATGCCTCGCAGTTAACCATTATTCTTGACTACCTGTCTTTCTAGAATAGTCCCAAAGGGAAGGAAATTTTTGGACCACTGATAAATTCTCCTGAATCCTTGACAGTGCTCCCATTATGGATATAGAAGTCTCAGTGAGGTCAGTTACTCAGTTTCTGTCACTGATTGAAATTTTTATAAAGCAGATCTAGGTTCCAACTGGACAACTCAAGGGGTCCATGATTTCTCTTATTTAAATAACTAATGCAATATGTATGGTGATTAAGATGTCAAACGCTAGAGCCAGACTGCCTGGATTCAAGTCTTAACTAATTGAGAAGACCAAAGAGAGTTACCCAACATCTCCATGACTCAGTTTCCTCATCTACTAAATGGGAAGAATAATATCACCTCTGTTATGAATTAATATATATAAGAACTCAGTATATCACTTGACACATGGTAGGTACTCTAAATATCTTTGCTATTATTATGTCTAAATATCAAGAAATACTTTGCATTGAATATATGTCATCGGCCATCTTACAAAGAGCAAACCAATAAAAACAGAAAGAGATCTACTGTCCATCAGACAGAGATTGTAAACACTAAACACTCAATGAGGTGGGTTTTACTTTGTGGACCCATGTGCTTATCAAGCCATTAGTTGTGCCCATGGCTACATGAGTCAATGGTGGAGCTAAGATGCAAATCTAGTTAATCTAACTTTCAGGCCTTGCTTTTCTACCCACAATAACCTACTATAGATATTCTATAATTTTAACCAAACTCACTGACATTTGGGCAGAGACTGAGGAGGAAAGAAAATCTCATGAGGCAAAACATGGTTCTTTGCCATTTAAAAAATACCAGAATGAGCACATTGCCCTTAGCATTTACATTGGATTTAATCCCTTTATATTAGATAATGTGTGACATAAATTAC
Source organism: Smutsia gigantea (assembly GCA_032199065.1). NCBI lineage: Eukaryota > Metazoa > Chordata > Mammalia > Pholidota > Manidae > Smutsia > Smutsia gigantea. The sequence goes on from JAVSCE010018297.1 coordinate 937,283, forward strand.
ACCTGAAGACTTACAAAATGCTGTATTCGGTGTTGCCTGTGGAGTGAGCATGAATGACCCCTACCTCAAGTAATTTATAGTCTAGTAAAGGGGGTAAGACAGACACACAAATAACTATTCACCTCACTAGGGGTTTAATATTTAGTATGATGAATATGGGAAGGATTCTATCATATGAAGAAGAAATTGTGATCAAAGACACTGAAGGAGGAAAGAAAAGAGCAGGATTAAATTTAGAGGGTAGTAAATGGTTCTCCTCGCCAAGTTGTCAGAATTCCCACAGTTCTGTTAGGAACCCTGGTGGGAAAGCAGAAGTAGAGAAGATTTGACTCCATATCAAATTACAACATACAGAAAGGTCAAGTGATTTGCTGAACATTTCAATAATCTAGCACGTACAAGAACTGTAGGTCTCTCAAATCAGAGGCTCCAGGACCTCACTCATGTCTAATTTGGGTATCATCCAGGGTACCCCAGGAGTCAAATCTCCATCCAAGAAGAGGATGGCCCATCAGCCATCCACAGCAATTAGAAGGCAGCTACCTTAGTTCCTGTACCTGCTATAACAAAATACCACAAACTTAAAACAACACAAATGTATTCTCTCATAGTTTTAAAGGTAAGAAATCAGAGATCAAGTCATCACCAGAGCCATACAGCCTCTTAAGTCTCTAAATAAGAATGTTTCCCTCTCTCTTCCAGCTTCTGGTGGATGCTGGTCTTTCTTAGCTTGGGGCAGCATCTCTCCATCTCTGCGTCCACCTCCATCTTCCCTCTGTCTCTGTGTATGTACCTCTTCTTATAAGCTCACCAGTCATTGGATTTAGAGGCCATCTGAAATCCAAGATGAATTCATCTTAAGATCCTTTACCTAATGCATCTACAAATCCTATGTCCAAGTAAGGTCACATCCTATGATTCCAGGTAGACATGAATATTGGGGTGACCCTATTCAGCCCACTCTACCAGCCATGCAAGACCTAACTGCCAGGTTCTGAGGAGCTAACTCAGCAGCACCCTCAGTCCCCATTTCCTTAATGCCAGGCATAGCCAGTGGTAGCTCTCAACACCCACTCTGGGACCCCATAAGGTCCTTTCACCCACTTCTCAGCTCTGCCAGCTTTGCCTCGCTCCACAGGTCAGGTGGGTGTATTCCAAGGATCACACTCTTGAGAGAAGAATAACATTTATTTTAAACACATGCTTTATTGAGCAGGAGTCTTAGGAAGGAGTTTTGTGCTTCTGTCTTCCTAGATGGCTGTCCTTGACTGTGGTAGAACACTAGGGGGAAATTGCTGAGCTAAGGAGTCATGACCTCCCATTAGATGAGCTGGCTGGAAAACATAACACACAGAGATAAGGAGCAGAGGACTGCAGGGAGCTGGCCTCTGGGGCCCCAGGCTTGATGTCTCATCACGCTGAACGGCACAGACAGAAGCAGAAAGGAAATGAACATTTTCTATAGGTGGTTTGTGGTGTTGACCCAGAAACAGGTAGGCGACAGCCTGAGAACACATCTCTCCAGAGATCCTAGGCTCTGAAGAGTTCTGATTCTTCAATCTATATCACACACTTAAGCATTTCATTTTTCTCCAATTATTTAAAACAGGATGTTTTAAACTGAGCCCACGGTTAGACTTCTGGGGGAGTAGGAATCCCCTGAAAATGAATGCCAATTCTGATGTATACTCACCCAGGCATGTTATAGAGCATGGGGTCTATGGGACTTTGCAATACTCAAAAGGATCTCATCCCCAAAACATTAAGAACCATCAGGCTTCCTTTCTCCTCTATGTGGACTTAATATTTCTTGAGGAACTTTTGTTCCTATGTCTCAGATATAATACCAGGCATGAAGGAGAAGATGTCAAATAAACTCTTAACTTGTTGATTGAATTAGATTTAAGACCAGACAGTCAAAGATCTTAAGTTCCCTCCCCTGTTTCATCACAGATCTTTTTGAGGAGAGCTCTGATATAAATTAATGAGCCCCAAATGGGGAAGTTATTTGCTCCCTCTAGTACTTGACATTCTATAAACAGAACTGTTCACAGAGCAGACAATTGGCACTCTTTGTCTGGCTGGTCAGCATTAATGGAACCACGTAGGCTGCCACAAGGGAAGCTGGGACTGCCGATCTGTTTGCTGTGAAATCACTGCTTGTTCTTTATCTAATAAGAATTACTAGAACATTAGTTCATTCCATATATTGTTTCAGTGGTCTAATGGGAAAATTGCCCTGACTTGGAAAGTGCAGGTGAGCAAAATGTGAACCCTACAAAGAACAAAACCATTTGACTTGTGTTTGGACCCACAGGCTAAAAATGGTTTTTACATTTAAAAGATTGTATAAAGAAAAAAAAATTTTTTACCCCAACCCGCCAACAAAAAGAAGACCACGTAACCACAAAGAATAAAATATTTACCATCTAACCCTTTATGGAAAATGTTTGCCAATCCTGGGCCTATCTTATAATAAAATGAAACTTGGATCTCCAAGCACAGTTTCAAAAATTGAGATAGTCTAGAATGAGGGTTAAATCACAGGTTAATCATAATGCAAGTGACTGAGTCTGAATCCTGGCTCGCCCCTGGGAGTGGAGTGACCCTGGGACTCAGATTCTTTAACTGCAAATTGGGGAAAATAAAAACACCTCATTGGTGCAACTGCCGTGAGAATGACACAACAGTTACCATCTTAAGGCACTTAATAGACCAGCACATAATAGAACTAATACTCAATAAATCCCAATATTATTTCAAATGCATTTCACAAAAACAATTGTAGACAAGGAGAGGAATCTGAACCAATATATAATGTTCAGTGTTTAAGTGCTGTTTATGAGTCCTAAATCTTACTGAGATCTCAAAATACTACCTAACCCATCTCTCAGCCTTGGAGCTTATACAAATCCAAATTTTACTGATGAGAAAACTGAGGTTCACAAATGATTTCACTCATTTGTGGAGTATAACAACAAAGCAAAACTGAAGGAACAAAACAGCAGCAGACTCACAGACTCCAAGAAGGGACTAATGGTTACCAAAGGGAAGGGGTTGGGGACAGTGGGTGGGGAGGGAGGGAGAAGGGGATTAAGGGTCATTATAATTAGCAATCACAATACAGGTAGGTCACAGGGAAGGCAGTATAGCATGGAGAAGACAAATAATGACTGTATAGCATCTTACTACGCTGATGTATAGTGATTGCAATGGGGAGTGTATAGGAGGACTTGATAATATGGGTAAATGTTGAAACCACAATGTTGCTTATGTGAAACCTTCATAAGATTGTATATCAATGATACCTTAATTTAAAAAAAAAGAAGAAAAGAAAACTGAGGTTCATTAACTTAACCAAGTCCTATTCTCCTGCTTCCCACATCAGAGCACCTATCATAATGTAGAGAAATTATGTCTTCTCTATTCATTCAGGATGAGCTCATGTACTCATTCAATAAATGATTAAAGAGCCACTATCATCTGCCAAGCACTTCATGAGGCACAGTGTAAAGAGAGAGAGAGAGAGACTCTGCCCCTGGTGAGCGGGACTAAAGGAGGTTGCTGACAAATAAATACACAACATAAAGTGTTACACATGCTAAAATAGAATCCCATATAGGAAAAAGGGAAAGATAGGACTCTAGGTAGAGGAAGTACTCACCAGACAGTGAGCAGCATGAACCAAAGCCCAGGGATGTTCAAGAACCCAGCATGGTCTGAGGACTTCGGGGAGTTTGCATGCGGTGAAGGGGCCATGGTGAGGGTACGCAGGGGCCAGCATGCTAACAGTCGCGTATGATATGCTGAGGAGCTGGATCCTCATTCGGTAGCAGCTTTTTTGGAGTTTTAAGCAAGGGAATGCCATGGTTTGCACTCCAGAAAAATCACCCTGGATGCAGCAGGGTGTGTGATGGATGGGAGGAGAACAAACTGGAGGCAAGGAGATCAATTAGGTGTCTATTGCACAAGACTAGATAAGAGAGAGTACAGCCAGGCAAGGAGCAAGAACTACTCAGAGTGTCAGAGAGAAGAGACTGAGGGTAGAGAGGCTGCAGGAGAAGTCCACAAACATTCATGTTTATTTAGAGGGTGCCGTGGAGAAGAAAGAGCATGGGATGAGTCCCAGATCTCAAGCTGAAGGAGCAGATAGGGCAGCGATTCATGCCGAAGGAAAATACAAAGGAACAATGCAGATCGGGAGGGGCGATCACTTGGTCAGTTTGAATGGGTGTTCGGAGGGAGCTCTGAAGCACCCAGCGATGTCTGATGGACAGCACTGAGCTCGGGCTGAGGGTCCAGGTTGGAGACACAGATGTGGGAGGAACCAAGGCACAGGAAACAGATGCAAATCTAGAAATAGATGCGATTTTCATTTCAAGTAAGACCTAACGCAAACTGGTGTTTAAGTAGACCAAGGAAGAGAATATTAAAGATGAACACACAATTGCAACTAAGAAAAAAACATCAAGACAGTGAAGAAAACCTGACATAAATGCCGTCTCCAAAGCCAGGTGAGGGCAGGGATTCAGAAAGAAAGGAGTGGCAACAACACCCCAGCCACACAAAGGTCTCAGCTGTTGAGAAGAAAAGAGTCTATTGGGTTTGGCAATGAGAAAGCCTCAGTAAGACTTGTGAGACCTCTTCTCTCAGACGGGGTAGGAGCCTGGTCCCAGGAAGCAGCGGTGACAGTGACAGTGAGCGAGAGAGGAGCCAGTGGAGCATGCTTCCCGGTACGGCTGTGAGGGTAGCAGGAGAGGAGGCCATGTGGGTGAAGGGCTGTTGCTTCTGCCTGTCATTCATTTTGCCATTTTTGTTTGCATTTAACAGAGGAGGAACGAGACTTTTCATGGACTTTGGAACTGAACCAGAAGAGGGGAAAATTTTGGAAACATATATAAGTGGGAGGAGAAAAAGGTGGAGGAAGGCTGACAGGATGGTGAGTGAGGACAGGTGACGCATCCAGGTGGTCAACTTGCCTCTGCCCCACATGCCATCCTGTCACCTCCTTCATCCACTCCAGTGTTCCCCTGAAACACCCCTTCCCTGGGTCAGTGCTCTCAACATTTATTCCTTACAGGGCTTTGGTTAACAATCCAAGTCTGGAACTACATTTCTTGAAACCAAATCCTGGTCCCATCACTCTCTGACTTGAGGACTTTGAAGCACGTATTTCTGTGGTTTGGCCACTGATCCACTAAATGGGGATATGTGGGTAAAATTGTAATATTTCCAGAATATCTCACCTGGCTTTAGTGCATCTGTATATCAACAGGCATTCCAAAGGGGTGAAGACAGGTAGTCCATCTCCATATCAGTGGGTAATTACCTGGACTACCAGGGGCTTATCTGAACCTGAGAGGTTGGGGGGAGGTCTTGCTTGCTTCTGCCAGGGCAGGAAAGAGAGGGCCCAGACTGCAGTTTGTAAGCAATAAACGGGTTTTAAACTTTATTTGTCCCTTTGACTGATTGCGGTTTTAGAGGTATTTTTCCCTGGGATTTCCTCTCCCTGGAGTTACAGGATAATAATAGGACCTCCCTCAAATGACTATTGGGAAAATTACATCAGCTAATGTGCATAAAGTACACTGAACAGTCTCAAATATTCCACAGGGATTAAATGTATTAGACTGCATCCTTTTTTTTTTTTACTGTATTGCTCCATGGTAGCATTTTTCACAATTTTAATTTAATAAATAATCAAATAATTATTTATTTGACTCTGGATACCCCAATTGAATATAAGATCCCTGAGGGCCTGGAACAGTCTTTCTCCTTCCTCATCATAGTCTGAGAGGCTATTTGTGGAGCCAGTTGAATTTATCTGACCAAAAATACTAAGGGAGATAGAAATGGAGTGACAGAGAAGTGAGGTTTGGGCTTGGTGAATTTGGAGACCAGTTTCATGAACAAAAGAGGAAGTAAATTCATTTAAGAGCTTTTATCAGAGATGGACATGTATTTGAAGTTTAGTACCCCATTCAAAAAAAAAACAGAAAGAAAAACTGATTTGTGCTAATGATATGCTGGTGAGCTAGGTTTTTAATACACATTCTTATTAATACGTTCATCTGGAAGGACAAGGGCACGGCCTTGAAGTCAGCCAGAGGGTTAGTATTCCCACTCTTCCTGCCTCTATGAGTGCAGGAAAGTGCCTCAATTCCTCCATGTCTAACATGGGTAAGATAACACCTTCTTGCCAAGTTCTGATGCAAAAGTGAAAATACGTATATCAAGTAGGAGGTGCATAGTAGGTATTCAAATAATGGTAGCTACTCTTACAATAATAGTGATTATTCATGCAGGATACTTGTGTTCCTCAGGCACTGTATGCAAATGAGTTGATTCTCGAAATGCAGTGCTGTGTTTGCTTCGGAAAAGAATCTTAGATTGAAGCCTTTTGCAAAACATAAAATCCCTCTGTGAAGTAGTAACCCCCCATTATTGCATCTGTGTTTTTTTTTTTTTTAGGAATGTATGATCACAGGACCATATAGCTGACACCTGTGGGGAAAATCATACACTTGTCCCATGAGTTCAGGTCCCTCCAGGAATTACCTGGAGAAAGTCCTGTTTCTCAGTCTATAGACCAGAACTGAAGAGAGAGTCCTGCAGGACAACAGAATGGTTTTCTCAACTTTGACCATGAGGGTGTTACAGTGTTTGGAGAGTCTTGGGTCATGCCATATAAAACCTGGATTCAAATTTGACTCCACCACTTACTAGCTCATGTGGTTGAGCTGGTTAATTAATCTATTTGAACCTTAGTTTCTTTACTTTTAAAATGGGCTTAATAATATCTATGACATAGTGAAAAAATGCCTGTAAACCACTTTACAGAGTGTCTAGCACATTTTAAAGGTTAGTAAAGGGAAGGCATTTCATTCTCACTCTTCAGCAAACCCCCCATTGCAGATAAAGCTAAGATGTAAGAAACAAGACTCCCAAGTGAGGACCACCTGAGGCGTGCAAGGCCTTTGGTGAGAGGGTAGAAGCTGCAGGCCTCACAGCAGGCAGGACTCAGTAGCATAAGGAGCCCATATACCATGTCAGCCAGTCTGTTTAAAATATGTCTCCTATTTCCCAGGCTTCCTTCACTCCGTTCTCCCATAGTGTTTAGCAGGCTTTCCAAAGGTCTATCCTGTATAGAGGCAGGGGTTCCAAGGAAGGCATTTGGGCTCAGCTGGGCCAAACAAGAAAGGCCAAGCAAACCAGCATCATGGGAAACCCCTAAGCAAGAGGACGCCCAGGCCTGGCTGCGTGGGCAGCTCTTGACTGCGGCCCCTCCCATATGAAGATTCCCCCCAGAGCTAATCGCCACAGGTTAGGTTTGAATTCATAAGGGAGGCTTTTCCACTTTCATCTCTCCAGTTAGCTTCTGAGTATATTTAACTATTTCATACTTCACAGAAATAGTTTACTGAGATACACGTGACTCTGCCAAGGGCTTCTTGTCTCATCACCTGATCATCAGATGGAAAAAATAAGAGAGGAGGAGAGAGAGAAGAAAGAAACATCAGGGCCATCATCTCCAGAAGGGCAGAAGGGGTTATAAAAGTCTCCCTGAAGCTCCGCAGCTCCTCCCCTCCCTCTCAGTTCCTATGCACTGAGCACCTAATCTTCAAAATGCAGGCTGGACGGCCAGCTCCTGCGGCACTGGGAGCTGGGGCTTTCTCGGCTCATCAGCCAGTCCCTTTTTTGAGGCTGCCTCTCCAAAGGCCAGTTGGTCAGATCAGTCTCCGGATCGCTGGAAGACAGCCCAGCTAGGGCCTCAGGCAACACAGCCTTGCTCCATCCCCAACCTCCCTTGTCCTACTCCCCAGGTTTAATTTGATTTTCATCAGAAGTATAGAGAAGGACATTTTCAGCAGATCAAAGGGACATAGTGAGCATGAAAGAAACACAGTCACGGGGCAGGAGCCGGTGATGATACCCACACAGAAAGCCTAGCTACTTCGGGGACGCTTTGCAGATGGGGAAACAGTGTGGCCTGAAGCCATCTTTGGGGGTGGTAGCAATCTGCAAACAGACTTGCTGCAGTTGGGAGCTTGGGGCAATGTTGCCCTGAGTGAGTCCATTCTGCAGAAAAGAGCCAATTTTGTGAGCACTGAGGTCATCAACCTCATAACCTTCCTACGCCTCTGCCTCCCCTTCCTCTGTTGTGGTGCAGCATGCTTCCCAGAATTAAGAGAAGTCTAAGGCATTGTTCCGTTATCTGTGTACTGCAGAGGTATACAGTATAGTTGAGACAATCAGACTATGAAAATCAGTGAATAAGATTCACTTATTCTATTCAGAAGTGCAACCATCCAGAACACAGGCTCCACATCATAACATGTGTCAAAAAATCCCTGCCCAGAGCAAAAGAGGATTCTGGGCTGCTGGCAATTATCTACATCTTGATCTAAGTGGTAGTTGTGTGGATATTCACTTTGTAAAAATTCATGAAACTATGCTCCTTTGATTTGTGCACTTGACTCCATGTTACATCTCAATTCCGGAAAAAAATTACAGAAAGTTTCCTGCCCTAGAATTATAAAATTTTACTTGTAAAAAAACTCCATGCCCTCCCTCAAGCCTATTTACTCTTGTTTTAGATAAAATTCAAACAAAGTGAATTACATAATTTCATGGCCATCAACAGTTGCCATGAGATGGAAGTGACTGAGTATGAAGAAAGGGCAGTGATAGATTCTACCAGCCTTGGGTGTATGGACAATGTGAAAAGTATGGCATATTAAAAAAGGTAGACAGAATAGAGAGGAATAAACCAAAAATATAAAAATCAAACCCAGCAAGACAAAATAAAACCATGTCAGGCTCTTTAGCCTAAAAGCAAAAACAAATCTCTGATCCAAAAAGATACATGCACCCCTATGTTTATTGCCACACTATTTACAATAGCCCAGATATGGAAGCAACCCACATGTCCATCAATAGATGAATGGATAATAAGATGTACATATACACAATGGAATATTATTCAGCAATAAAAAGAACTCTTGCCATTTGTGACAACACAAATGGACCTAGAGGGTATTATGCTAAGTGAAGTAAGCCAGGTGGTAGAAAGACAAATACCATATGATTTCCACTTATATGTGGAATCTAAAAAAAAACAAAGCAAAATGAACAAAGCAGCAATGGACTAAAAGACACTGAGAACTGATTGGTAGTTACCATGGGGGACAGGTTGGATGGGTGGATGAAATAGGTGAAGGCAATAAAGAGACACAAAATCTCAATCATAATATAAATTAGTCACGGGGATGAAAGTACAGCATAGAGAATACAGTCAGTAGTTCTGTAACATCTTTCTATGCTGACAGATAATAACTACACTAGTTGGGGTGAGGATTTAATAATGTGTATAACTGCTGAATCACAACTTTGTATACCTGAAATCAGTATATTGTATATCAACTATACTTCAATTTAAAATAAAGCAAATGGTTCCATAAAACTGCAAAGCTCTGAGAGAGCATTAAAATCCAGCCATCCCCCTGGCTGTGTGGCCTTGGACAAGTCATTTAACCTCTCTGGTCTTGGAATCCTCATTTCTGAAATGGAATTAATACTAGTGCCTATCTTGCCAGGTTGTTTTGAAGATTAAATGATAAGTGTTCATATGCAGTAGGCAGCCACAGACTTTGAGTTTATAGTATTATCTCTGTATTTCAGCACATTATAATAGTAGAATAAAATATCAACCAACTATCCAAAATACTATGGTAGAATCTTGGGGAGACATCTAAAAAAAAACATGCCCTTTGCCATCAAGTGACTTCCCATCAAATGGGAACAACACAACACATGAAGATAAAAGGCTCAGATTCAAGTTGGAATATGACCAACACTTTGAGAAGGATGCTCCAGAGAAAGGGAAAAAAGGTGTATAAAAGATGTACTCTACACCAAACATCATATCAAGTATTTTACATATACAAAAACATTTAAAACTTATAACAATCCAATGAAGAAGTTAAAATTATTAGCCCCATACTTAGCAGATGAGAAAACTAAAGCACAGGAAAGTTAAATAATTTGTGCAGTCATTAAGTGGCAGGGCCCTCAAATCTGGGCAGTCTGGCTTAAGAGTTCATGCTACTAGTCACTCATCTGAACTAGGACATAATGTAATACACATTTTCTAGTTTTTTTTAATATAAATAGTATTTGAGTAAGGGCTGAAAGGGATCAAGAACAACAATTTCTTTTTACTTATTAACAAGTAATCGTTTATTGAGATGTAACTTAGATACAATGAAATGTACCCATTTTAAGTATACAGCTGAGTGAACTTTGACAAATGTATACCCTCATGTAACTACCATCCCAGAAAAGATATAGAAAATTCCATCATCCCAGAAATTTCCCTCTTGTCCTTTGAAGTTAGTCCCAGCCTCTCCCAGACCCATGTAACCATAGCTCTGTTTCTTGCATTATACAGTAGTTGTGACTGTTCTAGAATTTTACATAAATGGACTCATACCACATATGTCTTTTTATATCTGGTTTCTTTCACTCAATATAATATTTTAAGATTCATCCATGTTATTATTATATAGATCAGTAGTTCATTCAATTTTTCGAATATATTACCATTGGTTTATCCAGTCACCATGAAATGGACATCTGGGTTGTTTCAGGTTTGGGGCTATTATAAATAAAGCTGCTATGAATATTCAGGTGTAAGTTTCAATAAGGACATATGTTTTCATTCCTTTTGAGTAAAATAACTCAGAGTGGACTTATTAAGTCATATGTTAAGTATATGTTTAACCCAATGAGAAACTGCCAAATTATTTCCCAAAGTTATTGTTTCATTTTGCATTCCTACCAGCAATGTCAGAGTTCAAGTTGCTCCACAGCCTTGTCAACACTTGGGGTTGTGAGTTTTCATTTTAGCCATTCTGTTTGGTATTGAGTACCAGCCAAACTGCATTGTGTTGCAGTTCCAGCGATGTTGAGTGTAATTTTGTGTGCTTATTGGTCTTTTTTTGTCAATAAAATATTTTAGCCATATTTTAATTGGGATGTTTACTTTTTTATTATTGAACTGTAGGAGTTCTTTTGGACTCAAACAAGTCCTTCATCAAATATGGGCAATATGGATACTTTTTCCTAACCTGTGGCTTGTGGAGCAACACCTCTTTGATACTCACCTTTCTGCCTAAAAAAAAAAATTACCTAAATTGTTCCCTGAAAGAGGAGTAGAATGTAGACAAATGGAAAAAGGTGAGAGAATAAACATAAACCAGAAAACCAAAAAAAAAAAAACCCAAACAGTTTAAGTATAAGACATGTTTAAAGCAGAGGTATATAGAAAGTAAGATAGAAAGACAAGTTGAGCCAGGTCAGGGAGAATGTTATACTCAGAAATTTGGATATGCAGCAGGAAATTTTTCAATAGACAACTGGCCAATCCAAGTTCTGCTTTAGGGAAAGTACTTTAATAGCAACAGAGAAAATAATTTTGAAGGCCAGATAATAAACATAGGGAATTTAGTTACAAGACAATTTCAACAATCCAGTGAGGGAAAATAAGGTCCTGAAACACAGTAAGAGAAAAAAGTTATAATTTGTGGGACTCAATCAACAGATCTTTAAACTAATGGAAGTTAGGGATGAAAGAGCAGGTTTAGGTGATGAGGACTCTGAAGTTCTAAACCAGGTGGCTGACAGACTGATGTCATTACACAGGTCAGACAGGTAAGGCTTTTAAGAAACAATGTGAGTCAGGATTTGCACTTGTATTTGTGTGAGGTATCTGGAATCTCTGTGTAGCCATGCCTGCCCCATGGGAAGCTGAACTATTTTAATCCCCTTGAAGAAATGGTCTTGGAGATATGAAATCAGGAGTCATCTGCCATCTGCAAGATCACTGAGACCATGGGAATTGAATAATTTTGACAAGGAATGAAGAAAACAAAACAAGAATTTCAGTGACATTGAAGGGGGTAGGAAGAAGGACAAGAGTAGGTTAAGGAAACTGAGAAGAAAATTGGTCCAGAAGTCGGAAGAAAACTGAAGAATTCAGTGCTGTGGACGCCCAGCCAAGATTCAGAGAGTGGGATCTTGGTGTTGTCAAATGCTTCAGAGAGGTTGAGAATTTGTAACCAACCAGGAAAGTGTGCATTATGTTCAACATACTCTAAGAAGGAAGAGAAGGGTGCCCTATATTTTTTAAATTTTCTTTTTATATGCTATATATTTTGGTAACATTTTCAAGTTATAGTAAGTTTGAGTTAACTTGTAAAATCATTTATGTAAGAAAAAACATGGAATTCCCTGATGGGAAATGAACCAGTGGAGTGGTTTTCAAACTCTTTTATTTCAACTAGATAATGTTTTCTTCAAACCAAACCTTTCCCAGAAGCCCAATTTCTAATACAAATAGAAGAAAAGCAGATCTTTTTAAAGCTAATGGAATGGGAGCAAAGCCTCCACTACCTTGTTTACCACTACCACAATTTATCAACAGATGATAGATAGACAATAGTAGATGATAGATAGAGATAAACAGATAGTTTTTAAACTCTTCAATTCCCTAATACAATATAGTCTCCATGAAAGCAGGGACATTATCTGACTCACGAACGTCTTATTAGAGCAATAGTGCCTGGCACTTGTTAACACAAAACAAACATTAGTGAATAAATGAATCTAAAGCTCTCAACAGTGGTAGGAGAGAGAAAAAGAAAACTGACATTTATTGACACTATATAGAGAATTCTAGGATATTTGCAATTCTGTAATTTGCCATATGAATTTACCATATGTAACACCAACTCTGTGCATACATATTATTATCCACATTATGTACACGAGGAAATATCAGCTTGAAGAGCTTCCAAGAAAACCCGTATGTCTCAGACCCAGAAATCGAATTAAGAAGCATTTACTACCAAAATGCATGGCCTTGCTTCCTGGTGCCACCAGGTCATGCCACTCTTCCCGTCTCACTCCCGAATAATAAACCTGGCCTCCGATGGCTGCTCCGGCACAATTAAATAAGTTTGCTGACTCTCCCTTGAGAAGCTCTTTATACCAGAGGACAGTGGGCAGTCGAGAAAGGATAGAGAACAGCAGAACCACAGTAATGACTCAGCTCTTCTTGCTGATGATGGTGGTGTTTAGGATGAGAAGAGAGGCAGGGCTAAGTCAATAAAGAGCAAAGTCTTTTCTAATAAAAGGCACACACACACACACACACACACACACACACACACACCCCACCCCCACCCCCCCAATGAGAAAATGCTAGGATTTCTGTAGGCCAACACAACATGCATGCATTTGTTGCAGGCTCTGGTACCATTGTATCAGTCATCTATGGCTGTGTGCAAAAAACACTCCGAAATTTAGAGATTTAAAAGAACAGCCACTTGCTTATCACACATTTCTGTGGATGGGTAATTTGGACTGGGATCGGTTCAGTGGTTCTGCTCCCCCAAGCCAGGCTTCTGTTAGAGAAATGTGCACATCTACCTGCGGTTACTTGCTAGGCTGGTGTATTAGTTCACTAGGCACCAAAACAGAGCACCATGGCCTGGGTGCCTTAGAGACAGAAATGTATTTTCTCACAATTCTGGAGGCTAAAAGTCCAACAGAAAGGTGTCAGAAAGGTTGGTTTCTTATAGATGGCCATCTTCTCCCTTACATTCAGATGGTCTTCCTTCTGCGCACACACACATCTGTGTCTAAATTTCCTCTTTGCATAAAGACACCAGTCATACTGGATTTGGGCCCAACCTAAAAACTTCATTTTAACCTAATTACCTCTTTAAAGACCTGTCTCCAAATATGGTTTTATTCTCATTCTGGGGGTCAGGACTTCAACATAAACATTTAGGGGGAAATACAATTCAGCCCATAATGGGCAGCAATCCGATGGACGGTTGAAAAGCTTCAGCTGGCATGGCTCATCTTGGCTACACACGCTCTCTTGTCCTCCAGAAGGCTAGCCTGGATGTGTTCACATTACAGCAGTTACAAGCACCCCAAGAGAAGAGGAAAAGGAATGCAGGACCTCTGGCTTGGGCTCAAAACCAGTATAACCTCCCTTCTGCCACACTCTGTTGGCCAAAGCAAGTCACAAACTAGCCCAGGTTCAAGGTTTGGACAATGGGGACCATCTGTGAAATCCATTACAGCCATTCCTTCCTTCCCATCCACAGTCACCCTAAGGAAACTCATTTAATACAGCTTTCACGACTAGGCTGAGACCCTGGAAAAACTAGGACTCAGTGAAATTTGCTCTTTAGCCCCATCCTCACAACAACCTCCTTTTCAGGGTGTCTCCTCTCCCTCCAACTCCCAGATCCTCCCTTCACCTTCTACATCAGAAAAGAATCTGGTGAAATCACTCATCCCGAGGGTAAATGAATAAATAGGCTGAAGCCAGTGCCCCTTTCAGAGATAACTGGATTTTGTCTAAGTCTTAAACCAGAGAATGGGTCACTGTGGCAGAATTTCTGGCAACCCCAGGGAACAGGAGAAACTTGCTGAAGTCCCTTTTATATGCCAAGCACATGGCTCTACAATCAGCAACCATTCAATAAACACGTAGTGTTCTAAGGCCTAGGTGAGAGTGGAGTTCTAAGGTCTTTCTATGTAAGTGATCATGGAAGAATATTAATATAAACTGGGAATCAGATGTTCTGAGTTCCAGGCTATTCTTAGCTACCACTGGATGGCTGGACCTTACACAAGCTGGTTTTAGCTTTTCTGAATCTCAGCTGTTTTCTCATTTGCAAAATGAGAAATTTCGTGAGACCATCTCCACAATTGCTTTGGGTCCTAATTTCCTATAAATTCTAAAAAAGTCTTCATGGGAAGAGAGCAATGATCTAATCTGTCTCCCCGCAGCCAATCAGTCCATTAAAATGTTTACTCAGTATGTGCAATCCCATGCCTGGCTGGTACTTAGACTGAGATGCTGAAGTAAGTGAACATTACAACCATGGCCATCCAGGAATGGCGTCACAAACTGTCCCAGATTGTCTAGATCCTTGTAAGTGGCTCTGGGGAGATAATAAAACTATTGAGTTTAGGAGGAAGTGTTGATGGATTTCTACCCACCAAGTATTTTCTGCCTATCAGAATAGTCCAGTATTTAGGGCCGTAAATGGTTGCAGTCATCTGTCCTCCGCTCTCAGCCCTGCTCCTCCAAGCAACAACCATGTCTAATGTGCATTTCTCAGTGTATACATTGAAATGCAGTCTATTGTATACATTTTCTCTATATACACAGTGCACCTGTCTGTCCTGGATATACACAGCCATCGTCCAGCTTTAAACACCAGTCTGTATATACAATGTGGGTGGGTCGGGTTCAGGCCTGACCAGGACAAGGCCACGCACCCACATATATTTAATGGCCCTATCTTGACAATCTGCCATTACAGCAAGTATGGGAAAAATAAACAGGGACAGGGTGGTTTTTTTTTAGACCCAACATCAAAAATTATTGAGTGATCTTGCTGTGCAATAGCCAGAGGTGCTGTTAACAAAGGAGAAGCTCTAAGCTCTATTTACTGTGTGGAAAGTAGTTCATATGCTTTATCATTGCTTAGAACCTGTCAGGCTCCATTAGCTGGGTGGACATGGATTGCCTCAAACAGTATTTGCTGTGCATTTGTTATGCATTTGTTTTCCAAGCATATTACAACTTCTTTGGAAGGTTAATCCCAAGAGATAAAATGTTTGGAGGTTGATTTGGGGTTTACCAAGTGGCTCCCCTTTAAAACCCAGACTCCAAAGGAAAAACAGGAGCTGAGTGCCAAGTTGGGTCACTATCAGAGCAAACTAAGCTTTAGTTAAGCTTCTGCTAGACATTAACCAAAAGTGAATAAGATGTTTTTAAGCAGAGAATTATTCCTGTTCACCAATAAGGCTGTTTCTCCAGTTACCTCGAGGCTCCAAAATTCGGTATTTCCAATCCACAGACTGCACTGTCTGCCTCCACAAAGATATCATGTGGCCTGGAATTCTAGTGGGTTCTCCTGAGGCCCTTGAGCATTCTTTCATTGCAGGGTTATTGCTCTGTGTAGTATTAGCATGGCAATAAAGAACATATGCAGGGCAAAGTTTAGGATAAGATGAAAAGTAAAGAAAAAATGCCAGCACCTTTTAAGCTTTTAGTCTCCTCAGCATAGAGTGGGAGAACAAATAGATTTTGAAAAAAATAGGAAGGCTTCCTTCTGGCTCTGGGAGTAGGAGAGATCAGTCTTGCAACAGCTCAAGGGTACTATGAGACAGAATACAATTGAGTGTTTACATGGAGTGGATCGTAACAGACCACACAGGAACTTTAAAAAATTCAAGAAGGTGAAGTACTTTCTTATAGGGTAGTAAGAGAAGGTATGCAGGCAGAATCCTAAAATGGCCCTCAACATTCCCATTCCCTGGTGTGTGCATGCACTGTATAATCTCTCCTCCTTGAGTGTGGGTGGGTCAGACCTAATCAGGCGAGCCCTTTTCAAAAAGGGTGTGCAGGTCATGGACCGAAGTCAGAGTGATACCAAGCTGCAGCAGATTCTCTCCTGTTTGCCTTGAAGAAGCAAACTGCTACACTGCAAAGAGGACAGCATGACAGACAATGGCAGACAGCCTTTAGTAGCTAAGAGAGGCCCCTAGCTGGTGGCGAGAAAGGAGGATCACATTCCCTGCAATTGCACAGAGCTGAATTATGCTAATAACCTTGTGAGCTTGAGGACCCTGAGCTCCAGAAGGGGATGAGACCTTGGACAAAGAGCCCATCTATGCTGTGCCTGGACGCCTGGCTGTGAGCCTGTGAGATAATAGGTGGGTGTTGTTTTAAGCCACTACGTTTGTAGTCATTTTTAACAGAGCCATAGAGCAGAAATCACATGAGCAGAGCGGAGAAGATGATATTGACCACTTGAAGAAGTTCAAAGGAGGTAGGAAACAATTACCCTGTGGAGAAAGGAGGAGGCAGGGAATGTAAGCAAAGGCCCTGAAGTAATTAGGCACATGTTATTAGGATAACATCATGCAAAAGGAGACCTTCCCCACCTTCTTTCTCATTGTGGTGCATGCAACACATTCACCTGGTGAGCAGGTCATGGGTCATGCCCATCACACGGCAAAGCACTGGGATCTGGCGGTGTTGGTCAGTCATGCATTGGCATATGATTAACCGGGGACAGAATTAGCTTTCTGAAATGAAAATCTGATTAAATATATGAAATGCTTTTCATTCCTGCAACCAAGATAAGAGCCAAATTCCTCAGTCAGCATATGACATATGAGGCCCTTCATATGCTTCTCATCACTCAACCTCCCCATTACACTCTAGCCAAACTGGACTACACACACACATGCACACACACCCCTGTCCCAAGCATTCTTACCTTTGGCAGATGGTTCCCTTCATAGGGACTGGCTTTCCCCACCCTCAGCCTCTCCCACCCAGCTTCCATCCCAAGCTCCCTCAGTTATGAATCTTCCATTCTTTCTTTAAGATTATGACAAAAGGCAATTTCTCCACTGAAGCCATCCTGTGTCCCCACCTGACAACACAGATATAAACTTACAATCCTGCAACATACTGTGCATACTTCTGTTAGTCCTTAATAATGATATTAGCAATAATACTAATAATTGCTCATATCTACTGGGTATCCTCTAAGGTCATGTCCTATGTTATCTTACATGCATTATCACATATTTTTATTACATTTTTCCATGTTTACATTTTTTCTCTACTAAATGGTGAATCTCTCAAAGGCAAGCATGATGTCTTTTTCATCTTTATATCCCCCAGAGCTTTGCAGAGTATAGTAGGCACTCAAAGCATATTTAATAAATGAGTTAAGAGAGTCAGAAGTGGGCCTAGAATTCATGTCTATGGATCACAGTGCAAAATTATTTGTACCATCATGATAAAATGAATGTACAAGGGCTTTGTGAAATAACAAAATATTATGTGAACAGAAGGTGGAAGGTGCCGACCCAACTCCCCCCTTTCTGTGCCCCTTTCTTATCTCCTGCCTCTCTCTTGCTGCCAAAATAATTTTAGAGTATGTGAAAGCTTATCAGCAGTGCTTGTCTGCTCTATCCTGCCCAGGAACCCGAAAACATAAAGAAGGACGTGTATGTGTTCATGAAGCACCATGACGGACGGTACCAGGAGAATCAGGGAATCTAGGGAACAGGGCATAACAGCCTGGACACGTATGTAGAGAACCCAGAATCCCTCAAACATCCAGGAATCCCAAGCAGCAGGGGAAAGTGAGCTCCCACGTGAGGTACGTGCATGTGCTCCCCTCCTGCTCAGAGTTCTGTGCTGAACACCAAGCATTGCGGTGGTCAGGAAGGCAGTGGACGTGACTCTCAAATGAGCTGTGACCAATTCATTATCACCTGAGTAAGTAGACTTCTCCTTATTCAACGGATACGTAACAGAACCATTCTGTAGAACTATCCTGGCCTTTGTCTCTTGCTCTTGCGTTTAGGCAAAAGTTGAATATACCAGCCAACATCGTGCACTGTTTTCTGCTGACCCAGGGCTCAGCCACAAAAATCGGAAAAAGGATTTTTTTCCTCTCAATTTAATATAACAGACTCTATCAGGACTTCACATTTCTTTCTTCTTTTTTTTTTTACCCAAACAACAAGGTATTATACAATTCCTTCCTTGTTTGGCAATTGCCTGTGACTTCCTCCAACCCTCCCTCCTTCCCACTCTTCTCCCTGCCAACTCCCACCCACCCCCCAGAGCACAGATTTGTAGAACATCTCTAAATGTGGGCTGCACAGGCAAATATTTGATGGACTGAGAATGGAAGAAAAAACATGTTAACATCCAACTTGCATAGTCTGCACTAGGCTTAGAAAGAGCAAATTAAGACCAATTAAAGATATAACCCTTAGGAATAGTTAGCAAGACGCTACTTTATTTTATGGAGGAGAAAACATTCTTACAGCTTTTTACCCGAGTAGCAGAGGGAAATAGCCTATTCTTTGATATTATGTTTGACTGTAATTCTTGTCTCCACCCTGTTCAGTTCGAGAAAACTTACATACCAGGAGGGACAGGTACCAGAAGGGACAGAGAGATGAGAAAGAAGTAGTCACTACCCTCCAGAAACTGACGATCTAATAGCAGACTATGACTGATAAATAAGTAAATAAATAAAGTAGAAACAGGATAAATGCTACCTTTAAGGATGGAGGCAAAGGGAAATGCCAATAGGGAAAATTACGATTATTGGAGTGGTCATCTGATGCTTCTCAACTTCCCTTTTCTGGAACATGGGACAACCAAAATCTATTCCAATGCAAATTTCTAAACAACAAAAAATGTATTATTTTCTACTATAAAACAATGGCTGCATTGCTAGGAAATAACACATATCAAAACATAGCATCACAAAACAAATATTCTAATTGGGGAAAAAAAAAGGGTTGGTCTAGAGACTTTTTAGATATATAATAAAAGCTATTTTTCCTGAGGCAGTTTGAGCAATAAAAATGTTTTTATTAGGTCTAAGTGTATTTTGTTATCTCAGGCAATATATTGGTTCATCAAAACTGACAAAAACAAACCTAAATATACCCAGGAAAATCTGAGTAGTACATAAGATGAGAGCAAAATCATTAAGTTCTGAGATTATCAAAATCAATTGCAGCTCCATTTGGGGAAGATGGTCATTGCTAGTTTCTGGCTTTGATTCCCTTCAATGTCCCTCCCTGTGAAGGAAGGATACACATTTGCACCGTTGAACTGTGGAGTGACCACATAACTTGCTTTGGCCAATTAAATTGTGGGCAGAAATGATAGGCGTCAGTCCCAAGCAGGGCTTTTAGAGGTCCACCATGGCTTTTGCTTTCTGCCACCATTACCAAGAGTACCCCAATCAGAGAATGCCTCTTCAGCGAGAGGTCTGGGGTAAAGATGACCAGGGAGCAGACCCCAGCCAACTCAAGATGTGGACCCAGCGCATTGCTAGAGAAATAAACTTTCGGTGTTGTAAGCCAGTGAGGTTTACAGGCCATTTGCTACCACAATCACCCACTTCATCCTGACTGAAATGGAAAATATAAAACCATAAAGATACATGGCTTGAGAAGATAGCAAATCAAACAAAACAATTCAAATAAAAAAGCTTCCTAAAAGTCCAGTGGTAGTTCCCAGTTGTGACCCTTATTAGAATTGAAGTCTACATAACACTACCACTTCTTTGCAGACTCTATACCAGACACTTTTCATACATTATCTTATTTAATCCTCTCAACAACGGTCATGAGGTAGATTTAAATCTCCATTTTATAGGTAAGAAAACTGAGAGCCAAAGAGGGTAAGTGATTTGCCCAATGTCATTCACCTTTTAAGTGCCAAAAGTGGGAATTTAATGTATTCTGTTTGATTCCAAGTCCTGCCTTGGTATCCTACAGGGCTAATGAAGGAATAAACAATTTGGCCACACAAAGTGACCTCTGAATACAACTTTGAAGGAATAAAAACTGGGGTCATGCTAATGTGCTATAAATTAAATTCCTTAGCTGGTCTGAGACTTAGTTGTCTCATCTGCAAAATGGAGAAAACATTGTCTCCAGTGCTGTTAGAGGATTAAATACGCGTACTGTTATCAGCGCATATCAGCGCTCAGTTATGACTTTTAGTGTAGTCAGTGGCATATCTGGACTGAAGAGAGAGCCGTTCTTTTGGGGTCCCCAGATTCTGGGGATGGACGTCCCCTGCGAGGAGAGGGCCACAGGGGCGGTGCAGGGCAGCAGATCTAACTACCCCTTCAAACTGACAGGCAGTGCACAGGCAGGACATCCGTCAGCAGGCCCTCCCACAGACGGACCCATGAAATACACGAACAGCTGGGTACCCATGGCCAGGACAAGAGCGCTTAGAAGAACAGGGCCTGGCTGCCAATGAAGGCGGAGGGAGATGCCGGCAAACAAGAGTAAGTTTGTGACGCGCCCTGGCCCCTGACTAGCAATGAGCTGATGGAAGCAGCTGATGGGACTAATGACAGGAGGTAATGATGATGAAAAGCACTTAAGCTAGGGCCTTCAAGGGGCGGCTGTTGGTGCTGAAAGCGCTCTGCCTTGGAACAAAGCAAGTCAGTCACCCCACCACCCACCCCCTCCTCCGCCCGCCTCCCTTTTCCTACCTTTCCAGACCTCAGACCATTCATCCCTTTGTCTCACCACCCCAGACTGCAGCAGCCCGGACCCAGTAAACAAAACTGCACTAGCTGGGGCCCAGCATACCGGCTGCCTCCCACATGAGCAGTGCCCGAGGCAGGCGGGCCTCTGAAGGGGGCCGGCCTTGGAGGGAACCTTCCAGTCTCACGGCTTTGCCCTGAATTGTACGTGAAAATGTTACCTGCGCATTTATATATTTCAGTATAAGGCACTCGCTTTGTCCCATAGCACCAACAGATCAAGTGGTTTTTGCAGCTAGGAGGGTGATTCTGAGCCGTAAATCGGGAAGCAATTTCGAGTCTGAGCATTCCTCAACCCAAAAAGAAAGAGTACTAGACTGGAGGTGGAGGAGTCCCATCCTTGCTCTTGCTTCTCTTCATCCTTTAAGACTTACCTTAAACATTTCTGTTCTTGGAATCCTTCCCTCATCCATGCAAACTGTCCTCTCCCGGAACACCCCCATTACAACAGGTATTTCAATATAAAGTCCCATAGTAATCACTGCTTCATGTCTACCCTTCTGTCTTTCTCTCAAGACTATGAGCTCACAGATGGCCAGGACTATTTTTGTTCTTCTTTTTCTCCTCAGTATGCAGCACGTCGGTGCTACACAGTACCTCGTTCAAGCTTCTGAGATACAGGACTTCCAAATCCATAAAGTAAAGATAATCGTGTATACCCTGTTATAGCTTCCAGTTTGGTATTTAGGGATCAAATATAAGGGCAAAACTAGAGCGTTTGGAAATGCACAGTAATGAATGAATTACAAAGGTTAGGCACTGGGCTTCTGTGCTTTCCTCATTCATCCATGCAATATTTTTTTGAGCACATCTTATGGGCTAGGCATTATGCTGACACAGATAGAGCTCCTCCTTGATGCTCCTCCAACTAAACTCACTGTCTTAGCCCCATCACTTTGCTTCTGGCCATGGCCCAAACCAATGAACCCACTCTTGATGGACTCTGCTTCCCCTTGCTGATGTCTACGCCACAGTTCCAAGCTGTCTGCCTGCCATCCTTGAAAAGATCACTAATCATATTTTGAGTGCCAGCTACAAGTCGGGCATGGGACAAAGCATGGAGACAAGGTATAAAATATACAACGGGTAAGATACTCTCCTCCACAAGAAGACAGAAAAGAATAGAAACAGAAGAAAGAGTTGGAAGATGTACACACTAAAAAATTTATGGTGCAATTCAGAGAAGGGAGAGGTTTCATTAACTGACCTGTTAGAAATTCTTAAAGAAAGAGGTGACATTAGAGTTTGGTCATGAGGAACTGAAAGACTTCTGGAGGCAGGCATTATGAAAGAAAAGTGATTCTCAGAAAATTAGAGCTGTGAGGTGGCTCACAGAATCAATCCTCAATCTCTTGGTTGTACAGATGGGGACATTGAGGTAAAGAGATTCAGTAACTTGCCCAAGGTCACTTAGCTTGTAACTGGCAGGGCTGGGATACAGAGTTGCAGCCCACACTTTGGCCAGGAAATGACATGACTAAAATCTGCTTTAAGCAGAAGACTAGGTAGCAAATGAGACAGAGAGAGGGCAAGAAACTTGAAAGAGGAAGAGGGGAGTGGAGAAAGAGAGAGAGAAACAATGAATGAGTTAAAATCAAATCAAATCAATAAAAAAAAAACAATTCCCAGAGGAGAGGAGGCCATTTAGGAACCTACCACAAAAGGCTAGAAGCGAAATAATGAAAATTTGGTTAGAGGTGGTAGCTGTAGGAATGGGAAGAAATGGGTAATTCTGGAAAGGTGGTGTGTTAATCCACCCCGACTGCTATAACAAAGTACCATAGACTGGTATAAACAACAAAAATTTATTTCTCACAATTCTGAAGCCTGGAAGTCTGATAGTGCCAGCTTAGTTGGGTTCTAGTGGGAATCCGTATCCTAATTCACAGACAGCAGTCTTCTAGCTGTGTCCTCACACAGCCCTGGGTTCTCTTTTATAAGGGCACTGATCCTATTCGTGAGGGTTCCATCTTCATGACCTAATCACCTCCCAAAATTCCTGTCTCTTAACACCATCACCTCTGGGATTAGGTTTCAACATATGAATTTGGTTTGGGATACAAATTGATTCCATACTAGATGGGTTAAAAGACTGTGATAACTGATTGCAGTGAGAATGGATGTGCAGAATTCCAAGATTTCAAGCTCAGAGAACAACTCCGAAAATAATTTAGAATTCTTTATTCTCCTAAGCATACTGCCACAGATTATGAACAGGTCTCCATAAGGAACAAAAACCCACCCAACGTGATTGTTTCTTGCCTTGCGAGAAAAGCATGCAGGCAAATGAGAAGTGGGGAGGGATATTTATCACTGTAGAGCTCATGTATGGGGCAGTAGTAATATCAAGTTAGTAAATAATTGATCTCAAATGAGTAAGCAGGTTTTGGAGTTGTATGACACATCACACTTCCTTCCTGTATGCGCTGAGTTGTGACACAGCACACCACACAGGGTTAGGCTATTCTGACTGCTCACAGAGGCTTTGGGGTATATAGATGTGTAAATTCCTCTAATCCTTTTTCCAATCAGAAGACACCAGCTTTGTTGAAATCTAGCCATGTTCAAATGTAGGATGTGCCCAGACATGACAGAGGCATTGTTTTCTCTCCCCCAGCCCTCCGTATGTTAAAACCATCTATTAAAATGTGTCTGGGATGGAAGACACCCAACACACTGTCATTAATTTAAGGAAATAAAATTACACCATATGAAGGGTTATCATAAGGAAGATGGTGACCAGCTGTTCTCCATCTCCTCTGGGTTAGAACAAGAGAAAGCGGGAGGGTGTTCAATTTGAAATTGAACTGTGAGTGGGAACTTGACAGAAGGAAGGAAGCATAGCCAATGAGGATACAAGACAAACAGTGGAGTTGTGGTAAATGGGGACTTGAGGTGGGGGTGGGGCAGGGCACCCGCATGTCGGCCCAGTGCCAAAGGAGGCTTTATGCCTGCCCTCCCTTTGCGTGCCTAATGGCCTTAGAATGCCTCTCTTTTTTTCATCTCTTTCTAGAAAAATGCTGTTTGTTCATTTTCACCAAGTTTAGAAACAATTGAGGCATTTTCATTTTAATATAGATCAAAGCCCTCTGGGAAATGAATAAAGCAGAGGCAGAGTATCAGAGGCCCCTTCTCCAAGTAGCTCATAATCTTTTGTAGCTCCCAGTCCAGGCTTGCCCAGAATGCTCAGAATCTGCGTGGATTTGGAAAATAGGCAGTATTAATTTGAAGTTCCTACTGATCTAAGAATCGCCCACTCGAGCCTAGACCAAGGCTAACTTTTGAATAACCCAGTTTATTTATGAGTCACCTACAGATCTTCTCTGGTACCCAACTTTTCATTTTTAGACATGCAGAGCCACAGACTCCATCAAAATGTATTTTAACAAGTAATTTCTATCAGTCATTTACACCCAGTATGAATGTAAATCACTTGTTATTTGTCTTCCAGTTGTATTTATACATAATCTGTGATGGTCAGTATGGAACCAAAGGCCTGGTTCTCTAGTCAAGAAATTTCAAAATACCAGCCAAAAAGTCGGAAGATTTTTCTCTGGAAGCGAATCCTCTAGATCCTGAAATTGCCCAAAAAAGGGAGCAGTTTGCTCTACCTACCTCTCAGAGCTGTGCCATTATAACGGATCCTCTGTTACAACTGAAACCCCATTAAAAGCGAAAGGAAATCAGAACACTGTTCAAAGGGGGAGGAGAAAATAAACACACTCAAAAAGAATTGGACTCCCGCATGATGCTATGAGACAGTCTTGGGAATTAATCACTGCTGTAATCACCCACATAAGTCGGAACTCATGCAATGTAGACAAAGTCAGGCAACTACACAAATATATATACTGTCCATGAAGCAGGAACAGAGTACTCAGGGCCTTCGGAGAACAGAGAGGGAGTTAGAGTTGACTGGATCAGAAAGAATACATGTGAGAGATGGTATTTGGCAAAATTAGGTTGGGATTCAACAGAGCTCCCTGGGGTAGCAGTTGAGAGAAAAGCAGTTGAGGCCAGCAGAGCAGCACGAACAAAGGCATGAAGAGAGCTGGGCTGGAAGTATGAAGAAATTTGTTTAGCTGGTATACGAGGTACAACAGGGAGCAGTAGGAAATTACCCTGGAAAGGCAGGTCAGGGCCATGCCTTAGGTTGTCCCGAATCCCACCAGGATGAGGAGCTTGCACCCCACTCAGTTGACCTTGGGTGACTTGAAGTTTTTGAGATGGAAAGTCAGACGTGGAGTAAACCACAAGATCAGAGCTGGCTCTTTGTTCCTTTCATAAGAAGTTATTTAATTCTTTTACCTGTTAACAGAATTGTTGGGGTTTACCTTCTCCCTTGGGTTTGCCTTGCTGCTCACATAACAGCTAGCCAGGAGTGACCACAGATTAGCCTGTTTCTAACCCTGCTTCTCTATCCTTTTCTTAAAGTGCCTGAGCTCCCCATTTGGGTCTAAAACAGAAGCAGCTCTAATTGAAAAGAACAGAAGGAGAAACGCTTTTGAATAATAATCCTTGGCACATAGATTGCCTTTTTCCTTGCATTTAGGAACCATTTCATTGAAAAGCCTGGCATTGCCCCCAAGCTGAAGGCTGTCGGTAACCAATAAGAGAAACAGAAGCACAGTGAAGCAAGGGGCAGGGGATAAATGAAACCTTGGAGTCTGCTTGCCTGTCCCCTCAAAGTAAGAGATCATGTGCCTCCGTTTTCCCTGGCAATTCAAAAGCAACCATGAACCCAGTCCCCAAATCAGCAGGAACCTTCAGCACAGTGAGGTCAAAGAGCCGGTTTGGTCCCTTCCAAATCAAAGCAACATTCATTTTGTTTTTAAGTATTGTA
Organism: Smutsia gigantea; assembly: GCA_032199065.1. Taxonomy (NCBI): domain Eukaryota; kingdom Metazoa; phylum Chordata; class Mammalia; order Pholidota; family Manidae; genus Smutsia; species Smutsia gigantea. The sequence goes on from JAVSCE010018297.1 coordinate 963,335, forward strand.
AAGTTGGTTGATGATAATTTGCTCCCCTGCTGACAATCCATGTCAAAGTTTCAGCCTCCCTAGAAATGGCTGTGATCTCAACTCTTTCAGGGAAAAAGAAAAAAAGAAAGAAAACATACAGCCCCCACATAACTCCAGCTCTTTTAATAGACAAGTTGACAGAGTCCTTAACTAGCATCTCTCTGGGTCCCCACCATAATTACAGGCTGGAAAGGAGAGTTGTGTTTCATGTGATTAAAGACTGTTTGGGCTTCTGTCCATTAGGGAACAAAGAGGAGGAAACATTTTCAAGAACTTGATGCCAAACATTTTTCACTAGGGAATTTTACTCAATTACTTGCAAAATAATCTCAAAGATGGTCATTTCATCATTAAAATGTTCTTTAAAAAATTTACCCCAGACTTGTTTAGAGCTGATTTTGACTGGTGGCACTTTGGAAATTATGTGCTTGATTTAGCACCATCCTCTCCTAAAACCATAGCAGCCGCACACCCTTCCCCATCAGTGTTCCACTTCACTGGGTCAGCCCCTCACTTTTCGCCTGCCCAGACATTGATGAAGATATACAGCAAACAACTCCTTAGCAGTTCCCTCTCCCTCTTACATCAAGGGAATCCATCAGTCCTCTCCCATTACTCCCTCCTCCCTCCTGGAAAAAACACAAGCCCTGGGGAGGCGAGGAAAGGAGAGAGAGGGCTGATCACCAGTGGCCCCTTTGGAAAGGACTGGAATTAGGAAAGAGTTTTCTTTGCTGAAAGCCTGATATGTCCAGTCCAACAGGGAATGGGAAACAGGAGAAAGAAACCTACTTAAGATGACCTTAAAACTCAAGGTATCTGAGCCAAGAACTTTGCAGAGAAATGCATTCTTAACTATACTGATCTCTTCCAACATTGTAGCATTGGTGACCCAAAAACTATCAAAGTTTCCATCAGGCACCCCATTATCCCCTCTTACAACTAACCAAAATTCTCCTCTGCCTGCAAAGGAAGATTTCACTCCCCCCGTAGCTCTCCTTAGCCATTTCATCCTACCCTGCCCTCTCCTTTCTCAGTATCTATTTTCAGTTATGGTCACTACCACAACATTCAGCTTCTCACTAGTCAATGTCTCTCTCATGAGCAGGGACCAGAGTTGTAGATACTTTGTGAGACTGATATAGATTCTTTCATAGTCCCTGTTATCAGGGTGTGTTAAGAGCAGATAGGCTGTAGAGGTGGGATATACAACCCCTTTGAATATCTCCTGTGTAGTCATCCTGTCTCCACCAAAGGAAAAGCAGGTGCACTTCTTATAGGAGTAAGAGAGTTGGAATTGCCACTTGGAGAAAGGAAGGAAAGCGTTAAGTGGGAAGGAGGCAGAGGAACAGAAAAGGGCCCCTTGAGCCTACAGAGGGTTCTGCTTTCCCATGAGTCTCATGAGACTGATACATCAAAGGGAGAAAGAGGAGATGGAGCCGGTTGTGTGTGTTTTGGAAAGATGCTATCATGAAAGGTGCTCCTGAATCAAATTAATACCGCATTTTCTGTGGTTGGGAATGGGGTCTAGGGAGTCTGTGTGTATAAAGAAAAGGCATTTGTGGAATTTATGTTCTCCCTAACTATGGAAATTTGATTACCAGCACCAGAGATACTCTGGACAGGTCAAATAGGAAAAGCATGGGAAGTCCTTTATTTTACAGCTGTAGGAAAAATATGTGTTTTTCTATCTTGGTGTCTTTACATCCTCTCCCATTGCTCCCTCCTAGCCAAACACACACACACACACACACACACACACACACACACACACTTTGTTTCTTTTCTCCTCAGTAACTTAAAAAAAATTTTTTTCTCTCTCCAAATTTCCCCACCCCTAGCCTGTAATGCTCATTCTCTTTAACCAAATTATTTAAAACTATCAGGCATTCAGTGTTGTGCTACAATGTTGTCACCTCCATTAAACTGACCCAGATGGCTTTGACAAAACCAGCATTATCTCCTCTCTGAAGTCCTCCTGCAGCCAGAGTCTGCTGTATGTTCCCTGGCATATGCATGCTGTGTGTGTGGGGGGGTGGACGTGGTGGTGGGGTGTACACACACACACACACACACACACACATGCTGTTCCCATGGGAACCAAAGTTTCTTAAAGTCTAGGCAGGAAAACTCCTTAAACATACAGTAGGTCTCAATAAATGCTAATTGGCAAGTTGAACATGGATAAAACCCAGATAGCTATGATTATTCCCCACTATGTCTATTATTGAACTCTAGGTATTTGGAAAATATCATATTCTCATTTCTCTTTGTCAGAGATGAAGGGGACTTAGGAAGGCCAAGAGCGCTCATCCCTTTTCCAGATTCCCAGCCTTGACTCTGCCATTTCCTTTCTCAGGTCCCCGGGAACTTGCTCATCTGCCCTGACTCAGGAAGGACATAGATGCCATTTCCCTTCAGTACCAATCCAACAAGGACCCTCCAAAAATCTTGGAGTCATAGAATCTCAAGGAATCGCACCTGGACAACCTATTCATTCCACTGCAAAGGACATCAAGTCACTATCCTCTCCCCATCCCCAAGTTTCTACATTTTTTATAAAAACAGGAAGTTCAATTATTTCCAAAGTTTTGGCAAAAAAATTGCTTCTGTTCTTCCTTTTATATTTGTAACTGATTCTTTCTAAAGCAAATGGAACTGACCATCAAGTGGATGACACTGAGCATGCTTGTCTCAGCACCCTCTGGGTTTATGAAACTGCTGGTGCATGGAGGGGGTGCATTCTGCCCTGCCCCTGCTTCCAGATGAAGGGCGGAGTCTCTGATGGCCTTATAGCCATTGCTGTGGGCCTGGGGTTCATATCTCTGTGTCTCCACTTTCAGGGATGATCAGAAAAGAGGGAACGGTTTTAGGAGCATAATACAAACCATACATTCTCAATTCCAGCCCATCAGAGTTTATATTTTGACCTCTATATTTTATTCTTCTTTCTACCTTTCAACTGATTCACAACTTAGTGAGGATGTACGGGCTAAGAGTAATTATCACCCTGAAAAGTCCCAACAACGAATGCATTAACTGAGAAATGCTGAAATAGGCACAGACTGGCATTCAGAAACCAAAGTAGCACATGGAAATCCTCATGCTTCTGTGCAGTGGGAGCAGAGGCTTCAGGATGGCATGTTTTGGTTAAGTGTGGAACACGTGGGATTTGATGTTGTAGGATCAGAGCAGCTTTTTGTAGCTGTGTCCACGGGCAACTGGCTGTTTTTTGTTAGAGGTACAGGATCTTTTTAAAAAGTCTCAGGCCTGTTTTAACAAATGCTGGAATTCTCATACACAAACTGAATAAATCTTAGAATGAGGCACAGGGTACTCAGGCCTCTGCCAATTTTTTATCATCTAGAAATTTAAATGGCTGTACTTATAGGACCAGAAAGGATACCCCATATTGCAAGGCTGAAAGGCAAGTCTGAAACAGAGGGTATACGTTCCGGAATGTTCTTCACCCTCTTATTTGGAGTAGGAATCATTATTATAATTTTTATCAGTATAACTTATCATACTTTTCTGTTTTATATCTCTAATTTTATAGTGATTAAGTTTACCATTTAAGTCTACTGGAATGTAACCAGGGGTGAAGTGGACATCACCTGCAGATGGAAAATAAGCATTTAAAGTGGCTTTGTGACATCAGTTCTGAAGGCGGTAGCAGGTCATGACATCATACTGTCCTCTGAAGAGAACAGGCTGAGGGAATGTATGCCTGTACATGTGACAATACTAAGAGCTACCAGTTTTTAAGTGTTCCTTCGCATCCATTCTAAGTGCTTTACATGTACTTATTACAGCAACTCCATGAGGTGGTTGCTATCATCATCCCCATTTCATGGGTGAGGACACTAAGGGATTAAAAGATTTAAGTAACTTTCTTAAGGATGTAATAAAACAAATATGGTAGAGCCAAGATTCAAGCCTCAGTCAGTCTGACTCCACCAGTTACACTTTTCATCACTCAGCTTTAAAAATAATTATTTATTTAGGCAGGGACATTTTTGAAACTAAATGTGTGAGAAGAGAAAACAACAAACAGAAGGCATCAGACAGTTTTGCAGGGCCTTCTTCACATTCTCCTGTGTGACAGTCGCTAATCAAACCATGAGTAGACACTTGACACAAGAGCCCTGGGTACGTGGGCTGGGGCGCATCCTATGATGAGCAGCCAAAAGACAAGCAAGTCAGTTAAATTCTCTCCAGGGATTTAAACTAAACCATAGAGAGATACTTGCCAATAGTGAAAGTCAGTGTTGAAACTGGAAGGCTAGATAATTTTAGGTACCAGGGTAGCCATTTGGGACCATATGGAAAATGTGTTAAGTAGAAAAGGCTGGTTGGTAGAATGGAGCACAGAAAAGAAATTGAGAAATAATCTGACATGAACATCAAATATCTGAGAGAAAAACGTACGCTTTGGCTTTTCGAGTGTGTCTGTTCTTTTTCCTTGCAATCTAAGTAGCTCGACAGCACAGTATTACAATGGGCTTTCTATCATAGTTAATGAGGGCCAAACACAATGTCTGGAACACAGGAGGTGCTCAATAAATGCTTTTCAGATGAAAGGGTAAGATTCATCCTGTATAAACCCAGAATCCTGAGACCCTACTCTTCTCAACTCTACTGCAGAATATTTTTCCAGACACTTAATTGGGTATAAAGTCTTAAGTCTCTCACCCCCAAGTTTCTAGCTCTCATGGGCACTGTAAGCCTTGGGAGAAAAATAATAGTTGCATGCTTCCTTCATGATCCAAAGAGACTCTGATATTGCCCACCACCCCACCCCAGGGAGGGTTGCCAGGTAAAATGCAGGTTGCCCGGCTGACTTTGCTTTTCAGATAAACAACACACATGTTTATTATGAGTGTCCCAAATATTGTATTGTAATATATACATATACTAAAAAGAATTTGCTGCTTACCTGAAATTCAAATGTAACTAGACATCCTGTATTTTTATTTGCTAAATCTAGCAATCACTAAAGGTCAATTTTCCCCCAACTAAACAGGCCAATTCTTGGAATCATCTTCTCACACCATCTCGCCTCACATGGAAGATGGTAGACTCTCCCCCCCATACTCATCCACCCACCAGCTTGTAGGTGCACATGCGAATGCATACAGACATAACACACGCATGCACTCACAAACATCCTACAAAAGGAAGCCCTAGTACCTTTTAACATGTAAGAAGTGGAAGTTCCTAGCTTCAAGGCATTGTTAAGCTCGTTGAAAAAGTCCAGGAAGACATGGCAATAATTTGACTCTTTTTTTCTTCACTTTCAGTGGAATGGGGTCTTAGTATCACCAATATGCATTTCTCTGCTCCCAAGTGGTATGCGAGACCACTCTCGTAGACTTTCTCTAACATGTGAAAGTGTTTCAGCAAGTCTAACCCTCACCTGCTACACTGACCAATTCTTCCCATTATGAGGAAGAGCTACTGCTACCCACCCTTCTTCAGCAGGATACACGTGGCACCATAGAATCCCTCCAGTGGGACAGAACCTCCCCTGCCACCCAGCCATGCCTTCTTTGGGAAGAGCAGTACAGAGAAGAGGAGGTAAAGAACTATGGTCTCAAGGGTTCCTACAAGAGCAGCAGCTCCCCATAACCATCGTCACCCTTTCCGGCCATATAGAGGGATTCAGTCACCGCCCCTCTCCCACAGCTACAGAGGAAGGAAGTGAGAGGCAGCCTCTTTCAGCCAAGCTCATGATCCCAGATGGCCTCAGAGTCAAAATCGTAACTTCAGCCCTTTATCGCTTATTTAAAGACGTTACCAGACTTCCCTTACTTATCTCATTTAGCCCTCACAGTAACCTCTCCGTGTGGACAGCACTACACCAGGCGCACATGAGGAAAGCGAGCTTGGAGGGGGCTCAGTCAAGGGACCTGCCCAATGTCACGATGAGACCCTGGCAGATGAGGAAGTGGCAGAGCTGGCATTCCAACTGACTTTGCCCTTCCCAGCCTAGAGCTTCTCCCTGCCCCCTGCACCCGACTCAGATAACAATGGGTGGCCTATTGATGATAATGTTTGCTGGGAGATGAAATATCTTCTGTGGTGGATGTGGCCCCACCTGACACCCAGAAAGGCAGAGAAAATTAAAAATACATTTCCCAAACAAGTGAGAAAAAGCACAGTGGGTCCAACAAAGGAGAGCTAGGATTCGAAGATGCCCAGCCCCCAACAGACTAATATGCTCGAGTGGGGAACAAGAGGGCTTGTCAGTTATCCAGGGCACACCAGATCCTTGCAGAGGGCCCTCCTAAGCCATTGCACTAGATGTTAAATGAAGCCGTTAAAGATGAAGGGGACATTTTAATTACCAGGCATGGGTGGCTTCAAAGAGGCCCAAGTTTCAAGTGAAGGTGAAAACTCAATTATGCCGAACGGGAACAGTCACCTGACATCATGGGGCTGATTATCTGGAAGCCTGGGGTGGAGGAAAAGGGATGCCCGCAACTAAAACAAAGGAGAAGAGACAAGTCACACGATGAACATTTGTACAACAGCAGGAAAATGCGAGAGATCCATAACACCCTGAAGTGCGGGATGAGGTAGCCTCCCGAGGGACAGCGGGCAAATCAGTCCCATTAGCAATTTAGAAATTCCTCCTCTCTTCTCCCTAATGGATGTACCATTTTCATTCTTTTCAACTTCAAATATCTCATGAACTTTTCCCCTCTCCATCCTTCCCAAGCCAGAATTTCTGCTTGCCTCCATCACTAATGACCCCAGGGCAGATGCCAACAGCGATTTGGGACCTAGCCTGTCCTTTCTGGAAGCTTCCAAATGAAGTTCACACTGAAACACCTAAGGAATACAGAGAAACAGGGACTTATGCTGGGGGTGCCATATATCCCTTTTTATTTTTTTGAAAGCATTTCCTTAATAATAATTATGAAAACTTTTTTAAAGATTTACAGTATTTTCTATTTCCTCTCTTTCTAATTTTTAAAAGGTTTTAATATAATTGGAATCCAAAAAGCAAGTTTTAGGGTAAATATCTTTTATACTTGTAGACTTGTGTCTAGAGAAACTCACCGTTTACCAATTTTAAGGTTACCACTATTTTATGCACCATAAAATGTCTATGAGCAGATCTGTTTTCAAGCAGATACACAGAGTCGGCTAAGCTCACCCTCTGGTCAAGCAATTGAACTTCATTCACTAGCCTTGCATCATGTTGGATTCAGATAAGCTCACTTGTTCGCTCCAGAGTTGAAACCAGAACCTGAATATCTGGACTTCTAGTCCCAGCACTTCTCCCAGGTGACATTGCATGTATCATTGGGGTCTCACCTAATTTCTAAAAATAAGTACATGGTCCAATTAGCTCTAGGCAGATTCTCATAGTGTTCCTTTTTTTCAACTCCTAGGCTAACATATTTTGGCTCTGCAACCAAAAAAGTGCCCGACCCCTAAAGTGTCTAGAAATATAGACAAGAGTAATTAATTGGTTCATCTTCTCATCTCCTTATTTTCACAGGACTGGGGCCAGTGAAGCTCGCCACGTGGTATTAGGACGATGCCTGCTCTTTCTCTGCGGCACAGAGGAGGGGCCACAGTCCCCTTGGATGGAACTTGCCTCACTGCCCAGCAGCGAAAAGGCTCTTTTCAGGCAGAAAGTCAGCAGCATCATGGGAAGTGAGCTGACAGTTGAATAGGAAAGGAGACAATGGTTACTTAAAAAGAGCAGGCCAGCCCCTGAGAAACAGGCCTGCCGCTAATGAGTGGAACCATCCCGAATGCCCCAGACCTGGGGAAGGATGGAGTGCCTGTCAGGGACGAGGCCCTGTCTTCAATTTCCAAAGCAAAGACCTGCTCGCAAAAATCTGTGTCCCAGAATCATGATCCTAGAACAGTTTTCTACAGACCAAGAAGTCCATCCCTTTGCTTTCATGATTTTAAATATCATCTAAGCAAAAATATCTGTGCATATGATGGGTGGGATGGGAGCGGCACCTGGGATATTGCAAAACTCCCCCAGAAGAAATATGTGCCAACCCTCTCATTTACTCAACACCCTCCTTGCCTCTCATCCTGACAGCAAACAGGGTATGAAGTTATCCCTCCTGGTCTTCACAGCCTTCCCATCCCCCTTTCTCCCCTTTCCCACACTCACTGCCATCAGATCAGTTTGTAAAAAAGCACTCCTTCCACACCCTCTGAAATAGATAGGAAAGCTTTGTTTCCATTTTGACAGACAGGGAAACTGAGGCAGAAAGTGCTCATTTGAGCAAGGGGCCCAGGGGACTGGTGAATTCTGGTTCCCATCCTACCCAAGCTTCCAATCTCACTTCTCCACAGAACAGAAAGAGGGACGTTCTCTTTCCCTTTCTCCCTGCAATCAAATCAGATTGTCACCACTTCAGGAAAAACATTTGTTTAGGGAGGAAAGGGGGACACACCGTTTGGTGCAGGCTTCCCTTTGAGCCACCCCGACAGGAACAGCACCGGCCGCGTGTGCCCGCCAGCTCCCCTTTGTAGTAGACACCATTCATCATTGCCTTTTGGGGAAGCTAATCAGAGGGCTGGAAAGAGAACAAAATGACATGAGTTTCTAAAAACACAGTGAGTTTTTTTCCCCTCTTTTCTTTCCCTTTTCCTTTAAAAGCCCAAAATGTAAAGTGCAGGGCTCAATCAGAGGGCCAACACTTTGCATTTCAAAGGTCCTTTAATCTGAGATGATTCACAAACATCACTTCTCCAGCTCTCGCTTCCCCATCCCATTAATAATACACTGATGTGGCCTTAAACTGAGTTGGAGTAGTTGGGGTGCAGTGTGCAAATTCACTCACTCATCCACGCAGGTCTGGATTCAGACCTGTTACCCTCCTGATCTGCAAATAAGACATTGTCTTTTTGAAATGTACACTACAGGTCTATCTTTTTAAAGAAACTCAATACATGAAGCGCTCAGCAAGCAGGCAATTTTTCCCCATTTCAAAAAGTTCTAGGAAAAAAAAGACAGCTGCTAAAGGAAACCTACACTGGGAGTTGGGAAGCCTGAGTTCAAGCCATTCATCCATTAATGCAGGAGTGTACTTCTCCCCTCAATGGGTACGTACTATGTCCCAGACCCTCTACTAAGAACCAAGGTTAAAAGGTGAATAAAACACGGATCTCCCTCAAGCATTCCAGTCTGGCTCAGCCAATGATCAGCTTTGTCCTTGAGTTAGTTGCTCAAGCAATGTGGGTCTCAGATCTCCCTTTTGAAGAAGAAAAATAATAGCTGGCTTCCCTCTAGCTTGCAGAGCGAGAAGGTAGTAAACCTGTGCATTTAAGTGTTTCTTTACAGATCATTAACTACTATGGGGAATGGAGGGTCATAGGAATAATAGAATTTTTGAGCTAGAAGGAACCACAGAAATCAACTATTTCAACCTTTTCATATAAGAAGGGAGTCTGAGAGCTAAAATGTTAGGAGACTTTGTTGAAAATCTATCCAAAATGAAAACAAAACATCTTTGAAATAATAATGGAAGACAGAGGCTTAGGTTAGGCGATGTATATCATTTATGTGTGTGTATGTGTGTGTGTGATGGGGAACAGGGGTATCTCAGGAATAGCAATCAAGAAATTGGGTTCTATTCCTAGATTTTTCACCCAGCTAAACTCATGGCTGAATGATTTAACATCTCCTGAGTGCCAGTTCTGTCACTCGTAAAAGGAAAATTACAGATAATAAAGGCATGGCACAATGGGAAGACAGTGAGGTTTGGAGTCCTGCAGATTTGGCTTTGAGTTCTGCCTCGGCCACATTTTAGCCACATGACCTTGGGTGAGTTACCTAAAAGTCACTCTCTGAGTCTTGGCCTCCACTTCTATAAAGTGGACATAACGCCACCTCCCTAATGTTAGGATTAAATATGGTGAAGCATATAAGGTACTTGGAACAAGGGTGAGCACTTTTAATGAACATTAATTCTCTCCCTTCCTAGATAACCTCTTCTAGCATTAAAATTCTATGACTGTAGAAATGTCTCCTTAAAATGTGATCTCATATAAGTATATTGGCTTTACTACTTTCTCAACCTACAAGGGAAGGAGGAGCCAGACACTTGTCGTCTAACTGAAGGTGGAATGCTGATCAGGAAACGTGACAGCTCACTCAAGGTCACAGCAGGTTAGCCACAGAAGGGGGATGGAGCCAGCATCTGCTGGCTAGTCTGGAGGCATTTCTCAAAACAGCCACCTGTGGCTAAAGGAGGGGCCTCCTTACTTCCCATCAGCCTCCTTACCATGAACTCAAATGGTTGAAAAGTATAATAGAAAGGAGAGAGAAAGAACTCATATTTGTGTTGATGGTACCATTGATACCTCATTTAAGCTTCTCAAAATCCCACAGAGTAGGCTGTATCCTCATTTTATAGATGAGAAAATGGATGAACAAAAGGGTAAGGGAATTTGCCCATGGTCCTCAAGACTGATGAGTGATGGAGCCTGAATGGGTCCAGACAGAAAGCAAGGGCTCTTACCTCGCATCACACAGCCTTGGCATCAACAGCACAGTGCATGCATGCAGGCTACGATCTTTACTGCCAGCAGAGATCTTTGCAGCACCTCAACAGTCTCAATCCCGAAGGCCCTGCAGCAATCCTCTCTCCTTTCCACGACCTCATTCATGATCTTTGATATGCATCCTCAAAAGAGCATTTTCCAGCCTGAAATGTACTTACATCTTCCTCTTACACGCTTGCCCAGAGCCAAAGAGCAAGGTCAAAGGGAGCTGGAGGTTCTGGGGACTATAGTCAACACCTCTGACCATCCCAGGGAAACAGACCTGGTGATTTCACAGACATCAGAGAGGGGACTTAGGAGACCCAGGGCTCAGAAACATGTTTTAAGGCTAAAGGAATCAGCTGATGATAAATGAGAAAAGACTTATCAAACAGAATGAATATAAATGAGTAAAGAAGCCCCTGGTTAGGGAAGTTATTCTAGTAAGTGGCTATATAAATGTCTTTATATTGTTATTTCCAATATTAGTTTGTTGTTCCTCCATGAAAGCTGATTTATTTGAAATGTTATTACTAGAAACACCCTAATCTTTTGGTAATAATTCATATACTGGAAGATTACAGTTTTGGAAGGCAGCCCAGCGTTGTCTGGAATCCTATTTATGGATTAAAGGATTTGAACAGCATTGCAAGCAAGATCTCTAAAGAGTAGGATAATGTAAACCTGGTTCCATATAAAATGCTTTACCCCAGCTATAGCAACCCCATTAAAGTCAGATTGTTAGAGGACACTGGGCATGAGCGCTTCATTACATTAAACCAGGGTATCGCCATCCCCAAAGAGCAGGGATTTTCAAGCCCGATTGCCCCTTGTTTTGACAGACTGTGCTAAACTTTGCATTTCCCTTTTCTCCTAGGACATACCAACCTCCCATGATAGGTCTTGACTTCGCGAAAGGCTGTATATCCAGGTGAAGGAAGAAAAAAATAATAATTTGTCACTGCAAACGCAATCTTGACACTAATGCAGTTTATCCACAGAGCTAGGATAATGTGTGCCAAGGGCTTTTCGGTCTTGGAAACTTCGGGCTAAGACTGATCCCACTCTTACCAAAAGCGCGCCTTTAGTAAGTATACCAGGTGTTAATGCTGCAAGAACTGAGGAAAGACAAGCTAAATCTGACCAGAGCAGGCAAGGGTCAGTGTTGACCATAGGTAAGGGCAAAGCACTAAACGGACCCAAATAAACCATCAGACAAAGAAACCCCAGCACGCTCTCCTCCCTTTGGGGCTTTGGGGAGCCCTGATGCTCTGAAAAGTAGGGGAAAGGCCCCAGGAGTTACACTCAGGGACACCTGGTTCCACTATTTATTGCCTGTGTTACCATGAGGTGATCATTTAACCTTTGAACCTTAGCTTCGTCATCTTTAAAGAGATAATATCTACTTGTAAGTCTGTTATGAGAATTTTATGAGGTCGTATGTGAGGAATGCCCTACACACAGAAGGGGGTGGGAGAGTGGCAGCAGTATTCGTAACTATTATCAAACAACTGGTGCAACACAGAAAGACAGTCACCAGTTCTAAATCAAAGACTCTTAATTTTGTACTTCACTTCTCTGTCACATACTCTTCCAAAACACCAAACTAGAAGTGTCATTAGAATTGGCTGGGGCTCAATAGAAGAGTGACAATGAAAGAGAAGCTAGAGGGAGAGAAAGACCAATGTCACATTCCCCTTCAGCAAAGACACTGCCTATTAACATAGAGTCATCGAGCATCTCATGAACATTCCTTGCCACGTAAATAATGGATCATAATTCTGATTATACCCCATCCAAAACTTGACTTAGCAAGTCTTTTTTTTTTCTTCTACAACGTATTTCAACCACCTCAACCAGATCCTATTTTATTTTATGAATCCCAGTCTCTGTTCAATGATTCTTAGTCTAGATTCTGACTTTAGACATAGCATTTGAGGGGAATTTCTTTTCAGGCCCATGAACAACGGAAGCAGGAAGCATCTCAGGGCAGCAGAGGCTCTAGAGAAGCATAGGGCGATATTTTTTAAAAGGTAGACCTTGGACTACCTATGTTAGAGTCACTCGCAGGGTGGGGAAGAGGCCTTTTTTTAAAATGCAGGTTTCTGGGTTCTGCCCCAGAACAATTAAGTCAGAAGAGCTGAGAGTGGACCTTGGGAACCTCTACTTCTAACAATTTCCTCAGAGGAGTTCTGTGCATATTGACCTTTGAGAATGGCTGTAGTCTAGGGGTTCCTAAGGAAGAGCCAGTGGGGATGAGCATCCTTTGGGGCTTCCAGGGAGCATGGTCATAAATAACATTTGTATTGCGATTTACTGTTTATGAAATGCTGTTACAAACATTATTGTGCTGTAAAGAGTGTTCATACAAACAAAACAAATATATCCATAATGCAAATTATTTATATTGATAAACAATACAGTATACCTCATCAACCCAGCACTATCAGAGAAAGGACTGTTCTACATAAATAAATTTGCTAGAAAAACTGGGAATTAACCAGTTGAAGGCTAAGCCTTTGATAAAATTAATCATATCAGGGTTTTTTTGAATGAATGAGTTATACAGACCCCTGCATTAATAAACCAAGGATCGCAAACATAATTTAACATTCTGTTGACGCACTGTTGCCATTAGGAACATCTGCTTTTATACGAGGCCATAGAAGCAGTGATGAAGAGAGAGCACTGGTGCAGTGATGAACGCTGGGCTCCAGTTGTGTAAAGTACCTTTTGTCCGGATATTTGACAGGTCCAACCTTGAGACATATTACTTGCCATTTATCTAAATTCTCTTTGAATCAACTAACAAGTGTCACTTCCTGCCAAGAGGACACAAAACACTCCCTCCCTCACCCTTTTTGATATGCTATTTCTATTCTAACACAGAAGAAAACTGAGAAAGTCTTATAAGTATAAAGAGCCAAAACCAACTCTGAGGCTTTGTGAATAGATGTCTTTAGAGGAATATTCATGAGGTTGAGTATGAGTTCTATGGACTGTATTCTATCTGCTCAAGAGGACTTTCTACTTACTCTGGTTCCAGCAGTGTTCAGGAAGTTGAGGAGGGTCTGTGTCTGACCTCTGGCTAGGTGGAGTTTATGGTTGCAAGCTGAGTGCCTGCTTATCAGGGAGATGATGGCCAAGGACCTGGGGTGACCTGTATATTTACCTCCAGAATATGGAAGGAAGGGACGTGGATAAACAGGATCACAAAAAGAGAAAACTTAATATTGCTGAATGAACTAGTAAGAATTCTGTTAAAGCTGTCAGACAAATAACTTAAACTAGTTTAAGATAAAGGAGGGATTTATTAGCTCACAAACATAGCTCTTGTCTCTGCTTCTGTGCATGTTGACAATGTTCTCTTCTACTCCAGATGGACTCTATCCATGCAATAGGAAGCATGTTCTGCATTCAAGTATCCTGTCTTTGAGCCCAAAGGAAAGAGCAGCCTCTTACTTTCATACTTTAATATAGCAGAAAAATTCTCCACTTAGACCAACTTGGGTTATATTTCCACCCCTGTACCAATCACCTGTGAAATGATGAATGTTTGGGCTTAGATCACATGCCCATTCCTGTGGTCGGGGGTACCTGATGCTATGATTGGCAGCCTACCATATCATTGATTGGTATGAAGCAGGGGTGGCTCCTTAAAGGAAATGGGAACTGATCTTAGCAGAAAAAGGGGATGGGAAGACACTACAGGCAGAAACTACAGAATGTCCACTGTGGTGAGGCAATGGGCCAAGGCCCTCCAATGAGAATGCCATGGGAAATCAGGTAAGGATGAGGATTTATTGCCCTCATCCTCAGGAATTAGACCAGGGAGAGCTGAGCTGCAGAAGTGTCAGTGTACATAATGCTGAGCCACCTCTCCCTACAGAATCCACAGAAGTAGAATTTTAGTGAAGAGAAAAATTTTATTTCAGTGACTCTGGGAGACCAGGTTATGCTGTGGTAACCAATAAACTGAAGATCTCACAGCTTTCCATACGAAGCTTTATTTCTCAGTACCGTTACATATCCAGTACAGGTTGCTGGAGGGGCTCTGCTCATCATGACCTCACTCTGGGACCAGGCTGGTAGAGCAGCTACCCTCTGAAAGTGGTGAGTCACATTTCAGCTCCAGGAGCTTCTGTCTGGAATTGATCTTTCAACTTCTGTGTAGGCAAGTAAATACAATCCTACCATGAATCTGCGAAATATTTAATGGACAACACCAATGACTACAAAAGACTCTCTGGATCTCCCAGCCTCAGAGGAAGGGAATAGAGAGAGAAAAGAATAGTTTCCTACCAGATTCTACCTAGTGAATGTAGGCTCATCACACTTTGGATTCATCCCACTCTTCCAGCCCCCATCCTAACTATTGCCTCACTCCACTAGAGCCAAATAAAGGATTTTGATGTTGCAGCAGAGAGAGGAGGAGCAGAATCTACAACTTTCTATTGGAATACTTAGAGAATGTGAGAGAGAACAGGGCTATCTAGGCCATGACATGCATAGATATAGATATAGATATAGATATAGGTATAGATTTGATTGGTGATAAGAGTAGAAAAATCCAGGAGGGGGCTTAGGAAGGGCTCTAAATCTCTGAGCAGGTTTAGCTGGGGGGAGATTGCAGAGGTAACATCTACCCAAAAAGCGACTCCCTTCTGAACTCAGTGAGGCACCATATGCAGCACTAAGAAAAAGCTCCCGAACTAGGAGAGATTAAAGAAAGAAGAGAGAAAAGGAGGAAGGGGAAGGGGAGAAAGTGGGGAGAGAAGGAAGGAAGGAAACAGCTTAATCATGAGCAATTAGCCTATATTGACTTAAGTCAAGACATTTATTCATCCAATAGTTGCTAAGACCTACTCTACTGATCAAGTACCAGAGTTTAAAAAATAACTAAGATACAGTCCTTGCCTCCCAAATTTAATTTCTTGTAGGCAAAACACCAAAACAAGGAAATGTTGCTACATCAAAAGCAAGCCCAAAGTTTACAGGTACCCCAAGAGTAAACACCTGTGTCAACCCTGACCATGGCAATCAAGTACAAGTGCCATCCAAGTGAAGGGAATCTCAGAATTAGACCTAAAGGATAAGTAGAAGCTAACCAAGGGAGGGGAAGCAGTTTCAGGGAAAATATTCCAGGGAGGAGGGAACACATTTGAGAAGATTCCCAGGTAAGGGATTGAAGTAATACATAGGTCAGTTTGGGATTAGCATGGGGAGAAGGTCAAGGGATGAAACTGAAAAGGACAGTCCACAAAGTGTCTTTTTGGCTTGCAAGGGGATTTTTATTTTATCCTGAGATAATGAAGAAAATTTTTAGCAAGGAACCAAAATGGTCAGATTACTGCTTTAGAATGATCACTGTGCAAAAATATGAAGAATGGGCTAAAGATGTGCAAGGGTGGAGGCAGGGGTGGGGAGCAGTCAGGGGGTTCTTTACAGTAACCCAAGCAAAAAATATTGAAAGTATTAACTGAATCTGTGGGGACTGAGAGAGAGATAGGCATCAACAACTCCCAGTCCTAAGCTTAGGGAACACAGGTACTTGGGAAGGAAGAGAGATGGGACTTGAAGTTCTCTGGACTAGAGTAGAAACAATATCCTATTTATTTTCTTCCTCAGGCCATGCTACTAAAAAAGGATTGCTGAGAACCATGATTCTGAAAGGGTAAAGTTGATTGGTGATCATGTCCCCTGTGCCCTGTCAATTTCATTCCCCCCTAGAAGTCACCAATCACTTAGTGTTGAAGAGGCCAATTCAGTATCACCCAAAGGCATCTCAAATAAATAACAGAAGCGAATGACTTGTGTGGTCAAAAAAAAACACAAAAGAATCAGGTGGACTGTACCCACAGTAGACTCTGATGCTGAGAGGGTAAGGCATGTAGGGGGATCTTTCTCTCCACCCCTGCAGAGCTTGCCAATTGCTTCATACACTTGGACATGGGTCTGCGTGTCCGTGGGAAACAGCGTGCAGAGAGACTTACTGTACCACCTCTCAAGCCATAGCCTATGAATACTGATATTTTTTGTCTCAAACAGTGTACTAAAATGATAAGTGCACAGCACTGCACTCTTCCCAGGAAATCCTGAACTCAGCCCATTAATGACACCACAGGCAGCGCCAAAGAGGAGGAGCTCACACCCCAGGGCCACGGTCACCACAAGAGATGCCCAAGCGCCATTAGGGACGAGATGACCAGATTACTCTCTCTCCTGGATTGGAAAGGGGGCTTAACAGGATTGAGGGAACAAATCTACGCAAACCAACCAGACTTATCATAATGGGCAGGAGGAGAGAGGGTAGCAGCTGGCCTATTAGGAAATAGGGGAAGAAGGAAATTCGAGGAAACTCCATTCATCTAGACGTAGAGCTCTTTTAATCAACTTACCATCCTTGTTTTCTTTCGTTTTGTTTGTGAAAAACAACACTGAAGGGTGAAATATAGAACAGGCTGTCAAGTCTAATAAAATGTGAAATCTCAACATCCTTTCTTCTACTTTCCCAGTGTGCACCTGTATTTCAGAAACAGGTCTGCACTGCTTTAAAAGACTCCCCTTGCCTTGTGAATAACGCACACAGCCTTGCCAAGTCCCCAGTGCTACTAGGTCAGGGGCTCAATGGAGAGGGCAAGACCCTGAGACCGGATCCATGGGAGTTTCCAACAACAACCAAGGCCTTTTGCCAATGAGTCAAGCCACCCTGTTACACCCCCAACCTCTGCTCTCCCCCTGCCTGTGGCAGTGTTACTTTGAAATCCTGTATGATCAGCCCGGACTTCTTGGCTACATCTTCTTTCCTGTTGAAGATGGTGGGCAAGCACGGGTGCAAGGATGGCAGCTGGAAGCCTTCCAAGGCATCCTCTCACTCAGAAACAAGCCTTTTGTCTCGTCACCTGTTTCAGGAGAAACAGTTGAAGTACATGGAGTCTTGTTTTTATGTGGATATTAAACCTACCGCTCTGGTGGGCAAGATGTGGAGTGTTGCCTTTGTCCTGTGCTTGGCATGTCACCAAGGGAGCCTCTGGATGTGGAGCAGAGGGAAGGAATTCCCAGCTAGACACTTTGATCTGCTCTCATGAACAGAAGGGTTTGACTCCTTTACCTGCCGTAATTTCAAGTACTTCCCTACAAGTCTGCTTTGCTTCCAGCCCTAGTCTAAGGTATAAACCCAATCAGTTCTCGACATCTGAATGTCTGCCATAATAGTATCATTCTTCAAATAAAAATATCACTTTCCAGGAGTATGCTATTCAAATGTAAACCAGCCTGGCAAGAATTTTGGCTTCAGGCTTTAATCAGCCACTGATCTCTCAGATTTTTACCCAGCCAAGTGGAGACACATAGAACAAGATAAAAAAGCTAGGGTTATTTAGGTACAGGGTGTCCAGGTGAGGAAAAGTAAGATAGCATGAATCTCTCCTTACAATGGAAGAGGATCATTCCATACCCATAAAGTAAACAGATAATAAAGGTAAACAAGAACAACTCCTATATCCCTCGTTTTGCCATTTCATTTATTTGAGGCCAATCTTGACCCCAGGCTCAGTCTCCATTGGACTTTAGGTGCTGGAGAAATTTCGAGAAAAATGCAGGGCAAAAGTTCATTCTCAAGTACAACTGAACCACATTTCCTTCTAACAAAGTGGAATGTGAATTGATATTTTTTCATATCAGTGTATCAACGTAAAGACATCTCTGTTTTACACAAGAACCACATCAGCAATTCTGTCAGACTTTTCAGTAAACAGTTTGCTGGCACTTTAATTTTATCTTCTCTGCCTGCGCATCTACCTCCCTGCAATTGGGGAAAAAAAGCTTTCTGTCTAGTCATTAATGATGTATACACAGCCACTTAAGAGGACTAGAGGAGTCATTCTCCAAGGAAGCATGTTTTTTTTTCTTTGTAAAACAAATAACTGCCTCCAAGTGTATATGCCATTAAAGTGTTTTCTACATTGGGCTTTCTTCTTAGAGAAATAAGATCTCAGTAGAATGTCACATTTTTGACTGAATTAAGGAAGTAGGTTTAATTGGTGGTGTAGGGAGAGCTTCCTAGAAAGAAAGGCTGCTAAAACAGTTTGGGGACTTCCTTCTGCAGAGGTCTGCTGAAATGGGATGGTCAAGCACACAGTCCTGCCTAAAGAGAGGGGCCCCAGGAGCTCGATTCCAAGGTTCAAGCACCATAATCTTAAATCCTGGCCCTTCCCCTATGGGTCCTTTGACAAAACAAGAAAGCAAAGCATCTTGTCCATCCTGTGCTCCTAGCATGCTGAGAAATCTAATGAGATAAAAGCCTAGGTTTGCATAAGAAGTAAATCAGAGGAGTCTGTCTCCACAAATTCTGAACAGAGCCCATCTTGATAAACAAAATGTGACATTCATAACAAACAAACCAAAAAGCAGATAAAGGATAAGAGTCCTCAGCATTAATACTGGAAAACCTTCGGTGATAAATAAGTAATATTGTAATAAAAGATATTATAATGCATTGTCATTTGTAGGGAGAAATGTAATATAGTCTGAGGCGGAAGACAGATGGCTCAAGTTGTTTCTCTGACAGTGGAAGTAATAGCTATTGAATGTTATGTTTAGCATATCATAAAATCAGTGTTAGCAGGCAAGACAGCCCTCAAGCCTTCCTGAAGTCCACATTCAGCCTTTTGACATCAGCAAGAAAAAGGCCAGGCATGCAGCTCTCACAGGATGGATGGCCTCGATTCAAACCAAATCAGAAGAGACAGAGCTTCCCCTCAGCCCTCAGCCTGCAGTGGCAATGAACTTGGAGGTGACTGGGAGATTGTCTTTCTTCAGCTCCCTCTGTCCTTGCCATCCAGTAGTAACTCCTACCAGTTGTAGGAGCCAAGCTGGAAAACTTGAATTCATATAGCATTAGAAACTTTTCTGACAATGATGGTGGCCAGTTCTCTATACACTGAGCAGCCTTGGACCAATTCAGGGACCAATTCAGGTTTCTTCTAGAGGGGCTGAAAATCCTCCTCTTCTTACTCCACCAAAAAATAATAATAATAACCTACACATGGCTCTACCCCACTGCCTGAAAATCCTCCATTATTTACTATGAAGTTATATCCCATCCACCCAAAGGGATAGATGTGCATGAGTGAGACAAAGCCTGACCTTCCCACATTCGCTAGCAGAGCTCCGCAGCCCTGCTCATAGGAAGGACATGAGAGCCACTAGGCAGAAAAAATTCAACCAAGTGCTCACACAGGAAGGGGTCTTCATTTGTGCCAAATGCATGCAAAAAGAACATTATTTTATTTATTTTCCTTTCGGTGAATTATTTGTCAGGAGAGCCCACGGTCAAAATATCCTGGGCAAAAATGTCTTTTTCAGGGATTAAAAAAGAACAATTAATAGTTCAACCATTGTAGAAAGCAGTATGGAGGTTCCTCAAAAAAATCAAAATAGAAATACCATTTGACCCAGGAATTCCACTCCTAGGAATTTACCCTAAGAATGCAGCAGCCCAATTTGAAAAAGACAGATGCACCCCTATGTTTATTGCAGCACTATTTACAATAGCCAAGAAATGGAAGCAACCTAAGTGTCCATCAGTAGATGAATGGATAAAGAAGATGTGGTACATATACACAATGGAATATTATTCAGCCATAAGAAGAAAACAAATCCTACCATTTGCAACAACATGGATGGAGCTAGAGGGTATTATGCTCAGTGAAATAAGCCAAGCCGAAAAAGACAAGTATCAAATGATTTCACTCATATGTGGAGTATAAGAACAAAGAAAAAGTACTGAAGGAACAAAACAGCAGCAGACTCACAGAACCCAAGAACGGACTAATAGTTACCAAAGGGAAAGGGACTGGGGAAAATGGGTGGGAAGGGAGGGATAAGAGGGAAAAAGGGGCATTACGATTAGCAGACGTAATGTTGGGGGGGCACGGGAGGGCTATACAACTCAGAGAAGACAAGTAGTGATTCTATAGCATCTCACTATGCTGATGGACAGTGACTGTAATGGGGTTGGTGGGGGGGACCTTATGAAGGGGTAGTTCAATAACCATAATATTGCACATGTAATTGTAGATTAATGATACCAAAATTAATTATATTAAAAAAACAAAAAAAAGTACTTAGAGCAAAAAAATAAAAAAGAACAATTAAAACAATGAACTAAAGGAAGTTTACATGCATCCAAATGGATTTTTTCATTCTGAAGCAGCCTATTGGATGGACTTGAGAAATGATTAGGAGGACAGGCCTCCACCTCCCTCCTGGGAATTATAGCAGTGGTCCTAGAATCTAAGCACTGTACTTCTGGGCTCCACAGCCTGGAAAGATAGGGACCTGGGACTCTGAAGCAGCTGGACTCAGAAGAATGGAAGAGGGTATTGGAGGAAAAGATACACCTGTCTTATTTACTGAGAAGGCTTGACTTACTGTCACGTCCTTGAGATGGAAATTCCATCGGATGCCTCTGGCTCCCTCCTTCTACCACTGCCATCAGTCTCAGAGATGGAAAGAAGTGTCTTTCACTCCCAAAGGATACTAGGACCCACCAGCTGTCTCCATTTTATATAGAAAGATAAAGAAAGGACCTCAGGAAGAGCTCTGGGTGGGTGGCTGAGCAGGAGGTGAAGGCAGTATGCAAGGAGTGCTTGGGGAAGGATATACTGACCAGTAGAGGTAGGTTGGCCACTCCCTTTCTTCCCTTAGGTCACGGTTCTTTAACCTTCTAGAGAATAGAAACACACTGAGAATCTTCTATGCACAGGGCTCTGTCCTGGCTGCTCTGTAGGGTACAAAGGCAGCCCATTTATGGGTCTCAAGGAGGCAAGGAGATACACACGTAAACAAAAAGGACATGACCAGGCAGTACAGCCTTTGTTCCCTCACAGTATCAGCAAACTTAGCTCTGAAGCCCAAATTCAATTTACATTCATTGTCATGTACATGCACAGGAAGGACAGCTTAGAATGGTGGCTAAGAGTGTGAGCTTTGCAATCTTGGGTGCTTGACTCTTTGACTACTTACTAGGTCTGTGATGCTTAGCAAGTCATCTTAAGCTCTTTGAGCACTGAGTCTCAACATATAAAAAACTAGACGTTGTTGCTGCTTCATGGAACAATTTCATAAGTTAATGTATGTAAAGCACTTAGCACAGCATATAGTAAATGCTCAATAAATGTCAGCTGAAAGGAAGTTGAAGATGAACCAGACACTGGGCTCAAAACTGGCTACCCAGATGGTTAATGTGCTGCTCTCCAGGGGCCAGTATCTGTAGCAAGATGGCAAAAACACATACTGAGCTGCCTGCTTTTGTTAAGATGTTAGAAATGAAATAACTTGCTCTTTTCAGAATGTTTCTTTTTTTTTTTAATATAATTTATTTTATTATCATTAATTTACAATTACATGTGCAATATTACGATTATTAAACTACCCCTTCATCAGGTCCCCCCCACCAACCCCATTACAGTCACTGTCCATCAGCGTAGTGAGATGCTATAGAGAATGTTTCTTTTAAAGAGATTTTTGAGCCTGGGAGAATTTATCTTCCAAGTGTGCACAAATGCGGTAACTTGGTTTAATGACAGGTCTCCAGAGATAGAAGTAAGTCCTATGATTCTAAACCATCTTATCCCAGTTCCGTCTAAGACTAGGTGTTTAACCTAAGGAGGTTAATGAGTTAATTAAAATATTTATTAAGTACCTACTATGAATCAGGTACTACAAGTGGTGCTGGATACATAACAGTTATGGCAAAAATTGCTAATGTTCACCAATATCCAATAACTGCACTGAAGATCAATGGGTGAAAGATCAATCTAAATAAATTATCTATTAATACATACAAGTTCCCAGCAATTAATCTGCAAGGGTATGATTGCTACCCGTGCACACAGCTAGACTACATTTCCCAGCTTCCCTTGCAGCTAGCTTAGGTCAATGTGACTTGAGTTCTGACCAATGGAATGTGAGCAAAGTGAGGCGCTCCACTTTCAGGTCTGACTCTTAGAAGCCTCCCACCAATGATCTCTTCCTTATTCCATATCCACCAGCTAAACTGGGAGCCCTTCAGGGACCCAGAGGAAGATGTAGCCATGAATGGAGACTTGAGTCCTTGAATCCTGGGCCGCTGTTAGACTGTGATACAATGAAAAATAGACTTCTGTGCTAAGATATGGAGGTTTATCTGTTACAACAACTAGGGTATTATCCATAACTAATCAAGTAATGAACAAGATTGACTTGTCCCTGGCCTTGTGAGGCTGACAGACTCTTAAAAATAAAAAATTAAATAAGTAATTATAAGGCAGCACGACAAATGTGAAGGCAGTTGAAAGACAAAGAAATGGATGACCCAAGCTAATTGAGGAGTTGGCGAATCCTCCCAGAAGATATGCCATTTATGGGCAAGAATTAGAGTGTATGAGTCAGCAAGGGCTGCCATAAAAGAGTACCACTGACTGGAACAACAGAAACTTATTTCTTCACAGTTCTGGAGGTCCAACATCAAGGTGTCAGTAGGCTTGGTTTCTCCTGAGACCTCTCTCCTTGGCTTGCAGCTGCCTCCTTACTGTGTACTCACATGGTCTTTCCTCCATGTGGACACATGTCAATATCCTAATCTCCTCCTCTTATAAGGGCTTTGGTCATATTTGATTAGGGCCTACCCATATCACTTCATTTTAACAGAATTAGCTCTTTGAAGGCCCTCACTCCAAATACAGTCACATTCTTGGGGGTTGGGATTCAATGTATTATGAATCTGGGGAGACACAATGCAGTCCATAACAGATGGGTAAGTGTTAGCCAGTTGAAGGATTAGAGCAACCTCAGGTTCTCTCTCTGGTCCAATGATGAGAGCTTGCACAGCGAAGTCAGGAGGAGAAGAAGGAAGCTAAGATTTCTAAGGGGTAGATACCAAGAGCAGATTCAGATCATAGGCTGACAGTAGTGCTTTGATTGCAGATTTGGAGCTTGAGATATTAAAGATCAAATTATGGAAAGGTAGGATGTAGCAGCATACCTTGGCTCTTTGGAGACAGAACAAGATTGACTGCATCTACAGTTAGTGGTCCTGGAGCCTGCATGAGGCTCATCTGCTTGCTAAAAAATCCCAGGAGGGTCTTTAGAGTAAAGATCAGCCCCAGAAGTCAGATCACAAAAACGACAGCTACCTGGCCATGTGCAGAGACTGAAGATCAATGGGTGAAAGATCAATCTAAATAAATGATCTATATACATATAACAGGTTCCCAGCAATTAATCTCCAAGGGGATGACAGCCCGCCAGTTACAGTGAATCGCTGATGGTGATTGACATAATGGGATCGTCTGCAGCTGCCAGGCTGCTGAGTTAGTGATATTCACATTTATTTTCCTGCGTGGATTGAGTGGTTTCTGGGACAGCTCTGGAGTTTGGGTCACATTGCTCAAAAGACCAAAATAGTCTCTTCTAAGCAAAGGTATATATGATCAGATCCAGAGCCAATGTCTGACCTAACAGAAGACAAAAAAAGAGGGGCCTTTCTTCTGTCCCAGTGATTAGTTAGACCTTTGTACTATAGAGCTTGGTAGAGGGATTTGGAGAGCCTTGCTCAGAAACCAGGAAAGTTAACACACATTTGAGGGCTGCCATTATAAAAAGAAAGAACTGTATATTCATGAAAAATATTTGCTTCAGAGTATTCTTTTTTCCCTTGGTCCTTTCAGAAGAAGAGCATGAACCAAACCTGTGCTTCTAAAATATATAACTTCACACTTTGGTCTTCTAAACCCAAACGTCCGCCTAGTGCATCCCTACTAATTCTTCAAAGTTCATCTCATCCACTCATAACCGCCTCTAAAAGATCTTTCCCAGTCACAAAATACATCCCGGATCCATGCACCTTTCTCCTTGTCCATGCCCACCGTCTTGTCCAAGTCCTCTTTAACACTCTCCTGCTCTACTGAAGAGCCCCCTACTGGTCTCCAGGCTTACAGCCGTACCCTCTATCGTCTAGTCCCACAACAGCCAGAATTAAGCGTTTTAAGTATATATCAGTGCATTTTACTACAACTGCACTCAGAGTAAAATTGAGTCTAACACGTACATTACACACATGGTCCTACATAAGCTGGTTCCTAACAGGTCCTGTATCTTCAGATCTTACCAAGCTCCCTGATGTCCTGCTGCACCAAGACGAGGTCAGACTGGTCTGTTTCATGGAGCCTTATATTTGCTATCCTCCCTCTCTAGATCCCTCTTCTCCCAACTACCATGGATTAGCCCTTCCATTATTAAATCTCAGCTCTTCAAAGGGGCCTCTATAGAGTAAACTACCACAGTAGGTCCTATTCCCCCACCCCCAGTCACTATTACTTTTTCTGTGTTGCCTTCATAGTAGTGATCACTAACTGGAGCTATATATATATATAGAGAGAGAGAGAGTATATGTGTAGCATATATATAGTATATGTATATTATGTGTGTATATACATATATATATAGAATATGTGTAGCATATATACATAGTATATGTGGAGTACATATATGTAGTATATATGTAGCATATATATAGTATATGGGTAGTGTGTGTAGTATAAATATATGTATATATATTTAATTTATACATGTGTAAAATAAAATATATAAATGAAAATAAAGTAAAAGTTTTGTGCATGTTTAAATTGTGTATTACATGTCTTTCCCCACTAGAAGGTAAGCTCCATAAAGACAGAGAGCTAAGTGGTATGGTTGTAAGAAAGCAAGGGGAGACACAACAGATCCTGCTCTTTGCTTAGAGGAAAGAAGCCACTCTTTGTTCTAGTATTATTTGCATTTCCCAGCATACAGGAGACTACCTGGCATGTGGCAAATGTTTGAGTATTTTTAGAATGAATGAATGAATGGCATAATCCATCATTTACTCCTCTGAATTTCTGTAGTATTCTATTCCCATCTCTATAAAGATATCCACCACATTGTAGAGTATAGATTTATCAGAATCTCTTGCTCTCATCCTTGATTATGGGCTCCTTAAAGAGAGGATTGTGTATCATGAAACGATGTGGTAAAGCAGAGAATGCAGTATTATCTGTGTAGTCAGTACTTCTCAAACTTTAATGCATGTACAAATTACCTAGGGGATCTTGTTAAAATGCAGTTTCTGATTCATATACTGGAGCAGGACTCAAGATTCTGCATTTCTGACAGGCCTCTAAATGATCTCTGTGCTGCTGGTACTTGGTGGATTCTGAGTAGAAAGTCATATGCCGAGAGGAAGCTTTAAAATGTTGTTTTTCCTTCCCTTTGAATTTGCTACAGAGCCCCATACAGCACCTGGATATAAAATACACAATAAATTAGTATATATTAAACGAATAAATAAAAGGAGTATGTCCAATATGCTCCAATTAAAGGAAATGACACTGAGTCATCAAGAGTTCAATAATTTGCTTACCTAAGGCCTCACAACGAGCCAAGTCAGGTCTAGAACCCTGCTTTTGCTGTTCTCTAAACGGAGTCACAAGTCTCCCACCAGCTGCCTCCTAGGGTCAAGAGTTAGATGTTCAAGGACATTAAGGACACGCTGCTGAGTGCCGAGTAGCTCCCAACCCCACAACAAATGTCAAAGAAAGCTGGGGGGGGGGTGCCCTGAGAGGAGCAGGGGCCATTGCTTGGTAACTACCCAGCGTGTTCATACCCGTGCAGGTTCTCGGGATTTGCACGGCCTGCCCATACTGGAGGAGTGACATCCGAGAAACCCTTCAGAAAAGCAGGCATTTCTTCTGGCAGAATCTGTCACATTTACAGGACACATAAGCCAACTGCGGAGAAGGGTCTGACCGAGACCGGTGAGAGAAGATATATAGTTTCATTGGTCTGAAAAGGAAAACTCCCGGGACCTGGGATTATGGGGCCAAGGGGCAGAACCAAGAGGAGGGAGGGCCCTGCGGCATTCCTCCCAGGAAGCTTGGAAAGCTGGGATGGCACTGCACGTTCAGCCTCTGACCCGAATGAGCTCGGAAATGCCTCCAGCTGAGCAGCTGGGCCCTTCTTCACTCGCAGCCCATCTGACAGCACGGGAGCTGGCTGCGGACGCTCCATGCAGAAGTCCACACTAAGCGCTCGTACCATGGGATCTGCCCGTGAAGAATCTGCGTCCGACAGCAGGCGGCTGAGCCCAAAGAAAAGCCCAGGAGACAGATATGCAGAGTTGTTCCTACCCCCCGGCCCCGTAGCAACACAGGAATTGGCCCGAGGTAGAGAAGGTGGAACACCCACGGCCAAAAACCTGACCCAACTTGGAAACTTTCTGCAAACTCTTTCCTTTATCATTATTTCCATCCCTGTTAGTTTGAAAGCCAGGGGCTGTTGCCTTGATCCTTGTGACCAGTCAGAGTGGCATCAGACCCAGCCTGCAGGGAAAGCTTAGGAACCAACCTTTTCCAGACTGAATTGCATCACCCCTTGCTTCCCAGATGACTCAGAGCAGTGGGGAAACTGAAAAGATTCAAAGCAGTAACATAAAGAGAGGGTCCGCCAGCTATTTTGCACCTGTGTTGTGAGCAGAACGGAAAGCAAAGCATGAATTGTCCATGGTACCTTTCAATCAGGTAGACAGACAGACTCAAAAAAGTTGCTGGCAAGGAAACCTGGCTCATTAGAGCAGGGAGTCACTGTGCCTCTGAGGGTCTGGTCAAGCATTTCAGACCAGGAAGGAGTCCTCTGTGTTCCCACATATCCAAATGGCTATTAGGTTCCAGCCTATCCTTGCGCTGTGCCGCCCCAACACTGCTGCTCTGCCTGAGGCATCCCCAGAGCTCTGGGCTGCTGGGAGCCATCCTCTGTCACTGTGAGGGCTCACCCTCTCTAGCGCTCTCTGGCTTTAACCCCCCTTTCCCGGATGCACACACTCCTCTCCTCCGGGGACTAGAAACGGCAGATGGCAGCTTGGTGTTTGAGACATCTTCGTAGGTGACTGCATATGCCCGGAGGTGGAAAGAATCCCACTGGCCACCCCTTTGCAGACGGAAAATGTATACCCCTAGAGGCTATGTGCTGTAGTAAGAACCTAGCGGACTGGCTGGAGTTCAAGCCCCAGTGCTGCTATTTAAAATTTGTGTGGCCTTGAGCCACCTTTGGACATAATTTCTTGTTTGGATTCCTCAGCTGGGAATTGAGGATAATAATACCCACTCCCTAGCATGATACCTGGCACATAACCCATCAGTTTCCCTAGGCTCTACCTCCTTACATAAAATGACTCTTGGCTGGCTGGCAGCTGGGTACCAGATTACCCAACTGCCACTGGTCCTGGGAATGAGGCTGCCAGCCTCACCCTTCACCCCTCATGTCCATAAGCAGACCTGTGTTCCAAAGACAAGTGGTCAGTATACCCGAGAGCTCCTAGAAGTGGCAGGTCCTTGTCTGCCTCGAATCATTCTGGAAATCTTAACCCTTCACAGATGAAAGAATTCACTATTGCCACTGTCAGAAGCTTTGGGACAGCAGGACGCCCAGAAGCCCAGGGCCCCCATCCACCTGTCCAGGCCCAGGTCGTTCACTGTGTGGCTCTCGCCTGTGTGTAGTTTTTAGACACTACCTGCCGTCTTCGTTGTTGAAAACAAAATCTGGACAGATTAAGGTTTAATTAATATTCTACAATTAATCAAAAATAATTATTATGGTCTTTTAATTAAGGATTGATTTTGAAAAAAAATGAAAGTTATACAAATGGTTATGTAAGTTTTTAATCCTCGGAGAGACTTTGACTAGATGTCCTCCGGAGATGTGAACCCTACATAACAGTTTTATTAGCTCTTATTAAAGCTTTGATATATGTACTTCAAAGGAGTGGCCATTCTCCTTATCATATGAAGTTCAGGAATCTCCTCTGGCATCTGGGCTGTCTGGAGGCACAGCTGCTTTCTGTAGTTCTCAGAGC
Source organism: Smutsia gigantea (assembly GCA_032199065.1). Classification (NCBI taxonomy): domain Eukaryota; kingdom Metazoa; phylum Chordata; class Mammalia; order Pholidota; family Manidae; genus Smutsia; species Smutsia gigantea. The sequence continues at coordinate 991,806 of JAVSCE010018297.1, forward strand.
TGAGACCCTGGAAGAAATAGAATTTTCTGACAACCCCAATCCTCCCCAGAATTATTTATTTTCCTTTCCTTGATCTGCTCCCACAGAGTTACAGGAGGGGTAGGGGGACAATGTGAACAGATGCTTCCATAATCAAGTCCCAGCACCATTTAGGGGTCAGTAAACGTAGCCTAACCCAGAGACAAGATCGTAATCCTAGAGTTGGAAGTAATCATGGAGAGCCCTGAGCCCAGCCACCCATTCTGTGTTGCAATGTCTTCAGCCACCTGCTGGTCCTCAGGTGATCACCTAACCTCCGTTTCTAAACCTATCCCTGATCAGGAGCTGGCTAACTCACAAGCCTGCATTACTGATATATGGATACCAATAACTATTTTTTAGAAATCTTTACATTGAGTCACTATCCACCTCCCTCTCACACCATTCATAGGTCCCTGCTCTGCTCTCTGGAATACAATAAAATAATGCAATTATTATTCTCCGTGAAACTCTTTCAAATGTCTAAAGCCAGCTGTTACTTCCCAAAATGTTCTCTTCCTAAATGCATTGCCAACTTTCTCAATCTTCCATTGACAAGATGTCCAGACACTTTTCAGAGAATTCTGGTTTCCATTCTTTTATTTGTTAGTGTCCTTCCTAAGTGTGGAGCCCAGAACTGACTACAGCTCTGAGGGGGCTCTAACTAGGATAGAGGAGGACTGTTTGCTCTGCAGTAGGACCCTGTCATTATGTATATATAATGGCAGGTTAAGGGCTTATATATGTATGTACACATACATTTATATATAAATATTATATATAGACACATATATATAAATATTATATATAATATATACATACATGTATGTGTACATCATATATATATACATATAAAGCCAGTAAAGTCTATAATCAGCTAAAACCCACTTAGATATTTCTTATATGAACTACACCAAACCAGTTTTTCCCATCCTTTTTGTGAAATAAACTTTTTTTCAAATCTAAAACCAAGACTCCACTTTTGTCCTTGTTAAATTAATCTTGTTAGTTTCAACCCATCTTTCCAGATAGCAAGATCTTTTGAAACTTGTTTATATCATTCGTCATATTAGCTGACCTCTGCTTTCTGTCAGCACGAATTCGATAAGCACATGGTTTGTGTTTCATCTGAGTCATTGATAAATACTTGGAACATGACAGTGACAGACACAAGCCCTTTAAGTTGCTGCTAGAGACCACTCTCCCCATAGATACCATCCGAGAGACTGACTCTCCTTTGAATGGTGCTGTCCTATCGGCTGCAAATCCACACACAGCCTGTATTTTCTAGGTCATTCTGGATGATATCAGGAGAAACTCTGTCATAGACGTTACTATATTGCTGTTCTCTATGTCTACACTACCCACCCTACCTCCACCATCCCCATCTGCCAGTCTAATAAAGATGTCATAAAAGGAACTAAGGTTATTTGCGTGACTTGCTTTTAGGAAATCATGGATGTGCCTAGTGATCCCCTCTTTATTTCTGATATGTTTGCAAACCATCTGGACGCGCTCCACATAATAATACGCTCCAGCACTTTTCTAAGAGTGAGTATCAAGATCACTTTCCTGTACTTTTTGTGACTGACATGTCCCCCTTTGTGAAACTAGGACAGCATTCACCTATCGACCCAATTCTTCATGATTGCAGAAGATGGTATTAAGACTTCCTAGGAGTATATAACCATTCATTAAATTCAGGATCCGAAGAATTGAGGAATTTGCATTTTTAAAACAATTTTCTTAGCTAGAGAGAAAGGCAGAGCCCAAGCCTCAAAGAACTCTCCTTAATACCTTAAAGATTTACCACCTAGGCCTGACTAGATGCTAGAAGCTCTAAGATAATGGTAGAATTCTAGCTTTATCTCCAATTAGCAATTAGTCTCTTTGCTCTCAGTTTCCTCATCTGTAAAATGATGAGGTCTGTTCTAGCTCTAGGTCACTTAGGAGGTTAGGTGCTGACCATGACTGGGCAGGTGGCTGATTTACATACAAGGATCTGATTACCACCCATTCATCCCTTGTTTTTGGAGGGTTTGAATAACTATGAAATTCCACTGGTCTTCTGGACAGAAGCATGCACACACAAATACACACACACATCAGAATCCAGAACCATTAGCTGTTTTTCTTTCTGGTATGTGCATTTGATGAGAATAAAATCCATTGTTTTAACATTATCTCTACATTATAATGAATCTGCGCTAGGCACAGCTTGTTACGGCATTATCTGTCAAGAATGTATTACCAGTGCCTTTTAAGACATTCTTTGTATTATGTTACTAGAGAACAGAACTGGAACTAGATAACATTTATTAAATATGAGAAACATTGTCAAATAACTTCACACATAGGTAAAGTTCGAGGGGTTTGTGTGTAGTAACATATATGTGTATTTTGAGGAGAATAATGAAACCCAATGTGAATAGAAATATTTTGTGATATTCTGTCAAATCCAACAAACCCTATTTATGTTTCCTGAAACATTTCAGGGCATATCTGTTTATCCAAACAGAACTGCAGTAAGCAAAACACAGTGAGGCCAGAAGGACACACACACACACAAATATACACCCATAATATACATTCACATACACAAACTCTCACACACACACCAGCACTGCCAAAAGGCTGCTGCCCAAGAGAATAAAAAAAGGCTGCAGAATTTAGTCCAAAGGGCTAGGAAAAACCCTCTGTAACCAATTACAAAGATTATGATAGCTATCCTATCTTTACCTCCTATTTTGATGTAGGTGCATCTAAACACAATCTCACGGCTTACAAGAATCACCTGGGGGCATTTCCAGCCTGTACAAGGCTACGCCAAAATTTAGACCTACCCTCCTCCTTAATGGGACTTAATTCCTAAGCATGTTAATTTGGGAAAAATCTCTGATTCAAACGTCAATAGACTTGATATGGATTCTGAATTGCTTTATCATGAGCTAAATACACAAGGAATATTTAATGCACAAAATCACTTCATTGCCCTGAGAGTCAGTATGATGGGGTGGTTAGATATATAGGCTCTAAAGCCAAACTCCTTTGGTTCAAATGCTGTGTCAACTACTTCAGGCATCTCAGTACATCTATTTCCTCTGCTATGAAATGGCTACTAACAGCACTACTGTGGAGAGTGAATGAGTTAATACACATAAAGGACTGCGTTTTCATTTATGGTGAGCATTCAAAGGTGAAAATCCTTTTAGGCAAATGTACTCTTAATTTCTAGGATTTGGGTTGGCCCACGGAGCTGCGTTTTCTGGCGAAACTGTGGCCAGCTTGACCTTGCACCGTTTTGTATTTGATTTTCTTCCTGCCCCATTTCAGTTCCTTTTTCCCTCAGTAGTCTTGCTTCGCTGGGGCTGCCCCTTGCACACACACAAAGCAAAGCATTCGCCATAAATTTGGCCTCAAGCTCTGTTTTCCACGGAAACCAAGATGCTAGGATAACCAAAGCAAGAACCAGATAAGCTGGCAGTGGAAGTTCTTATGCTGTTGAAGAGAAAATATGAGTATCCATAGTTAGAATATGACCAGTTATCAAAGGTGATGAGAAGCAATGGCTTGCCTTGGACTTGATGGTTAAAGTAGAGGCCAATCTCGAGAACAGTCCCCGTCCCCATGCTCCTTTCCCCACACCCATAAGGAAAACTGCCAGAGGAAGATTCTGTTCATCAAGTAGGCCTTTTCCCAGTCTGCTTGGTGACTGGCTGCTAAGAATGAGGCTGGTTTTGGGGAAGCCCCAGGGACCTTAAACAGGAGCCTTCCCTGTGGAACAAACCTACACTGGAAGGGTAGGAGAAGCTCCATAATTTGAAGTCTGACATGAGTCCCCAGGGATTACTCCTAGGTCATGGGATCCAAGGCTACCTAGGAGAAGATCCATTCCACTGAAAAGCTGAACCACGTGACCCAAGGTCTCATAAATCGGATTATTTCCACTCCCAACTCAATTCAGGGCAAAGGCTGTTTGCCCAGGTCCTGCCCACAGTCCTGAAATTGGTGCATGAACTGGAATGGCCTACATTCAAAGCGGGACCCTTGACTAGATGAACCTGTCTGAGGAAGGAAGGAAAAAACTGTGTGCTGGGAACTGACCAGACCTTATAGAAAATGAGTCTATAACCCAAACATTTGCCTAAGCATTTTCATGGTAAAACAGTTAAGATTCTTGGGATTCCAAACAGAAAGTGAGGAACAGGCCATGGTTCTATTTTTGTCTAATATTAACACCCTCAGCCCTCTGCGTGGCAGCAGGAGAATGCAAACAGGAACAAACACCGGCAGCAAGAATCATTTCTCTCTCCATCTCCACAGTCTGCCCTAAAGAGGTTCTTCTCACTGCATCTTCCTATAAATCCTAGGCCAGCATACCCAGGCTCCCGCCCATGCAGGAAGAGTATTGAGAGCTTCCGTATCATGGCCAAGGACTGAATCAGCAACCAAAGTCCTTAGTACTGGCCCTGCTCATCCATGCCCCAGCGTTTCCTTCCTGGTTCCGTCTCTGAGCTTTAGTGCATCTGCAGCTGCAATACACTAAGTCGATAACATATGAATGACCACATATGTATTTCTGAGGTATATTTAGTGTTCATCCACAGGTTCTGAAGACACTGAAGTCTTAAAGGTGAAATAGGTATTTTCTCATGTTTATGAGAGACTTTTGGACCCCACCCAAGGGCAGAGCTGGAGGCTGACTCAGCCAATGGCCAGTGATTTAGTGAATCACGACTATGCAATGAAGCCCTCACAAAAAACCCTGAGAAGAGCTTATTCGTCTCTCATGCTTGGGGAATCAGAATACATCCAGGCGCTGCTGAGCCAGACCCTGAGCTCCACAAGGACGAAAGCTCCTTTATTTTGGACCCTGCCCTGTGTCTCTCTTCATCTGGCTGTTAACTTGCATCCTTTACAGTGTCCTTTATTAAATTGGTAAACTGTGTTTTCCTGAGTTCTGTGAGCCATTCTAGCAAATTAATCAAACCCAACGGGGAGGTCGTGGGAACCTCCAGTCTGTACCTGGTAGGTCAGAAGCACAGGGAACTAACTGCCCGGGGCTTGCGACTGGAGTCTGGAGTTGGGGGTGGAGGGCAGTCTTGCAGGACAGAGCCCTTAACCTGGGGAATCTTGTGCCATTTCCGGGCAGATAGCATCAGAATTGAGTTGAGTTCTTGGACATTCTGCTGGTGTTCAAGAACTGCTTGGTATTGTGTGGGGAGGAAGAATGTCTCCCCCTCCCACACACACACGTTGAAATCCAGTCCAGGAACCAGAAAGGAGTTATACTGTTACTGCTGTGTATAATACTACTGGGTGTGAAAAAGAAAAAACTACAACTGGTTTCTAACATTTTGCGTGGGACTAGAAATGTCCTCTCTCCTTGTACACCTATAACTTCATTCTTTTCCATATGACTAGATTTGGCCCTCCGCTTGCCTTGCTGTCTTTTGTCAGGTATAACCTGACTTGGGCTGACCCACCTGATTTGACAGCCTTCTCCTGCCAGGTATCACCAATTGAATTTCAATTCTGACCCTATGCTCCCCAAACTCTAGACACACACACGCACATGTATGTGCACACACACACACACACACACACACACACACACACACACAAACTCCAGCATGATAAATGATCCATTTTGTGACAGAGTTTTAAAAGAGACAAAAACCGTCTAATTCAGTTCAGGAGTTTCCAAGCCAGATCTATTATCCCATCATAGTAAAGGCTCAAATGAATCATAGAGACAGCCCAGCTGTACTCAGGGCTACTCAGCACATAAGTTCTTGGGTAAGAGAAAACCTAAGCAATGTTCCATGACCCAGCTGATGTCAAGCTGATTTATCCCCAGCTCCCTATACTCTGTTACCCAAACATCAGGATCCCAGAGACCTCATTTTGCCATTGACAATACAGGAAAACAGAAATGATGCTGGAAAGCAGAAGAAATTAGAAAGGGGAAAGCAAATCAAAGCTGTCTCCAGGTCTCCATTTGTGCTAGCCCCTACCCGCTACCTGCATCTAAGCCCAGCCACTGTTGTGGGCAGATTCTTACTGATGAGGCAAAAAGGTGTTTCTAGAGCCACAAATTCACATTACTTGGGCAAGATTGAACTGTTTAAAGTTGCAGTGTTGACCACCAAAAAAATAATAGAAAGTTGTACAGAGCAGAATATGCTGACAGCAGTAATGTTCCAGTAGTAACTCATGTGTAGTAGACGATGCTCTGGAAGCCAGCCCAGCAGGCTAATGTAGATTGGAGATGGTCTCCCACTGAGGGCCAAAAGATTGATTGGCATGTGTGCTCCATCATGAAATCAGCTCACAAAGGAAATGGAGGTGGTTCCAAAAAGGAGGGAAATTGAAGAGGAGCAAGGAAATGAAGGGAAGTGAGCAGTATTGCCCAGGGAAGTGTGGGTAGAAGTGAGCAAGATAACATTTTCAAACTCAGTTTCTAATGTGAGTCAACCCCTCTCTTGATTCTCTTCTATAATTTCAAAAGAAAAGAAAAATCTATTCATCTAATAAAAATGACATTTTTTCCTTCCACTTCTATTCATTCTATCCTTCTGCTTCTGGAAGGGAACCAGATCTCTCTCTCCCCACCCAAAAAATTAGCTGCTTCTTTCCAACTGTTCTGCTAAGAAGATCCATACAACCAATAAATTCATTTAGTGCACGATAGAACAGAGGGGTCAACCGCCTTTGGCCCCATTGGTAGAAGTGCCATCAACTCTTGATTTCAATGAACAAGCAACATGCCTCTCTGGTGATTTCCCCAGGCTAGAGTCACCCTGTCATTCACATGGCTTTGGGGACCCCTCTGCCCATGAATCAGAAAAGGAAAATTCATTTCGGAATTACAATCTATGGAATATAATTAGATAAGAAAATATGCTGTCCCCTGACTATATAATGTAGAACAAAGCAAAATGAAAATAAATTTGTAAATCACACATGCTCAGTTTCCTGAATTGAATGCAGATAAGTAAAAGACTTCCAAGGAGAAATCTCCAATATTTTGGGGATGGCGGCATAGAAACCAGAAAGAATTTACAAAGGGCCTGCCAAGTACAAGGCACTCGAAATGCGACCAGGCCATGGTGGTGTGTGTTGTAGGTGCACAAATATACACAGGATTTGAAGAAAAAGTATAAGAAGGAGAATGTAAAATATCTTGTTGATAATTTTATATAGATCACATACTGACATTTTTGAAATAGTGGGTGAAGTAAAATATGTGATTAAAATGAATTCCACTGTTTCTTTTTATGTTTTCAATGTGGACTAGGTCAAGTCTCCACTCTCTGTAAGTGCCTTCACTTCTTGGTTTCCTCCTCTTCATCGGGAGGCTGTCAGGAAGACTCAGAGAGTAAGGTTAACCTAGATTTCAGCCCAGCTCTACCATTTATGAGCTGTTTCTTCTCAAGTTATTTAATTGCACCAGTGCTTAGTTTTCTAATCCATAAAAGGGCTTAATTAATTTGCAAGATTGCTCTGACAATTAAATAAGATGATGTTTGTAGAGCAGTTATTGCCATGGTATATAGTAGGTATTCAATAAATTGGGACTGTTATCTGTCAAAAGAAGCAGTTGAACAGTTGATGGCTCATGGTTCTTTAAATCTGTTACTGAATAATTGCATGTCTTTTACCACTGGGGTGGTCATACATACATGTTATGTATATGATATATAATATATCCATATATTATGGATATAGAGGAAGCTTTTTAATTATTGCTGGCTACCGTGTTGATGTGTTTTCTGCCTGAATTCAAAATATTCTCTGAAATCATTTTAGGCCTCATTTAGACATCCCAACTCAGACCAAGTTCTTTCTGCTCCCTGCTCTATGTCCGGACCCTGCTGCCTGTCATGGAGGACCATCCACATGTAATCCTGAGGATAAGAATCACCCACCAACTGTTTCATTGACAGCATCCCCCATGGTGCCCAAGGCCTAGAGAATGCCAGGCAATCAGTGGTAAAGACCCTGAGCCCCAACCCTAAAACAGCTTAGCTGTCTGGACCATCAACGGCAACACTCGAAAGCTTGACTAAAGTAAATCCAGCCATGAAATAAAGCTGAACAGAGGGCATCTTCTTTTCCTGTCAACCTTTCATTAGCTTCTGTGGCTCTTAGAACCAAATGTAAAATCTTTAGGTCTGCAGGACCTGCTATGATCTGGTCCATGGCTGTATTTTCATACATCTCTCTCCCTCTTCCATTCTGCTCCAATATGCAAGTTGGTCTTCATTCAGTCACTCCAATATGCTAAGTTCTTACCCTGGTCTTGAGCCTCTGCATATGATATTCCTCTTCCCCCAAACTTTGCCTAACTAACTCCTTCTTATCCTTCGGGTCCCTGCTTATATGTCACTTCTGAAGAAAGATTTCCTCCATTTTATTCTGCTCTCATCCTGATCTTTCTTGCATGCCCCTTATAACCCTGATCAAAATGTTACTCTTTCTTTCTGTCTCAGGATCATGGCTCTCTTGTTCTCTGCTGCATCTCCAGTACCTCACACGTCATACGTATGCAATAAAATTTGTTGCATCAGTGCATAAATACATGAATAGATAGACGTTGGTTGTCCAAATTGGAATTCATTACTTGTCTACCTTCCTACCACCCATGTTTTCTGATTCCTTCCCTTTCACACTCTACAGCCTCATGTCTAGAATGCCTTCTCCTTGGTGATTCTTCAGCAGGCACCACACTCTCCCACAGAATAAATGGATGAATTTTCTGTGGCCTGATGATGCGGCCAGGGAAGGAGTTATATAAGGTTTATTAATGCATAAGTATACTGCAAATAATACTAACAGCAGCTAATATTTTTAACACTTGGCATGTGACAGCCTATGTAGGTTGAGTATGATGTATATTATCTCATACGTCCTTCCTTCACAACAGTCCTACAGGATGGGGACTTTAGTCGTCCCCATTTTGCAGAAGAGCAAACTGAGACGTACTTTAGGCAATTGGTCCGAGGCCATGCATCACATCACAGCCCAGAGGGATTTGAAACAAAAGATCTGATTCCAGCACTCAGGCACCTAATTTCTGCAGTTCACTGTCTTTGAGGCACCAGCTTTGCCAGTTCGCTCTGCTTCCCTCTCAACCCATCTAAGTTCTTTTCTCAAGGAGCAACCTCTTAATGGCAATTTCCAAAAAACAACCCCAAGTTCAGGCAGAAGTTATTTTTTTCCTCAACACTCTGATACTGAGGATGACTAGTCTCTCTAGTTACCACATCTAGCATTTTTTTAAACTAGATTTCTGTGAGTAGAACAAAAAGACATCCGACTGTATGGGAGAATTTATTCATAAATGACGAATCCGATAAGGGGTTGACATCCAAAATATATAAAGAACTCATGCACCTCAACAAACAAAAAGCAAATAATCCAGTTAAGAAATGGGCAGAGGACATGAATAGACACTTCTCCAATAAGAAATTCAGATGGCCAACAGGCACATGAAAAGATGCTCCACATCGCTAATCATCAGAGAAATGCAGATTAAAACCACAATGAGATATCACCTCACACCAGTGAGGATGGCCAACATCCAAAACACAAACAACAACAAATGTTGGCGAGGATGTGGAGAAAAGGGAACCCTCCTACACTGCTGGTGGGAATGCAAATTAATTCAACCATTGTGGAAAGCAGTATGGAGGTTCCTCAAAAAACTCAAAATAGAAATACCATTTGACCCAGGAATTCCACTCCTAGGAATTTACCCTAAGAATGCAGCAGCCCAGTTTGAAAAAGACAGATGCACCCCTATGTTTATCGCAGCACTATTTACAATAGCCAAGAAATGGAAGCAACCTAAGTGTCCATCAGTAGATGAATGGATAAAGAAGAGGTGGTACATATACACAATGGAATATTATTCAGCCATAAGAAGAAAACAAATCCTACCATTTGCAACAACATGGATGGAGCTAGAGGGTATTATGCTCAGTGAAATAAGCCAAGCCGAAAAAGACAAGTATCAAATGATTTCACTCATATGTGGAGTATAAGAACAAAGAATGAAACTGAAGGAACAAAACAGCAGCAGACTCACAGAACCCAAGAACGGACTAATAGTTACCAAAGGGAAAGGGACTGGGGAGGATGGGTGGGAAGGGAGGGACAAGGGGGAAAAAGGGGCATTACGATTAGCAGATATAAAGTTGGGGGGGCATGGGGAGGGCAACTCAGAGAAGACAAGTAGTGACTCTATGGCATCTCACTACGCTGATGGACAGTGACTGTAATGGGGTTGGTGGGGGGGGACCTGATGAAGGGGGTAGTTTAATAACCATAATATTGCACATGTAATTGTAGATTAATGATACCAAAAAAAAAAACTAGATTTCTGTGACTCTTTTTTTTAAGCCCAGTTTATTGTGACTCTTAAACTTAATGGCAGGAGGGAGAGAGGAGAAAAACAACATTTCTTTAGTCCCTTCTGTGTGTCAGCCATTCTTCTCTTTCACATGTCATCTCATCCATTTGCCTAACAACCCATTACGTGGTTATTAGTATCCTCTTAATAAACAAGATAACGCACATCCCCAGAGAAGTTAAATGACTTGCCCGTGATTACACAGCTACTGTGTAGTAGACTGGAAATTCCATGCCTACTTTTTCTTTGATTCCAAATTCATATTTTTTCCTTTATATATATTATATCCACCACTCCTCATCTTTTGGGTTTGTCTTGTAAGCCTTCCACATCAGGTTTCTCAATCTTTTCCCTATTCTTAGGTAGGTTCTCCCATCAGACAATTCCATCCAGACACTAGATCCCATCTCCACCAAGTTCCATCTCCCACCCTTCACAAAAATATCATTTTCTTTCCCCCTTTCCTTTCTTGAGCAATGGCTTGCCCAACATAACTTTAAGTCTATTTGTATGTTTATTTGATTTACATTAGCAAAGCAACTACATTTGCATCTCTCTTTTCTGCAGCCATATTTCACAGAAGGCTTCACCAAGGCAAGAGTCCTGAGCATGGGGCTAAGGGAGCATTTAATTTGGGAGCAAGTACATTGTCAAATACCATCACATTAGCAGAAAATAGGACCGTAAGGGAGTAGGACAGAGACGTCCAGCTTTGATAGGATAAGTGGAAACTTTATCTAAGGCAGCTAATGGAGGAGGGGCCAGCACAGTTACTGGAGGCAGAGGTGGGATGCAAACAGCACAAGAGCTTTGGGAATCCCGTGATGCAGGAAAAGAAGGAGTCAAGTAAGGGGATGAGCACATGGTTTGAAAAAATGAACAATGATCTTCGAATTTCTATTCAGTCTGGGCCTGATGATGCCGTTACCATTAACTGATCTCCAATGATAAACAGAAGAGAATTAGAGAAAGAGAATTAGAATGGGAAACTTAAGGAGCTATCACTGGCCGCCCAGGTCTGGGGTCACTCACTGAACCTGGTAAGGTTGCACACACAACGGATATCTATGAAATATTATGATCCAGCACCACAGACGTCATTTCTTAGGCTTCTCACACTGTTTAAGCCTGCCATCACTGATCAGGCAAACACAGAAAAGGGGTCTGCTCATATTAGGGGGTGTCCTAGAGAAGATCTACCTGCAGGGTCTGCATCCTCTAAGCCAACACCAGCTTGTGGACTCTTCTCCCTGGGAGTCACCAGACCCTCCCTGTCTTGGGTAAAGCCTGAGGGCTTTAAGTTATAAGCAAGACAATCAAATTGACTTAGAGGGGCCATGATTTGAGTTTAGGTGCAAGTGCTGTTTGAATGACAAGTCTGAGAGAGGTTTTTATATATTGAAGCATGAGAGAGAGAGCGAGGATTCCAGAGCTACAATTTGAAAATATCGATGGGTTATTTGTGCATACGTGGCCCAGGCATGAATGCCCGGCTGCTCTTGATAAGAGCCATTAACTACATCCAGTTTATAGCCCACCCAAAGGAACGCTTTGAGCCTCTTCTTGGGACGGCCTGAAGGAAAAGACACACTCTGATCTGAGCCACTGCTGTTAATACCACTGCGATGCCCACAGAGTGAACGCTATTTGTGTCCACCCAAATCCATTTACCCACAGGCACGGCCATCCTGAGCTGCTGGGCATGCGCCGGATACCTAGTCACAGCTCCTTTTTCAGCAAAACTGCCTTTGGTTAAGCAGGATTGCAGCTGACTCTAAGACTACCCCCTCCCACTGTTTCTGGAGGTACAAAACCCCAGCACCTGGCTTAAGGTGGGTCTTAGTTTACATGTAACTTGTGCCTCAAAGCTTCCCTAAGGAGCCAGAACTGATGCAAGTATCGAGAGGAGAACATATTCTGGCTTAGCATTTACCCCTGTCCCAACCTGCTTCCCTCACTTGCCATCATCCAAGAGCACACCTCCGAAAATGTGGTATACACACGCACACAAACACACAGTGGAATGTTATTCAGCCATGAGAAAGAAGGAAATCCTGCCATTCGCAACAACATGGATAGACCCTGAGGGCATTATGTTACGTGAAATAAGCCAGTCAGAGAAAAGAGAAATACTGTATGTTCTCACTTATGTGTGGAATCCAAAAAGCTGAACTCACAGAAACAGAGTAGAATGGTGGTTGATTTTGGTCAAAGGGTTCATTCATACCTCCAGTTAGAAGGTGAATACATTTCTGAGGATCTAATGCACAGCATTGTGATTATAGATAAAAATACTGTACTATTGAAATTGCTAAGAAAGTAGATCTTCAATATTCTCACAACAAAAATATGGTAATTATGTGATGTGACAGAGGTGCTTGTTAGTACTGAGGTGGTAATTATATTGCAATACATAAATATATCCAATCAATACTTTGTACACCTTAAACTTATACAATGTTATATGTCAGTTATACCTCAGTAAAACTGGAGGGGAAATCATTTGAACAAGGATCCCCATCTCAGGTAGTGACTCCTGGTGGCACTGTTCTCCTGCCTTCGACTGGAACATGCTGATCCTCTGAGACCTGAGCATCTCCGACACTTCTCCAACCCCACTCTGCCCTCCCTGCCCACTCGGCTGCATGTCCAGGGAGCAGGGTGGGGAGATGTGTGCTCTGTTCTGGGTGGGGGCCCCCACTGAGGACTCAGGAGAAAGCTGGGTTTCCTTCTGCTCCATCAGGTCTGTGTCCTCTATTGGATGAAGAGCCTGCTCCTGAGGTCACTGTCAGAATTAGGAAATGGGTTTCTGACCTGACTGAACCATGGCTTACTCGTTCTGCTTGGTCAGGGAGGGTCCACGGGGAAAGGTACAGTCCTCAAGGGACAGAGGCCAAGCCCAGCCAGATCATTTGTGCCCAACACTAAACTGTCCTGACATCTCTTTAATGATTCCCTCCTCTGGGGCAGCTGGGACAAAGGTGGTGAACTGTGCATTCCATTAACAGGTCTTCCCCTGGACATCCTCCTAGAAACCAAGGGATGAAAAACAGACTTGGGCAGAAAGTAGGGAAAGGGGACACTGGCCGGCATCGGAGGTACATTTATTGTGGATCTCGGAACTCAGGAAGTCGCGACCATTGGTTCCTCTCTCAAGTTTAGAAGGAAAAATACTCAGAAAACAGCAGGAGATCAAAATATCACCTTCATCTTTGACACAGGGTGTGGAAAACAAGGTCTTCCCCAAAATCGTTTGCTAACACTTGATCTCCGAACTGTGCAACTTACCTGCCTTGGAACTTATGGGAAGTTTCCCACTCAGTGGAGAGGAGAAAAGAGTGTACTGAAGTGAGAGACGAAAGGACTGCACTCAGTTTCGTTTGGCAAGAAATCCCTGCTTCTCTCTGCAAAGGAGAGAGGGAGGGATGTTACTCTATCAGTGGTTTTGAATCTTTTCAATCATCACTGGATTTGCAGGGATGGAGGATGGGGAGGCATCTGAAAACATGGGAGGCATATGACCACCATTTTGCGAGTAAGAGTGACAGATGTCAAACATCCTGTAAGGTGAGGTACATTGCCATGTGACAGAATGATTCCCAGAATGCCAATAGCACCCCCTTGGGAAAGAGAAGTCCCTTTACGTGGAAACACAAGGCAAAGAGCATGGGGGCTGCCCCTACCCTCATGCGCATACTCTATTGATCACCTATAGATTGCAAAGGATAAGGCACTCTGCCAAGTTCATTAGGGACAAGGCACATCAGATTTACAACCTTGGAAAACTCAGGAGACACAGACCCCTGCAGAGTGAGGCATTGTTCCGGGCACTTCATTGAGCTGCTAACTCCAGAATCAGAGCAGAAGTCAGGTGGCCTGTGGTCTTTCCTGAGAGAGGAACATGATACGCAGGCGGCAGCTTAGCTGACTACAGGCTATTTCTGCTGAAAACTGCAGTCACCTGCCTGGGAGTTCTCACCTTTCTTTCTTCCTTCCCTTTTCTCCTTCCTTTTCTTGAGGACCTTAGGTCTTCTCTGTAAGGTTAATTGCTCGCTTGTCATGGTGCCCAGGACTCTCTCTGTCAGCTCCCTCTGCTTAAGGACCAAAGGTGTCAGACGGAGAATTTCTACCAGTGCCAGACACATACTCACCCCCTGCTCCTTTTCTTTCAAAAAAGGCTAGTGTTCTCTTGGCATTGGCCTTTAGGGGCCCAGGGCCAGAAGTGAGTATTCCCAGAACCAGTGCTCAGGCATCTAATTCTGCAAGCATTAGTGAGTCTGGCCATATTAACAGGGTTATAAATATGTCTGGTAGGAGTCTGAAGTTTAGAATTGATGAGTGTGATCAGCAAACTACTCAAATAAACATGCTTATTATCGAAGCCCTGAGAGGGATGCAGTGACATGCAGAGAGAACTCATGCACATTCATTTTCACCTTCATTTCCTATCTTATCCACTTTTATTTCATGCCACATGAAAAATGGATGGGGAGCCACTCGCTATTTTTGATGAGTTTTCTCTTTAAGTATTCTTTCCCCACCTGCTGCTCCAATGGGAATGACACCAGTGTTCTCAGAGCCACTCTCACAGGCCAGGCTGGCCCTACAGTCAAAACCAGCACCCTTAGCCCAGAAGAAATGGAGGCTCCAGATATTTGTGGAAGTAAGGAATGGGTGCTAATAAGCCAGCCAGTAGACCTAGGGGAGCTCCATAATTCAGCGTGTCCCAGCATCTCAGTGATTGAATGAGATGTTGGCACATGAAAGTTTGCAGATAAAAAGAATTATGGAAGCCAATTGGTTTTGTATTTATTTACATGACTAGTTTAGAGAGCCTTTCAGAAATGGTCCTCTATGTCTGGCCCTTGGGTTTTATAATATACACATTTCATAATGTCAAACACTCAGTCTTATTCTGAGAATTTAACCAAACATTTTAAGATTATTTGCTACTTAAGGAAGGTTGTGTAAATATTTCATAAAAAGGCCTCATAACAACCACAATGATAGCTAACTACTACTGACCATTTAAGATGTGCCTAACAGTATTCTGAGCTCTTTAGAGAACCTGAGTATGACCATTATGCGGATGAAGAAGTCGAGGCAACAGGGCAGATTAGTAATGCATTAGTAAGTGGCAGAGCACAGATTCAAGCTCAGGCAGACTGGGTGGGTCTGGAGCCCTAATACTTAGCCAAGACACTATGCTACTTCTTACGTTTATGTTCACTGGGATTCTATTATAAATAAGCTTAGTGTATCAGTAGAATCAAATAACATTAGGGCCCTTCTAAGTAACTAGTCTAGTTGTCTCTCAAATGTCTACATAAATGGGAAAATAACACTATGTATAAATCCAGCAAGGTGTAGGGAGGTCTGTGAGTTGTGGAGAGTGTGAGTAGCCCAAAACTGTTTTTTTAAAACACTTTGCTTTAAAAAAAAAACTGTCCTTAGGCCAAATTCTGCCAGCTGGCTGCCAATATGGGAGCCCTGATTCTAGTCCAAAATTTATGGACAGTAAAACTGTAGTCCAGAGAGGGAAAGTGGTTTGCAGAAGGTCACACATACATAGTGGCAGAAGTAAGGCTAGAATTCCAGGCTCACAGTCCAGCACCTTTTTGCCTGTAGCACACCCAAATCATTCTCCATTCTGTACCTCCACATCCCCTGCCCTTCTCCCTAGTTCCCATCTCTCTTCTGTACAAGCAGTAAGGCTTTTTATTCTATTTGCAAAGTAAATAGAGCTGAGATACAGATTACTCTCAAGCATCGAAGCTTTTATCCAATATAAACAGAATCAGGGTAACTTGTTCCTCTCCCTCCTCTCTCACACACACATAGGCTCTGTGCCAGCCTAGCATAATTAGCAGAAGGCAAATAGAACTCAGGCATCCCGGCCAAATGGGGGAACACTGTCGGCATCCAAAACAAGCAGACAGATGCATTTAAACTGTCCTTCCTTCTCTTTTCCCATTGACCCTCCAGCGGAAATAAAAACCAGATCATTACACATGAGATGCATTGCAGAGGAAAGAACAGAGGACTGGGAGTCAGTCAGGAGACCGGGATTCTCTCATAGGCCTTCTTGAGTCTCATTTGTAAGGATTAAATAGGTCAACAGAAAATAAAGGTCTGAAATATGGTACATTACCGAAGACCCTATTCTCTGCTTCTGAGAATTACCAAACGAACTGAAGACACACACACTCACACACTTTCTATATTTTCATACCTAATGAAAAATAATACCTGTGGTTGGGAAGTTACCCACTCTTATAACAACAGAGCTGCCATTATTCAAAAGACTCTTTTTAGAACTAACCTCATCCCAGGGAATGAACTTAGGGGTGCTAGCAAATTCACTGTAACACTGACAGTAACAAATTTTCATTTTCTGAGTGTAAATTGATTTGATCTTTGGTAATAGCTAAAAGTCTTTTAGAGCTCTGGAGAATAAAGTTGAAAAACAAGCCTGGGACACAAATTTTAGATATGGGGACACAGCGGGATATAATAAAGAGGGCTCGAGATGCTTTCTGTGTCAGAAGATCTGGACTGATTCTCTGCTCACGTATGGACCAGTCCTGCAACTCTGAGGAAGTCCATAACCTCGCTCAGCCTCAGTTTCCTTATCTTAAAGTAGGAATAATAACAGTGTCTTCATATAATTTTAGGAAGATCGAAAACTAATATAAAAGTAATATATTATGTGAAAGTATTCTCTAGGCCATAAAATCTAAATATCAAAAAAATTTTTTTGGTAATACATGTAGAGTAATAAATACATTAAATCTGAAAGTAATAAAATAAATTAATGGTATTTAAAAGTCATTGTAATTGGCGTAAGGATAATAACATTACTGTAAAAGTTCCCAAGAAAACTTCAAGTGACAAATTCATATCCATACATTTCATTCATTCCGCCAGTCAGTCAACAAATGTTCTTTGACTTCCTAGAAACACCAAACTGTTAGACTCAGGGAATACAAGTCAAATGCACAGAGTCCCTTTTTTCCTCTGTAAGTTTACAATGGAATGTAACTAGACACCAAACATTTACCTTTTCGTTTACCTCATTACCTTATAGTTATGCCTGGCGTGACAATGCAGAGCGATTTTAGAAGGTTCTTGAGACTCCCAAAATGCGTGTCTACAAAATGCCTTGAGAAGGAAAAGGTGGTCCTAAAATGTGTACCAGGAGAGAATGAACAGGGGCGCCGGTAAATGAGGACCCCAGGGACCAAGGGATAAAGGGCACAAGGAACAAGTTTCAGGACGGAAGTAGACAGAGGTGGGCTGGGAGTGTCCCCCACAGCTCAGAAGCACCCCTCACCACCTGGACCAAACGCTACTTGCCTCTTTTTCTCCTCCTGTTCTCTGGTGCTGTAACCGAGACGACACTGGCCACTGTACCGTGCAGAGAGCCACCATTTTTTAAATGTCTCCTTTAGTCCCGTCTGATTTTATTTTAGGTTTTTTTAGATTCACTGTGCATCATGGTGAGTGACCTGTGGAAGCCTGGAGAAGGAACACAGAGGAGACCTGCACAGCCTCCGTCCCATGGGGTCAGCTTCCCTCTCTGACTCCACTTCCTCATCTATAAAATAAAGGCCTTGAGCCAAATGACCATCAGAATCCATTTCAGCTCTAAAATTCTGTACTCCTCTGCCATGTAGGATGGCAGCACAGTGACCTGAAGGAGTTAATTCATCTTGCAGACTGTTTCGAACCTGCCATCGGTGCAGCTGAGGCAGAATTTAAGAAGAATCACCACCCAAGAAGACAAAGCCGCCCATCATTTGCCTTTAATCTGTTTTCTTAATTTTCTTCCTAAGGAAAGTCACAGCTCCAATCAGCCCTCTAATCAATGGTTGCACTACTCCTGCACAAATGAGCTAGATTTATTACAGGAGTCCTCTCTTCAGTGGAAATGGGCTCCCTGCTGGGGCTGCAAATACAGGCTAAGATTGACTGCTCCCAGAATAGGTAAAGATATAAAGGAAAGGAAAGCAGGCAAGTGATGGGAAGTAGGACCCCCACGGCCTCTCTGTGACCACCCCACCACCATGACCATGAGTGGGTGGCCCGCAGTGGCGCCCAGGGTGTGGACATGTCATTTAGGTGGACTCTGGGCCCAGGGCTCAGCGACCAAGCAAATATCTTCTGTCTCTTCCCTACGTGCCCTCGGAAGATAAGCTCCCCCTGCCAGAAACAGACTAAAGGAGCAACTCTTCCAGGAGGAGAACCTCACAGAAACCAACAGTTCATAGGCTATCAGAGCTAGGAAGTTCCTTTGAGGATGATATACAACCACGAATTGAGGGGGTGTTCTGTGAAAGGACCCTGGTATTTCTGACTCGTTGATGGTGAGAAGCAGAGAATATTAATATTTCAATGCCTTAAGGAAGTATTCAAATTAGATATGTATATATTCATATTTGGGGGCTGAGCTCCTTGTTGATAGAAAGTGGACACTTTATTATACTCTTGGTTATATACGGATACCAATGGAGATGATTGGGACAAGGTAAACTAAATCTCTTCTACAAACTAACGCCAAGTTCCGCCTTCATTGTGAGCAAATTTATGTTTCTGGAAATTACTACTATGTTTCCTTGGGTGGGTGCAGGGGATGATGGGGAAATCAAGTTCTTTTTTGTTTGCCCCCTTGAAACCTCAGAGATGCTGAGGAGGCCTGGACCTGGGTGTAGAAGATAAACAAAGGCACTGGTGCGGGAGGCAGGCACTTGGCCCCAACAACATGGAAAACAGAGACAGGGAGAGGGGAGAGTCCTGTGCTATAAACAACAGAAGCCAAGTTGCTTAGCATCCTGTTTCTAAAATTTCTATTCTCAGTTATAATTTCCTTCTGTTACCCTCAAAGCTCGGTTTTGTTCAACACGTCAGCCTGAAAGAGAGCAGTCCTGGAGAAACAAGCCAGTTACAAGATGGTAAGGAGAATCAACACAGCAAAGATTCAGAGCCAGATAGATGGGGAGATGAGAGGGTCAACCAGGATGGATTTTGTGGAGGAGGCAGCTGGTAGAAGGCTTGACTTTCTACAGTTAGGTGGAAAAGGGAGCTGGTGCTTTTAAAGAATAAAGGAAAGGCTGGAAAACCTCTGCAGACTGGAGAACTTAGGGTCATCTGAATTCCATAGGCAACCAAGTCCAGAGGGGGTCATTAAATGACTTGCCCAGGGTCTAGTTAGTGACAGAGACAAAGTCAGATAGAGACTTTGTGATTCTTAATCTTGAATGAGAGTGGTTTGGGGGTTAACCTTTGTACGTCTTTCTGTTCTCGCTCTCTACAAGGCTTCTCTAACTTTACCAACTGTCCTACTCTTTCCTTCCTTGAACCTTTAAAATAACTAGAGTGAGAAAATATAGCATCTTCCTAGTCTCCATCCATTCTGTCTTGTAGCACCCTAATTTTCTTTGTGTGAGTTTTCTTTCCCTGAGACTCTAGCTCCTTTGGGTAAGAACTGGGTTCCAGAGAGTGTACCATACCACATGCTCTCTTTTATTAAATACCTAGCACAACTTGGAATAAGCAATCCATGCTCAATAAATGCCTGCCTGTGGATTATTCTTTGAGAAAGCTTGGAAAAATTCTCATGTACAAATTCTTAAATTAAAGAGGGAAAAATTTAAAGGTGGGAAAATGAGATTCAGTTTTCGAATCTGAAAAATAGAGAAGCAATCCAATGGCATCTTGCCATTCCTTCTTATCTGAGATGTGCCGTTTTGTGAACAAATGTAGCTACTGTATTGATAGCCACAGTTTGCAAAGGACATTCTCATACTATGAAGCTTTCTCCCTCTCCCTGCCATCTCCTTCTCTCTCATCCCACACACAACCTTCTGAAAGCCTTGCCATGCAGAGAGCTCAGGAGGAGACCAAGGCCTTGAAGGACTCCAGCAATAACACAGGCAGAATTCTGCCTGAGCCTATGAAGGGTGCCTGCTGTTTACTGCCTTTATATTTGTTTTGCTTCAGTTGTAACTCTAAGTTTAGAAGTGAGGAATGGAGGTGCTGAGTTTATTGGGAGTTGTGGGCATTGTTAGAACACCAGAGTTCACTTTGCCTTTTAGGATGGTATACAGTCTGAGTTTGGACCAGGAGCAGGTGATAGATGCAACTGGAAAACATTTCTCAGACAGGTGAGAATGTGGAGGAATGTGTCAATTGCTCACTCTCCCCAGTACCTCCTTCCCCAAATCTACCAGCTAATTTCCCTCTTTGCGTCTGTGTATCATTAAAATTTTACTCGTAATATAACATGCCACCCTGACGTTGTAAGGTAACTTTGGGAGCCATAAAACTAATTACGGAAAACTTGAATTTTAAGTTGTCTCCTCTACTCATTTTGAAACGTTCTAGGGAGTGGCAGGTAGGAGGTGGGTACCCATCAGATAGTCTTCTTTACCGATGGGGAGACAGTGACAGAAGATCAGAGAGAAGCAAATATGTTCCTACCTAAAATACTTTTTTAGAGCCTTTTGCCTGGCATTATGCAGCCACTTGACCTTTTCTACTTGAAAAGCAGGCTCCAAATTTATTTTTTGTCAAGCTGGGTCACAGCGCCACAGTCCTAACAGAGAGGAACCACATACGACATCCATCCTTTCCTTCTGGAAAATCTAGGCAGAACTAAAGACTGGCTCCACTCTGTTCTCCATCCTCTGACCTTCACTTCTTAAAGTCACTAGCTTTCAAGGTGAACAAGTCTTGTCTTGGAACCAATTAAATATACATACCACAGTGACTCGAGTGTTCTTGGAAGATGTGCAAGGGGAGTACCAAGAAAGAGGAAGCATGTCAGGATGATTGAATTATTGATCAGGACCGATCTTATACACATCCACATCCGCAAGAGTCTGGCAGTCCCTGCCAGGGGGAGATTGCATCTTGTGCAGTCTTCACAGGGTTAAGAAAGATAACCTCTTTGCTCTAAGCTCTATTTATTTGGTGGACGGGAAATGCATTCACATCCCTGTGTATCTCCTTTTGTTCAGTTTTCCAAGAAAGCCTGAATCAGCAGATTCCCTAAGAAAGCTAACACATCTGACAGGTTTAGAGAAATGATGTGTGCCACATGAAAAAATTAATTGAAAAAAAAAAGCACTTTTCACTTATATAGCAGTTTTTATCCCAGTTTCTAAACATGTTATGGGGACTAATTAAATGTTGTCATGCATCACTTGTTACCTTGGGTTCTGTTAACCCAAGTGGAAACATCAGGTTTGATTACTGTTAGAGGTGGGGAAACTGAGGTAGTGTAGAAGGACAGATAAAACAGCCACTGGAGAAATGAAAGGAAGTGTTGCCTCTCTATGGACCACTCCAATCTCACTCATTTTAGGATAATTACTGAGGAGATAAACTAGGGGCAGTCTACACTAGTCCTGGGACAACATTCCAATTGGTTGCCATTTTCTGCTAACCCAGCTGGTTGAGCTGTCTCCTTTCAGGTCAACTCAGTGGCTGTTACCAGAGCACTAGTCCACTATGGCTATGCAACCAATTATCACAAAGTCATCAGCTTAAAAAACACACATTTATGGTCTCACAGAAGTCCAAGTATGACGCAGCTGGGTCCCATGCTTAGGGTCTTGCATGTTTTCCATCAAGGTGTCAGCCAGGGCTGGGTTCTCATCTGAAAGCTCAGCTGAGGAAGAATCTGATCCTTGCTCATGTGGTTTTGGCAGCATTCCATTCCTCACAGCTGCTTTGTGTTGGCTGTTGGCTGTAGTCGCTAAAGGCCACCCGCAGTTCCTTGCCACATGGTCTTCCTCCACATGGCCTCCCAATCACCATGTCAGCAAGGAGAACATTACAGTCTGATATCAAGACTGAGTCTTGTGTAATATAATGTATTTACATTATGTGCTTTGCAGTTACAAAAGGGGACATCCCCATTACTTCTGCTGTATTCTATTGATTAGAAGGAAGTTATGGGTCTCACACTTAAGGGAAGGGGATTACACAAAGGTGTGATTATCAGGACGCAGGGACCAGATAGCCACTCTGGAATCTATCTGTCTGCTACACCCACAAATTTGGAAATATAAATTTCTTCATACCCTTAAGCTGTATGGCAGGTTTTCAGGAGAAGAGGTAAGGAGTTGGTCAGATTATTTGGTATCTATCTCACAGAAAGCTGGAGAACTCAGCAGAACACTGAACCCATACAAAAATAGGTATTTAATAAAGATCTCAGGAGGACCTAGTAGTTTAGCTCATTAATCAAGATACACAGGATTAATATACTCAACTCTCAGCCAGAGTAATGTACTAAAATGTCTACCTGAAGATCCCCATTTTAGTTTTAGAACAGAGAAAAGGTAAACAGGAGAAATTCAGTTCAATGGAATAAAGATCTATTGAATGTTTACTTTTTGCTCACACCACCCTAAAAGCTGGATGCAAGATACAGGATGCTTTCAGACTGAGATAGGGATTCAAAGGGTAATCCTCAGCTGGATCAAAGCCCCCTACAGAACATGTGATGAAAGGCAAGTTCTGGGGCATCTCAGACCTATTGAGTCAACTCTCTGGGTGCACTGCCCAGTAATCTGACTCTCAACAGGAACCCCGGGGGCGATCTCACATTGAAGTTTGAGAAAGGTGGGTGGGACAGCACATGGGAAACTGTAATATGCATATAACTCAGATCTCATTGGAATACAGGTTATGATTCCCAGGGCTGGGAGGGCCTGAGACTCTGCCATTGGGACATTCTAACTCTGTCATGTGACAGATGATGTCAGAGTCGCTGGTCCTCTGAGCACCCTTTGAATAGCTAGAAGAAAGACTGAAACAACGAGATAGCAAAGTTCTCCCCCTACCCAAAGTGACTGTGAATTGTGGGATTTTAAGTAATTTAAATATTTAAGTGAGAAATCTCTGAAAACTTCTCAGAGCCAGATGGGGATTGCCTTTTTCTGTACACATGGCATATTGTGAATTTGGGAGGAAAACGGTATTTTAGGCTTACGGGAGTGGGAAGGGTTCAGGTCAGAAGAGTGAGCCATGCCCAGGGGTGAAATATGAAGTCAGTGGGTACATGGTTAGAGAAATAAGGACACAGAGAGGAGAAGGCAAGTGTTCATGAGTGTCTGGGAAGAGGAGAGCTAGCTAGGATAGCCCAGACAGGGCAATACACTGCCTTTGGCAGGACCTAAGGGAGAGTGTGGTGCAGAGCACACTGCTACAGATAAGCCAAGGAGGGGCAAACAAATAGGAGACAAAAAGGAGACAGGAGGTTTAACAAGTATGGATCAGAATCAGCCAGGAGCCCCAACCAAATGCACAAAAGAGAAGGAGAGCAAATGAGATTTCCCAGAAGCCAGAGGGTAGCAGGCAGTGGGAAGGGAGACGGCCGCCAGTTTAGTTTCCCACCAGAAGCTGATAGCAGTTTATCGCAAAGGAAAGATTTGATTTTGAGCTATAGAATGGGAGCAATCAATACCTTGGAGGTCCAGAGTGGCTTATTAATATTTTAAACCTGACTTAAGCTAACATAACCATGGGAGCAG
Organism: Smutsia gigantea; assembly: GCA_032199065.1. NCBI lineage: Eukaryota > Metazoa > Chordata > Mammalia > Pholidota > Manidae > Smutsia > Smutsia gigantea. The sequence goes on from JAVSCE010018297.1 coordinate 1,015,782, forward strand.
TACCATGTTGGAGGCCTGAGGCCATGTGATCTGGAGGAAAGAGGGTGGAACTGAGAGCCAGGAGACCTATTTTCTCCTTCTGGTTTATTCACTCATTCATTACAAATTTATTGAGAGTCCACCAGACTCTAAGCCTAAGTTCTGGAAAACTTGAAATAACAATTGAAAAAATAAAAAAAGATTTAACAGTAATAATATTAATAGCATTTAAGTGATTTGTGTTAAGTACCACCCAAAGTAGTTCATATGTATTGGGTGTTTTACATACTAGAACAATCTACTGAGGTGGGTAATGCTTTCATGCCTCTTTTTCAGCTGTCGAAACTGAGGTGAAGAAATAACCCAACAGACTTTCTGCTCTTATGGAGCTTATATTCTAATAATCATGTCTCCAACTATTAGAACGACTATTGGTGACTTTTCACTCGGTTATGGAGCTTATATTCTAACAATCATGTCTCCAACTATTAGAACGACTATTGGTGACTTTTCACTCGGTTCGCTCTTCTATACCCATGTCAATAACAACTAAAAGTGTTAAAAGCTTGCTCTGAGCTGGTCATATTATCTCATTTAATTTTCACAATAACCTTATGAGATAATTACTATTGTCACTCCCATTGTACAGATGAGGAAATGAAGATTCAGAGAAACAAAGTAATTTGCCTTGGAGGCCACATCTGGGCTTCCTAAACCCAAGCAACATCACACCAAACTAAAACATAACACGACTGCAGATGAGGAAATTGAACAAAATCTCTTGAGATCCCATTTCACACGAATGTCCTATGACATTCTTAGGAGGCCCCTGAATCTCACGTAGTTATACTTTTGTATCTGAACCAGCTATGTGTACTAATAGACTATCAAAGGTAGCCTGAAGAAAAGACGATAGCCTAAGAATGAGTTGTGATAGGGAATAAAACCTGTGTGACATGGTGGAAAAAGCAATGAAGAGCAAATTCAAGCTCTCCTATCTGTGGTTGATGGCGCAAGGTAGGCCATGTCCCCGTGTGGCCCCAGACCCAGCACTGCGTTGGGATGCTCCATTCAGCTTGCACACCTCGAGGCGCAAGGAATAACTGACTCTGAATTGCAAGAATTTGTTTCAGCACAGATCCAGAATGCAACCTCTCCTGATCAAGTTGAACAGGAAAGGATTTAAACTGAGGTCCTGAACTAAAGGAGAACACATTAATCATACCCATTACTGGAGTCAGAAACAAATTCATTTTTCACGTAAGGAGAGTTATCAGACAAGAAATCAAGTCCACAGGTGAGGGGGTGGTGAGGTGCCTGGGGGAAACGACAGAGATATCCGAGTAGACTCTGGAGTAGGTGCATCTCCAGGCTCCATAGAACATCAGCTACAGAAACAGTCTCCACATACCATGTGCAGATTTTTGGCTTATATAATGCATGACTCAACATTGAAGGATGCCTCAACATTTGAGAGCTTCAACTTGTCCCGAGTCAAAGTGATTATTCATTTACTCAGCAAAGATTTAGTGAATGCCTATTAAGCTCCAAGATTAAGGGATTTAGCAATGCACCAAATAAAAATGGACCCTGCATTTCTCAAGCTTATTTCTAGATACAGAAAATAATCCAAGAGCCTGATAACTATAGATAAACCCACAGTTAAACAAGACAATTTCAGGTGGTGATAAATGTTATGAAGGATGATCTGATAGACAGGCTGAGGCTGGGACCATCTTAGATTCAGTGGTCAGGGAAGACCTCTGTTATGAGGTGACACTGGATCCAAACCTGAATGATGAAAAGGAATCCTAGGTACGGGCAGGAGGAAGAGAGTTCTAGAAAGAGGGAGGAGCAAGTACAAAGCCTCTAAAACAGGAGCAAACTTGGACTACCCAAGGGCCTAACAGGGGCTGCCCTGGGTGGTGCATAATAGAAGGAGCACACAGGATCAGCCCAGTGGGAGAGGAAGCCAGGGCAGGGCTAAACCACACAGGGCTTCATGCACCACACTAAGGAGGTAGGTTTTATTCTGAGAGTAAGCAAAGCCTTTTAAGCACAGGAGGGACTTGGTTTGCTTTATGACAAAGATCACCCTGCTCCAGGGTGGAGAATGAATCACAGGGGCTGCACAATGGCAGTAGGGAGACCAATGAGAAGGCTACTGCAGTGGTCCAAGGGGGGATGTTGGCGACATGGATTAAGGTGAGGGCAGGGGGATGGGGCGGATTTAAGAGTTATTCTGGAGGTGGAACTGATAGGACTTGCTAATGAACTGGGTGTGGAGATGAGTAAGAGGACCTATGTGTGCCTTAATATCACATTTTTTTGTGGACCTGAAGCTTCCCTTTGTGAATTCAGTTCAGCTTCCTACAATAGAGATGAACCCATGTGTGAAGCGCAGTTAACCAGTCAGTCGGAGCTTCTCATGCTCCTCGCTCACACTGATGACCAGGACCAAAGGCCGAGCACAGGGGAGAGGAGAGAGAGCTCAGGGCCTGGATGAGCCCCCACAGGGACCTGCAGCCTCCTGCAGCCTCAGCTTCTGGGCCGACTTGGAGAAGGCAGCCGCTCCTGGAGGGGGCCAGCGACGCAGAGGGCTGGGCGCTGAAGGAAGGAAGGTGGCCTCGCCAGCCTGTTTAGGTTTGCCTCCATCGGTGAGGAATGAGCATCAGAGGAGGAGGAGCATGTGCTGTGTGTGTGTGTGTGCGTGTGTGTGCACACGTTAACAAAGCTGAGAATAAGTTGGGAAAGACAAGGAGAGCAGAGGCAGGCTAGCTGCCGGAATTAACAGAAAGTAAATATAACTGCCTATGAATCCTGAATGTCTGAATTTATCTCTGATTCATAGCAAAAACAGAAGGGTGGGTGGCAAATATGTGGCCAAACCATTATTCTGTAACTCAGGCTCACCCTGTCCCCAGTGCCACAAGTCCCCTTTCCAAGCAGACCCTCCAGCTGAACCCTGGCACGCTGAGGCCATGGACCCCAGGGATCTGCAGGCGTGCTGCCGCCTCGTATCCCAGCCAAAGCCAATTAGCCATAAAGAGGGGGAGATGTCAGTCTCTGAAAACGTTTCTTTAAAACAAAATATAAACCCAAAGCTGGGCCTGAGTGGCTTGCCTTGGAAAATCAGAGGAAATGAAGTAAACTTTTCAGTGGGAGGAAAACGGGGATTGCTGGGAAGGGAATGAAAGGGCAGATTTTGTTTGACATGTGATAAAAGGACAGAGCCAGCAAGCAGTGGTGACCACTTAGAGAGCAGACACCCTCCACCAAGCTTTTCATATCTCCATGTTTTGACAAGTTACTTAAGCACTTGGGCCTTTGCAGCTTTGTAAGTGGAAAGGGAAAGGGAAGACATGTAATAAAACCTTAATTGTCTGGAGACAAGGGGCTGAAGCTAATGATCTCTTAAGGTCTGGGGCCTATGATTCTATACAGAAGGCAGTTTCATGCAGTGGTAAAAAGTGCAGAGAGGAAATTAAGTTTATACCCAACTCTGCCATGTCCTGGCTGAGTAGCCTTGGGAAAGTCATTTATCTCCTCTTTGTAAAGTACAGATCTTAGGGTTGTATAAGAATTGAATGAATTAAGACAAGTAAATCACTTAGAACACTGCCTGACACATGGCTATTGCTGCATAAATACTAGATGTGTTCTCTCTGGAAATCAGTCTTCTGAACCATTCATCCTATTATTTGGGCTCCAAAGAATTCAACACAAGGATCCTCAGGCTGCCAGGGTAATTGGGAATCATCCTGCCTATGTTCCTGCATTCATGGAAACTTTGTCTAAACCATCCCAGAGAGATGGGCGTTTGTGCCACCTAATGTCATTTGGGGAAGCCCCCTGAGGAGTCTGGTTTCCATGGCTCCCGGCACAGCTGGTGAGCTTGGATGTGACCAGGAAATACCCTCTGACTAGGAAAACTTGTAGATACCAAGGCCACTGCAAATGAGGCCAACCTCAAAAAGAAATCAGGCATTCAGGCAAAAGATCACCGCAAGGGGCTGCTGTCACACATCAGAAAGTGACCTAAAGAGCCGGCTCAAGTTCTCGTCACCAGATCAATGTTTCAGGGACTTGTGAAGCAGAATAATCTCTTCCCAAACTTGTTTTATGAGTAAGGCCAAAGATTCATTAATTAACCATTCGTCTCATTAAAAAGAAGAGACATGACTTCATGAAGCACCAGGGGCCCATGGTTCTCAGAGCCAGAAGCAGAGGCTGTCAGGAGAGGCAGGAAGGGAACGTGGTGACCCGGCTTGGGGAGCCAACTCCTACCCAGGTGTCTTCCCTTCCTTAGTGCAGTGTTGAATGAATGTGTCTCCCAAATATGAATAATAAATGGCATGTGGGCGAGTCCATTCTCTCACAAACTCAGAGAGCTCAGGAGCAATTGCCATCTTATTCACTCCAGGAGAAAGAAAAAGCATTAGAAATGCCTTTCCTTATTTAATAGAAGAGAAAACTGAGGTCCCAGAGAAGCAGAACTTGTCTAAGACTGCAAAGCAGTGGAAAGACTTGAAATAAACTCCACTGGTGAACTTCCCACTACTTGGGTAGTCTTGTACCTGATATTTTAAGCAATGAAAAAAAAAAAGATATGTTCTCACAGAATCTTTTGGTTAACCTCCTTGCAATGACCTAAAGGAGGGGTGATGTTTTGGAAAGACTAGGAAAACCATTCCCTAATGACCTTGCTGCCTCTGGTCCCTTCCCCTAAAATTCAATACTGTTGCCAGAGTGATTTTTCTAAAACTTAAATCTGCTGTGTCACTTCCTTGTTTAAATCCCTAAATGACTCCCTAGTGACTTTAGGATAAAATCCAAAGGTCTTATAAGAAGGCCACTCATTAACTGGCCCCCCTCATTAACAGCTTCCCCCCTTCTCAACTTCCCCCCCCCACATACACACCCTGCATTCCATCCATAAGAAGTTTCCACTGGCCCCCAAAGGCCATACTCTCTGTCTTTTCTCTGAGTTGCTGAACATCACCGCACACTGCCCATTCATCCCTTTCAATATCCAACTGCATTCCTCCATAACCAGATGTCACCTCCTCCAGGATGCCTTTCCTCACCTTCCTGAAGGCTGAATGAGGTGCCCCTGTCAGTGTGCTCGCAGGACACTGCAAGAGGAGACCCTTTAGCCAGAGTGTTTCCCACCTTTTGAGTTATCCCTTCACCAGCCTGCCTGTGAGCTCCTCCTAGGGCAGAGGCTGGGAATATTGATGTCCATTTCCCCAGCCCTGGGTAGGGTGCGTGGCACGTGATAGAGGCTCAATACATAGTGAACACATGCCTCTCTCTCACCTAAGTAACCTCCTTCTCTTTAGTAATTATATGTATAACTATTTGCATGGTTATTTAATTACAACCTGGGGAAAAAAAACAGGGGGATCAGAAATCAATTGTTAATTACTGAGAAAATGATTATCACCTGCTTTATCAAAGAAACAGAGTGACATTGATAACGCAAATCAACAGATGGTCAGAAGTCATTTCTGGTTTGGGGTACATGATGCCACAGTACAGGTCACGTATGTGTATGTGTGGGAGGAGGGAAGAGGAGGCATGTGCAGTTATGTATGAGGTTTGCCTTTATCCTTTGACATCTGCTTGTGCTGGCTGTGTACAGGGGCCCAGTTCCTGAGAACACACTCCCTAGCAAAGAGAGGGAGAGGGAGGAAATGGCAAGAAGCTGGAAGAAATAAGCCTGATAGTGCAAATTGCCCAAAAACTCCACAGATCACCAAATGGATACCCCACAATAGCCAGAAATTTAGCAACAACCTATCAGTGGTCATGATCCCTTTCTCATAACAACCCCTTAGAGTTAAGTTGCATGCTAGCATTTACAAAGCACTTTTACACTGAAGTACTTATTTGTTTCTGACAATGTTCTGAAAAGCATGAAACGTATTTTAGCTGATCTTGTTTTACCTTTAAATAGTGTAATAAGTAGCCATTTACCTACAAATGATACAAAAATGAAAAAGAAAACCTTGATGAAAACTTGTGCTCCTCAGGGCTGCATTCTTCTCCATCCCACACCCCACAACACCATGCTAAGGGAAACCATCTTCTTTCCTTTATATGTATTTCTAACATGCATATTTTTATATTAGTTTCTAACTTCATGAAATGGGCATCACACTACAGAAGATGCCTATGCCTTACTTTTTTTTTTAACTTCATACCATATTGCTAAGTTTCATCTATATTGTTGTGTGGGGCTGCAGTTTATTCCCTTTGCCTGCTAGGTAACATTCCATTGCATGACTGACTATACCATAGTTTTCTCACCCACTTCTCCCTCCATGGATATTTGAGTTGTTTCCATTTTTACTGTTGAATAGGGATGCTTTGAATATCCATATACATATATCCAGGTACACGTGCACAGAAGGCTCTCTGGGGTGTTTAGAGTTGGGCAAGTGCAAGGTGATAGAGAAAGTGAATGTTTAACTTTACAGAAAAATGTCAAACTGTCTTATAAAATGTTTGTAGCAAATTGCATGCCCGCCAGCAGAGTGGGAGTATGTATTCCTGTTTCCTCTCCATCAATAGGGTTGACCCACATGACTAAGAGCAAAAAAGCATGAGTTGCAAACTAACATCCTTGGAGCCAAATCAGGCTACTTGTCTCACAGAGTATTTTTCTCTTTCTTTTTTTAAAATTCGGCCTTTAATGGATACTACTGACTACTATAGGATCCATTATTCTCTAATGTCATATGTATTGGCTAATTCACATATATTATATTAGGTCCTGGCCCCTGTAGGCATTAGAGTTTGAGACTCATGGAATTTACAAAGTCTATGAATTAAGACTTCTGGAAGAATTGTGAGTTCAAGAAAACATGCTTTCTGAAACAATACAGGAAGAACTCAGTTGAATGCCCTACAGATTTTTGATAAATTATCCCTAAAAATTGACCCTGTGGATATTCTGCATCAAACAGAGTGTGTTATAATCTGAGAAGTTAGTGAAATTCAAGTTCAAGTGAGAGGCACAAATGGAATAGTACTTGAAATAGACAGGTGTTGAGGGCATGTACTGCCACAATTAATCCTCACACCCATTTACAGAGGTATGTATTATTATCCCCACTTTATAGCCAAAGAGAAAAGGCACAGGGAAAGTCACTGGCCTCCCAAGCTAATGAGCAGGGGAGATCTGGGATCTGTATTTATGGCTGAACAACTGAATCCAAAATCCATGCACAGTATACATCGCACACAGCCTCCCAAAGAGCGCAGTCCCCTCTCTGTTAGGGCATGGACCAGTTTATAGGAAGCACCTAGTTCAATCCCCTAAGAGTGCTGCAGATGGTTACAGCACTTGCTCTTGCTGTTTTTGCAGATAAGGAAATTGAGTTCTAGAGAAGCTAAAGCGCTTGCCTAAGATCAGCTGGGGAGTATGTGAAGGTGCTAAGATATGAATCTATTCTCCTCACACTAACACCAAATTCTTATTCCACATTGACTGAACCTTGAGTTCATACCAAAGGTGCAAAGAGGAGTCGCTGCAAACTGATATAATTTACTCTTCCTGGATAGAACCACAAGTCTCCTTGCAACCAGGCATAGAAGCTGCTGGTCCCAGAACGGGCAAGTTTTTACCTAGACTGAGCTAGAAACTGAATACCTTCACAGATGTCAATGTCAGGCTACACTCTGAGTATAACTGTATTGTCTGGAAACCTGCTAAAAAAAAAGAGGCAGATGCCAGAGCTTAGAGATTCACTAATAATCCTTCTGGAAAGGAGAAAAATGTTAGGAAAAGCAGTATTCCAAGGAAAAGTAACATCTTTCCTAGAAACAGTGTCAGAGACTAGAGATCCCCACCTCCATCAAGTTTTCATGCTACTCCCTTTTCCTTCTCAAAGTAGGCTTAGAAGATTGCAAGAATAAGCTGATCATCTTTGAGAATACATTAAACTTCAAATTTTTCCAGTCCACATCTGCTTCCCTCCATGCTGGACCCTGGAGAGAGCTATAGTGTAGAGACCAGGTGAGCCCTACAACTTCGGAGCGATCCCCCAACAGAGCCATAACTGGATCATTTACCAACAATTCGGACACCAACTCTGTTGAGAGAGAGAATATTCCCAAAAAACTGAGATGTCATCAGCATGAGCTGCTCCAAGCTTGGATGGCAGTCCAAGGCATCCTCTGCCCTGGACAGCCCCCTGCAGCCCTGGGGAAGGTTTGGGATGAGGATTGCTTGCCTTCCTTCAGGCACAGAGCCAGACATGAAGATACAATGATGAATAAGATAGACTTTGCCAACAAAGAGCTCACAGTCTAGGAGGGAAGTCTTCTATAGAAACAGACACAAATCAGAGCACCATGTATAATCATAGAATCGTGCATCTAGATCAGAAGGAGAGAGTGATTAGTACTCTCAGTGGTGGAGAAAACCATTCAGAAAGGGAGACCTAAGAGTTAAGTTTTAAGAATGGGTGTAAAGACTAGGTCTATCCATTGAATCTGAAGCATGTTCCTGGGATTCTTATTCTTGGGCTACTCTCTTGACCAAAAAAGGCAGAGCACTTGTGCCCAGAGTGTCAGAGAATTAACATGCTCATTTACAGAGCTGAGATTCAATGGTCCTAAGACTAAACAGCAAATATATCGTCTTGAAAATCATCCCTACAGAGTGTAGCCCTTTTCCAACAGTATATAAAGAGGAGAGATTTCCACCCAAGCATTCTCCAGCTATCTGGATTTGTTTCATACCTGTAGAGACAGAAGATGAACTGGTGACCTCTACCAGGAGCATCCTGCCTCTTATCTTGCTCCCTCTTATCCCAGCAATAATAGCAACCTCTTCTATTGTCTCAGAATCCACAAGTTCAAACTGGCTTCTCTATCTCCTGACCATCAGATCACCAGATGTGCCTGCCCCTGTTTTCCTCTCCAGAGAAACCATTGCTTAATTCTGTTCCAATGTAGTGGAGGAGAAAAGTGGGGGCACACAGGGGGAGGAAGAATTGTCATCACTGACTCCCAGGCAGTTTTAGCATCCCCACTCCCCCTGTCCTCCTCCCTCCCATCGAAGTCAAACAAAGCCAACCATTCCATCCTGATCTGTCCCTTTCTCCTGCACTATATAAAGCCAGCTACAGATGGTATGCACGGACTGATGCTCCAAAACTCCCCAATGCCCACTCCCTTCCATCAAGCTGGTTCCTAAATCCGTGGATGCAGCAGACTTCAGAAGAAGAAGCAGCGTGATCACACAGCATGAGCCTTGGCACAGTGGAATCTGGGCTGTGCCAGGGCCATGATGCCCGAGTCTCACCAGCTCGGATGCAGCATTCAGAATGGCATCTGGTTGCCCCAATGCCCATGTGATGACAGCCTGGTGCTAAAAGCCAAGTTTCACTCTTTAGTGCACCATGGGTAGTATGTAAAGAAATTCATGATTACAGTAGGGAAGAGGAAAATGGAAAATGATCAAGGGAAAAGTAGTTGAGGGGCTGAGAGGAGATACAGCCTTGAATGTCTCCTCTGCTCATCCATTTTCCTGCGTACAGCTTCCTGACTGGGCTCTTGGATACAGCCAGCCAAGGAGGTGGATTAAGGTTTCTGAGGGTTTCTCTTCCTTAGGAGTTTTTGTTCTGTCCGCACTCATCCTAGATTCTGTCCCAGAGCACTTAATAATCATAATAATACTCATTTATTGATATTTATTGTGCTCCATGCATTGTATAAAATGTTTTAGACTCATGGACAGTGACTGCAATGGGGTATGTGGTGGGGACTTGATAATAGGGGGAGTCTAGTAACCATAATGTTGCTCATGTAATTGTATATTAATAATAGCAAAATAATAAAAAAATGTTTTAGACTCATTTTCTCATTTAATTTCCAGGCAAAGCAGAGGGCTATTATTTCCCACCATTTCACAGAAGAGAAAACAGAGATGTTAAAGAAGTTGCCAGGATCACACAGCTCTTAAATGGTGGAGCCAAGATTCAAAACCAGGTCCAAGGATTTCAAAGCCTTTATCACTACAAGATTGCATCAGCCTCAATGTGCTGTCATAACAGAGCCAAAAAGCATTACCTAGAACTCTCTGTCTTGGAGATATTTACATTTTAATATCCTGTCTCTTAATGAGGCTTCAATAAGCAAAGAAATGAATTTGCCTGTAATGCCATTTGGGGCATTTTAATAGGTCACAGAGGAAATACATAGGGTCAGGGGTGTCTCAAATAACAGTGTGTAGACTGTTGTCTTTCTCAACGTTAAATAATGAAGCCAGGCCCATCCAAAGAAGGAAGGTTGAAGCTTCTGTTTTGCATTTATTTCAATAGAAACTGTGCTTATTAGGGGTTATAACCAAGAGAGGTTTTGTTTGGTTATAAGAGAGCCTTTCCAATGAAGGAGGCTGTAGAAGTTCGGTAGATGACTGTGACACCACACACGCTCAGCTCCTCCCCACCAGCCTGAGAGGGAACAATCTTCCCAGGTCCTGGAGAGATGAACAAGGTGATTTCCCCATCAACTTTGAACTCTTAACTTTGAGGTGGAATATTTCATTTTACTTCCCAGGATTTCCTAAAGACACAGTGTAGTTGACATTGTCCTTAAAACAACATTGTCTAAACAAAGCAAGAGACTTCCAGCACATTGTTTGAACCAGACTTGGGTCCAGAATGAGTTGTCTAACCAAAAACACTTGGAGATTCAATGGCCACCCTCCTCCACATTTCCAGATGTCTCAAACCAAGTTAACTTTCTGTCCTCCTGGACCAACCCTTACAGGAAATCATTTCCTGACAGGCTCTCAAGCATGACTCCTTGAAAGCAAACAGAAGACCCAAAGGTCTTTATTTGTCTCTGTCTCTTCCATCCTGTTGTGACAAGAGCTCACCTCCGGGGACCAACCTGCTCCACTCCCAGGACTGACAGAGATTGGAGGCCAGGGGCCTCCTCCCCCTTCTCTCCCAGAGGGCCCCTGCGGCTTCCCTACCTGAAAAGGAGAGACAAGGGAAGAGTAGCAAGAGGACACCTCAAGGAACCTTCCATCAATCGGGATCCTGCTGGATGCAAAACAATAACAAAGAAATTTCAACAGGGCTTCAACACACACATTCCAGAGATAAGAGCGCAAGTGAGCTAGAGGAATATGGGTTTAGTTATCCCAGGGTTGCTCCCTATGCCCCGTTCATCTTGTAGCACGGGCAGAAAGCCCCAGAATACTCCAGTTCCACCCCTCAACAAAGATATACATTCTCTGACAAAGGCTTCCATAATTAATTGTTAGTCACCCAAGATATATTTTTGTCGTAGAGGCATTTGCACTTAAGAAAGAATGCTCAAATTGGTCAATGCTTAACCTCAAAGCAAAAGCCAGGGTCCCCATTATAGTGTCTACAAGCCCCTTCACAATTTGCCACCCCACTTCCTGACCTCATTTCTCCCTCACCATCCTCTTGGTTTCCTGCTCACTCCCCTCCAGCCAAAATGGTCTCCTTACTGCATCTCCCATTTTCCTCTTTGCCCTGACTATTCTTTGACTGAACCATATTTCCCAGAAATTTCCTTTCGCCATTCACTTACTACATCAAGTGTTTGTTCCTTTGCCACATTTCAAAGGGGTCTTCCCCTTCCCTGAACATCCTAATAAGAATTCTACCTTCCTCCATTCCCCTCCCCAACCCCATGCTCTCCCCAAGCCACCTTTATTCTGTGTTATTTTTTCCCTTTCCATAGTATTTGTCATTTATAACATACTGCATACTTTAATTGCTTATTATGTTTATTGTTTATCCTCCTTTATCGTAACACTCTGCTAGAATGCAAGTTCTCTGACAACAAGGGATCATTGAGATTATTCATCACCAATGTATCCCAAACGTCTAGGATAATGTTTTCTATATGATAGATACTAAAGAAATGTTGAAGGAATGACTGCTGAGTGAAAAGACTACACCTCTAATGTGTGGTCTTTCGAATCCTCTCCAGAACTGGATATCCACCTCTTTCTGAAGTCCAGGCTGCCGGGTCCACCCAGGCAGGCACAGTAGCTCCAAAGAGGAGCAAACCACCACCCATGCCTCTTGTATTCCCCACAGCCTCCTTCCTTCGCCCCCTTAGATCAAACTGGATCTTGGCGCATTTCATATTCTGTACCCAAACTTGAACTGAATCCTTCCACCTTTTACCTTCTGATTAATTTGCCACTGTAGATTTAAGCTGCCCATCTCTAACCCCTCCATTTGCATCTTTACTTGCCTGCAATTCAGGCTTTTCTTTCCATTCTCTGGCTCTGGTCTCCTGGGGATGCATGCCACCTGGTCCTGCTTGGATTCCGGGGCTCCTCTCCTGGCAACAAGCCCCCACCATCAACCTGCTTGGCTCAGAGAAGCCCTTTGAGGGAAAGTTAGATCCTAGGAGGAAGTAAGGGCTCTTGAATGTATCTTCATTCACTGTTATGAGTAACACCTGAACTCATTTAAAGCGATAGCAACAAGCTCTCAGCTCCATCAGGAAGCAAGTTTAATAAAGAGTATGATGCAGTTATGCCTCTCTATGTTCTGAATGTCAGAGCTAACCTTGAATTTGTACATCAATATGACAAAAGCAAAACATGTAAAAACCTAAAGCTGCAGTGATGACAAACTGTCCCCAAATTGCACATGTGTTTTGCAGAAAATTTCTCCTAGTCTAACTCTTTCTGACAGCAAAAATCAAATGATACTTTACTTTTCAGCAGCTACTCAATTTCAAAGCTGGGCAGCCATTTTTTAAACTGTCAACAGCCATACAGCCAACCCCATAGCATGGAAACTCGGAGCGCTCCAGACAGGCCCAAGACGGCTGCATACATGCGGTGCAATCAGCAGGCCCATTACATCTGTGAAACTTTGGCGTCAACATTAATCAGAACTCCTCCCAATGACACCTGCCGTTCCCACCCTGCAGGGGCTACCTGTCCCAAACTTCACAGCTTCATTCTTTGCTCTTCCTTCCAACAACTTAAAATCATACCTACCATGTGCACATCAATTTATGGAGTCCAGAGTACATTTATATCCACACCCTAATTTTACCCCCACATCAATACTGTCAAGTGCACATTATCATCCAGTTGCTGTGAAAGTACTTACTGAAGCCACAAAGCCCACAGCCAGGACATGGTGAGTGAAGTTCGAATCCAGGCCCTTGGTTCCACAGTCAGGGCTCAGCCTTCCCACTACTGCTGCCTGACTCAGTCACTCAGCCCTCAGTGCTCTTCAATTCCCCAGTTAATACTTCTGTGCATAAACTCTTTTCATCCTACCAGCATGCTTTTCCTTGTCCCAGCTGCAGAGCAGGACCATCCCACTGGTGGATGAGAAATGCATTTATCTCAGCTCAGACAGCAAGCAGCACCCCCACCACCTCTCCTCCTTCTCTGTGCTCTGGACTGTTGCAGTTAGCATATCATTTCACAGTTACTTGCTTATGCATCTCTCTCCTCCTCAGGGCTCCTCCGGGACAAGGGCTGTGTCTTACTCAGCTCTAGTACCCCAGATTTTAGCACAGTGCTTGAAATAGACATTTTCAATAAAGATGTGTCATTTTTGACATGTCAAATGAAGGACAGTTGTGCCCAAGAGAAGAGGAGGCATCCATCACAGTCCAGATCCACCCCTAACCCCTGGCCCACTTGCACCACTGCAGCCACACAGCCCCCTCCAGGGCTCACCGGGCAAAGCATCCTGCGCGGTTACCACCCCCAGGAGGATCTGAAGTCCCAGGGACCCACGGTACTACTGCTGCAAGAGCCACTGGCGAAACTTGACTCAGAAGTGCAGAGTTGACAGGGACAGAAACAGGAACGGAGGAGACAGGAGCTGTCAAGAGGGTAGAGGAAAGAGAGAGTGTCAGGTGGAGCATTAGCTCCGTCTCCAGCCTTTATCTTGCTGTGGCAGGTCCTGAGAAGTCCCTGTGTTAAGAGTGACAAGACTATGAGGCCCCGAAATGGGCAGCAATAGTTGAGTCAAGAAAAAGCTTATGCTTCAATCTGTCTTCACTGTAAGCAAAATTGTCTTCTCTATAAGCAAAATTCCAAGCTTCCTGAAAAGTGTCCCAGCTATGGCTGGTTTTATCTCCCTAAACCCTCACTCCAAATCCCTCTTCCTAATGGGGCCTCTCTCCTGTACACACACACACACACACACACACACTCCCCATCTCCTGGCATGAAACTCAATGAAGGTCTATCACAATGATGTGACCTGGAGCTTTCTCAGCTATCTGTACAAATCAGTTAAATTTAACTAATGTCTTAAGGCCTCCTGTGTGTCCAGCAATGCTCAGGGTATACAAACCCAAATAACTATGGCTCCTGCTGGCCCCATGGAGCTCTCAGTCAGGTAGATCAGATGGACATATATAGAAGTTGTAACAAGTACTAGAGATGCTGTGGGATTAAGGGGAGAGAGAAATTAATTCCACCTGAAAAGGGTCAGAACCCCTGGTGGACTAGGTGTGAATTAAGCTGGGCTTGGAAGGATGGCATTAGGATCACTTTGGGGGTGGCTACCTGGGTCTCGTAAAACCTCTGTCATGATCCCCACTCCAGGAAAGAACTCAGGACTAGCATGCTCTTCCAAGGGCATTAAAAGTCAAGCAGGAATCCCTAAAGCAAAAATTATGGGTACAGCTTCCTTCTTATTTTGGAACTAGGGAAGGTGCTAGTTCAGTGGAGCCTGCCATGGAACAGGACTAACTCACCTGGTGATTAATGAGGACTTACGATATTAAAGGAACACATAAATATAAAATGCTTAGAAGGGCAGCTGGATGAAAGCACCCTGTAGCACCTTTTACTTTTCTTACCAGCACCATCTTACACTCTTTTATATTTGCTTTCAGTCCCGATCTCCAGTGCCAGCTCCTGCTGCCAGTCTAAGTACAGGAACTGCAATAAGAAACTATGGCGCAGGGCTGCACTCCCTGGGAATGGGGGCATTCAGGACACGTCAGGGAGTGGAGAATACGTCCACACTGCTTAACAGGGATCAAATAAATGAGGCCAGTGGGAGGCAGTGCTGCCAAGTATGTGGGGATCAGAGCATGCGGGGCTGTGAGTCCTAAGCCATGGAGTTTCGATTGGATGGTGCCCGCAGGATACAGACCAGAAAAGGCTTCTGTGGAGTTAACTGATCTGGTCAGGTCTCTGCTGGCTTTCCTGAGACCTATATCCTCCCCTCAAGAAGTAACCACCCTGCAGAGAAAATAGTGCTAATTCTATTCCTGAAAGATGGGGAAGGCCTTTGCTACCCCTGTGGCCTATACTCTATCTGGGTGCCTGGAGCCTGGAATTACACAGGTATCTCTGAGAGACTTCAATGCTGAGTTCAACTGGACATTGAGCACTGACTGACAGGTGAATCACAGGTGAGCACCGACGTGGCTGTCCCAGCCTTTGGGGAGGGAACCTACAGGTCTGCCCATGCAGAGCCATCGGCCTAACAGCTTTCAGACCCCACCGATGGCTCGGGCCAACCAAATATGGTATAGCTCCTCATTCATGACCCAGAATCTCCATCTTCCCTGGAAGTTCCCAAGGAGAATGTGTGCTTCCTCAGTCATTTTCATTACAAATTTATGGCATGGACCAGACCATGGGGATGGGTTTCCACTGAACCATACCCATTTCTCTGTCCAGTGGTAACATATGTGAGCAAGTTGGGGGCCATAAGTGACCCATCTTTGCCATGGAAGACCATTCCATTAGAGACAAGAATGACTAGCTGTGTGGCCAATCTTGCTCTTTGAAGAGAAAGGAAGTACAGTTGATATTACCTGGATAATTACATTCAAATTATCCAGCCTGAAGTCTCTGGATTAGGAGACTTGGGTGGAGCTGGAGCCAAACTGTGAAGTTAATAGAAGTCAGGCTTTGTTCTTCTGGTTTCTGGGTTATCAAGGACTAGAGAGTGTTTCCATGGCAAAATAAATAATCTGATAGGTATAGAGAACATATTTTTTTAAATTAAAATTGGACATATGGTTTGACAAGTGTACTTTGGGAAATATAAGGGGGGAAAGGCATTTAAAATTAAAATCGGGGCTGTTCCTGAAAAATCTTTGGCATGTGGTCACCTTCACACAGTGCCCTCAGTGAGGAGGAAGACAGCACATAATCCAGGATAAGCCAATTAACACAAATCACTGATTGCAACGATGGCTACCCCATGGTCTATGTGTAAGAAGAATTCAACATCACTGCTCAGCTAAGCCTTTTGGTGACTTTCAGCAGCTAAGCTAGTCACTCAGAGGTCTCAGCACCCAGCCAGTAAGGAAGGCTTCATCCCTGCATGTCAGGAAGGAATAGAACTCCGGCCAGTGCAGCCCTGTGAGCAGGCTCAGAGGCTAACCAAGTTAAAGGCAGAATCACACACTGTCCTCCAAGAGAGTTTACCCTGAGGGATTTCATTATCTCTTTTTTGAACGATTTAGACCAAGAAAAAATAACAGCTTTCCTTACATTTCGTAAGACTTGCTTTATTATTATCTGCAAAATGTATATTGTTACACACACACACACACAGAGGATGTAAAAGCAGGCTCCATTTGGTTGTATAGCTCCTGGGAGAGATGCAAAATGGAACCAAATTTGCATAGCATGCCAGACAAGCCCTCCAGCCCCTGAAACTTCACACCTGCCTCCTGCCAGTACCAAAATGCCATCTGCTTCTCCAGAAAAGCCAGACACAAGACCCCCTCTTTATGCCTTTGGTAGAGAATGAGAAAACCTGGCATGGGGAGCCTTAACTGCTCAAAAATAACTCCATACTACGTAACATACAGTTCCATGAAAATCGGAAGAAAAAGCCTTGGCAGTCGTTTTACGAACACTCAGGATAATGGTTGGGGCATGCAAAAGGGAAACTATTTAAGGACTCAACCTAGTCCCAAATTATTTCCACTGCCAAAAACTCTACAAGGGAGGAGTTTTGTGTGTGGTAGAAAGTCCTCCCAAAAAAAGAATGTGAGGCATCCAGGCAGGATCATATTTTTTTGTTCTACTCTACTCTGAATTTGAGATGCTCTCCTGAAGATTTTTCTACCACCTCACATAACTAATTTTACTGCTTTTCAAATACACTTCTGTCTCCAGTTATGAGAGCAGAGCAGAAGGAAATTCCCTCACTAGACCTGTACAGCAGTGCCTGGGCAGAGAGTAGCCACATGAAACAGGAGATTTTGAGAGAAGTAGATATGTTTTTCAGCATGGTTTAAGCACAGGACCATTTTGAGACGAGAGGATATGAGTTTGTCAGCGGTGACACTTGACATTTTGGGGCTGGACAGATCCTTGCTGCGAGGGCTGTTCTGTGCTCTATAGGGTGTTTGGCAGTACCCTGGCCTTGACCTACCACTTACCAGCAGCAACACTAACCTACTGCACTAAACAGAAATGTCTCCAGACTTTGTCAAATGACCCCTGGAGGGCAAAGTCACTCCTTTTGAGAAGAACTGGGCGAGATGCTCTCTTGAGGTCTCATCAAAGCCCATTGATGGGGTCTGTGGGCAGCAGAGAAGGTCCTGATAGCAGAGCATTTATCACAGGGAATGTGATTTGCTTGCTTATGAGTCTGTCTCCCATTCGATCACTTTGTGAGGACAGGACCCATTTCCATCTGCGTACTGCTGTCTCTCCAGCCCATGGCCTAGTGCCTGTCACAGTGTTAAAGAAATAAATCAATGACTAGATGGGTGGCAGGCTGGACCCAGTCTCCTTTCCCAAACCTGTGTTCCCTGTGCCAAGTGCTGTGTCTTTGTGTTACCAGTGGGGGATATCTTCAGAAAACTCATCAAATAAATGACTAAATAAATGGAACCTTTTGTCTAAAGAAAACAGAGATAAGATAAATCATTGTGAGTCCTGGGAAAATTATCTCCACCACCCCACCTTGGTTTCTTCATTCAGCCAGAAAACACTTTAATTTATCTTGTGAAATTTTTCATCCACTAGACGAACATAATTTCTTTCTTCTTCTTTTTTTTTTTAAATATTCTTCTCTCTACAAAGGTGGGCTGGCTCTCAGCTCATTGGAATACAAGCTCCATTAGCCTTAGTGCATGTAAGGCTTGTGAAGTTGGCCTGGATTCAGGGTCGACAGAAGGATAAAGAAATCTGACACTCATTCTTCACATAATTAGAGTTGGTAAAATAAACTGTATGCATTTCATTAAAGAGATGGATCCATCAGCCCAGGACGGGGTGGGAATCCCAGGCTCACAGCATCAGCCTTTTGTCTCGAATTAGCTTCCAGTTGATAAAAATGGTTCCTGTGGTGTCACTGGGGAACACTCCTGTACCTCACCCCCATCCCTTCATGTCTTTTAGTCTCGGAGTCCACACAGTGTCTCAGCAGGCTTTGTCCCAGCAAACACTACCGCTGTCCTCTTATACATGACACATGCTCTCTGACTCCTCCAAAGTCTATGAAAAGGATGCTTTCCTCCCTCAGTAACATGAGGTCTTTTGCAAACACATATCCAGGAACTCACCCTTGGCCCAGAGAACATTGCTTTTCTGTTTAGTCAGGATGGGGTTGCACTGAGGAACACATACTTTTGACCAGCCTTTTGACAAGTAGCAACATGAATTAGGCCATTGATTGAAAACCAAAGAATAATCTGTGATCATGAAATCAATATTCTTTGAAAAGCAAGCAGTCCCTTCTTTAATTCAAATGATGCTTTTTAGCTATGTTACCCTCCTCTAAAACTCTGATTCAACCCAACCCAACCCTGCTTTCGAAAAAGCCAGGAAGGTCTTCGAAACCCCATTCTAACTCTCAGGTCCCCTGCTTCTGCAGTCCTAAGTCTGGAAGGACTGGGGGCTCCCTCTGTGTCATAGCTCTCCTTCCTGCCCTCATTCTCACTTAAAATCAGTATCGATTTCCATACCTAGCTTATGTTCCTTTTTGCTGTTGTTGTTCATACTTGATCTACAAGACAGAGAAGAAGGTAGGTGGAGAAATAGGACTGGCTTAGGTAACAGACACGCCAGCTCTCCGCTGGCCATGGAGAAACGTCTCAGGCAAGAAGCGGAGGAGCCAGAATAGTACAGGACCTCTAAGAGGTAAAGGCAGTCTTTGAGATGCATAGGCTGAGAAAGCACTGATGGAAGTAGGAATCGTTTCGTGCAGAGATGCCGCAGAGCAGCCTGGCAGGCTGGCAGTCCCCCTCATCATGTGCTCCCAGGGCTCCGAGACCCTGGAGCAGTACAGGTGTGTCTCATCATGGCAGAGACCTGGGAAACTGCCAAGGCTACAATATCACCTCATGGGGAGACCGCCCTGCTGATGAGGGCTATGAAACACGACTTTCACCATTTCTGGGGGGCTTCGAGATTAGAAGCAGTCACCTATCCAGGAAAAACAGTTACTGAGGAAGTCTGGATGTTTCTAACTCTGGAAAACTCTGAAAATGGAGGCAGAATGAAGCATCAGAGCAGGCTTGGGACGGGGGAAAGGAGCCTGGCTCTGTCCAGTGGCTCAGCTCTGTAGTCCAGACTGAATCTCCAGAATGTTTAAAAGTGTTTGGGGTGACTGGCATATTTCCCCATAGTCCTGGGAGATATATTTTGCAGAGTTTTCTCTTTCATCATCTCACTGATAGTAGTGTGTGTGTGTGCATGAGCACATGTGGGTGTCCTTGGCCATTTGCCCATGGGAAGGTTTCCAGAGATATTTCCATGAATATAGAGCTTCAGTGGAGGCAGGGAGCAGAAATGGCTTTGGGGGTTGGGAGAGGGTTTGTGCATGCCTGTGCCTTCTCTTCTCCATGAACTCAGCTATTTGGCATCCATGACGTCTCCGCCTTTAAGCTCACTGGAGAATTGGGGCAGCTCTTCTTCCCTGCTGTTCTTTGCACACCCTCCTCCCTCACCCTCCTCACCCCCTTCTACTCCCCGCTCTCCTTCTCCCCTCTGGTTTCTTCAATTTCAATGAGTTTATTGGCATGACGAATGTTGCCAAAGCTGATAGCACAGAGTCTCAGTGTCTGGGGATGGATTTCACAGTGGAACGGGGGTGACCGGGGCCTCGGACCACATTCCCACTGTGGGTTTCTGCTTCAGTCTGAGGTGGTGGCAGGCTGCCAGGGACCTTGTTCACTTAGGTTTCCACTCCCAGCTGAACTCACCAGCCTTGTCTCCAGACATGGAGAGGTCATGTCTGGAGCCTCAGACCTAGGAGAGGGGGACCTTCAAGATTCTGTTTTCAAGGAGTCATTTAAAAAACAAACCCCACACTGTCCGGTTCAAATGTGCTGTTAAAACTCCACCCACCCACCCCACTGACGCTGCGAATTCACAGACTGGGACCAGGGTGACAAAGACAGGCTGCTCTCAGCCCAGGTGTTCACAGATTAGGCACAGTCCTTGCCCGTCTTCTGAGTAAGCAAAAGTGTCACCTTTTTCCATACCCACTTTTCCAGCACATACACAGAACCATTTGGAGAACCTGAGCTAGGCAATAGAAATGGGTATTGTTTCAACTCGGCCTCAAACATCTATCTCAAGTGAGTTCTAGCTAAGGAAGTCTCCTTCGCCTTATGAGGCTTATCCAGCTCCTGTTTTCTCCCTCTCTCTCTCTCCCTCTCTCTCTCTCTCTCTTTCTCTCTCCCTCTCCCTCTCTCTCCAGGGTGCCTCAGCTGATGGAAATTTCTATTTGCAATGAAAATAACTTTGGTAAACGTCACAGCAAGAGACATTTTTTCCTGGCTGTCCCAAGATTGATCTGATCCATAGGATGCCTCAGATCATTGCATTCAGTAATTTCATTCTGTTTATGATCTATTTCTTATACGATCAATATGATAAATGCGATAGGGAGCAAACTGGGTTACGTCTGGTGCTGGCAAAGTGAGGAGAGGGAGTATAACTGGGCTGCTGCGCTGTGTGTCTCATGAAGCAGAAAAGCAATTCAGTCAGACTAAAGGCTGCAAACAAGGTGGTATATTCTCCGTGATAAATGCAAATGATGTGACTACATTTTCCCCAGCACACATAGGGCCCGGGGTGGGGTGGGGGGAGGGGCGCTGTCTGGGATGGCAGCATCCCTTAGGGATCACAGGGAATCGGCACTCGGCAAACATACCCGGAGGGTGAGTAGGGGTGGGAAGAATTGGAGTTTGCCTAAATAATCAGTGCTAATGAAAAGCCCCCGCTTCCCAACTCAGCCATGCCTCTGAGCACTGCCGTTTTTAAAACACAGTACAGCAGAATCAGCCAGTGAGCAGAGAGCCACAGGGAAATATTGGACAGTGCACTGATCCATAAGGACCCCATCATATTCTCTGAGCATCAGAGTTCCCTTGGCTACAGATCTCGTGGGGTAACAATCAGTTTCACTGCCTGTATTGTTATTTTGTGCCAGGGTCTTCTGTTTTCCCACAAGCTGATGTATCCAGGTGTACTTGGAGAAGCCACTGAATTCTCTGTAGCCAAGTTTCATCTGTTAAAGGGGATCAATTATTTATGTCTGGGGCTGCTGGCAAGTATCTTTATGAGGATGAGATGAAATAATGTAGATAACTTCTGAACATACAGCATGTTCCTGATGTGCGAGGTATTGGTTGCGGTAGGCACTGTGAAGCCTCTATAAGGAGAAAGGTCACCATCCTCAGGAAGTTTAGTGACTAATGGGAATGATGGGTCAAACATTTGAAAAGGAAAAGTAAGACAAGTTCACACAGAAGAAAGAGTCCTGGACCAGAGCTTACAAACCCTGACATGGGAGCAGGGCTTTACCACTCCCTCACTGCTCGACTACAACTTCCTTCCCCACTCTGTGTCTCAGTTTACCCTAAGGAACATTAGACGGTTGGGTAACCTCTGAGGCCACCCTGGACTCTGACTTTTTATGATGCCCCAATAAATTGAGCCCTAATGTGGATGCCGATATTAAAGAGGGATCCAGGCTCCAGAAGGAAATGAAATAGAGCTAGATTTTAGAACAGAGGGAAGGGCAAGTGTTGGCAACACGAAATAGCTAGGGAATTCCAAATGTGGAAATCAACCTCACTAAGTCCCCCCAATCGAGACCGTTCAAACAGTTCAAGTGGCGGCAACCTGGAAAGAGGAGTAAGGAGAAAGGTAAGGACACATAGAAGATGCCTTTGGCTTCTGAGCCCTTGTCTGGAGGAGGAACATGGGGGGAAGGAGTAGAGAGTGCTGTCGGGAAGGGCTGGGCTGTTCACCCCGTTGTTGAGAGGAGCCTGACCTGCTGCCCTCTCAGCATGCATCTGTAAAAGACAGTAGCCTTCCAGATCTTTCTCAGGAGGGGTGCTTCGTCACCACAGCACTGCTGTTTCTTGAGTTCTTTCAGGAAATTAAATCTGAAGTTGCCTAGCCCTGCTAGCATTTGATCCCTCCCAGACACTTGCCTCCTCTGCTGCAGAAAGCCGGAGGCTGGCTGGCGAAGGTAGGCAAGGTAGGTGGTATCACGGTGACAGATTCTTGGTGATTCTCTGCCCTTCTACATCTCCCCCTGCATGGAAGTCTGGTGTCTGGAGAGGGGCAAACAGAAGACCCCTTCCATTTTCTCATCTAGGAGGCAGAGGCTGTGCCGAAGTCTTCACTGGCATGTTGATTAAGTGGCCATTGCCCCAGGGGCAGAGCTGGGGACCCTGAGCCAGCTGATGACCGCAGCATCCACGGCCCATGTGAAGGTGGTCAGGACGACTCACCAGACCATTTCACATTTGCAAGGCGTCCAGAGGAATTGCATACTAATAGGTACTGTGTCTACCAGAGTTACAGCTCTCAAGATTTTATTCAAGGTAACCATTCATTTATTCATTCAGTATATTTTCACCCAATGGGAAAAGGATCCCTGAAGCACTACAGTATTACATCCCTTCTCTATAGCTGAGATGGCTGAGGCCTATCCAAGGTCAGACCAATGGTAATTAGAAGACCCTCAGATCTAGACCAATGTGGAAGGCCTGTGACTTTCTGAAGGAGGTGGGGGCTTGGGTGGGAAGAAGTCTTTATGCAATTGCTTGCTAATTAAGAGAAGAAATAAAACTTCAAGAAATGGGAGCTACTGATTTTAGTCAAAGCTTTCTCATTTCATCTCCATCCAAATATCCAGCAAGTGCGAAGTTCAGAAGGGAGAGCAGAGCGATGTCAAGGATCAAAGGGCAAGGCACACCCCATTTGCCCTTCAAGAAATGAGTCGTCTAGACAGAAAGCACCAGCCTCCTTATCAGGGTCTGGGGATCATCAGCGAAGCAAAAAAAAATTATAGGCTTGCAATCCAAAAAGGGAAAGATATCCTCCTTCTCTGCCCTGCCGCCGTCTGAGTTCATTTTCTATTGACTTTACTTAAGCTTCTTTGGATTCTCAGTCTTGAAGAGATTTTTTGACTTGCTCTTTGCCAGAAGCCCTGGTGGCTCCTCTTTTGTTGGTAATGAGTTCAATTCACATAAAAAGCCAGAACCTGCTTCCTAGGTATTTGGGCGAGTCCCAGACAACACTTCTACAAGTTCTGCTTGCCTGAGAATTACTCTCAAGCCCCAGACAGCTTAGACTCGGCTCCCACCAGACCACTCTCAATGCCCCAGAATAAGTCAAATACCAAAAATCAATGGGAATTTTCCAGCGGGAAGACTTCCAAAATCACCAAAGACTTGAATTACCTTTCCGTAATTGGGCAAGTCTACCAAATAGCAAAGAAATGATCTCTTTCTTTTTCCCCTGGCTTGCCAATTGAAACATTGTCTGCTCCCAATCCAAGACATATCGTGAGGCCTATTCCCAATGAGCTCAACCCCCTAATTGGAAGCAGCCCTGCCTCATCTTTGGTCTTGGGTATTTTCATCATTGGACTGTTTGAGCCAAGGCATACATGTTGCCAAGGAAAACTTTCCTTTGAAACTTCCATCTTATCCAAACAGAAAGTTAGAATTGACTCTTGGCAACTTCAAAGATAGAATTATGAAAAACAGTACATATGTGTCAGCCCATCTATAAGATTGTCCCCAATCTGAAAAACTCAGCTTTGCATAGGAACCCACCTTTCCTTCCTATAAACCAATAAAGCCATTGCACCTTTAACAGCTTGAGAGCTCTGCTATGCTGTCCACCTGTCCATTTCCTCTGAATATGACTCTCAAATTCTTCTAGTCAAAAATGTTCGTGAGGAAAAAAAAAGCAAGGGGCAGTTCAATGAAAGGGAAGATCTAGGTATGGAAGAAATTTAGTTGCATTCTTCAAGGGGAGGCCTGGAATTCCAGCTCTCAGCAAGATTCCAGTTTGGGGAAGGTTTGGTCCAATTTAGAGGAATTGTAGTTCTGGAAAACAGAGCATTTGCAAGCACTGTGTATCTCTTTGGAGAGTGGAGTGAGTCTTCATCAAGGGAAACGTGTTTCTACACAGAAGCTGATGAAAACATTTTGCAAATATTCAAACCAGTTATCTGACCTGGAAAACAGAGGGTGTGCTATGTGATTCCCCAGACAGCCTTCTGTAAGGCAAGGACCAAGTCAAGGCAAGAAGAGCCCTTTTGGAGGAATGCAGGCTCTGTGGATTCCCTGCCCTGTGCAGCCTCCTTCTGGATTACAGATTTTTCTCCTCATTGCCTTCCTAGCTCCTGGAGGTGAAGTATTGCCACATCACACTCTCAGGGGAAGAACACCATTTAGGATGATAGAGCCTCATAATTAGACATGACCTGGAAGCCCACTTAGGCAATCATCCACCTCATGCCAGCATGCCTGCACCACATAGTATGCCACCAATGACAAGACCATGACTGCAAGAGCCGAGCTCGAGATGCAGCACTACACAGAGACACATCACCTCAAGTGGCAGCCAGCTACTTGGCCAGTTTAGGAGAGGACCGGTGGTTAAGATCATGGGCATAGACTATGTGGAGTTAGACAACCTGAGTTTTAACCCTGGCTCCCCACTTACTCCTAAGGGACCTTGGGCAACTTACTTGACCTGCCTGTACCTCAGGTCCTAAAAGATAGGGATAACATCTACCTCATTTGGTATTTGTGAGATGAAAATGAGTAGGAGTAAAGCTCCTGGAATATTGCTATCCCGCTGAGCCAATCAACAGATATTCTCCTCGTTTTAAAAAGTTTTTATAAAAAATTATGTATATATACACACACAAAAGCATAAATATCAGTATAATGAGCCCTCATATATCAAAATAGTATAATGAATGGTTCACCCAGCTTCAACAGTGGTCAACACATGGCCATTGTTGCGTTATCTACACTTCACCCACTCTACTCCCACCCCTGAGTATTTTGAAGCAAATAATATTTAGCCTTTAAATATTTCAGTATGTATCTATAAACGTGGGGACTCTCTAAACAATTAATAACCATAATAGCATTACCAAACTCCCAAGATATAAAAACAATTCTATAATACCAAATATCAATCATCTTATATGTTTTCTTCTCTCTCTTTTTTCTTTCCACCTGTTAGAAATGATATGGAAAAAGGTCCACACATTGCAATTGTTATATGCCTCTTGAGTCTCTTTCAATTTGCAGGTCCTCCCTTCAGTTCTTTTTTATTATTTATCCCCTTGCAACCATTTAATCATGAGATTAGATTATTTGTTATGTAACATTTGTTACATAGCATTTAACATGTTCCTCTGTCCCTCTGTATTTCCTGTAAATTGTTAGTTAGATCTGGAGACTTGATTGATTCAGATTCAATAATTTGATAAGATTACTTTCTGGTATGTATTTCTATCAGTAGGTTCACAATGTCTGGTTGTTTTCTATTGTTATAATGTTACCAATATCATTGCCTAGATTTATTAATTCATTGTCAGGGTGCCAAAAAAAAAATACAGATGTCCAGTTACATCTGAATTTCAGATAAACAATGTGTGATTGTCTAGTGTAAGTATATCCCAAATATACTTATACTGAGGGAATATTTGTTTTTTTATCTGAAATTTATATTTAACTGGGGGTCTTACGTTTTTATTTGCTAAATCTGGCAACACCCTGAGGGACTGCAAAATGGTGCCATTAGTCTAATTCTATGTGACCTACCTTATTTGTTAGCTATAATACTTTCATAAAGAGAAACTTCCCCTCTTCCATTTGATAGGCCTGAAATACAGATCATATGTGAGAAGCAGGATAAATGCTTGATTTTTTTTCCTTTTATTTATCAATTTAAAGACTATGAGAGCATTCCTTCAGGGACCAACAGATGTGTCTTTAGGAAATCAGGGATATGAATGTATTTGTCATGAATTTCAATCTCTTGCAGTTGTTATCCTTTCTGGTGTTTAAACTGTCCCATCTCTGGTGGGAATCTACTCTAGCAGGCTCCTGAATCCTTTTGACATGACATGTAGTGTTGCTTTCTGATATGACATGATTTTTCAAGCTCATCTTGTATATGTCCTGCCCTGGATATGGAATCAGACATTTCTTTAAGAAATCTTGTTTCCTTTTAAGAGGAAATTTTATTTAGAAAACACAATCGGAAATCTAGGAGTACTTCATGCTGCTGAATTGTTCATGACTTTTAGTTCTTTTCACTAGAGCTAGCAAACATATATATACATATATTTCTTTTTCTTTTAAAAGTACTCTATATATTTAGAGGCATGTATTTATAGATATAGAATTTTATATACATATTTATTTATATATATACTTATATATTTAAATATATATACTTATATTTATTTATATATATATTTAAAGATCATATAGATCATGAGTTCAACATGCTATTTCCAATCCAAATGCAGGACCACAGGTCTTTCTTTACCTCATTGATATTACACCTCTATCACTTTTCTCCCATAATAAAAATTCCTGTTCTAAAGGATATTCATATACAATTACTCACATACAATGCGTACACATAAAACAGTGCACATACACAGCATACAACTTCACATACACTCCAACTTCAGAATAGCAATACTAACATTACCACCAACAATATGGTTGCTAAAAATAGCTACGGTTCTGTTTCATTTTGTAGTTCTTTTTGTTCTTAGGGCATATTCCACTAGGGATATAAAAAATATATACTTTTTTTTAAGTTACTTGAAATACTTTCCTGATGTGGTTATGCTCCAACTGAGTATACATTTAAATTCTCTCTTTTTTTCATGTTACATTCTAAATTTTTAGGAACTGCTTTCCTGTATTTTGTTTTAAAATTATGTAGAAATATTTAAATAGCTGCAAAGACAAATCTATAAAATGTGGCTTATACAAAGAAGTCTAGTGCATACCCTGGTTTCCTTCAGCCTATTCCCTCCGTCCTGAAGGTAAACATGTTATTTTTACTCTCCATGTTTCCTTCCTTTAATCTAAGCAAATACAAAGATGTATCTGTATACTCCTCATTCTTAAAGGTTCAGGTCCAGTATTACTCCTCTGAATGCCAGGAATAGGGTGCTTATCAAATTAATTATAGCCAGAAGTATACCCTGCCTGACAATATACTAGTATGATCACACCAATTATTTACAACTATCCTCTGATTGTTCACTTTTCTATTCTAACCAGGTAGTGCCTGAGTTTTACCTGATTACACTTCATTGCATTCACTTCTGCCTCCCTTGATAGCAAAACTTGCTAGGATTTCCTAGAAAACCAAAACCAAACTAGCCCTTACATAATTTTTTTTCATATCCCATACAATCATAGCCTCAATGAAAATACATTGAATTGAATGCATAAATCAGTGCCTCTTATCCCTGGATAGGCATCAGATTACCTATACGGCTTTTTTACAAGTACAGGTTGCCAGGTTCTACCCAAGACCTGCTGAATCAGAATCTCCAAAAGTAATCACCAAAAATCTGAATTAAATAATAAAACATGATTCTATTACACAACCAGTCGAGAGCCATTGACCAGCAGCTATTCTGCATGAACGCCCCAGTGAAGCACGCTCAAGTGCTTGCAGTGGGGGTTTCTTAATACGTTTTCCCCTCTGCTGTTTGAGATGGTGCAATTCTGTGTTAGTAAACCCAAAAGGAAAATTTAGCTTATCATTTCATTAACCCTGAAGATTTTCTTCAGAGAAAACTCAACAAAAATAGTGGAGGGTGGGTGTACCTTTGAAAGACAATTGGTTGCATGTAAAGGGCAATTCCTTTTGGAAGTCACAGTGTGTCAATACCTAGGATGAAACTGCCTTTGTGCTGTTCTGGCCCAGAAGTCTGTCACCATTAGCAAAACAGCTGCTTCGCTTAACCAATCCCAGGATTCCCCAAGGGCAGAAATGACACAAATATCCTCAGGCCTCCACGGGCACTTCTGTCCCAGGCAGGACCTGAGAGCCAGAGGGATCTTAGGGATGGAGTCCAACCCCTAAAGTGAGAAAACTGCAGCGTCAGAAAGGCAGTTGAAGGCAGCCCAAGGACTGGAATGCACACTGCCTGCCTTCCTTTCTGTTTCCCTTGCACCATCACAGCCAAGAGTCAACCCACTGATGCCTGGGGGCAAGAATGATGCAATTATTCACATCTAGTCTCAGCCAAGAGACCTAATATCACATTTCTGCCATGATGGAGAAGGCAAGAATCAGACCCTACTCCGGTTGTCTAGGCTTTAATAACAAAAGCCATCACCAGACCGGCATCTAGGAAGTTACACCCGATGGGAGCTGAGAAGAAGAGGGGGCGGCAGTGGGTTGAGAGGGGATTATCTCCTCCTCCCACAATAACTTTAAATGAGCTCTCTCATTTGATTTTTCTTGATCATCAAGCAGTGAAAAGAGGCAGTGGGTGGGTGGGATGGCTGCGGGCAGCCAGGGGCCCCCTAGAAGCAGCTCCATCAGCTTCCTCCGAGTCTGCCTTTCACTTCCATCCCCAGGACTCTATAGGCCAGAGATAGTCTAATTGGTGCCCCAGTGGAAAGGGATGGCGGCTGAGCTCTGTAGAAACATGGCTTAGGTTTTTCTTCCATTGTGCCAGTCTACATAATCCTCACCATTCCCGGCCCCCTGCCTGCAGTTTGAAGCAAAGGCAAACACTGGAGGTGGTCCACTTGGTACATCTGGCTATTTCGGAAGGCTCCAGGGAGGGAGTCAGCATGGTTCACCAAATGCTTCAATTAAACTCAGCAGATCCTTTTCCGTCACAGGCAGCACGTGTGCACACATGCACACACACTCACAAGTACACACACATGCACACAAACTCATATGCATGCACACACATACACACAAACAAAATCTCCTGTTTCAACATCTTCTCCAGGGCTCACTCTGGCCTCCCTGGCTCCCAGAGTGTGAGGCAAGGTGAAAAAAATCTATTTAGGCCACAAGGTTGAGGTTGTGGGGGATGAAGGAAACCAGAGGGGGTGAGTGAGCCTGATGGTGAACTTGAACATGTGCCAGAGAAGGGGATTGAGGTGCTTTGAAGGCAAGAGTCCTATAGGGATGCTAATTGTGAATGTTTTATTGCAACAATTCTCAGTCTCTTTCTTTCTGTGGGACGCTCACAAAACTGTGATATTTGTTGGGAACTCCCAGCTGCTCACTACATTGCCATTGGAAAAGAGGTCAGTCATAGAGAAAAGCCTTCTGCCTGAGGCTTTTGGAAAGATCATTACTTTCACTGGACTAAATTTTCAAAAAGAAAATTTAGGTTAGAATTTAAGAATCTTCCAGGATAAAAGTACTGTAAAACTGTAATAGGTACCAGAAGTGCTAGTAATATATTCTATGTCCCTTAAAAGTTATAAGGTGATAAATGCCTGATCACTGGGTGGATACAAAGACATAAAGAATAAGCACTTACCAAGTAGATGGAGAAGATATTTTTATCGAGGGAGTATTGGGGTTGAATTGGGTCCCCCAGTAAGAGATGTTCAAGTTCTGACCCCTACTACCTCTGAGTGTGACCTTATTTAGAAATAGGGTCTTTGCAGTTAAGATGAGGTCATGCTGAATTAGTTTGGTCATTAATCCAATCACTGATGTCCTTATAGGAAGGCCACATGAAGACAAACATATACACAGGCATGCTATCACCCACAGAAAGAAGATGACACCATAAAGACAGAGGTAGATATTGAAGTGATGCAGCGATAAACCAAGGAACACCAAGCATTGTTTGCAACAACTGGAAGCTGGAAGAGGCATGGAAGGAGTCTTCCTTAGAGCCTTCAGAGAAAGCATGGCTCTGCTAACATCGTGAATTCCATCTTTTAGCCCCGAGCACTGTGAGAAAATAAACTGTTGTTTTAAGCTACCCAGTTTGTGGTGCCTCGCCAAGGAAGTGTTATGAAATTATTACAGGGTAAAACCAAATGCCCCGGAGGATCTCTTCCAACTGCAAGAGGCTGTAATCCTAAATTTGTGGGCATTTCTATTTTGGGAGTTTATACAGAGACATCTTTCTGGACTGATTTCCACACAGTCTCATCACTAGAGAGAGGGCTGTAAATAATAAGCAGGGAATCATGAAAGCCACCATGGGTCTGGTATAGAGGACCTCAGCTGGACTCCTTTCCTTAACAAAGGGTTGGGTTTTGTCATACCACAAAATTCTCTTACCCATGCACTCCCTTCCTTCTCCTCGCATGAAAACAACTGCTTATTTTGTGCTGGCTCTAGGGGACAAGAACCAGACCCCAGTCCCCAGGGCTGTCAAGTGGAAATTCCTGACTCAGAAGTGCCTTTCAATCCCAAACAATTAAGATAATCCAATCAACATTGCAGACAGGACACAGTAATGCCATTAGAGGCAAAGCCTCCAGGGCAGTGGGTGAACAGGGGAAGGGGAGACACAGCGTGGTGGGCTTGGTCTCAAGGTCACTGTGTTCTCCTGGACTGAGTTACCTGAGGCAGACAGTTCTGAGGCTTTCTTAGAGGCAGATCCCAATGTCCCCCTTTAGAGGGGAGTCCCCAGAAATAGTGCATGGGGCTAGACTCCATAGATCTTGTTTGGATCCTGGCCTCCCCATTTATCAGCTGCATCAACCCTTGGGCAAAACACTTCATCTCCTAAACTACACTCTCCTCATTTGAAAACAGGGACACTTACCCAACTTCCTATCTTTCTGTGTTGTTCTGGAGACAAAAATTTATCAAAATCCAATGCTTCTCCCTTTATAGAGGAGGAAAATGAGGCTCCCTGACTGCCCCAAGGTTACATCTCCAGTTAGTGACAGACTGGGTTGTCATAGAGTGACTGTCGTGTAAGTAGCAGGGTTTTTTTTGTGCCAGACACTGGAGTTTACAAGACTCTCTTTGAATTCTCATAATGACTCTATGATGTCTGCATTCTTTTCCTGTTTTATCATTGGGAGATTGAAGTAAGCCGGAGGTTAAGAAACTGCTCGGGCCACAGAGGAATCAGTAGCTGAGCCAGGAATCAAACCCACTCTGAGATCTATCTTCTTAGCACCTGCAGTTGAACCTGATAATGTTTTGAGTATATAACTACCTGCTTCTAACATCTATGAAAACTTTGCCAATGGTATCTTGTTCTATATATCAATACGTTCATTATTAATTTTAACTGTTAAATAGTATTTCATTAAGAGAAGTGAGATTTAGTTTGACTTTGAAGCTCATCAAAGCACAGAGGTGATTTGCAGGTCCTGGATGAGGTGGATATAGAAATTGCAAAGCAATTTGGCACATTCTTCTGTCAAAGGGTCTTTTCTGGGCTCATCAGTCAACAAGGAAGAGAGGATAGCACTTTGTTTAAACAAGGCTGGAGGTGTTGGCAGCTGGCCCCGATGGTAGAACTGGTAGCAGTGATACAGAGGGCATCTCTAATATCTCAAGGAGGACACATTTGCTCCTGATGTCCCCTGGGTCATCATGCTCCATCTATGAAAGAAAGACCCAGGTCAGTGGAGCAGAGCAGGACAGCTCCTGGGGTCAGCTTTAGAGAGGAACATAGGTCATGGGTGTTGGCCAATTCAGTCCACGGAAGACCCCAAGACCTTCCATAATTTGGCTCCATGACATTTAAGCTTGTTTGACAGACTGGAGAAAAGTTGGGCTGAAGTGGGTACAAGGGCTTGATAAACAACCTTCACTTTCAGCACAAGGTACAAGAGAAATGTAAGGCATGGGCTCTGCCCATCAGGAATTTGTCGTCTGAAGAGGGAAATGAAGTGCTGAAGCGAAGCACACCGGTTCGTAATGGGAGAGGTCAGAGTGGATTGCAGTAAGAAGGCAGCATAACAGAACAGCAAGAATTAAAACACCTGAGTTCCCGTATCTTCTCTGCCACTCACTGGGCATGTGATCTACACATCACTTAACCTCTCTGAGCATCCTCATTGTTATCACCTCTGAAATAGGTACAAAATGGCAGATACCATAAGTGAAAGCAATGCAGCAAACACGTATTATGTGACTTCTCTGTGCCAAGCATACAGTGGATAGGAACAAGATTACAAATTCTTAAACACTGTATGAGCATAAAGTGTCTTTAGCAAACGTTGAAAAAGATACCATAAAAGAGATGGGTCTTGAGATGGTCCTAATAATTGTTCAGGCACTGGGTGATTGTGGGAAGTGAGGAAGGGGCCTGACACATTCCACACTGCAGGAATGATATGGACTGAAGTTCAGGGGGTAAAATGAGCTTATCAATTCCAGGAACCTCCAAGAGGGAACCAGTCTGCCTGCAGTGGGTGGGTGGGGGGATGTTAGAAATAAGATGGAGCGCAGAGGGTAGGCCAAGATCATGAAAAGCCTTTCAGGATGGCCATTAAGCCCTCTGATATTATGGTTATTGGTGTTATTTTTATTCAAAGGAGAAATAAAGAAAAGAAATGCATGCTGCTCACCCAAACATCAGGACATTCTGTTCTTGTGTGATTGTGCTTCGTGAAAATGCTCTCCAGCAAAAAAGAAAAAGAATGATTAAGGGGAAAAGAATAACTACAGCCACATTCATTTCAGCTCCACTGAAAGCACAGCAGGAGGAGGGAGCTGTGTTTGCCAAACTCTAGAAAGAGACACAATTGATGGGGGGCAGGTAGGAGGGAGAGCGAGGCAGCGGGTGGGAGATGAGGAGGGGGGTCCAGTGTTGTTTTATTCCCCCTAGAAGATATTGTAAATAATAGTGAGGTCTAGTGCCCAGAAGGGGAAATTACTCTGACAGGGCCCTTTTAGGGAGGAAAATGGAACTGAAACACACGTGCCATTATTTCTGATCTTTCATTCAACTCCCCATTTACATGAGGGCTCCCCGGAGCTGATGTTTCCCCTTTGCTGTCCTAAGCAGTCATTGACTGGAGCTGATCATTTCAAAATAACGGCCTGCCATTCTTCCATTGTCGTGATTAACACAGGGTAATAATTATTAGCCCCGCCAAACACTGCAGAGCAGAGGTGTGGCGGCTGGGCTGCCCAGGCTTTCCAAAGCCAGGAAAGTTCCCCGTAATTCCACCAGGGGGTGGTAATGTTCCTGAAAGACCAAAGCAGGCTTTCTGCTCTCTACCTTCTCCAGGAGGCCAGGAGCTGGGCCTCCCACACCCTGGGCTTCCCCGACATCCAGGACCTTGTAGAACCACGCAAAATAGGAATCCCACAAGAGAGAGACGAGGCTGGAGCTCAAGGTGGGTGGGGGAAGAGAGAAGGTGGATATACAATGCCAGTTCATCCCACTCTCTCGGCCTCTGATACCTCAGGAAATATTGTCAGCTGAATGGATCAAAGGAGCTGGAGCCATCCATGACTCAGGAGGATTCATAACACCAGCCCTGAACGAAGAGTTTATCAAAGGCAGGCAGAGAGAGACATCATTCCACTCAAGAGAGTTCAACGACAAAACCCTCTTTCTCAGCTCTGTCCCTGTATTACAGCCCCTTGGCAATTTTTTTAGGCACTGGGCGTTTTTAATCATTACAAGAAGGGTTTTGTGCATCTAACGTCCTTCCTCTGTTCCCCAGGGAGAGTCGGAATGATGGCAGTATGGCCGTATTAGGAGGCTGGAGCCTAACTCCTGCTCTCTACAGATGGGGAACCAGGGTCCAGAGAGAGGAACAGCAGAAGCAGGATTAGAACCCAGGTCTCCAGACACCCAAGGGCAGGGGCAGGTCCAACCTCTGCTTTTTGATGGAAATAACTGTCTTTTCATTCAAATGTTTATTCAGAGTGAGTAGAAGCCATTCTTGAGAAAAAGGTTGCTGGGACCCCAGAGAGAAAGGGGAGGAGAGTCAGAAGAGAAGGACAGAAACGGAGAATTACTCTTGCTGATCTCATACATGACCCACAATATCCCACAGGAGGTATTTCACAAAAGGAAGAGTAATGAGCTTAATATTAAATTGGCTCTGAGGGGTAGGGTGGTCCTTTCTAGGAATTCAAATTTCAGAAGACACAAAACAGTGTTAAAGTAGTTTTTCTCCGGTGGTTATTCACTGTTTCATGATGTCGGGGATGATGCAGTTGATTCCTGTCTGCCAAGAGCTTATGCCTTCTCTGGATTTTTCTTTTTAGACCTCCATAGTCCATACCCTGCCCTAAATTTACAGCACTGAAGCAGCCACGGGAGTTTGTACCTGGATATCAGGTTATTTGATTTACTTAAGCAGTGTGTTTATTTTTGCATGGGGCAATGGACTTTATGCTCTGCCAGCCTCCTCTTAGGGCAAGGCTCCCTACACCCAAGCCCTGGACCAGCCCCCACCTGTCTGGCTTGAAGCCTCCCAGACCTCCCCCAGCCACGGCTCTGCACTGCCTCACAGCAGACCAGACACAGGCCCCCAGGCCAGGTCTAGCTTTTCCAACCAGCCCTTGTTCCTCACTCTTGTCACACATGGGCTCCGGTTCCAAGGAGGGTCCTGACACTGTGTTAGGTACTCCAGGTATCAGTCAGGAAAGAGAAGTCGGAGGCTGGGCAGACAGAGGGAGAGCTTAATGTTCTGTCGCTAAAGAGCTGGCAGTCGAAGGCAGGAAGAAATTCTTCCGCTATCATTTTTGTCTTCCTTTCTCCCCTAATTAGGAGGCAATGTAAGTTCAATTCTGGTGGGCTTTGTAGGGCGCAGATGCAATCAAGCAGAAGGCAGACCCGGGTGGTGTGTGCCCCCTGCACCCTGTGGATTCCCACAAAGACCGTATGTCCTGCTCCCTCTAAGAGGCGGGGGCAACACGCATTGCACCCAATTATCCCATTATTTTGAAAGACTGACATGTCCACGGATGTGGTGCTGCACAAGGCAGAGGTGACATGAGCTAGTGGAGATTTGCTAGCTTCTTTCCTCTGGGCCAACTCTCATTGTTAAACACACACACCCTGCAAAATAGGGAAGAATTGAGCTCATTAGTATGATTGTTTATAATAATTGTGATAACAATTACAACACACTCTCCTTTGTAACAGAAAATGACATTCCTGGTCCACAGCAGAGCTGACGCTTTGCTGGACTCTAGATGAATCTGTAGGAGCTCTCTGGGCAAACAGGCTCCGGGTCACTAGCAGGCTGAATTCTAAGAAGAGGAATGAAGCCCCGTGCCCCTTATTTCCTGGCATTGAAGGATGGACTCCCAGACTTTCATCACTTTCTCCTCCTAGAAGGGGACAAAGTAGAGAAAATGGATGCCAGACAAACCTAGGTTCAAAATCTAACCATACCACCTACTAATGGGTGACCTTGGGACCAATCAGTTGACTTCCTGGTCTCCAGTCTACGCATCTGTAAAACGGGGGGATCATATCTACCTTGTAAGATTGACCTTGTGAGGATCAGGCATCATATGGGTAGACCCCCAAGCACTGTGATTGAAACAGGGCAGGCACCCCGTACAGTGTGGCACTCACCACGATATGATGAGAATTATAAGCAACTGAAGGGAAGGTGTCATTTGGGGCAGATGAAGGGACCCGGACAAAATGCTTGCTTCCTATTGGTCCTGAAGTGTCTCATCTCAGCATTGTCCACTCTCACTCACTCCCACCCCAGAGGCTCCGGTGTGCGGGCCCACCAGACACTGAATCTCAGAAAGCCTGGCAGCCCTGCTCCCACTGAGGTACTGAGAGCAATTGCCATCCAGCACAGGCTGGGCCACCGAAGCCAAGGAAGCCAGCACAAGGCTTCCTGGCAAGTGAGGGCTTCCCAGAGGAGAAGGACCTCAAAAATGCATTTTCATTAAAACATCTCAGGCAATGAGGGTTCATGCCCACCTGATTCTTATACAATTGAGGGGTGTTCTCTGCAGCACCCCATCCATTCCTGCTCTTCTCTGCCTACCTGGGAGGTATGGGTGTGTGGGTGTGGACTGCCCAGCAATGAGTGCCAACTCCAGCATGGATGGGCTTTGTGGTTCCATACAGGAAGGTAACCAGACAGACTTTCTTTGGGTCTGTAGCATTTTCCAGTGGAGGCATGGGAGACAAGGAAGGATACCGAGGTGATGGGGAGACAATGCAGCCACCCCATAAGCCAAGGGATATATCTTAATGACCCCAGATGTTTTCCCTTGAAAACTGAACAAGAGAATGAACTGTACTTAGAGCAGTCAAGAAGTAGGTGTGGGTCTGGGAGGAACTTTCTGATTTTAAGGTACATCCCCATGCGTTTGGATAACGCTTTTGGATACACAGCCAGCATCCTGTTGGATTCTTGTGAAGCAGAGTATGTGAGGCAAGGGGCATTATTTCCACTTAAGAAATGAGGACATGGAGGCCATGAGAGACGTAACCAGGGATTACGTGACCAAATAGGTAATACCTCCTTTTCTGGAATCTCTTAGGAAAAATAAGGGGGGCAGGCTCTTTCTCAGACCTTCAGTGCTAGGCACAGAGCAGAGCAAGAGCCATGAGCCAAGGCCTTCAGCCAGCTCTCACCTACACACCCAGAGCCTCTAGCCCACACTCCCTCCATGCTGCCTTCTTACCTCGTATAGGCAGGGTTCTTGTAAACTGTCCCCGGGGCCTGTTTAAGTAGGTTTAGGGCTGCAGCTGGCTAGGCCTCACAGTAAATATTCTCTGCCCAGAGCAACATACTAGATGGAGGGAAGGAAGGAGGGTTAGGGAAAGAGGGCGAGGTGTACAGGGACATCAGCTCCGCTCATGGGAGGTTTAGTGAGAAAGAAGTGAAATCCCGCCTTGTTTGATCTGGATCCTTAACAGGCTTGTTACTGTTTCAAATACACAGGGAAGTGGGATTTGTAAAGGGATGAGGGGAGGAGAGAGGAGGGTGACATCTTTATGAATGGTGCTGAGAAGCCTGGAGCAGGTGCCCGTTGCCAAGTCTCGGGCCCCCGTTCCCACTGCCTGGCCTGCCGCTCCTGCCTCCCACAGTCCCTCCCTCTATTCACGGGGCTCGGCCCACACCCTCCAGCCTGGCCCATCAGACCATCCCCCTTGTTCCCAGCAGTGGAGCGGGTAGAGGAGGCTGTTGTGTCTGCCCTGTGGCTGCCTGACAGTGTCTGCTGGGTGAAGGTGATGTACAGTGCGAGGGACAGAAGGGCCTTGAAAGGTCAAAGTCTCAGGGTCAGGGCAAGTGAAAGATGCCACACGTCTTAGGGCAGAGACGGATGGAGTTGGTGAGGGCATCAGTGGTCTCAGCTTTGGGAGCTGGATGTAAGCCTGGTAACAGACGATGCACCACTTGGAGACCTCCCGTTGCCACTGGCCAGCATGCGCCCGCTCCCCTCCTGACCACAGGGCCAGGCATACAGCCCTCCACGCCCAGCCCCCATCCCACTGAGACACCCACACTCCCAGGCTGCATTCCCATGCTAAAAGCTGATGGCTTGCCACCCCCACCTCTGAAAGGGAGCAGACTAAATGCTGAAAGCCTGCCAAAGTGTGGCTGGCTTCCAGCACCAAAAATACCTCCGGTGATCTGAGGGGCTACCGTACTGGCAACATTTGTGGGGCTGGAGCTGCTGCTCTGACAGGCAGAGGACTTCCTTTGGGAACGGGCTGGTTGCCCGTTTTGAGCCTATTCCCCCCCAACATCTATGGCTCACTTTCACGGGCTTGAGGAAGCCTGTTCCTCCAGACTTGCCCTCTGAAGGAGAAATACTTATTTTTCCCAGGAAACATTCATCCCTATTCTAGATGGCTGGTGCTCTGTTCTCTCCCATTTCTCTTATCCTCTTCCCCAAGTCACCAATCTACTGACAAACAAGAGGAGGCCTGGAGCTCAGGAAAACAGTGCAGCAGCCACGGATGACTTTACATGGATGAGGTTCCAGGACAGCTGTGGTCAGTGCAGGAGGGGGCGGTTGGGGAGGCGGGGGAGAACCCTGTTGAGCTTGCCAGAATTTTCCAAAGATAAGGATTTGGTATAAGACAAATACATCTCCATCCATCCATTCATTGCATAAATATGTGTTAACTACCCACTACTTGCCCAGAGCTGTGCTGGGATGTGGCCACCCCTCCTGATAGAAATGAAAATGGACCCCAAGGTACTGGCCAAGGCATGGGGAGCCCCCGGGAGCTTATGGATTTGACATCAGCTGGAGCAGAAGAGGAAGAGGACATCAAAAGCCCGATAGATACCAGAAACCACAAATCTCTGAAAGACATAGACAAATCTGAGTGTATGGAGCCTATTAGCATGATCATTAGAATGATTTCTTTAAAAATATGTGTGGAAGAGATCATGCAGCATACACAATTCCATTAAAGGAGAAAATCTTATAAATTCACTCTTAATAAATAATATCTGTGGAATGAATATCCAGTGATCAGAAGGATGTGGTTATTTGAGCACCTTTCAAGACCAAAGGCTCCTATATATTGCCTTTGCCTCAGAGGATGTTATATCTAAATACAAATCATGAACCTGAGCTGTCCTTTTTGTTTAATTCCCATGATATATTATAATTATGTGCATAACTAATAAGATCCATATTTATTCTAACTTTATTAGAACTAAAAATAACAAATCTTTCCGTTTTA
The DNA here is from genome assembly GCA_032199065.1 of Smutsia gigantea. Taxonomy (NCBI): domain Eukaryota; kingdom Metazoa; phylum Chordata; class Mammalia; order Pholidota; family Manidae; genus Smutsia; species Smutsia gigantea. The sequence continues at coordinate 1,054,643 of JAVSCE010018297.1, forward strand.
GGGATACTATTAATTCTTCCAGCATTTCTATCCATATATCTGTTTTAATTCCTTCAACTGTCAGAGACTAAAGGTAGAAATTCCCATCTTACAGATGGACAAATGAATCCCAGAGATGTTAAAGGTGCTTCATCCAGGGTACCTCCCAGTAGACCAAGTTAGTGTCCTTCCTGTTATTGATCTCAAGCATCCCCATACCAAACTCAGACCAAGTTCAGGGGCATGTGGAAACAGGTACACTGTGTCATGCTGCCTGCAATGTGTTCTTCTGCCTCTCTTCTCTCTTCCTCTCTATTTGAGAAGCAGAGGGGAGGCTGGAAGTGAAGGATGGGTTACGTGGAGGAGTCTGTTTCATTTTATCCTTTCTGGCTCTTCATCCTAGGATTTATTTGTGGTCCACAGGTGGGGGAGGTGGCATTAGCAATGTATATAAATTTTATTAAATTCTTTATAATCTTCACAAAAATGTGATTAAATCGAGGCATGGGGAGAAGATCTGACCCCTGCTGGGGGTCACATAGCATTTGATTTAGAACTAGAAGGTCTTGGTTTTCAGCTTCAAGTTTTATCAGTTAGATATTTCCAACCTCCCACTGGTTTTCTTGGGTGTAGCTGGCTCCATGAACTGAACAAATGGGGAAAATGTTGCTCCAAAAGCTTGTAGCATCTTCTTCAAATCATATTCCTTAATAAACATTGGTTTATATTCAGTCTACCCAGAGATGAGAGAGTAGACAAGACTGTCTGGATAGGGAGACAAGTTCTACTAATAAAGAGAAATAAATAATAATATAGGGTAACTTATGATAATTGCCTGGAGGGGTGCCAACAATAAATGCTGAAGAAGCTGGAATAAAAAAAGCAGGCATGGATCAGGGAAGGCAGCTTAGATTCTTTGTAGCTCCACAAGACACAACCAGGAATAACCCGTGCAAGTCACATGGACACTCATTTCAGCTAATTACAATGAAAGAACTTTGAAAGAATTTACAAATTTCTGTAGATGAAGTAAAGCCTATATTTTTTCCCCCGATACTGTATTGAATGAACGGTTGTGCAAGACTGCGGGTGAGTATTTTTCCTTTTTGAAGACTCCTCCTGCTCTTGAGAATTTCATGCGACTTCCTTCAGGGTTTCCGAGTCATTTTTCCCCCCTGTTTAGACCTCTGAGGACTGTGGCCACGAGAGGGCGGTAGAGGGAGTTATCAGAATACTTGAATGTGTTGAGTAAAATTCGCGTGGGCTCTAATCGGGAGCAGGGACTACGCAGATCCTGCGAACTCGCTGGGGTCTAGCCTGCAGGCCTCTTTTTGGAAAGCCGCGTCCAAAGGCTGCGGTGACACGGAGACTATATGGCACGGAATCAATGGTCGTAAAGGCACCGAGGCATTGCCACCTGGAATCCAGAAACCTCTCACCTTAGGTTATTAAAATAAGTTACCTTACCGCCACCTCTCTGGTTCGTGCCAGGCGGCCTCCCTGGGTCTGGTTATAGAAAGCTCCCCTCTGCTCCCTCCACCCCAAGCCCCTCCTTGCCAAATGCCCAGGATCCCTAATCAATCTGGCAACTTGAGATTCAGAGCAAGGCTCATCTTTGCATTATAAAAATAATCACTAATAACAACTTCAAACCTCATTTGACAGCTTTTTTGGCTTTCTGAAATTCACGAGCAGAGGAAATTTGCTCCCACAAATCCGGAGACCCGCTTCTTAACCTCCTCAGGCCGGTTCCTCCTCACACACCCCACACTCGGGAGGGTGTGCAGGGTGTGCAGGGTGTGCGCGGCGACCGGCGAGGCTCAGGGAAGGGGAGCCCACGTCCCCACTGCCCGCAGCCACTCGCCCCGGGGGCTGAGCCTGCTGGGCTTGCAAGGCCTCCACCCGAATCCCCAGGCCCGGGCAGGATTCTCGTGGCCCCCTGGGCCGCTTAAGGGGACGGTGGGTCTGGGCCGAGCTGGACGCAGGGCCCGCAGCCGCCGACGCCAAACCTGCTTCTTCTTTGTTGACAGCTCGCCGAGGAGGACGTCTGCGCGAGGGGGCAGGGTGGCCGCGGCGGGCGGGGCCGACGGCGGGCGCGGCCGGCGGCGAGGGGGTTAACGCGCGCGGCCTCTATGATAATGAGCTGCATGGTAATATAGGGAGGCCGGCGCTGAGGGCGCCGCCGCCGCCGCCGCGGGAGCCGGAGCTGCCGGGCGCAGCGGCGTCCGCGCCACACTGGAGCGGGAGGGCGGCTGGGCGCAGTTGCTGGGAATTTTTCGGCCGGGAGGGCGAGCGATCCAGACCCCGCGAGCTTGGGAGCGGCGGGGGCCGCGGGAGCCGCAGCGAGCGAGGCGAACCTCGAAATAGACCTAGAAAAGCCAGGATCCGGGAGGAAATGGGACTGTGAGCGAACCGGGGAGCAAGAAGGGAAGGAAGCGCCGGGATTGCTGATGTCAGAGGAGCCCGGAAAGTCGCGCTGGAAAAACCTGAAGACAGCCGGGGCTCTGCTGCTTCCCAAGGAGAGACACCGCCAGCCACCCCCGCACGCCCCCTCGGCGCCTCCGGGGGCCCCCGGCGGGGCTGCTGCGGGGCGACGGAGGAGCGGGCGGCGAGCGGCCCGGACACCGAGGGGCCACTTCGGGAATACAGATAAGTGGCTGGTGGCTGGACGTGGATGTTAATGAATTCGGACTCCATGTGGATTTGGTCGTCCCGGTGACTGCGAGCGGCGAGCCGCGGGAGGGGCAGCGCGCAGCTCTCGGCAGCCGGCGGCCGAGGCGGACCGAGCGGGAACGGAAGGACAGACCGACGTCCCCGAGCCGGGTAAGCGGAGTCTCTGGCCAGGCGCTGCGAGTCGGCGGCGCCCTCCGCCCTCTCCCCGAGCGCGCTCGCAGCCCGCGGGGGCTCCTCCCGCGCGCGCCTCTTTGGGGTCCCGGCCCCAGGCCCCCCGGGCTCGGCTGCGGCGGGCGAGTGCCCGCGCGGGTTGGGCCACTTTCGCGGGCCGGAACGCGGCGGGGCGCGTGGGCGCGCGCGGAGTCGGAGCCGCTGCCTCCCGCCCCGGGGCTGCCCGGCGGTCCACCGGTTTCCCAGCCGCCGGCTGCTGGCGGCCGCGGTGCGCCTCCACCGCGCACCTGACGGCACTCTGCGGCTTTGGTGAGCCCTGGGCGGCCGGGCTGTCCAGGGAGCTGGAGCCCAAAGCGGGCCTCAGGGGACGACGAGCAAGACAGCTCAAGGCCACAGTGGCCAGCGCTGGATTTGGGGGCGTTCAGTCGGGTTCCGGAGACTCCGGCTGCCTTGAGCAGCTCCTGTCGATCAAGGGACTTGGGAATTGAAGGGGAATGCATCCGTCGCGCGGGTTCCAGAAGTCTCGGGGAGCGATTCCAAGGCACCGAATGAGGTTCAGTGCCCCTTGCCCCCTCTCCTCTGTGCGCCCTCATGGCGGAGCATCCCTCGGCACCATCCTTGGTGTGAGCATCGCAAAAGGTTGGAAGCTAAAGTAGGAGCTTGCAGAGGGTCCCAGAGGCTCTTTATAAACCATTTGAGGGTATTTCCCTCCATGTGCCCCCCCTTGCCCCACCCCACAAGTGCTGTAGGGATCTTAGAAAATACTAGCTCTTTGTATCCATTCCTACGGGTAGTCTCTGTTAATACGAATCATGGTCTGGATGGGCCAGGGGGGTCACCAGAAACTGCCATTCCAGGTCCCTGACAAATATCCACCTGTTTGGCATGGCCCTTGCTCTGGAATCTGCAACTCCACTCTGAATGATAGAGAAAATTGGGGATGGGGAAGCAGAGCCGAGTTACAAGACTTGGGGTTCTAGGTCAGTTAAGAGTCTAAAAATCAGAGCCCCACGAGGTAGGCAATGGAAATCTGATCAGGTCTCATGTGGGACCCTAAGCCCCCAGGGTCACAGTGGCATACTAGTAGTGGGTATGCACGGGACTTAAGGAACAGGACCAGTTTCGGTTGCTAACTATAGCTTGAGGCAGTGGCTTGGGGGTCCAGCAGCTTGGAGGAGGAACCCACAAAAATTTGCGGACCCATTCATCCCCTTCAGTTCATGAGCAAAATGGGCAAGGATTATGAGCTGCAAGCTAAAATGAGTATCTGGGCTGGGCCGGACACTTTGGGAGCAGGAGTGAGGGTAGGCTCTCCCTTCCCCACACAATAGCAGGCTCCACGCTTCCCTCTGGGTGGGCTCTGGATTCTGGGGCCTTCAACAGACTGACAGAGGCCCCGGGGGAGAGAGAGCTCTGGCTGGAGAAATTCAGCTATTCCTAATTGAAATGCACAACTTTGTGCAGTCACCCCAGAAAGCTCCTGGAGTTGCTAGTTGCCCCATCTCCTCTGACCTCCCAGCAAGAAGAGAGAATTCATTAACTCCCCCCTCACCTCACACAGCACTATTTGAACTAATTACCGGTGATCTCTCCTCCTCGGCCTAGGGGTTGGGGGGGTGGGGAGGTTGGAGGAGAGAGAGTAGGGAACCAAGGAAATGGAGAGAACGATCTGTGAAAATACCCTAGCACCCTAGGGAGGTGGTTTCTTTTTCCTGCTTCTGCCTGGCATCTCTACCTTTCACCCCGACCCTTCCGCCTCCCAGAACTTACCCTGGCTGCCAGCATTACCTGAAAGAGCCGGTCCCCCCTGCATTCCCCCAGCCATCCCTCTTCAGGGACCTGCTGATAAAGGGAGGGCTAGGCAGACGGCCCTCTCTGCTCCCTTACTGTCCTCAGCAAATTGCATTAGGATGGGGCAAATCGGCTTGCAGAGCAGTTAAATGGAAATGACATTTGGAATGATGGGCGGTGGAGATGCTGCTGAGGGTACAAAGTGGATAAAACACTGGAAGGTCTCCTGTGTTCCGGGACCATGGGCCCCAGCGTGGGAATCCCACCTGGTCCTTCTCTTTGACAGGACAGGATGGAGTACCTGGCAGCCTGGTGTGGTGGGCAGGGGTTGCTGGTAGGCCTTTCAGCCCAAGTCTAAATGAAGAGTAAATGATGGTGGCTTCTGTCCACCATCCTAAAGAAACCATGTCATTCCAATGTTGGTGACTTCCCTTTGAGCTGGCCTGAATACCTACCCCTACCACGCAAGCACCAGGGAACATTCACCCTCCAACCCTCTTGAACATCAAAACTTGCAGATGTGAGTGTCAAAGCCCATCATCTGTTGTACTGGGATCTGTACTTAAAATGAGGTTAAATGGGAAAGCCTCAAAGAGCAGCTACTTCGGTACTAGGCCCGTTTCCCATTTACAAATATTTCTGATGAATCCGTTAATTTTTATTTCATGGGCAAGTTGCAAGAAAATACGTGAGCGGGAGGAGAAATCAGCGACACAGTTAAATACACAAGGCAGCAGCTGGTAGCAACCTAAACTTGTCAGTTCAGGTACTATGAAATATTTATGGTGCTGGAGTTGGCACTGTTTGGGGACGTTATAGTCTCTATCCTGCCTCTTTTCTATGGCTGCCACCCCAAGATATGGGGTTTGGTGTGGGGGCAGGTGATTCCTGTCACCAGCAGCAACATTCTCCTCCCCCCCACCGCCCTCCGACCCAGCTGTCTCCCTGCATTGCCACACAGCTGTCCCCACACACATAGACGGGCCCCATATACTTCTGTCCATCGTGACAAATGGAGAGGCAAGGAGCTTCAAGCCAAGCCCCCCACCCTGCCCCCATTCTGATCATAAAGAGACTGGAGCATTGTGTTACAGTCTGTTAACTACAAATAATTCAGGACCGTCTACAGGCAAACTGGTAGAAACAGGCTTGGAGATGCTATAGTTTTACGGCTCTTGTGCACACCCCGCCCCTTTCACAACCACCCTCACCCAGAGGCAGTCTGTTATCAATTCATTGTATGTGAATATTCTGTTTCTCCCCTTCACATATGCTCAGTTCAAACAATGATGAATGGAACCAATTCCCTTATGGGAAACAGTTTTTTCACTTAGTTACAAAGATTTCATGCTTGATTAGAGTAAATGAGGGGTGGGTGTGCGTCCACTTCTTTTTTGGTCTTTTCTAAAGGTGAGCCCTGTGGAGAGCGACCCACGGTTCTTCCCTGGGGTCAAAAGGCTGGTTGCAAGGCGCCCTGGGAGGGAGGGATGGGAAGACAGGACACCCCCTTTCTCCGCCACTTAGCCCTCAGGCTCTCTGGGGCCCCATTCCCTGGCATCAGGGCATATGGAATCTCCACACTGTTCCATCTGGAATTTGAGGGCAGAAACAGAGGCGAGAAAGTTCTTTGTTAGGGAGCAGGGTCCCTACTGGGTCACAGGGTACAGGGAGAGGAGGAAGGGAGGGTGAAGGCTGAAAGAAAAAGCTGAGGCCCGAGCAGCTCCAAAGTTCTACTCCTGCAGTTAGTTAACCATTAACCCCTGCCCTGCCCTGGCCATCTCTCCCCTTAGGAAACCCAGGGGACAGCAGGTGTGCCCTGTCCTCTCCTCAGCTGAACATTCACTGTGTCTCCTCTCCCTACCTCCAGCCCCATGCTCAACTGGCCCCCGCTCCCTCTTTCTCCCCCTCTTCCCTGGCACTGGCACTCTCTGCCCACTCCCTGCCTGCTGTCCCTTCACCCTGTCATTGCCAGTCGTTTTCATGGCAGGATGCATGAGAGACCAGGAAGTAGGCAGGGTGATGCTGGGGAGAATTGATGGAGTGAAGCAAGCTGGCTTCACACTGAATTCCAGAGCCGGAGGTCCAAACTCAGTTTATATATGACTTCAGACATATATATCAACCCACGAGGCCTGAGTTTGCTTGGAGGGTGGGGATAGATAAGGGAAGTTTGTGTCAAAGTTCCATTCCCTCAAGTCACCCCTGACTGTCCTGGTGCTTCTCTCTATGCTTCGGCTTATGGGTACCTATTTCGGCTCTCTGAGCTTAGGCCATCTGGCCCAAAGCATTTCCAGCTCATCAGACATGGTGTCCTGAACTTCAGAAATCCCAGCAGAAGGACCAAAGATGTAGAGCCGGATGCAGGAGCAGAGGCACACGTGGAAAGACCCAAGTCAGGGTGTAGGAACAGACACAGATAAATGGAGAGAGGCAGGTGACAGAAAAGGAAGATAAAGAAAGAGAGACTGACAGTGGGAATGGGGCAGAAAGTGCTGAGAGCAAACGCTGCAAGCAACTGGGAAGGAAGAGTCCAGGCCAGGCAGAAGGGAGCTCTTTCCAGTCTCTGGGGCAAGGGGGAGGCTCCATCTGGGAGGCAGCGAGAAGCTGAAGTATCAGGTTATTTCCACTAGAGGGACTCTTGAAAACCAGGCTTGGTCCTAAATAGTGATTTTTGTGTTTTTGTGGGTTTTTTTTTTTAAGGATAAGAAAAATAAATAAATGAGAAGATGAGGTATATTAGAAACTCCCAGCTGTCACTACAGCAGTAGGGTCCTGTGACCAGTGGGACCCCTGGGTCCGGAAGGTTGCTGGGGAATGGGAAGCATGAAGCGGTGGTACCGCAGTTGTGGCCGCTCAGGGAGAGAGACCTGCCCAGACAGGATGCATCTGGGGTTTGGAGGCAGGGAGCAGGGATGCATTCTTAAGTTAGCAGGCAGTCCAGTCTGTTGGCTGGCCCGCTAAGAGGCTCTTGCCTTTCCTTGTCAGCAACACAAGTTTTTGGCCCATCCCCAAGACCCCTTCTCATGCCTTCCCTTCTTCCAGCTCCCTCAGTGTAGATTTTTGAGACCCTCTCAAGGTGGTGGCAAATTTGCTCCCCAGGAGACTTTTTAAGAAACACTGTTCAGGAACTAAACGCATGTCAACATTGTATCACTGATTTAATCTTGGTCTTCAAATTCTCAGTGGGAGCCTTTCTCTGAATTATAATTCCCCCTTTCATTTCAGTGGAGGACAATATGGAGAGAGAGCAGAGTCCAGAGGCTTTTCTCATCTGAGGAGATAATAGGTGTCTAACAGAGGTTTGAACAAATATTAAAGTTTTGGGATGGGCAGGGGGCCAGAAAGTAGCATCTCTTCAGATCTGATATCAACCTCTGATATTTAATCTTGGCTTCCCTTTGGCTCAGATTTACCTGGGACCAAGAGGGGAGGGAAGGGAGGAGAGAGAAAAGAAAAAAGCAAAACAGGATAAATGTATCTTGGTATGAAAGTTTAATCCTGCTTTTCCTAGGCTTAAATTACTTTCAGTATGAAAGATAAAAGGCAATGGAGTTTGCCCTAGGAAAGTTTAACTTGTCTTTGAGAAGGAGGATGGGGAGGGGGCCTTAGGGTTCCAGTGAATAGCCCTGTGAATGAACCTCTCTCCCCTGTGCCCCTCGCTCCCCCCAGCACACACGGTCTCTCCAAAGCTCTGAGAGGGACAGAGGCTTGCGACAGTGCTTCCCTGCACTGTCTGCGGAATTAAACTCCCAGATGTTCCCTTCTTGTATTTCAACAGCCTCCCTTCCCACATTAGGTTCTGGTTTGGGTGTGGGGGGACAAGAAGACTGAGGGCTGAAAGAAAACAACCCCCCTCCAACTTTAATCTTCAGATTAGAATTGTCACACCTCACTTCTTGGCCTGGCACTGAACCAAATAGGAAGGCTCTGAGAGCAGGAATTGGACTCATTTAAGTTTAAGCAAATAGAAATTGATCACTTATGTAGTACTAAGAACATAGTAGCACCTAGTACAAAGATGAAAAAGTAATAGATCCTACCTTCAAAAGCTTACATTATCCTGGGGGGGTGGGGGGAAGGAGAATTAAAAAGGCAGGGACCCTCAAAGAACTTTTGTGCAAGGCAGAATGGAGTTAACAGTATGCTGGGTGGTCGGAAGAAGCAAAGGCACAGAAGCTCCTGGAAGCTTTTGCTGTAGTCAGTGGAAGGGATGGATTTCCAGGCAAGAGAACCAGGTGCCTGAGAACTTCACAGTTTACTGTCAAGAATGACTAACGTTCATTCTTCAGCCTCTTGGAACTACCCCCAACCATTTTATTTTCCTCATTCTCCTCCATGGATTTTAAACTGACAGCAGTGTGGTTTTCTATTAGTCAACATCCTAGAGCAAGATCTCCACCTTTCACAGTCCCAAGGGGTTTCTACCTTGTATTCTATGTAAATTGCATCCCTTTCCGGTCTCCTGAAGCTAGCAGTGTGGAGGCTGTATGGTTCATTAGGAAATATTATTGCTCATCTGTATTCACATTTAAGTGTCTAGAATCCTGCTGTTAAGTTACCCACTCTTATCTGAATGAACTTGTTAAATGGATCCACCAAGCGAAAAAAATTCGGATTTTACCTCTACACCTTGTCTGGGCAGAAGAGCCTACTCCCCGAGCCATGTCTGCCACATGTTTGCTACCTGGAGAAGGAACCACTCTCTTAAAGTTTCTGTGCAGAAAAAAGGCAGAGGAGGATTAATGGAGGGAGGTTTAAAGAAAGCAGATTTCAACTCAACCCAAGAACTTTCTCTAATCCTAGAGTGGAAGGTACTGTTCTTCTTGCTCCTTGAAATGTTCAAAACAAATGTGGCTTTGGGGAGACCCTACACTAGAATGGACAGAACTCGGGAGAATGCAGGGGTCTGCTTGGGTTTAAGCTTGGTCTTCAGGAGATCTTAGAACCCCTTGAAAGTTGATGCTTTCAAGAAATATCTATATAGTGTGCATGTGTGTGTGTGTACACACACACATATTCATGTTTCCAAAGAGAAGGAGTTCATGACCCCCGCCAAATATAAAGACCCGCTGGACTCTAGTGTCTAGGGCTTTTTCCTAGCCTCAGTTTCAGCCTTCTGCTCCGAGGCGGAATGGGGGCTTCCAGTGAGGAGCTGGAACTCCAGCACCTGCCCCATGTCCCAAAGCAGTAGTCACCTCACTCTCTGACTAAACAGGAGAAATCCAGAGACAATACAGCCTCAGAAGTCAGGGGAACTCAGGTGTTGTGATTGCTGTGCAACTAGGAACTTGTTGTGGAACCTCTCTGAGCAGGAGGCAGCGCAGAGGACTCCTCCCTTTTAAGGGGGAGAAGGTGGAAGGCTCAGGAGGAGGGGACGTGTGGGTAGAAAACACCCTGCTTGCCCTGTAAAGGCTGGAGGACCAGTGAGCAGACAGGAGTGGCAAGAAGGGGATGTTGCCACTTTGAAGTGGTTTCCTGCTTCATAAAAGCGAAAGGCCTCGGCTGGGCTGGGTAAATATTACGTTGGCCTCTGACCTCTCACCTCCCCTGTCTGTTCCGCAGGCTTCCCGTTTTTCCTCTGAGCAACAAAGATCCCTGAGGGAGAAGAGCCTGATTTGTGAGCTTCAGGGTCCTCTGTAGGGGCCCTGGCCAAAGCCAGACAGGAAGGCCAAGCCCCTACGCTACCTCCAGCCAGGAGAGGCCTCCTCCGGGTCAGGAGGCTCTCCCCGTCTCCGCTCCACCTTGGTGGTGCTGGTGTTTTCCAGGAGAGAGGAGGTCAGGATTTCACAGTCCCCTGACAAGTGGCCCCACACGCTCTGGCCCCCTCGACCTTCCTGACACGAATTCCTTCTCTAGGATTAAACCCCACACCGCCAGGGGTTCAGTTAGGCAAACACGCGCCCGAGGTTTATCCGGAAATGAACCAAACTCGAGCTGCTGCCCCCCGTTCTGAGTGGCCCCCAGGGTGGGAAGCCTGTCAGCTTTCTGGGCTAGAGGATCCCGCTGTGAGAGACTTGGAGAAATGGTCAGAACTGCATGCGAAGCTGGGCAGACGCTCCCGGCACCCGCGCAGGGCCTCACCGTAGGCGTGAGAGCAGATGGTCAGGAAGAGCCTGGTGTCAGAGCAGTCCTAACGCGGGGGGAGCCAAAGGGCCTTCCTCACACTTGTAGCTCCCACCTCTTCCTAAGCGATTTCTCACCTGCCGCCCAGGGCCTGCCCTCCATTTGCTCCCTGCTTTTGGGAGGGAGAGAAGAGGGAGCTACAGGCTCCCTGAGGGAGTTGTCTCCGACCCCTTGCCCAGTGCCTCGATTTCTCCACCTGTACAGTGGGAAGGAATGCTTTTCATGACTACCCAAGCACCCTCACTGGCCACTGCTCTGGAACCAGGTCTAGGAAGATGTTTCGGGGATTTGGAAACGTGACAGTTGTCACAAAACATGCAAAACTAGTCTAAAATTTAGAGCAGAATAAAACCAAGCAAAGGACATTTCTCTCCTCTCTCTCTGAATTTGTCTGGAACTTTGTGAGGAAAATAAGGGTAAAGAAAGTTTGTGGGCTAAAGGTTTTTATATAGAAAACTAGATGAAAGGCTGATATTCAGTGGCACCTGGAAACTAAAAGGAAAGTCAAAGGTGATCCTGGCATCAGGGCCCACATGCATGGCTCATGGTTAGCATTTAACCTGTGGGGCTGGGATTTGAATTTTGAATTTGCAACCCTTGGGGTTTGGCACCATCCGCACTAAGAGTAGAGATGAGCAGTACTGTATGGAACTGGTAAGTTGGCATTGAAGCAGACACAGCACACAGAGCGTTAACAGGGGCTGAGTCCCAGAGCCCACGCTGGACCTGAATTAGATCCTTGGCCAGTGCTGACCTTTGGTCAGAACGTAGCAGGATGTCGGGTGACGTGCATCAGCTGCCTTCTACTCACCCTAAAAGTGCCCCCGTGGTGAAGCAGAGGCACCTTGTCCCTTTTTGGGAGTGCAGAGCTTGGGAAGGTAGCTGAGAGGAGAGACCACCATGCTTTCGGCAGCACTGCCTGAGAGACAGCTGTGGCCATGCATGACAGGTGCCTTGATTTTCTTTTCCAAGTTATTATTAAGAAAACAGCTTGAATTACAAAAGAAATAGGTGTTATACATGAAATACTTGGGAAATGTGTCTGAGTATTTGCTAGCAGCTCGTAGCCAGGCCCACATAATAGGTGGGAAACCCAAGTCCCAATGGGGTGAATGGATGGCCTGCATCACACAGCGAGTGGCCATTCACTGCTCTCCATGTGTGAGGAGTTTTGCTTGCCCCAGCCTAGCCCAGTGCTCTCTCTTGAACTGCCCACTTAACCACCTTCTCTTTTTAGTCTCTTGCTCCCCAGCTCTGTCTCTCTCTGGTTTGAGCAGGCGCACAGCCCCTGGTGGAGCAGTGTTCCCCAGAGCCCCGACCTCTTGATTCTCTGCCAGCCTGCTGGCCCCAGGACACACAGACTGCCTCGCCATGGCACTGGGCAGTGTGGTGTAGAAAGGCTCACCCTCTTCAATAGCTCCCACCAGCTTTCCTCCATCTTCAGCAAATCTTGCTATTTGCACAGTCAATGGCCCTGGCAAGGCCAAGCCGCCCCTGCCTCCGGAGAAGCGCACTGTGGGCACTGTTTGTGTTTCAGTCTCTATAGACTCAGCATTCACAACTTGAAGAGGCTGAGACAATGACCCGAACAGCTGCCTGCAGACTGCTGGCTAGGAGGCTGCTGGGGGAGAGAGGCGGAAGCATCGGGCCAGCCAGGGTTTGCCCACCACGCACCTGTGAGTTTTCTCAGGCAGCCAGAACTCACCCAGAGAGAATGAGTGGGAATTGGGATCCAGAGGACCAGGTCCAGGCCACTGATTGGTTTCTGCCACACGGCCCAGCTTTCTGGGCCAAGGTCTCTACCAGCTGTGTAGTTTCTCAGGGCAGGGAGGAGAAAGAAGCAGCCGTTTCTGGCCTCAGGACAGGAAGAGGTAGAACACTTGTCCAGGCGGAGAAAAACGGGATGCTGCACCAGGATCCTGCCCACTAACAGAAAGATCTGTTACCTGCAAGGAGACCAAAACTGGTGCAACATAATCTAATTTAGTTGAACAAATGTTTATTGACTTCTACTATGTGCCAAATATTATGGGAAGAAGGCAAGTTACTGTCCAGGCTTTTGAAGAGCTTACAATATGGCAAGGGAGAAAGGGAACACACACAGATAATAGTCATACAGGTGAAATATAGTTATTGCAGGAGGACAGAAGAAAGAGAGATTAACCAAAGCCATCTACCCTGGAAGGGCCATCTAGAGAGGGCATGAGCCCTACACCATTTGGGGAATTCAGAGGTTAGAAGATAGTGACCAGGGTCTCAGGAAGGGATTCCTACGTGGAGCAGAAAGGTATGTGAGGTGATGATGGAGATCCCCGCGCACCTCCAGGGCTTCTCCCTTGAGTCTTCCTGTTTGCTGCTCAGTAAATTCAGTGGAGGGAAATGCTCCCTTGAGAAGGGAATGGAGTGTCAGGCCCGTGAGAATGACCCGCAGCTGCTGGCCCGAGTCCCACGGTAAATAGAGCTCGTCCTCACACTATCACCCCCACGCCTCACCTCAGAGCATGGGGCCCGGAAGGCCAGGCTGGGATGAGTCCTGACACCCCTGGAGCCAGAACCCTCCTAATCACATGAAAAGGAGAACTGCCTCCCCAAGCAGGGCAGACCCCTCTGAGCTCAGACTTGGTCAGCTCTCCGCCTGCACAGCTCTAACTTCTAATCATTGTCATAAACAGGACGGAAGCAGCTGCTCACTCTGGTCTATTATCAGCTTGGTTGGAGACAGAGAAATTTAAATGACAGTAAGATGCTTAGCAAAGAAACGAAAGTCGGTGTTAAAAATAAAGAAAACAAGACAGCTTGTTTCATCGAAATGGAAGGGTTATTAAACAGCCCTGAATTAATCAGTGATCTGCCAGGGCTGGGAATTGAAGAGCAGTAGGGCCAGGGTGGAGAGTGGGAGAAGCCGGGTGGGGGAGAGAAGTCAGTAGGAGCTGCCTGCGCTCTCGGACTGGCTGTAAGGACTGTGGAAATGTTGTGGTCTTCAGAGGGGGGGTCAGCAGCTAGTTTTCTGCCCCACCAATAAGAACAGATTATGGGGGGGGGGGGAGGAAGGGCTTTGGCACCCTAGCTTCTCTCCGTACAAAGTCCTGCTTCTGGACTCTTTCTGTCTGCCACCACCAACACCAGTCCTTGGGACGGTCTCCAAACCCCAGCCTTCCCACCAGCCAGGGCTGGGCTGAAGCCAAATGGCATTCAGTGGATAGCCAAAAACTCGCAGCCAGACCTTCTCTTCTTTCACAGGGGGCCCCCAAGAACTCAGCTCTCAGTTCGTGGTACCCCTTGCTCCTTCCAAGAGTGGTAATAGTATATCCCTGAGTGTGGCCAGAGTCTTACCTACCTGGGAGCAAGTGGTCTCTGGAGTAAGTGATCTCTCCTTAGCGATATCAGTTGGTGGCAGCAGAGCAGCAGGGTGACATATTTAACTCCAGGAGCCTCAGGTCCTAATCCTATTTCCACATCCGGAAACTTCATTGTGCCATTTCAGCTCAGGTGCACCTAAGTCTTCTCACCTGTGAAACAGAGCTGCTGCTGCTGCTGTCCTCCTCTCAGGCTTGCATGAGGGATGCACTAGTGGGACAGCATATGTGGAATTCTTAGCAAACTGAAAAATCACTGCACATATGCCAGCATATAGTATGGTGGGGTCTCTTGAGGCCTCAGAACAAAACATCAGAAGAAAGGTTTTCTGGAAGGCACAGGATGGTCTGGGACAAAAGCAGGCTTGCTCATACCTTGGCAGGGGCGTGCAAGGGGAGGCGGTGGCTGAGTGCATCTACACGCACGTAGGCACCCATCCGAGTGTGCTACATGTTGGATCTTGAAGCAATCAGTCCAGGAGCATTTTCTTTGCTCTTTGACCTGAACATTCTTTCTCCTGCCCCCTCCTCCCTCCTGCTTCCCTCCTGGCTGTTTACCCTTTCCCAGACTCCTCTCTCACACCCCATTCATCATCAGGGGCAGGTTCTCACTCAGGGAGCCCTTCTCATCTCCCACCCCGGGTCCCCCCACGCTGCACCACCCTGCATCACCCCTGCTTTCCCTCCAGCACATTCTTTCCCTGTGTCAGCCTCTCTGATAATTGTGCACTTCGCTTTCCCTTGCAGTGGGTCCCAGACATCCAGAGCTGATAGGGCCTTGAGAGCCTCAAAAGGCTCTGCTTTCCTGCTTGCTTGCCAAGGGATTGATGCCACTCCAGATGTTAAGGGTCCCCCCAGACCAAGTGCATGTGCCTCTTGACTCTGACAAGCCCCTGCAGTGGACAGACCTCTGCCCAGAATGCCGGCCACCCCGCAGACCTCACGGGTCCCTTTCATCTAGCTTCTCAGCGCTATCCTTGCTCAGTGTGCATGAGTGTGAACCTGCCTGTTACTTGAGAGGCTGCTTGACAGCTCAGGATCTTTTCTGCAAGAGCGCTGAGACTCAGACAAAGAGAGAAAATGAAGGTGGGAAGGTACAGGGTGGGGACCCAGCATGCTTAAGAAGCTTCCTCAGAAAGGAGTTAAAGCTTTTTATTCAAAGGCTGGTGGTTGTTTCAGAAAAGCAGTGGAGAGAAGGAGAGGCAGTGGGAGATTAAGGGAGGAGGAGAATTTCATCCCCATGCTGGCCAGACTCTGCTGGGGAAGGGCCCAAAGAACATGGAGCCCCAGCCGGTGGAAGCTGCCCTCGGCACCATCTCCTCCTACGGGCCAGCTTTCCTCTTTCCTCGTTTCCTCCTTCCTGCCAAAGGCACCTGGATGAATCCCCAAGAGCAGTGGAAGTGGTCTTTAAATCACCCTATAGGCCATGAGAGAAGACAGGCAGTGACCTGGGGACTGGGGAGGTGGTTACTTGGGATCAGCAGATGCAGTTCCTTCCAAGAGGCCAGGGCCTCAGGGGCTGGGAGCTGGGCCACCGCATTCCCCTGCACGAGCGTCTCCCCTCACCTGGTTGAAACAGAGCACTCAGCCTGTGGCACCATCATAAAGGGCGGCAGTTGCTGCCAAGGAGACGATGCCCTTGTGCAGTGGTTCCAAAAACAGAAACAAGAGTGATTGGTGTTTATTCAAAGCTGTAGAGTTTACAAAACACCTTTACATCCATCGTCTAGTTGATTCCCACTACAACCCTGTGAGGTGTCCTTTTACATCAGAGGAAACAGGTCCGAAAGGTTAAACCACATATTCAAGGTCACAGAACTGGGAAGTGGTAAAGCAAGACTTGAGCCCAGGTCTGCCTCCGAAGCCCATGGGCTTTTTCCTGCCCCTGCTGTCTGGCAGCATGCTCCACAGTGAGTCTGGCCTTAGAGAAGGGTCCTGTTCTGAAATTTCCCTAGGGGAATCTCACCCCACCCCACTCTGCTCTCGATCACTTTATGTGGTCAGTTGGCCCTTTATTATTATATGCTTTCTCTGTGATCTATGATGTTACACAATTTATGCCTTTGGAGTTCTCTTGCCAAGACTTCTCCTGCACAAGCCCTGTCTGCATCTTGCATTCTTCAAAAACAGAGCTGGTATCTTCCCATTCTTCTCCGCCCCTCACCCACCTAGCCAATGACATTTGCTCTTCACCCAGTGGGTTCAAGATGAACGCCAGCCAGGATCCTTCCCAAAGAGTTCACTCCCTTCTTCATTACCTCCAAAAGTTCAGTTATGATAAATCATTGAGCCAAGTGTGTTAGTTCAAACGTCTTAGGGCAGACTAGCAGCTGAGAAAAGCTGATGAGCACCCTTGTCTCCCCTCTGCCCTGCTCTCCATGATTCAGACAGAGCATGGTCCTGAAGGGAAAGGCATCGTGCCAGCCCTGCATGGGACACTAAAGCATGCGTAGTACTGTTCCTGTCCTCTAAGGGCATCTAATTCAATGGGAGACAGGACGCGGTCACATAACGCAAGACAGCTAACACCCAATGCAAGTGTGTGCTGAAAGCCTCAGTTGCTCATTGACTTTGGAGGAGGGACAGGTGATTGGGGGCTGGGAGAGCCTAGCGGCTCCATGAGGCTTTGAAGAACAGACAGAGTTTGGATAGGCAAAGAAGACGGGGGAGACAGGTGTTCCAAGGAGAGGGGACTACAGAGGGGAAGCTATGCAAGGTATTCTGGGGACTCAACAAATCAACCAGTTTGTTGCGAGTGGAGTCACTCTGGGATAGATGGGCAGGGAGGTCAGAGAAAGATGGAAAGCCAGGCTGGGAAGGATTTGAACTTAGGCACTGAGCAGCAGCCCAGCCTTGAGTCTATCTGGGCAACAGGTGTTTGCATAGGCGGATCTCAATCACAGTGGGGCCTTGTGCCTGGCGAATTTAGACAAGGTGTCTGAGGCCCAAGAACTGAAGCGCGAGGGGCACACCTGGCAGGGCATGGCTGAGGCGAAGCTGCCAACAGCTTTCACCAGGTCCCTCTCAGCAGATCATCTCTGTGACAGCCTTACATAAATGCACCCTTTCAGGGAGGCAGCACCAGGCTTGCTGGTAAAGCAGGCCCCCTCTTTTGAACTTTGGGGAACCCTGACTTCTGGAAATGAACAGTGTGAAAAAGTGCACCTGGGCCTGGCATTTGTGGACAATTTCCCTGACGTGAGCATGAAGCCACAATGATGGGAATGCTTCGGGGGCAGCCCCGGGAGCCTTTGGGGCCAGAAAGGCAGGAAGGTCTGCAAGAGAAACAAGATGTTCCCTCACCCCGGGGCTCTCAGGGCTGTTAAAATTTTCTTAGAGAGGAGAAGACATGGACAGCTTCCGGAGAAAGTATGTGAAGTTTGGGGCCAGCCCATTGCCTGAGAGCTGAGATGAATGCCTCGTGTTTTGTTTGGATTTATTCTTCCCTTTTTTTTTCTCCCTTCCCCTCCCACTGCTGTGAATTGGAGCTGTGTCATTATTCTTTGAAAACTCTACGATTAATGGCAGCATAATATGCCATTATGTGGAGTAACTGTAATTTGTTTAACCATTTACCTGGGCACTTTCACCCTGCATCCTGCCCTCCTGCGTCAGAGACCTGGCTCTTCCACGCACAGTAAGGGAGTGGTGAGAAAGCAGGAGATGCATCTCCAGGCTCCATGGAAAGGTCATCTGGAATTTCTCTGAAAGGTGACTGCCAGCTAGCAAACCTCTTGCCACAAAACACCCCCAGACTAATTCAACCCACACCACCCCCTGCCCCAACCTTGCTCCGTTACCAAAATAAAATGGGAGCCTCAAGTTCTGACCTTTAAAATAAAGTACTTGCCAAGTCTTATTTAACATTCCCATGAGTCTTTCCAGACCAATGATAAGAGGATTGGGTTGAAAAATAAGTTGTACATATCTAGGCAATATGGAATAGTGGGGAACACATGAGCATCAGAAAGGTCTGCTTCCTAGCAGAACAATATTAGTCTAGGTACTCAACCTTCCTGACATTCAGTTCTTTCATCTGTGAAATGGGGAAACTAAAACCCCATCTTGCAAGATAATCACAAAATGATCCATTGCATATACAAAGAATCTAGCATAGTGCCACATAGCATCATAAGAATAGTAAAAATAGTAAATAATAATAAATAGTAAAAATAATAATGGTAGCTTCTCTTTATTAGATTTGGTATAGGAAACAGATGGGAGTTTCTGTCATTATGCTACTCATGGCCCATAGGGTATGAGGTCCCCCAGCATGAATTTTGACTGGATTTAGTAACACCATATCTCCACTTTTGTTCTTATTCCTGCCTTTGGAAGGAGCCTGGGAATTTCTTTCCCTGTCCTTCAATCCCATAATGCCCATCAGAATGGCATCTCATGACTAGGATGGTTTAAATAGGATCCAGCTTGGAATCAGGGGAGAAGAGGGGTGACCTAGAAAGAGGGGGGACCTATGCCCCCCCATAGTGCAGAGCATAGGTGAGCTCACAGGGCCAGCTGCTTGCTGCCCCAGAGCCCTGCTAACTCACGGAAATTCTTTCTGCCCCAAGGGCGAGGTGGCCAGGGCACAGCATGCTCCTCCTTGGCCTTCCCCCAGAGGGCAGAGCCCAGGGAAGGGAACGGGGGTCAGGGTGGCTGGGAAAGCAGCTGCTGGAAATTGATTGCTCTTGTAGTTTAGTTTATTCCATGGGCTCTCTCGGTGCTGCCCGGGTGGCGACCTTTAGATAATAAAGGGAATTCTGGGAGATTTCTGACAGGCCCATGACATATGGGGAAGGTCTGCGGGGTCAGACGGTGTATCTCCCTGCTCCTGGCCCCAGGGTAATGAATCTTGTTTTGACTTTGCAAAGCCAGCCCAGCCGGTGCCCCAGAAAGGAGCTGAGCCCCCTCCCACCCGCCACCCCTCAAGTGAGTACATGTCTTTGGAACCCTTCATAATTCAGGGAGACAATTCCAAGCTTTTATAGCCCGTGAGAGAGGAGGACAAACACTGGATGTTTTGCTAAGGCCCTGGGAGAGCTGGTGTTGTTTCCAGGGCTCCATCAGAGCTCACTGGGAGACCTGGGAAAAAAAAGCAGCAGAGAACCCTCCCTGGAGTGAAAAGGCTGTGGCCCTGGGACGGGACCGGAGGAGGATCCGCAGGAATGGAAGGAGGTTGCTGGCTAGGAGTCACAAGACATCCCAGAAGGTTCTTGGGGTCTGCAAGTGACACATGGACTCTTCTAGGCAGGAGCAGAAGAGGCCAGGGGAGGCAGAAAGGATAGAAACCCCTCTGCAGGACATGCCCAAGAGAGAGGTGGGCAAGGTTCTAATCCCACCGGGCAGAAAGTGGTGAGAGGCAGAGCGAGTAAGTCCTCGGGTCCCCTGGTTTTAGCCTGGTGAAAGGGCACATGTTCACCGCCTACGGTCCCCACAGAGATGTTACAAGATCTTCATCCCTAAGGCCGCGTGATGGCTTACCCAAATGCGTGCTTGTGCAGGCACGCACACACTCCCCTCTTGTTCAAAAGGACAATCCCTAACCCAGACAGCAAAGCATGTCACTCCTGCCCGCCCTAGGAGTTCGCTAGGGCTTCCGTAACAAAGCGCCACGGATGGGGCGGCTTAAACAACAGAAATGTGTTGTCACGGGTCTGGAGGCCAGAAGCCAAGGTGTCTGTGAGGAGGTTCCTTCTGAGGGCCGTGAGGAAAGCATCTATTCCAGCCCATCTTCTCGGCTGGTAGGCTTCTGTCTTCTTCTCCGTGTGTCTCCACATCCCCTTCCTCCAGTACCTGTCTCTACATCCAAATTGCCCCTTTTTATAAGAGGGCCCAACCTGCTGACCTCATTCTAATTGAATTACCTCTATAAAGACTTTCCAGTGATGGTCACAGTCTGAAGTCCTGGAGCTTAGGACTTCAACGTATGAATTGGGGGGGGGACCGATTCAGCCCATAACACCTGCCATCCTGCCTTTCTTGCCACGACCCAGGCCCTGTTCGTGGCCCTGTCAGCCTGCCTCTGCCCACGGTGCTGTCTGAGAGGCAGAGTCCATCCCTGCCGTGTGCTCACGTGGGACCCAAGGGCTTTGCTCCCTCCCTTTCCAGAGCCGAAGGCCACACAGAGCCCCTGTCACACAGCCCCTCACTGTCCCACCGCCTGGAATAGGGGTTCTCCTTTCACCCTGATTGGGACTTTTAGAGCCTCACCCAGTTTCCTTCTCTTACTTACTCCTTGGTCAGTAGAAACTGAATCTGAGAAAGGAATCACATATAAGACAAGTAGAGGATCTCCTTTTTCACAGTGAAAGAAGGTGACTGGCTACAAATTGGCACCAAAAGCTGTGTTGACTCCCACTGGGGAGGCCACAGTTCCCGCTGTTTCACCTTCTCAGGGAAGGAGGCCCAGAGGACATGTGGGCAGAGACCCGTGTTCCTCCTCTGTCTCCCCTTACCCGCCTTGCCTCTCTCTCTGGGGCAACATAGAGCCACTTAGCAACCCATTCAGTCGCACAGTCTGGGGAAAAAAAAAATGACAGTCGATTAATGAAGCAAATGCAGCTGGTCTACAGTGACATCTAAATTGTTCCTTTGGTCCCTTTATTTTCTGTAGGAAATTCTCCCTCTCCCCACCCCCACCCCTTTTCCCCTTTAAGTCGCGTGCATAAAATACACTAATAACAATCCTCGATGTCTGTGCGTGAGTGACAGCTGAAATAAGAAAAAGACTAATGTACCTCCTGCAGCCCTGTCATGCGGAGATGAAATGAGTCCCTCTCCCACCCACCCCCTGTTCACCACCCCCTCGCCCCCTCTCTTTCTTGGTCTCTTCTCAATGAGAATCATGGGCATTTGAATAATAATATTATAGACACCATCAGGGTGACAGTGGGGAAAAAATCAGCTCAAAACCCATGATTATGCCTTCAATCTAATAATTATTTAAATACCAGATAACTCCTTCCACTCTAATTGAGGCCTTTCAGCTGTCGGCATTACCCGGGCCTTTGCGTGCGCCCTCTCACTCACCTTGTGCAACCCGACGTGCCTGGACTACCTCCGAGGTCGGTGTCAGACAGAGCAATGCTCGCGGTGTTTGCATGTACAGCCGTGCACGTGACATTCTGATGGGTCCTTCAGGGTCATTCCACCCACAGGAGACGAGCTGGGGCCCCGGAATCTCACATTCAGACATTTCATCCCCATGGACTGTAATTCATAGACGTCTTAAACCAAAAGGAGCCTTCTGAGGTCATTGGGACAAATCCCCTACCTCTGTGTAAACTTGTTCCTACACAGCTGTCAGGAAAATTCACTGTCAGGAAATTCCGTAATCCCTTTGGCAGTTTGCCCCAGGGATCCTCTCTAGATAGGATGTCCCCTTAATACCTAACTTTAGTCCCTTCTTCTGCAGTTCTGACTCTTCAGGGGAAGAGGCTACAGCTAACCTCTGTCCATGAAGTTGCCCACAACCCAGAGGGATGTGGCATGGGACACCATAGCCCTCAAGGCCCAGTGCAGTGACATTGTTGCCCATGACAACTGCCTGGGCCTGCCTGGGCCTAGAGTGAGTCACGGGAGGCCGTTCTCCTGGATGCAGCTTCTAGCAGCATCTCTTACCCCTCTACCCCTCTGCCCCTGTGCACTGCCTCCCTGTGCAGACCCAGTGTAAGGCTCACTCCTGCCCATCATGGGGCCTCCATGATCAAAAGGCCTCGTCTTCCTCCAAACAGGGCAGTCTCAAGGCAGAACGGAACCCACTCCCAGGACCCTCATGCAATGACAGAGAAAGCACTAGGCTTCTGTCACAGCATCTAAGTTCTGATTACAGTCTGTCCCTCACTCATCTGGGGTCCCCTTGGACATTTGCCCTCCTTCCATGGACTTTCGTTTCTTCACCTAAAAAAGAACTAGTGGGTTGTTGTGATCTCACAATCTGTAGCCGTGGCTCTGAATTCCTGCCTTCAAGACCCCAGTAATTAGAAAGAAGAGCTGGGGGAGAGGACAGACTCCCCTCTGCCGTGGGATAGGAAGGAGAGTGCAGTGAGCCCAAGAGCAGCTGGACTGCTCTGGCTCCCGGCCCCCGTCCCATGCTTACCTGTTTTCGGTCACCATCTGGATCCTCAGGATCCTGGTTCTGTGAGCCGCCCAGTAGGTACAGTCACAGTAATAGGCACCTTTTACTGTTACCATTAAGAAAAAAGTACCATTGCCAGGATGGTGCTGGTGATGACAGTGGCTCTGGCAGTGACAGGATAGAGTGAGTGGTGGAGCTACAGATGGGCCCAAGGGTGTGACATCTACTCTCATGAACTTTGACTCAATTTGGCAAAATTGTATCCCTACTTTAACTCCTTACCAGCTCCTTTTGCAATAAGGGAGGCCAAGTGAAGGCATAAGGGCGTGTGCGTCCAGATCTGAAAAAGGCAACAGAGCGGGGCAGCAGTGGGGAGAGGATCCTGCACCGAGCTGCCCTGCAGGTGCCTGACTGTCCTTTCCTCCCCACTTTGCCACTGACGCCCGCAGCAGCTGACCAGGAAGGTATTAGATGCCTTCGCTGGCTGTCACCAACACCTGCCTCTTGAATCCTGATCAGGAGATGGTGTCAGCAGGCCTTCCAAATTAAATATTTAGTGACACTCGCTTTCCAAAGAGACGAGCATGGCCTCTCCTTGGTCTCAGGAGTACTCAGAGTAAGATGCCCTGAGAGGCTCCGCTGATGGAGGGAGCATCCCAGAGTGGCCTGCCCGGGTCTGAGACATGGGGTCGGGGAGAGGGAAACTGAAAGGAGAAGAGACAATAGGCAAGTTATGGCTCTTGAGAATGTGTGTGACAAAGTGACGTCACAAACTAGACAGGGAGGAGAAGTGACAGAAGGAAAGAGGTGTCATTATTAAGAGAAAACTCTTGAGGTTAGCAGAAAATCGGGGTTAGGAGGAAATGCTAGGTATAGAAAGTCCTAGTCAGATGTTCACTGGCTTCTACCATATTGAGGATGGAGAGTTCAGTCCAAGATCATAGAATGGATAGAGGTGAAGAGCTAGAAATATTGACAAACAAATTACTACTAATAAAGGCTAATGTATCTCCAACACTTCAGATGGATGAGGCGTTGTTCTAAGTGCTTTGTCTGTATTAACTGGCTTCATCATAATAATCCTATGAGGCAGATGCTAGTGGGAATCCCATTTTTATATAGATGGGCAGATAGCATCACAGAAGGGCTAAGAACTTCAGCCAACTCTACCCAGCTATGGGCTCTGTTTGAATCCAAGCATCTAAGTTCAAAGTTCATGCATTTGACCACATACCACACTGTCTCTCATCAGAGGTACAAAGATAAGTGCCTTTTTGCCCTCTTCTGAACTTGGATGAGAGACTTGATCCTTGCCAGCTGGGCCCTGCTTTGGAACAGTTACCTGGTATCATCAGCTTTAGCATGGGAAGACAGAGGCTCTCAACTTGCTGTTGAAGTGAGTTGTCCTTGTGAAAGCCTAGGTCGAACGGGAGCCTCCCCTGCCATCCTGCACTGCAGACCATACCTACTCTTGAGTCCATGTGTCAGTGCCTGCTGCTTCCAGACAGGTGACCTTTGAGCCTCATGGAATGAATTTGCTTGGCTGGTCACCATTCTGTTCCAGACTAGATGCTGATTGAGGAATGAGAGGAAAAACAGCCCAACTGTAGTCGTCTGTTGAGAACTCTTGGCCTAACCAGCCTTACCAGGTAAGGTGGAAGGCCCCTAGTTGCTATCTCAGTCACAGACTCTGGAAGCTAAAGGAAGCATCTATCAAGGTATGTGAAAGAAGAAATCTTACAAACTGGCTAATTCAAAGATCCTTTATTTTAAGACAAGAAATAGGTTCAGCGGGATGCTAGCCAGTCTAAAGCCATACAACTGGTGGGTTAACACAGGCAGGATTTGAGTCCTGGGTTCCCACGTTCCTACTCTTCCTCCAGCCTCATGATTTCATGTTATCTATCCACTAGCCAATTTCCCATTCATAGTTCAACTCCCAGGACCTTGCACCTCCACCACCCTTCATGCAGGCTGCAGGGCAGCTACGTTGGGATTTGTGCAACACCATGATAGAGATCACCACAGATCTGGTCCCATTCCCCAAACACATGCTTCCTGGATTGAGCCTCTTCACTGGGACACAGAGAGCTGAGGATCAATGGTCTACCCACGATGTTCATTCCTGTGGAAAGGAGCAAAAAGAGAAGTGAGGGCTCTGCAGGATTCCAGAAGTGCAGTCTTCTAGGGAGGCTTCAATGAGAACAGTAATAACGAGCATGAATTGAGCGTGCACTGTGTGCCAGCCACCATGCTAAGAGGCTTCCTTGCATTATCTCATTTGCTCTCATGACAACTTGAGAGGTGGGTACTGTGATTATCTCCATTCTGCCAGAAAGGCCAATGAGACATGACTTGTCCAGGGTCCCAGGTTTATTCCCACATTCTGCCTAACAACAAAAGCCATTCACTATTCAGACTGGGGGTGGGGGTTAATTGTGCAGGGAGCTGAGATGGTTGATCTTAACCCGGACCTTCTTCTTCCAGCCACAGGCTAAACATATATGTGTGTGTATATTGTGAAGAAGGCAGGAGTGTACTGTCCATAGACTTGGTGTCTCAGAGAGCACTTTTTAAAAGGCACAGCCCCAAAAGCAGCACGGTAAGAATGATTCTCTTCCTCACGGCGCCTCGTGGAGCCTTCTGCACTGCCCTCCACCTGTCACCGAAGGAGCTTTCCTACCCAGAGACAGTGGCATGGACAGAATGGCCTCTTGCAGTTCCCGGGCTAGCTAGAGAATGTAAGGATTCTGTTATTTCCTTTCCACAGCTCCTCTTGAGGAATTCACGTCCTGCTACCGGCCCCAGGATAGAGCTAAAAATAACCTCTGGTTTTCAGACTGAAAGCTCTGTCCTTCTGGGAGGCTTTGCCGGTGTGCGCAAGGGGCCGGAAGGGCTGTGTCACAGCCTCTGAGGTCAGCTTGGGCCTCCTGCTGGTGTTGCCTTCCTCTTTCCAAGGAAGCCCGGGGCCTCCTGAGTCACACCAGAACAACCCTGGTGGAGCCCGGTTGGAGGAAAGCAGTCAGGTGGGGCCTACCCCAGGCACCACAGCGGCGGCTGTCAGGCCTAGGGCAGAGCTGAGGAGACTTTCTAAAGATACAGAGCAAAAACTGTGTGATTCCCAAGGCGGCATCTGTTCTAATTCTAACCAATCCAGCCAGGGTGGGGCGGGTGGAAGGAGACAGGACTCTCCTAAGCTGCCTTGGAGCGAATTCTCCATCCTCAGCTTGGGTGTTTCCACTCCCACTGCCTCCTGCACCCAGAGTCCTGCCTGGACTTGTCTGAGAAAGTTGCCGGACAGTCTGTCCAGCTGGAGAAAAGATTTCTGTGCTAGACAACTCGCTGCGGCCAGCCCTGCCGCCACCCCCAGTGTGGCTGTCCATAAATTTGCAGTTGGAGTGAACAGGAGGACATGCTCCACTCTGCCACATGCTGCCCAGCTCTCCACAGGAGCCCCGTCAGCCTCTCTGGACAGTTACCTTGGAAAACAGAAGAGCTTTAGAGGCTGGGGGTGGGGAGGCAGGTGAAGGAGCCAAGAAGGCAGGGTAGGAGGCAGACTGGGCTGGGCAGGGCAGGCGGAGGCCTAGGGCAGGTGGTTGGTTTCGTGGATCCTTCAGCAGTCACAAGGCCCCAGCAGTGACCCTCAACTCGCTTCCCTTCACTCCTCCCCACATTTTCCAAACCCAGAACTCTTACCCAGGTGGCTGAAGCTGGACTCAGCCAGTCATCTTAGCAAGGAGGCCGGTGCCTCTGTGCTCCCCTGCAGAGCCGCAGAAGTTGAAGCCATGTCCCCAGGGTCCGGCAGCTGCTCACTGGGGAGGCAGGCAGCGTCCTCTAGTTGCCCACCCTTTCCCCAGGGCTGGTCAGGCTCCTGAATGGCCTGAATGGACTTGTGGGAAACCAGTCCTATGGGCTTTGGTGCATTTCGGTTTTCTAACAAATTGTAACACCAAATGATCAGGGATTCTTCCTTCTGGAGAGGATGAGGCCGCGGGGCAGAGACAGGCACTGTTTCTCAGGATGGCCAGCTCTTCTCCCTCCCTGCAGAGGACAGAACACAGGAAGTTAAGAAACACAGCAGTGTGTGGGGTTGGAAGTCTGAAATAAGGAGGAATTTTATTTGCAATATCCAATTCTGGGAGTCGTTGATCTGGAGAGCCTGGGAGAGAGTCTTCCCAACAAGCTTTCAAAAAC
The DNA here is from genome assembly GCA_032199065.1 of Smutsia gigantea. Lineage (NCBI taxonomy): Eukaryota > Metazoa > Chordata > Mammalia > Pholidota > Manidae > Smutsia > Smutsia gigantea. The sequence goes on from JAVSCE010018297.1 coordinate 1,081,007, forward strand.
CAGGAGGGATTTGCGCTGGCCTGGGAGAGGCCAAACACAGCACCTGGGCTGGGAAGACTGGCTGTAGAGACTGACACACTGGGTGAACTTAAATAGTCTTTTAACCTCTCCGAGAGAGAAAAATGGTGTCTTAAGAGGACAGAAATAGAGATGCTTTGTAAAGTAAAAAAAGTATTTTACAGCATAAAGACTAGAGACCAAAATAGATAATAGGATTCCCTGAACATCCGGAAGAGGCAGAAAATGTTTAAAATAGAAAAACGGAAATACAGGAGGAAGATACAGAGCTAGCCAGGATTGGGACTCTGGGTCAAACGATCCTGTTCTCTGCTCCCAGGATGTATTTTCCATCTAACCACTCTGCCTTGTCTTTTCCAGAACCATGTGCGGGCCCGTCCAGGCGGTGGAGTAGCTGAGAGCCCAGGGCATCTGTGTGCTTGTCCCGGCCCCACTCAGAATGGACCACAGAAGGCCCTGGCCACGGGCCACAGAGGCTGACAGACGGTCTGTGGTCCTGCTCTCGGTCATCTGGGTGCTGCTGGCGCCCCCGGCTGCCGGCATGCCTCAGTTTAGCACCTTCCACTCAGAGAACCGTGACTGGACATTCAACCACTTGACCGTCCACCGAGGGACGGGGGCGGTGTATGTCGGGGCCATCAACAGGGTGTACAAGCTCACGGGCAACCTGACCATCCAGGTGGCTCACAAGACAGGGCCAGAGGAAGACAACAAGTCCTGTTACCCACCCCTCATCGTGCAACCCTGCAGCGAGGTGCTCACGCTCACCAACAATGTGAACAAGCTGCTTATCATCGACTACTCAGAGAACCGTCTGCTGGCCTGCGGGAGCCTCTACCAGGGCGTCTGCAAGCTGCTGCGGCTGGACGACCTCTTCATCCTGGTGGAGCCGTCCCACAAGAAGGAACACTACTTGTCCAGTGTCAACAAGACAGGCACAATGTACGGGGTGATCGTGCGCTCCGAGGGTGAGGACGGCAAGCTCTTCATCGGCACTGCCGTGGACGGGAAGCAGGATTACTTCCCAACTCTGTCCAGCAGGAAGCTTCCCCGAGACCCCGAGTCCTCCGCCATGCTCGACTACGAGCTCCATAGCGATTTCGTCTCCTCCCTCATCAAGATCCCCTCCGACACCCTGGCCCTGGTCTCCCACTTTGACATCTTCTACATCTACGGCTTCGCCAGCGGGGGCTTCGTCTACTTCCTCACTGTCCAGCCTGAGACCCCCGAGGGCGTGGCCATCAACTCTGCGGGAGACCTCTTCTACACCTCGCGCATCGTGCGTCTCTGCAAGGACGACCCCAAGTTCCACTCGTACGTGTCCCTGCCCTTCGGCTGCACTCGGGCTGGGATGGAATACCGCCTCCTCCAGGCTGCTTACCTCGCCAAACCCGGGGACTCCCTGGCCCAGGCCTTCAATATCAGCAGCCAGGATGATGTGCTCTTTGCCATCTTCTCCAAAGGGCAGAAACAGTATCACCACCCGCCAGATGACTCTGCTCTCTGTGCCTTCCCCATCCGGGCCATCAACCTGCAGATCAAGGAGCGCCTGCAGTCCTGCTACCAGGGCGAGGGCAACCTGGAGCTCAACTGGCTGCTGGGGAAGGATGTCCAGTGCACCAAGGCGGTAAGAGGCGCTCATCTTGCTCGACTCCTGATCTGTGATGTCGGCTCCAACTTTCTTGCTGGTGGCCCATTGTACACCCTGCTCCCAGACCACAAAGGGCCTGAAATAAGAGAGGTTTGCAGATAATCATATGGTAACTAATAACACAGGGTTTGATGTATACCAGACATTTGGGGCATGTTTGTTGATCATTGAGTCATTCCAAATACATACGTGGAGTGCCTGCTCTACACCAGGCAGCCTTGTAGCCACTGCTGGCTTCAGTAGTGAGCTGGACCGCAAAGCCCCCTGTGCTCATGGAGTGAGGCAAGGCAAATAAATCCAATGTAGTCCATCAAATGGCGCTGATTGCCGTAGAGAAAAATAAAGCAGGGAAGGGGAGAGGCAATGCCCAAGAGGATTGATCCATTGAGACAGTAGTGTTTGAGCAGAGACTGAGGAAGGTGAGGCAGTGAGCTAGGCAGCCATCTGGGGAAAGCATTCCAGAGAGAAAGCAGCAAAGGCAGAGGAAGCAGGGCACATCTGGAGTGTGAGCAACAGCAAGAGGCCCCTGCAGCTGGGTCAGGCCATGTGGGAGAAAGAGCGGTGGGCGATGAGGCCAGTCGGAGCTAACAGGCACCCGATCATGCACATGCAAGGCCTTGTAGGCCACTGGGAAGCCGCTGAGGAGCCCAGTAAGCAGGTGGATATGTAAGTCAGAGGAGAGGGAGGGGAATCGAGTTTGGCTGGCCGACTGAAAACTGAGGAAGAAGAATCAGGAATCTGGGCAAGGGGAAAAGAGAAGAGAGTGAGCTCAGGATCCAGACCTGAGGAGAGCAGAGACGAGAAAATCAGGGGCGAGCCCTGTCCTGTCTGAGGGTCAAGATGCTGCCATCTAAGTGGTCACCGTGATCCATCCATCCGTCCATCATCCATGTGCCTGCCCATCCCTCCATCCCTCCATTCATCCCTCCATCCATCCATCACCCATCCCTGCATCCATGGATCAAGAGGGTATTGAAGATCTTCTGAGTATCCAGCACTATACTGAGCACTGGGGATGCAAACATAAAAAGACATGATACCTACTCTCAGATATCTCAGAATCTAGTGGGAGAGAGAGAGAGAGAACTAGCTGGTAATATAACACCGTGGCTAAGAGCTTGGGCTTCAGGCACAAAGAACCACAGTTCAAATTCCACAAATCCCCTCTGTGCTGCTTCCCGGCTTCAGAAGTAACTTAACGTCTCTACATTATCATCTTTGAAATGGGAATCATAATGCCTCTTCATGAGATGATCAAATGAGATAATAAATGGCAAGATTAGCACCTTGTCTGATATGTTGGGTTTACCATTATTAGTTAACCATTAGGCCATGTGACGAGTGCTAAGATAGTTTTCTGTGTGAAGAGCTGTGCACTCTCGATCTGCAGCCTGGGGAAGAATCTGAAACCAAGGGAACTGTGGCTGCCTTCTGAGTACCCTAAACTGAGGGAGCCTGCTTCCAGGACCAAAACCCACTTCTTAAAGCAAGAAAGTGGATCGTGCCAACCCATGCTTCTGTTCCTACCATCATTTGCTTGGTATGATAGGAGGGTGATCACAACAATAGGCTTTGAAGACCACCAGATTTGTATTTAGAAACCAATTCTACCACTCAAGACTGTGTGCCTTTGGGCAAGTTAGGTACCCAGTCTGACCTGTAAGTTTTTCATCTTCAAAAGAAATAATAGTACCCTCTTTTTATGGTTATTATGAAATCAAATAGAAAATAGTTGTAAAATGCTCGGCACAATACCTTGCACATGATAAGCATTCAGTGAGTGGCACCTACAGTTATTAACATTAATCATAATAACAAAGAACCAGTTATTTGCTGTTATTTCACTTTTGTACAGTGACGAGGTTGAACTAGATAATCTCTAAAGTTCTTTGTGGCAGTGCCATTCTGTAACCTATGGCCCCAGCCAATCAGGAGAAGTGGAGAGGAAATGCAATGACTCTTGCAGCGCGTCCTGCCTGGTTCCCATCGCTCAGAGGGGGCCTTGTCAGGAGGAAACTGCTGATTCCTGCCTGCTGCTGAGCTAGAGGGGAGAGGAAGCTGACGACACCCTGCTCTGGCTCCACCGCTTGCAGAGAGACAAGCCCAGACTAGTGACCAAAGACACTGGGAGAGAGGTGACAGCCCAGGTGGGACCAGGGCCTCAGAGAGAACAGACCCTTACACCACCACTGTTACTCCAGCGCCTAGTGTCACACTTTGGTGCAGCCTTTACAGTGGGGGGTGGGGGTGGGGGGTGGTAGGGAGCCTGTCATAGGCAGGGCCCTTTAAAATCCTAATAATACCAAAGGTTTTCAGACCTGGGGATCCAGAGGTATTTGGTGGCCTTAGAGGGTATTAAGGATTGGTGAGAGATGCTGTGGTCCCAGGGTTCAACTTTAACATGACCTCTTAGATGAAGGATTTGAGCTCTTCCCCCAAAGGGATGAGAAAAGAAACTATCACTCACTGAATAGCAGCTATGTAACTAAAGGCTGTGCTGGGCCATTTGTTATCTCACTGGATCCTTGATATGACCCTGGAAAGCAAGGATTATCATCCCCATTTGACAGATGGAAAGACAAAGGCTCACAGAGACTAAGTAAATGAATCTATAATCCACATGACTATAAACAACAAAGCAAGGATTTAAATTCAGTTCAGTCCATATGACTTCTGAGTCCAAGCTCTTTCTATTTAGCTATGCTGCTTCTAAGGAAAGCCACACTCCAAGCTCTCACCATTTGAGCAGAAGTAGAGGGGCATCGGATGTCTGGAAGTATTTGGCAACTTAGAGCAGATGGAAACAAATGTCAAGCAATCTCAGGGGGTTAGGCTCCATACAAACTATTTGCCTTATGGTCTGGAGATTCCAGAGTTAAGAAAGAAATCTGCAATTGCTGGCAAGTTATTTCTGTTGTCATTTCTCAGAAGCTGGCTTGGGTTACACCTGTGCCGAGACTCTGCAGCCTTACCAGCCCCTGGAGAAAGTGAGAGACAAATAAGCCATGAAATCAAGGGCTTTCAAAACTGAAAGGAAGCTTGATGATTATTTGGTCCAACCCTTTCACTTCACAGATGAGAAAACTGAGGCTCAGGGAGGCTGCGTGACATATGGCTAGATATGTCACATGGCTGAATAGTGGTAGAGATAGCACTAGAATCTAGATTTCCCAAGTCTTACCAGGTCACTTACCAGGTCTTATTGGCCTACATATAGAGATGAGAAAGAAAAGTAGACAACTGGAAAAGCAGTAGCTGATTCTTCCAACCTGCCTTTCTAGGGAGCTAGGAATGTCCACCTTTGGCTCTAGTGATGTGCTAATAAATATTAACAACTGGTTCTATGCAAGCAGTGGTGCGGCAGCAGGGAAGATGTCATTAGAAGCACTTGCCATTTCCCTGGTATAAATATTCCCACCATGGCTGATTTCGAGCCACCAGTGAGACGCCACTGAATGCAGAGATGTATGCAGTCATCCCTCATGAGCTGGCTCCAGCAGAACACTGGTTCGCATCCATCATGAGAAGCTTATCCCCTCTGCTGTGTGGAGCTCCATCTATCCAAAGTTGTTCAAGGTCATCCTTAACCTAAAAGTTAGTTCCCTTTCCTAAAGGGAAGCCCCTCTTCCCCCCACACACAGGGCAGCACCACCATGCCTACCAGTAACAAGAGCAGCAGCTCTCTACAAAACACCAAGGAATCACAAGATATGCGTCTCTATTCCCTTTGGATCTGAGAAGGGAATGAAAGGGAAGTCCCTAGCTTAATAATCACATGCCCTAGCTTATCAACCAATTATTCCAAGGAAATGAGGCTGTCAGGGAGGGATGCACCAGCCCGCTCTTCCCTGGGAAGCGGGGAAGAGGAGGTGGAGGAAACAGGCTGCAGGTTTCTCCCTGATGCTTTCTATGCTTCCCACGGTGGTCATTTCCTTCCCCCTCAGGGATGCCTTTCCAGACCCAGAAGGAACAGCGGTCACAGGACTCGGGGCTCTTTCTGGCCCAGAGTCTGTCGCCTTTGCTCTCAGAATTCTACATCATGTAATCAACTGGGACATTTTAGAGGACCCTTCATGGCCCAGCTGGGCACTGTGCAGAGAACACAAGCCCTTCAGCAGCCCCTGTCCTGAGGAAGCATACATTCATTTTTTAACTAAATGAAATCTTATAAATAATCAATTAATATCCCCTTTAACAGCCTCCAAAAGAGGATTCAACAGGTCCAAACTTATGTAGCCACTTAGCAGTATACAGAGGCCAGAATTCAGGCCTTCCTGCACTCTGTCCAGCTACTACTTCCTTGTTTCAGGTGATCTCCTTTCAAAGGGGCCCCAGTTCCTCCTGAAAGATCACCTTCAGAATTCTCTTTTATTTCCTTCTACCCCAACATTGGAGAAGACCTGCAATACCCAATAGTGGAAATCGTGTACAACTTAACAGAAACTCTTTAGCTTATGCATTGTTTCATGTGCTCTTCAATAATTCTCAGCAAAGTGGTCAGGAAGTATGACAAATGAAGAAACTGAAGTTTCTTTAGGTTAAGCAACTTTGCCAAAGTACAAGTCCCGGTTCTGTATTATGATGACACTTTGCAATCTGTCCCCAGTATGTGGTGATTAATTGAATGGCTTAAAATTCTTTATGCCTGAAGGGAGGTCTTACAGCTCAAGAAATAAACAAGAAACCCCCTCCAGGCTGCAGAAATCATATGATGCTGGCTTTAGATTAAATCTCCGCTGTCCAAATAGAAACATCCCCACACAATGGCATGGTCCACAGGAACACAAAAATAACCAGAAAATGAGTATAAAGCCATCAGCTTTACAAATTACCCCTGGGTCTCTTGGTAGAAAAGTGAATGGGTGGCTGCACGTGAGTAAGAGGAAAGTGGCTGATTCCTCTAGTTTCACAGGAGTCAGCTAGGGAGGTGTTAATGTTGGCAGCGTGTGCTGCTGGGCTCCTAAACCCTATGTCTGTACCTCTCAGAGGCCTGGTGCCCTAGGCTGGCAATTGGGGGGTGGCTTGTGTAGACCGCTTCTGCCATCCCTCTGCAGCTACTCACCCCAGTCCCCTCCCTCTCCCTGCAGCCCGTCCCCATTGATGACAACTTCTGTGGACTGGACATCAACCAGCCGCTTGGAGGCTCAACTCCCGTGGAGGGCCTGACCCTGTACACCACCAGCCGGGACCGCATGACCTCAGTGGCGTCCTACGTTTACAATGGCTACAGTGTGGTTTTTGTGGGGACTAAGAGTGGCAAGCTGAAAAAGGTAAGAGTCTGGGAGCCCAGACACCCCGATGCCATTCAGCTCCTGAGCTGAGAACCCTTCCTGGAAGATGGAGATGTCACTACAGGCAATTCTTCTTGTGTGGGGAGATTCAGAATGGGGTAATAGGTAGGGGTTAATTTTGTGGCTTATCTTCCAGCTGCTTCCACACCATTAGTCATTGGATGTCTAGGGAATGCAAACATATTTCAATATTGCCTAAACTTCAAAGATTTAGGAAGGTGCATCTGCCTAAGGGAGAAAAAAAATCACTATCTCCAAGTGAAACTGATCTTTTGATTATCTATATTATGGATCCTCCACATGGCCTGTAGAACTGATTGTTCTGGTCAAACGTCTTTGTTGAGTCCAAAGCAGCTGGTTGAAGCAGATTATGGGCACCAGTTCCTCAAACCCAGGCGAATGTTAGCGCTGCTCTCTGATGAACTGTGGTGTCTGGCTAAGAGGCCATCCTCGGTTCTTTCCTCTTCCTGCAATCAGACTCTTCCCCACCCCTCCACACCCACCCCCCAAGACAAGAAGGAAGTAGACATCTTGTCCTGTGCCTGCCAGGGGCACCTCCAGCAGCTAGAGGGCATGGCCGGGTGAGACTGAGGCACGGGAGGCCTCATGTGTGGCAGGACGAAGCCAACAGCTTGTACCTGCTTGTCTAGGGCTTAGGGTGCGGAGACAGAGCGCAGTCTGGTTCATTATGTGGGATTATAACAGCCACAGTCTTCCCAGTCCCAGCTAATCCCCTTTTCCCGAGCTTACTCTCCTCCCCACTATCCCCAGTCCCACCACCTGTGGATTGAGGCACGAGCAAGACCTCAGCACGTCTCACCATTGACGTTGATGTCACCCCTGGAGCCCTTCCCTCCTAATCCATTTCTAGCTTCTGGAGAGATGTCATTTGGGGATGGGGCAGGAGGGTGGCAGGGAGAGAGCTCAAGGAAGAATTTCCATGTTCTGATTGTCTGAGCTGTTGCCAGAGGAGGTGAGAAAAACTGGCCTGAGTTTATGTGGAGATGCTGAACCTTCTAGATGTCTCCTGGTCCTCAGGATACCACAGCCCTTTACCCTTTTCCACCTTTCCCTTTCCTACCCGCCCCCTGCCCTCCACTCTGCCAGGGACTGTGGACCCTGGCTTGGCTTTTAGGCACATGGAGAAGAGCATGAGTGTGGTTCCTGAATTTGCTTTCCCCAAATGGGGGAGGGAAGGAGTTGCCTTGCGAGAGTCTACTAAGATTTAAAAGTGGTCTATTCCACTAGGACAGGGTTCAGCTTGGACCCCTGAGGCTGGCTACTTCCATGCAGAGTACCTATTCAGTTGCATAGATTGTGCCTTGCACAGAGGCATTGGGCCCAGGGGCATATGGCAGTTGAAATCCAGCCTGAACTCTCCTTGTCAAGCCATGTGCCCTCAGGTATACATATCCACTCAAGGCACTCCTCTTACTAATTCATCTGCTTATAGAGACCACCTTTTTCTAAATTGCACAGAGGCTTTCCAAAGGCCAGCAGTAGCCACAACTAGGCTGGTGCTCAGCGCCTCCCCCTCTCCTTCCAGCACTTCTATCACTGCTCTGAATCATTTGTGTACCTGCTTGTATCCTTTATTCTCTTTAAAGTTCTATTAAAAGCAGAGGCATGCTTTATTCGTATTTATTCCTCCTTTGGGGGATAGACCCCAAAATTGTTTTGAAAAATAGAACCATTCTCTAAGAAATACTAGAGATCATCTGGCCCAACACTCTCATTACTCAGCAGGGAAACTGAGGCCCAGAGAAGAAAACTTGCCAAGCAGAGAGTCTAGGACAAGTTGCTTCCTGCCCTGACACCCAATTTGGCACCCTTTTTAACCTAAAGAAGCAGCCACAGAGCCTGGGGATGGAGGCTGAGAACAGTCTGTGGGTCCAGGCTTGCCACAGAGTTCAGGAGGGGCTAGCGCCTCGACTCTCTTGGTCCGAGATTGGAGTTAAGGAATTCATGTTTCCTAATGGGTAGATGAGGATTGAATACAGGAAGAACAACCCAGCCAGGTCATTGTCAACTTGGACTGAGCTTGTCTGCATCTCTGTGCATCTTTCCCAGCACACGGTGCTTGGGGCGTCTTTCCATGGCACACACCCAAGTGAACCAAGTTCTTGTGGGCTTGGCGGGCAAGTCACTATGGAGGCAGTCAGTGGGTTCAAGAGGAGGCGGGGGTGTGGCTGCTCACAGCTTTTTTCAACCTGCAAATTGGCTGTGCCTTCCCACTCTTCACTCTTTCTTAGGTTGTTTCTATGAGCTCATAATTCCTCTCCTTCTCCTCTGGGTAACTCACCCTTCCTTCCCACCCACACTCCTTAGAGGCACCCGATACACCCAGGCTCTCGTCGGCCTCCCACTTACCCACCCGCCTGCCTCTACTGCTTTCCAGAGAAACAGCCCAAGAGGAATTTATGGAATGTCCCCAGGAAACCCTACTGTGGTCCAGGCCCCATAGCTCTTTCAACACAGGAAGGAAAATAAAGAAAAAAAAAAAACCTAGCTAAGAGTTTGGAGAGGGGAGGGAAGCAGGGTGTGTCATAACAACTCACTCCTTCCCTGCCTGACCAGGCGTCTGTCAGGCTGTCCGGCCCTTATCCACTGCAGCGCATAGGAACAGGATGTCCCTTCGTGGGGAAGTTTAGAGGAAGCAGAGACTCACCAGTCGTGGGATGACCACGAGGTGTGTTATGTGCTGTGTCACATACTCGCTTGCGGAGAACATCACAGACGAGGCCACTGTTTATTTGAGGCACCAACACATGGAATGAACAGGTAGAATAAGGACAAGACCTCAAACCAAGGTGCATAGTACTCACATAGGCTAAGGCATTCCAGGTGATAAGAAGACAGGCAAGGATTCACAACAGGGACAGAGCAATTCCAGAGGACCCATGTACTGTTGTCTGATCAACCTGGAAGGCTTCATCAAGAAGGTCACCAGGATTTGCTTAAAGATGGAATGAGATGGATAATCTAATGAGTTGGGGGTGAGAGAGAAGGGCACCCTGGGCCTGGGAACCACACTGAGAAGATGCAAAGCAGGTGCAGGGAAGGTCCAGAGTGCACAGAGGGGCGCGGAGGACTTGGTCGGGTGGAAGGTAGAGGTGGAGCCCGGGGGGGCATCCAAGCCCTTAGGGGATCGAGGATCAAGTGAAAAGGATCTTGGGGTCTTTGTTGACCACAAGCGACATGGGCCAACCGTGCAATGCAGCGTGACCACAGTTAGCTAGCGTTAACCACACTAATGGAAGAATAATTTCCAGGTTGGGAGAAGTGGTGGCTCCACCTGACACTGGAGATAACATTGTAAGAAGGTGTTAAGGAAATGAAAGCACCACATAAACAAGAACTTGAAGGATGTGAAAGTCGTGCTAGATGCACCATATTTTTAAAAGGATATTAACCCAAGGAAAGAAGAGTGAAAAAGGACACAAAACAGCTTAGTCCAGATAATATAACTTACCGAGCACTTGTTATGTGACGGATGTAATTCTAAGAGCTTTGTGTCTATTAACGCATTTAATCTTGATGTTATTCTGTGAGATAAGTTCCATGATTCCTTCCATTTTACATATGAGGAAAGAGAGGCCAAGAAAGATAACAAAATTTGTCTGAGGTCTCATAGCGAGTAAATGTCAGAGGCAGGATTTGAACCTTGATCACCCGATTTCCCAGGCTGTGTGCTTAGCCATTAAGCTGTGGAAGGTGTATCTGATTTATTTGGGGTGTTCCCAGGGGGCAGAATGGAGCCAATGAGTAGGAGTTAAAATAAAGCAGATTTCCACTTAATATAAGGAAAATGTTTCTTGCAGCCAGACTGTTCCATAATGGACAGAACTGACTCAAGAGGGAAGGAGCTCCCAGTCAGTGGAAATATTCAAGCAGAGACTGAATAGTCATCCGTCAGGATGCTGGTGAGAGGGCTTCTGCACCAACCACAGGATCTTTTCAGTCATGCCCCCGCTATTCCCCCAGTTCCTTCAGTGGGAGTGGGTGATGAGGGAGGGCAGGTTGTGACAGAGAGGGAGGCCAAGGCCCCCTGGGAGTCCGTGTTGTAGACACCCTTGGTTTGAGCTTGACCTCTGAGTGCAGTGCAAGGGCCCTCAGGGTCGAGAGAGGGGCTTGGTGCAGACAGGCGAGGTACGGCCACGATGATGGGGACAGGCAGGCCTGGGGCAAGATGTCAGGGAGGAAAAACGGGGTGTCTGGGGCAGGCTTTGTGGGCTGTGCTGACATCCCTGCTGTGAACAACAGGCTGCGGGAGTCCAGATAAGAGATGCTAGGAAATAAGATCACAGCAGGCAGAGGACATGTGTAGCATGGGAGCCACACACTCATTTTGATACACCTTCCCGGCTTGAAGGGAGGTGTCCTGGAGGCAGCCTGGCATGAGTCCTGGTGGACAGGAGGGAAGGAGGTGAGTGCAGCAGACAGACACCAGGACTCGGCGGGGAGGACTCTCTCAAAGTCTGGGCAGAGTGCCTCTGGCGTCTTCTCTCTATCTACAGTGGCTACAATGCTGCCTCCATCCTGGCTCTCTGTCCCTGGAGGCCTCCTCTGGTCCCTGGGGCCAGGGACCTTCCAGAGCGGCAAGAGCAGGTGGCTCCCTGCTGTCTGTCCCCATTGGACACCCCCAGTGCAGGGCAAGGCTTGGGAACTGTCCTCTGCCCTGTCCCTTTGAGCATTGTGAGTTACACCTGCTCAGACTCCTCTCAGCAGGTGGTTTTGCTCCAATAGCATCTGATGTGGGAGCAGTTGTCATGTCCACCTCTCCTGAGATTCACAGCCACTGAGGGACAGGGACACTCTTTTTCACATTCATGTCACCCAGCCTACTGTCAGACCCAGCACCTCTCGTACATTAGTCTCATTAGATTTAACTCAGCTGTATTGGGGAGCTACTCCAGACACCTATTTGCTCTGATTGGAATAGAACCAGACACCCAGGGTGACTCCCATTGACGTGGCTAGTTTGCAAAGGAAGGAAGTTACTGTGTGTCAGATGGATTGGGGGTGTCTGGTTAGGGCGGTGGTGGGGTGAGGAGTCAAGGAAACAAGAGAATAGTGGAGGTAACAAGAAAAAAATTTGTTCTCTGGTTAAAGCATCTAGAAGAGGGTGAGGTCGCCCTCTCAGAAATGGTGATGGGGTAGGAGAAGGGAACAGCGTGAACACCGTTGCCTGGGCATCCCCAGCATAGCAAGGACAGCCATCTGCCTCACTGGGATCAGATGGAAACTGGCCTACAGCAGGGAGGGAGGCCGGTACAAAGGCTCAGGTAACCTCCGCCCCAACCCCACCCTGCCAGACCCATTTATCGAACGCCTGGACATTTTTGCAGATCTGCAGAGACTTAGCCCTTTTCAAGTTTTGGGGGAGGGCCCTGGCCTTTTTGGTACAACCCTCTTTCCCATTAGCTAACCACAGCTGCTGAAATGCTTGTGTGAAATTCTTGGGGAAAATTTTTTCTGCCTTTCCCAAAGGGACATGCCAACCCAAGGTCTCCAGTCGGCAGCCCACAGGAAGCCCTGACGTCCCAGGCTTATTCTTCTCTTTGTAACCTCACAAATGATTTACTAAGCAAAGCCAGGAAAACTGTGAGCTGCTTTCTGGAGCAGCTTAGGCCCTGGAAAGACTCCATCAGGAGGATCAAAATATGAACTGTCCCCAGCCCAGTGTATGGCTCAGTTATTGGACAACACTGATTATTTACAGGATACCTTTCCATGGCTCATTCCTTCTTCTGCAAAGATTTCAACTAAGTATAGTGTTTGCCCCCTGCCTATCTGCCCCATTTTACAGATGCGGGAAACTGAGCCACAGAGATATTAAGTATCTTGCCCAAGGTTATATGGCCTCTCCATTTTGATACCAGTGTTTATACTTCCTCCCAAAACACATGCAAGTTCCTAACCTGATACTTAGCTCCCTCATGGGGTGGGGTTGTCTTGGTGGACAGAAGGCCAAGTTGGATGAGAAACCGAGAAACATGCCTTTCTCTCTGTGCCAGCCCCACTGAACAATTGCCACTCATTCCTCTGAGTGGAAATGACTCACTCATCTCTCAGTGTGAACCCTGGATTGAGTAAACAGACAGGGCTGCAGGTCCAACTCTAGGAGACCTCGGGACCCCCCTGGGACTTGTGACCCTCACCGGAAGCCCAAACCCCCACACAGCTCAGCAGCGCTGGGGGCTAAGGCAGTGGGGCGCAGACACCCTCTCCCCTGCCCCAGAGCCTGCATGGAAGGAGTGGGATGGTGTCTGGGAGCTCACCACCACATCCCTAGTAATGAGTTTGGCTCTCTGCCCGGGCTCCTGCCGCCAAACTCACTGTTTGTTTTGTTGTTTTACAGCCCTCTTGGGTCCCAAGAACTGGTCTTCTGAAAGCTGGGAAAGGCAGCATTTGGTTGGCACCAGGAAGGAGGCATATTTACAGAATACCCCCACCCCCACCCCTGGTGGCCACATCCCCCTGCTTGACCATGACAGGTGTAGAAAGGGGGTGTGGATTTCTCTCCAGAGCCCCAGCTGACCCCTGGGGAGGAGGCCCTGGTCTCGTAGAGCCATTCTGAAAGGGGAGAAACTAAAGATTCATTTGTTTCTTGCACCTTTTATGCAACTCTTACATGCTTCAGTCCTGGACAGTCCCTGAGTGAGGCATGCAGGTTGTGTGGTCAGGAGGCTGCTTCGTAATTCAAAAGGGCTTTATCACAGGACAGGTGAAATGCAGGGAACTGTGTTTCAGGGGCAGGGTGGGGGAGGCGGGTCATGATGCAAGCTCACAGAATCCAGGTGACCCACATAGACGGCAGAATTTTCAAGAGGCTGAGGTGCAAATGTTTACAAAGCTCTTACCTTTAGGAAAATACAGACCACGTAGGTGTACATTCTTTTAGGCCATTGAGCCTTGCCTACCTGGGGATACGGGACATGGACATGTATCTCTGGTTTGGAAGTGACCTCCAAAGACCGCCTGGTCCATTCCTTTGCCTTCAGGTAGAAACCAGTTTATATAACAAGGTGTCTATAAGCTCATGGGATACAGTCCTGACTCCTCCATACTAGCCGGCTGACCTCTAATCTTGTTCCCTCATCTGTAAAAGGTGGACAATTACAGTGCCTCAGGAGATTGTGTTGAGGATTAAATGAAATGATCCATTATTGAACTAAAATTGATTGAATACCTACTATGTGCCATTTGCTGGGTATACAGTAGTGAACAAAATGGTCAAAGATGCCTGCCCTGATGACGATTATATCTTGATGTAGGAAGACAGACAAAAAAGAATAACAACGATATATAGTATGTTTAGAATATAGTAAGTGCAGATGGGGGAAAAAAAAAGCATAATGAAATAATTTCCATAAAGCACGATGCTGAGCTTGAGCATATATGCTCATAAATAATAATGCTTAACTTGGGAACCTCAATTTTCTTCTTCTGTGGAACAGGGCAGTAATAAACATTTTGCAGTGTTGCAAGGATGAAATGAAATCATGTATGAAAGAAAGTATGTACTCTAGTGCTTGGCACGAAAGTGTTCCGTACATCTTTGAGGCTTCCCCCAAATTCCACTTCTCTGGCTCCTTTGGGGAGTGGAGCTGTCAGATCACCCTCCTTTTTAATGACATGTTTGCAAGGTCATAGGGAGGAAGAGAATCCTGCCGCCTGCCCCCAACCCTGAGTCATGGGAAAAAACATTCAGAAGCCTAGACCAGCTGAGCTGAACTAATCTAATCCTGCTGGACATTGGCATCCAGCTGCATTAGTCACCAGTGAGAGCTTTCCGAGTCCCATATCACCAAACAATATGGACTGACCCCTCCCCACAGCAGGGCTTGGGGAAGTGGCTGTTTGCTCTTGCAGCCTTGCAGGATTAACTAAAACAGAGCCATTCTCTGCCCTTTGCATGCTCCCAAGCCAACGATAATACCCTAGGCTGCACAGCTCTGCTGTGCAGATTAACTCTGTGATTCTGTGATCTTGGGGCGGAACCTGACTTTCCTCAACTGGTCCATAAATGTTACCTGGCAAGATTGCTGTGCACATCAGACCTGAGGGATATAAAGTAATAATCCAGGACCTGCTGCCTAGTAAATGCTTAATAACTGGCAGCCATTGCTGCTGCTACCAATATTACTATGTGTGTGACTCTCATAGTATTCCCCCTACCCTTCCTGTACTATTACTAGCTTTTCTTCCAAGGGCCCAGATTCCCTTGGTTCCTATTAGCTCATTAATCCCATAACATTTTCCGATGAAAAGGAAGGGTGGGTCTTTTTCTCTGCTTTGTTGCAGATGGTGATGTGAAAATCCAGAGAGATTATAGATTTACTCAGGATCGCAGGGTCAGTCAAGGGAAGATGTAGGAATTGGAACTAGGACTACAAATATTGCAGGTGGAGACAGGCCTGGCATATACCTAGGTTACTCATACAGTCCAAGATGATAAAGCTAAAAGCTTGCAGTCACTTGAACTTCTCTTCCCTTCTTGTTATCATGTGTCCTTTTGTCCAGGGAAGCAGAAAAATATATGGAGATACAAGGTGGGGAAAGTCAACCTGAGATTCTGTCCTCCTGAGTCTCTTCCAAGGATTGGATCCCTCCCCCGGCCTCAGCTTCCAGAAAGGTTTCTAGGCTCCAAGATGTAGAAGTTTAGAAGCTAGTGCCTCTGGGGTCACCCCAATTGGCCATCCTATATAGCTTTCCTATACTGCTTTCTGGTTTTCTCATTCAAAGGCTGCTGACACTAGCTCGGTGTCCCCACCTAACCTGGAAGGAGCAGTGGCATCAACAGGCTTTAGTAACAAATCAGGGACACTTTGCTGTTCAGGGTGAGTGAGAGCACAGCCAAGGAGGAGGACGGCCACCCAGGAAGAAGGTGGACTCCATCACACAGGTCAGAGTCTTACCCTTATTTTATTGCAAGAAAGGGATCTCAGAAAACCGGTCCAGCCTACAGACTTTGGGCAGATGAGATGTTCAGTTGCTCCATTTTATAGATAAGGCAGCTGAGGCCTCAAAACATTAAATGACCTTCTCAAAATCACCCAGGTTCTTAACAATATAGGCAAGACTAAAATCCAGGTGCTGCGATTCCAAATTCTCTCTTTATCATACAGAAGAACATCCCCTCTGCACAAAACTTCAAACTAAAATTTGCCTCTCCCTGGCATGCAAGCATTCCCTAAGCAGAGCCTAACATCAGTGTGGGGACGTTTTCTAGGACAAGAGCCTGGCTGAGCTTCCTATCCCAGGCCTGACCACACAGCCTTGCCCTGAGGTGACCAGCATCTCCAAGCCCTCACGCCACATGTCTTAGGGAGCTTAACAGAGCCTGGCCACCAAGGAATCCTACTTAAACACAAATGTTTGCCTTGGGACTAAGGTGTCCTGATAAATCAGAACACTGAATTGGGGGATCTCAAGTCTTACATGTTAGTCCTTTCTTTAAGCATGCGGCTGTTTGTTCATTTGTTTTGAGCGGGTGTCTATTATAAATTAAGCACTTCCTATATGCGAAATGCTAAGCTTAGTGTTTTTTTTTCAGTTAGCCTCATAACATCCTTGTAAAGAAAAGATCAATATTATATCCATTTTCTATATGGGCAAACAGACTCACTAGTAAAATAACTTGACAGAGTCACATTGCTACTAAGCGGAAAGCTAGAATTTGAATCCAGATCTCTCTGACTCTAGATCTGTGCTTGAACCCCTGCCTGTTAGCGCTCTGTTGGCCTTCTCTAAGGTGCCATTTGTCCATCTGTAATCCAACACCTGCCTGACAGAGAGCTGCAAGAAGATGCACGAGACAAAAGTGGAAGTACTAACTCTTCAGACTCTTTGGAGCAAAGATGCCCTGGAAACCCAGGGTATGGCAGCTGCCACCTCAGCACACGCTGCCTGTGTCACCCCCCTCAGGCCTCCTCCTCCCCCTCCCCACCCATCTCAGCCCAGGCCACAATGGATGGGGTGGCAGCCTTTTGTGCCACGCACGGTCCCCAGCTGACTCCCCTTTCTGCAGGCATCATTGTTTGCTGTGAGCTCTCTGAAGGGAAGACAAAGGAGTGTTGCTGGCAAGGCCAAGGCCCTCTGGGTAAAGTGTGGGGCCTCGGCCCATCACACGAGCATCCCTTGGAGCCCCCGGGCTCTTCTTCAAAGACGCTGTCTGAGATCTTTTGTGTGCCAGTCATACCCATTCAGAGCTGGCAGGGCAAAGGTGTCAGTGGGGAGGAGGACACTGAGAAATGGAGTCATTTTGATCTGGCAAAATTGGAAGAGACCTTAATGCAATAGTTAACAGCAAACCACTGCCGGGGGGATGGGCCCGAATGCCTGTTCTCTGTTTATGGGGCTTATGCAATTCCATCAATATTGATGCCTGATGCCTTTGATTCTGACAGTAATCATTGCTATGAATTAAATTTGCAGCCATATAATTAGGATTGCTATTAATAGGGCCCTGAGCTAAGCACCACGATGTGGCATATCTTTTCCTTGATAGAAAATGGCATCCTTGGAACTCGGCTAATGGAGTACACCTGGGATTTGCCAAGAATGCTGTGAAAATTATACATCCTGTATTTGTATTGGGCCTATACTGAAATACCATCAGGCAAAGGTGAGGCTGGAGAGAAGGTCCTGTCTGCCCAGGGCTGTGGGCAGCAGTTAGGTACCTCTCCTGCTCTTCAAAGTTTTCAGGAAAGGGTGTTCCAGAGCCAATGTTGGTTGCTCACTGTCAAGTCTCAGACAGCTCAGTCAGGAAGGTCTTCCTGAAGTCTAACCTAATACTAGTGAGGTTTGGCTAAGAGACTGCATACTATGGTGATTTCTGACTTTTAAGTTTGCTATGAACCAACCAAGGGAAGGTTTCTTTATGACCCAAGCTTAGTTGAAAATGCTGACCCAAACCCCTCTTGACAGGACTAGTTGGGCCTCATTTCTAGGTAGATGAATTGGTCAAGACCCCACTCACATCTGATCCCAAGGACGCCCACCCAGAGAGCATTCTGGGCCACAGAGCACTGGTTAACCTTGCACTTAGAAGAACCCACTGCTGCACGTGGCAGAAAGGATGAGCTCTCTCTCACAGTGAAATGCTCCTCCAGGTAAATTTGCAGCATATTTATTTCCTGGGGAGCCCTGTCTTGGATCCCAGGCCCCCAGTCCAGCATTGCCCCATTCACCCTCAGAGCTGTCATGTGTCATCATGCACACAAAGGTTCTCTAACTCTTTTCCAGCAATAGCATATGTGGTGACCTCTCTTACCACTTGGAATAATAATGTGCACCTGTTGGCATAAGGGATGCATTAGTCCCTGCTCTTTTTGACCTTCAGGCTGAAAGGAATTTCCCCCCATACCATCATTTATTGATTTTTTTTCATTTCCTATTTTTAAGTCATTGTGAAAAGACAACTGTTGGAGTTCAAATTCTAACCTTACCATTTATTAAGTACATGATCTTGGCTAAGTTGCTTAACCTCTTGGACACTCAGAGTTAAGAGTTCTCAGCTTTAAACAGGGAGAATAATGTCTGCTTCAGAGGGTTTATAATGAGGTTAAAGAAGTCTCAAAATTGCTTATCATAGGTCTCTATGCCTAATTAGATTCCCCTCAACTCCTTTTCTTTTTCCTTTCATGCCTACCCAGATACAGAAGACAAAAGGGATGGCCCTTGGTACCCTTTTCTCTCCACCTGTTCTCAGGGTCAGCATGTGGAAAACGAAGTCCTCAAAAATGAATGGTGAACTGGAACATGAATTCCAAATACCTCCAGCCTTAGTCTCACCACACACTAGAAGACTGAACAGGGCTCCCCACCCCAAGTAGGCACCATAGTTTCTGCTGTTTCTCTTGCTCTCAAGAGGTCCAGGTCTTAGGCAGACTGAATCCATCCCTGAGTTCAGGGCCCAGAGGCCAACTCATAGATACAGGTTCACAGGTGTGGAGAAAGGGCGAGAACATCTTCGCATCAGCTAGAACGGAGGCTCTTTTCATACAGGAGTTGTATTCACTTTTGCCATCTGACCCCCATGCACACACTGTACATTTGCCCATTTTATGAAGTGCATAGTTAAAGGCAAATGTGTGGACAGACAGCAGTTGGCTAATGGCCAACCTTAACCAGAGAAGGTAGGTCTGTTTCCATATAGAACCCTAGAACAAAAACAGTATGTGTGTTTAAGTCCTCAAGCACCCAAAATTTTTCATTCATTAACAGATATCTTACTCTTCACGCCTGAAGTTGGGAGGAGATGGACATTCTTGTTGGGTTATTGCCGGTTTGCTGTGGTTTCGGTTCCCACTCAGTACAGAACATTAATCAGTCTCATTAATACTAGGAATTAACCTGATGCTGGGCGAGTACATAGTTCCTCATATGCATATTCAGATGCATATTCAGCTTAATTACTCACCCTCTTCTGGTCTCTTATCACTTGTGAAATCTTGGATGATACAAACAAACCCCCAAAATTGACTCACCTGGTGTGGGACCCACAAATCCTCCTGTACTTCCAGTCTTCCCAAGAGTTGAACTGCTCTGGAAGCCATAAAACATTGAGTAGCTTCAGTCTCAGTCAGATTGGTGGTATCCCCAGAGAAATGGTCACAGTCAGAGAAATAGAGGAAAAAAATATGCCCAGCCTCCCCCCACCATCAAATCAAAGAAATTAAAAAATCTGTCTCCTTGGTATCTCCCCACTATTTATGCTTGAGCTCAGCAGACACCCCTGGGCTGCAGCCTGTCTGTGTATTAGCATTAGTCCATTACACTTTTTATGATGCATGTTACCCACCCTCCACCTCCAGCCCCCACAACATTTTATAACTGTCCTTTTCATTTCTGGAAAGAGCTTCACAGAATGGCAGATGCCTGCATTTCCCCACTCTTTGGGGAGCTATTTGTACACAGCCTGTCCCAGGCCATAAAAAATGGGAGATGAACCACGGCCCCTGGCAGTGAATGTAGCCAAGGCCAGGGAGGTGGGAAAAGTAGGGGGGACAGGTAAGCACGCTGGTATCTGCTTGTGCCCAGTGGCCAGTGGGCTGGGGGGTAGGTGCTGCCTACAGAAGGAGAGTCAAGGGGCTGGTGCAGAGAGATGACACTCTCAGATTTCCACAAAAGCGAAATCCTGCCACTCTCCCTCATGCCCACCTCCCCACTGTAGCCACTTGTCCCCTGTGATCAGATCCAGTAAATTTTCCAGTAAGGAGAGGATGTTGTCCTTTTGCATCATTTTCTCCTGACAGTTCATGATACAGATTACTCTATGTCACTCATCTCCCACTGATGCTTCTAAATCTTAAAGCAACTTCCTGAAGTTTCCTCTACTTTCTCCCACCCTCCCTCCCTCCCTGTGACATCCACCCCATCCTCTTCTCCCTCTCCTCTCCAACACTATTCTGCTCCTTCATGACCAAGACCAACTCTTACCAATCAATCATTACTGCTTCTGACTCATTAAACCTTCAGCCAAAACTCTGGTGGCCATGACAGTGATATTTATTTCAGCCTTTGAGCTGCACCCAACAGCAAGTCACTTGGGATGCTTCAGGAGCCAGCCCCTGGAACCAACTTTGCTTGGTAAAAGGCACCCCTGGGGGAAGAAAACCAAATTCTGAATTCATAATTGGTCTAAAGGAGATTTCCGATTGTTCCTACTCACACAAACGGCAACCTAAAGCAGAGAACAAAGCAAAGACAGAGGGGCTGGGAGGTGGAGGACAGCCCTCAAAGCCCTAGATAATCAGTGCGTGGAACAGTTTGCTTCATCATCAACCCCATCTTAGCGGCAGGACGTAGACAGAGGGTGGAGGTGAGATTTCTTTTTCTCCTCCTTATTTGGTTTTGGACTCCACATCAAATGGAAACATGTAGATGAAAGTGATGTGCATTTAAAATGTATGTACACATTAGACTGCTGGAGAGAGTAGCTATTATACTGAGTGTATGTGTGTTTGCAGTAAGCTACTCAATTATTTATTGGGCACTGGGCTTTAATCTCGTAAACCTGCCTGAGCCCCCGGGGCCAGCAGCCTGGGCACTGCGTGAAACACACACGTTGGGCAGGCTGCACGGAGCACTCCGGTGATTCTGAATAATGATTGTTCATTTCCACGCAGTCTTTTCCCCCAGATCAGCTCATTAACAGCAGTCACACCCAGTGAAGAACCTTCTCATTTTCTCATCACTGCAGACTTGGAAGTTGATTTGCATCTTGTAGCAAATAAGGGTCCCAGCCTGAGCACAAAGGACCAGGGCAAGAGTGGTGAGAGACTGTTCTCGGAGTCTCCTTCTTTAGTTGAGGGTTGGGAGCCTTAGACAAGGGAGCAGATGGTCCCACAGCCACTGGATGTTGCTGGGAATGCCCTAAGCTATGAGCTCTCTCTGCCACCCCCAAGATTCACTGATGGATGACCCTGGACAAATCATTGTATATCGTGGGCTTCAACTTGCCCCTTTTAAGTAAAAGTGATCTCTGTTATTCTCCCTGGTTCCCAGGCTAGAAGGCAACTCTCTTGCTATGAATCTTCCAAACAGTCTCTGGATGGCAAGATAATAATACCACCCTTAAACCTGTTTGGTGGTTTGATGTATATTCAGAGCTTTCATGTATATTCCACCCATTTTGAACTCGTCTAGTAATCCTGACAATCCAGGACCCATGATCTTATGGATAAGGAGACTGGCCCAGAGGGGCCCAGAGATTTTCCCAGCATCACCCAGGAGTGACACTCACTTTGCTAGCTGGATGCCATCCTTTGTCCATCCTAATCATAGCCTTGGCACGTGAGCTAAGTAGCATTAAGCTAGTATGGAAATGGAGGCAGAAATCCTCTCTGAGACCCAGCCCCGAAGAGCCGGCTGAGGGCAAGGTTAACACCAGTGCCCTTGTCATAGAAATGTGAGCATAAGGAGGCTGTGCTTTCCAACCCCTGATTCTCTGCTCTCTTTGAGAAAACAAAGCAATGCCAGGATTGTCTGGGTTCCTCATTCTCTGGGCTGCCGCCACCAACATAACTCCTCCTGGCAAAGTTCGAATGTTAGGGAGGCCTAGGAGGAAGATACGGCAGAAGCTGAAGGCACAGAATTTTAAGCCTGTGTTCCAGGGTTCGGGGGGGGTGGGGGGGGTCCATGATCTATAAAAAAAAAAAGTTACGCGAACATTTGTACATCTATAATTTTTGTGTAGAGGTCCCATTGCTTTCATCAGATTCTTAAAGCTGTCTCTGACTCCAAAATGTTAAGACTCTTTATTTAATGGTTTTTCGACTGTGCCTTTGAACTCTAGGTTGACCATTCCAGTCCCCCAATTCAACCCTCCTTCAATCAAAGTATCTTGCTTTCATCTCTTTTATATACATTAGGGTTGTGAGTATGATTTTTTTATTGTGAATAAAAATAGGTTCAGATGACAGATGATGAAATCTCAGACCTACCTGTCCATGTGGTACGGACCCCTTGTGAGAGGCATGCATACACCACACGCACCACCTGTCACTCACACACACACACGCATTCACAAATACATGCACACACAAACTCCCCCTAAACCTGGTGCCAGTGACAGCAAAATAAGGCAAAGCTGAAAAAACCCAGAGCAGGGCCAGGGCAGGGAGAGATCAGGCATCTGGGTGGAGCGGACTGCAGAAGCCCACAGCAGCACGCAACGGAGCGTCGGTCGTGGTCTTGGTGTGACGCCAAAGCAGACAGCACAGGCTGGGAGAGGGGGCCAAACAGGTGGCTCCAGGTGTGTGTCCAGAGAATCAGACCAGGCCACGAGGTGGGACCTCAGCAGGGTGGGCCCTCAGGGAGCTGAGAATCGCCCCGCCCCCCAGAACCGGGAGGCATCTCCACGCTCCTTCTCTCCTCGTTACTTGGACGCATTGTTCTCGTAGACAGGAACACTTCTCCTGTGCCCTTGCGCAGCTAACCCTTTCTCATCTTCAGGATGCTATGGCATCACCTCCTCCAGGAAGCCCGCTGTGTGTGCCTCACAGTGCCCCATCCCGTGACTTATCAGAGCAGAAGAGCAGGGTAGTAAGAAGAGCCCAGGCCCAAAAGCCAAGTTGTTCTGGACTCCACTCCTGATTCTGCCCCTTCATATCTGGGTGATGGAGCAAGAATCAGTCTTCCCTCTGTGCCCGTTTCCTCATGTATGAACTGGAAATGAAAAGAGTTTTTGCCCCACAGGCGTGTTGTGAGGGGCATGTAAAGCAGTTCATGTGTGTGAAGCACATCGATCATTGTCCGAAACAGAGTAAGTGCTCGGGAAATGTTAACTATTATTATTGTGTGTATTGTAATTGGCTTTTTTCCTTCTCTGTCTGTCAGTGCGTCTGTTTCAGGATAGGGGCTATGTTTATTATCTCTGTGCCTATAATACTAACTAACGTAGCAGATGATCGATAAATGTTTAAAAAGGGAAAAAAGCAGGGAATGGGGGGTGAGCAAGGCGGATGAGGAAGGAAGAAATCGGGAACAGAAATCACCTCTCTGCCCCAATACAAAGGTATCTTTTTGATGTGAGTCAAAAGGGCTTGAAGGTGTGTGTTATACCACAGGTAATATAGGACTTCAGGGGTTCCTACCAGTGTGTGTGGCTGGCCACGGTCAAGGAAGAGGTTCTTCAGGGGGTGCACATGATTCAAGCAGCCACATCTCCGACACAGAAATTCAAGCCATTATTGCTGCCAGAAGGATTCCTCTGCGACTGCCCTTTCCCAGAGGGGAAATGCCTTCAGCCTCACTTAACCCACAGGCTCACTCCACCAGTGCTCCCCCTGCCAAGCCAGCAGATGCCAGGTCTGTGCCCAAAGTCAGCTGGTGGCAGAGATAGCAAGGGGGGCTGGGTGGTGCCCTCCCCAGACCCGTCTGTGATTCCATCAAACTGCGGGAGTGCAGATCTTAGTAGACTATATTCCTCCTGCCCCTGAGGGTTTGAAGAGGCAGACCGACATCCCCATCACTTAGTGTGTTCATTTGTAGATTCACTCACTCATTCAAAGAAGTGAATCCTGCAGTCAGTGCCTACTGTGTGCTTCAGATAGATGACTTGTTTGCTAACATCACCGTTAATCATATGAAGCCAGTATTTTTCTCACCTGGGGAGATTCTGTGGTCATTTGGCTATACCTGGAGACATGTTTGAATCCGTGACAGGAGTTGCAACTGGCATCTAGTGGGTAAAGGCCAGAGATGCTGCTAAACGCCCTCCAGTACACAGAGCAGTCCCTGCATCAAAGTAGTATCCTTCCCCAAATGCTAGTAGTGCTGAGGCTGAGAAACTCTGACCGACGTGACACACATTCGTTGAGCATCAGCTATGTGATCATCACCACTGCGCTTGACTCAGCACTGCCACCCTTACTGCAGCCCTAAAACACTATAGCTATTTATCTTTCCTGATGAGAAATCTAAGGCTCAGGCAAGTGAAGCCATTTCCCCCATTTATTCATAGAGCAGGTATTTATTGGATAATTCGGTAGGTGATAGATCTGGAGAGAAACCCACGTCTTCTGGCCCCAGTGTCTGTGCTCATTTTCTAAAACATGCTGGCACTGTGCACAAGGGCAGGAAAGAGGATGCAGAAACTACATAAGAAAGAAGCACAGTTTGGGGGTGGAGAGTGTAGTTGTTAAATGTCACTGGGTATGAAAGAAGATATTACTTTTCCTTTCCTGCCTCCTTCTTTCCCTCTCCCCCCTACCACGGCCTCACATACACACACCTGAGCAATGGAGCAAAGTCCCTGAGGCCCCAGTGTGGGTGGCACGGTGGTGATTTTGGTGTGAGTGGTGATTTCTAGCTTGAGATTGCACCCTCCTGGCCCTCCTCCCAAAATGTTCCTCATCTTATAAACACTGCCACCCCTTTGGCTGGGAGGAGAGTGGAAATATTTCTCTTACTCTGAGGTGTCTTGATAAAGATCTGCTGTCTGCCAGCCTCCAGCCTCTCCTAGTGCTGATTTAGTGGGAACTGTAGGAGGTTTGGTATTTCATTTGGAGCTCCTGACTGGTGGGCTGTTTGGACAGAGGCAGCATGTGTAATGGGAAGAATATGGACTTCGGTATCAGACCATCTTGGTTCAAATCCTATCTTTGCCACTTAACAAGTAGAGGATATTGGGAAAGTCAGCTTTGGTGTCTTCATCTGTGGAGTGAGAATGATGGTACCTACCTTGAAGGGTGTTTTGAAAATTAAATGAGGTCAGGTGTGTTCACTATTCATCATGACACTTGGCAAAGATTGAGTACTCCAGGACAGCTAGCCAGTGTGTACATCCTTCTGCCTCCGCCCTGGGTAGGCTTCCTCCCGGTGGGGCTCAAACAGATGGGAAGGTATAGACAATGTATGACCCCAGAGGGCCTCCTACCTACTCTGGGCTTCCTCTGCGGGCCCTGAGAATAGGTCAGCCCAGGCCCCTGAATGAACCACAAGACTGCCATCTGTCCTGCCTCTGCTGTGAGTCAAGTGACTTAGACCACAGCCGCCATCACCTCCCCTGGCAGGGTCATGTGACTAAGGGTCACCTGTATTTTCTCGGCAACTCAGCAGAGACCCAAAAATGACATGGAAGAGCTAAGCAGTTGTGCCAGTTGACCCATTTTAAAGACGTATCCTGGAATCATTTAGGACTCCAAGGCTGGGAGGTGTCCTCATAATGGTCCTCACACTGCTCTTTTTGCCCTTCTTCTCATGCTTCTCACAATAGAGGATTGATTTGAATGGATAGAGACAGAAGGGAACCCCATTCATTGAAAGCTTACCATGCCCTAGGCCCTTTGCCACCCTAATGGAGCCCACCCTCCATTCCTGGGCACACTACACTCAACCCACCCGGGACAGGAGGACATGAGCACTGGTCAGAGGACCTCAGAAGAGGCGCTTCCTTAGCCCTCTGCTGTCTTATCTCGGTGACCTCCTGCACCTCAGGGTCAGGAAGACCCCAGGTTATGCAATACAGTGCCTAGGGTACTTATCCATTTTTCTTCTTTCCATTTAGTTCTAATGGGAGCCCTAAAGGAGAGTGTTGTCTCCACTGGGGAGATGGGGTGAACAGAAATCCCACTGGGTCATTCAGACAGTAAGCCTTGTAGCCCAGACATAGCCCCTTGTTCTGTGGTTTAAAGCTCACATTGCCCTTGTGCCTTGGGTCCCTGTTGTGTCCTGCCTTATACCTGAAGTAGCCCTTCGAACAGCAGTCTTGGAACCCTGCAGGTTATGGGCCATGGACGTGTAAAGGACAATATAACAGGGCCCTTTCCTCGGGTAACTACAATCTATTTGAAGACGTGGGATGTGTTTTCCTCGTTCTCACTTCCCCAAAAGACAGTATATGGTGTACCAGCTGTGCAGCATGGGCAGTGAAGGAATGTGGAGCTGGGAAAAGAAACCCAGAAACCAAGTGACCTTAGGGAAGTCACCTTGGTCCCTCATCTCTAAGGTGGAGACATTGATAATTCTGCTTCCCACTTCATCGGATTAAGGGGTAGATTTAGTGAGATAACACATGCGAAAACATTTGGAAAGCTGCACAGTACTGCACAGATATATGGAATCAGGATTCTTCTCTCCTCTCCCCTGCCCATCTCATTAGCAGCCTCAGACACTCCGTAGGCATTTCTGTTGCTAATTACCATTGCACCTTGACCATATGCCCTGTGATCAGGGTGTTACAGGTCCATGCTTTAACGGCTGCCCCAAAGCCTATACCCTCCTCCCATCATTTGCACACACTCCATATGTGATGGTAGGTTAAATACCACCCTCCTCCATTAAACAACAGCACCAACAATGAAAAACCGAACATGAGTGAGCAAGGTTCTAGAGAGGGAACCTGACATCTGCAGGTTATATCCCCGGAATATGTGGCTGGCTAATGCCCTGCAGGTGGAGGGGGATAAAATGCCAAGAACTTTCACAAGATCTTGGTGACTATCTCAACAGGAAGGGGAGCAACAGTTGAGGGAGGGCAACGTGCCTGAGGACGTCTCCCCCTGGGCTCTGCTGTTCGTGCTCTCTCCAAGGAAGATTTCCGATCTGAGAGGTATTCAGGTTTGCCTCAGATGTAGGGAACTCAGCTGTAAGCACAGAGCAGAGAGTTTCTGATTTTGTGTGTTTCTGAGGAATCCGTGTGTTGTTAATGCCCCCTCACTGCTATTCTACGCCCTTCCAAACCTGGCCTTCCACAGTCTCTCTCACACACCAAGGAACTGAGACCAACTAGGTAACAAGAAACACCTTCCTCGTGCAGGTCTCCGACATACCCCTGCCCGTCTGGGAGCCATTACCTTTTCCAGATGTGAGATAATTGCAGGGCTGATCGCCCCTGGGGGCTGCTGGGATCTGTCTCCAAGGGACTCCATGTCCTTTTATTTAATCCTCCTGACAGTCACTAACAATGAAGAAGGAGGTGGAAGATGTCGAGTAAAGGAGCATAGATATCTGCCCAAAGACACAGCAAGCTGTTTGTAATTTCAGCTCAAAATTCTTAGGTCTGCAAACACTAAAATCTGTATTTGTCCCTCCCCCTTACTTACTTCCTACAGGAAGAATTCTATACAAAATAATATTGTAGTTCCCAGAGTAGCACTGCATTCCTTAGCTACCTCTCCACAGATCTGGGGCCACCAACTCCTCCCCTATCCCAGTTTCTCCATCACTACCCCCTACCTTCCTGAAAGATAGTCTTGACACTGTCATTAAACAGCTGCCAGCAACGCCTGCTGGCATTCTCTGTTGCAAGGACAACAATGCAACTTTAAGAAGAAAAATATTGAACAAGAAAGGCTAAAGAAGGTGTAGTTGTGGACTTGGATTTTTCTTTTTTTTTTTCTTTGCCAAGTTGCATTTTCTACATTTCTCTGTTAATTGTCCTAGCTCTTTGTATTTTCATCTCTCTCCTATGAACCCCCTCTTCCAGCTCTCACTTTGGAAATCAAGAAAAGCTGTTTCAGTATTAAATACGGTGTCAACATGTGGCTGGGGTCTTAATGATTTAAAGAAAAGTCACAGGGCTGTCTCCGCCCACCTGCCTTTAACAGCAGAGGGGAGAAGAAAAAAAATGAAAGAGCCAGCATTTCCCTCCTCCCTTCCTGGGCCTCCTTGCAACAAATGCTGATGCAGGGCGATGAAGATAGGGTTCTCAGAACCTGTGCCTAATGATAACTCCCTCAAAGTCATGACTTTCTACGTGACTATGTGACTTTTCCAGCTCTGTACTTGTACCCTGGAGTTCCTTCTGTTTATCCCAGGGTCACAGGGGGATGCACCACATCTTTGCTTACTGCCCCAGTCGTTGCTCAGCCTCGATAGATACCTACTCAGTGGGCCCCACTATCCTACCCACAGAATTCTAGCCCACTTGGAAACCACCAGCACCCCATCTGTACCCACACCAGCCCTAAGTGCCATGGAAGCCCACCGCCCAGCTAATTTCCTCCTGCTGCCAGCTGGAGCTCATATCCAAAGCCTATTATTTTTTTAAGATGGTAGGTCAAAAGCAATGGATTTTTTTTGCTTCCAGACAGAGGCTAATGAGGACTAAAGTGGTAGCTTCAGGAGACTGAGTCGTCTTTTGCAGTTGCCAGGGGATTAGGGGCTGGTGAGGGCTGGAGGGGTTGAGTTCCTGGAAGCAGGGTTCAAGAGAGCTGTGCAAAGGTCAGCTCGAAGCTGTATTTGTGGGAACGATCAAACTGATGACTCTACTGGTTTTCTATTGGGTCATGGAAAAGGCTTCTAGGGAATTCTTGCCAAGTCTTTAGAAGAAAAGATATATATAGCTAAAGATGTGTATATTTATAGAGAGATATATGGATATATTTATGCCAGCCATGCCAATTAGCACTGTGGGGAGGAACAGTGCCTCTGGAAGGGGAGCAGAGTACCAGGGTCTCCCTGCAGCTCTTCTGGGCTCCTGGGAGAAGGAAACAGGAGCATGATGGAAAGTCCAGGGAGCTTTGTCCTTAATCGGCAGGAACCCACCTCTTGGACCAAGAGAGGCTCCATAATGGAGGCCAAGCCTTGAGCCTGAAAATTTCCTTTGAACTATTCAGGCAGATCCCTGCAGTCTAAAGACATCTTGGAAGGAAATCTTTCTGGAGGTCTGTGATCTCTGAGTAACCGAATCTTCAGAGCAGAGAATGAGAGGCAAGGAGTCCATATGGGAAAGTGCAGGGGGCATGCCAGGGGGGGCGGGGAGGCCTGAGGGCTCCATGCCTGAGAAAAGGGAAGGAATGGCTTCGAGTTCATTTGCTTTCCACCTGTGAGAACAAAGCTTAATTGGACTATGGGCCTTGGAGGGCCCAAACCCTGATTTTAGAGGCACTGGAAGGTTTGCCTGCTTAGCTGGGACCATCTGCTGGCTCCCTTGGAGCCGAGAGGAACAGCTGAGGCCTAATGAGAAGTTGGGTTAAAGATTCTTTCCATAATCTCCCTGGAAATTGTAACATGGTGTGTGTGTGTGTGTGTGTGTGTGTGTGTGTGTGTGTGTGTGTGTGTGTGTGAGTGTGTGTGTATGATGGTGGTGGTAGGGTACATGTATGTATTTGTGTGTTGTGTGTTGCCTGTGCATGTGTGTATAGTGTGTGTGTGTGTGGCATATGTATGTATGTGTGTCCTGTGTGTGCTGTGTGTGTATGTGTATGTATGTGCGTGTGTATATGTGTGTATAGCAGGTGGGGCAGGAGAGGTATATGTGTGTATTTGTGTCCTGTGTGGTGTGTGTGTGTGTGTGGTGTGCTGTGGATGTACATGTGTTCTTCCTGACTTCTCCGCATTAAGGGGCCTCTAGAGTGGGCATAGCAGCCAGGCGTGCCCAGTATCTGGCTCTTCATCTCTCATTCCATCTCCATCATGTCAACAACTTTCAAAACTGGCTGAAGCGTAACTGCTTGCCTCATCCCCAGCTTGTGTCTCAGTCTCAATCCCTGCTATGCCCGCCCAGGGAAGGCCCAGGGACATAATGAGTAAGTTAGGCTAATGACACTACACCCACCTTATCTAGGGTCGCCCTTGGTATACCTTCCTTGTTTCTGAAGTGGAGTTGGGAGGTAGGATGTTATCCCAAAACCCCTTTGGCTGAAGCTACTACCTGAATTCCCCCTCTGCTGCAGACAGCCACCCACTCTTCCCCAGGCAGACTGAATAGCTTAGTACCAGCAAAGGGATTCAGGCCTACAGAAAGCACACAGGTTGGCAACATGAAATTAATAGTTGTGACATCTGCCTCCTCTCTTCCCTCCACCCCATCTCACACTGCACCACACCCAGACTTAGGGCCCAGCATTCCCTCATTCCTGTGGAGCAGGCTAGCATTAGAACATCTAGGAAAATCCAGAATGAATGTCAGATTTAAGGAAGAACTTTCTAGAACAGCACTGTTCAAAATAACTTTCTGTGATAATGGAAATTTTCATATCTATGCTGTACAATGCAGTAAGTGGCTATTAAGAGACTGAAATATGTTTGTGTGCCTAAAAAACTGAATTTCTGATTTTAATTAATTTAAAATTAAATAGCAACATGAGGCTAGTGGCCACTGTACTGGGTGGTGAAGTTCTAGAATATGAAGTAGATACAACTTACTAGGAAGCCTAGGACACTGTTAGAGCCTAAAGGACAATCCTCCATTTCTCAGTCCCAGTTGCAAAGGGGGCGATTTTATACGATGCCACCGGGTGGCTTATTTTCCATCTGCCCCAGAGTGAGCTAATTCTCACTCTGCACCTAAAGCACCAGACAGATCTTTTTCTATGATCAGTTCCCTGGGCAAAAGAAGTGGGGTGGGGGTGGGGGTTGCAGCTAGCAGGAGAGGGTCCCAGGCTCGTTGCTGAGAGCCACCTGGCCCTCCACTGCCCCTGGCTTTCCATCCACACAGGGGACCCCAAGGGGCAGGGGCCGGGGGGCACGAGGCAGCATGGTGCTGCAGCTGCAGACAGCTGCTCCCTGCATCCCTGCCCCTCCAATTCTTTTCTGTCAGCAGCAGCTCTCGCCTGCTGTTGGTCAGCAGAGTCAAAGAGGCCCTGCAGACCTCTTTTCCAGTGCTCTCTGCTCCCCATTGCCTGCTGAGGAAGGTTAAGGCAAAAGAGGAAGAAAGAGACAGCAAGACAGAGAGGGAGGCTGAAATGAAATGTTAGTGACATTCAAGAAAGTGACTTCATAGGGCTCTTGCTGCCCTCCCTCCGGATTCAGGATGAACCTTGTCTGGTTTATAAGCCATCAGTGACTTCTCCCTGTCTGGTCGTTCAACAGGCTGCCCACACCCCTCCCCTTCCCATGCGCACAAGAACACACATGCCTCTCCCATACCTTGGCAGGCCAGCTGTGACCTTTCTTCTGACCTCCCCCCTGGAGGGGGAGCTAGTCCCAGAAGAGCTTTCACTCCCTGTCCCAGGCTGAATAAATTCCACCTTCCTCCCCGACCGCAACCTTCCCAGTTCCTCCGGGTGCACAGGAGGAAGGAGGCAAAGCCCTTTCTGGGCCAGGAGGTTGGCAGCCCCAGCTGGATTCCACATGTGGAGAAAACCCAGCGGGGAGGAAAGGATTCCTTCTTCTGAGCCCGGCCCCTTGGCCTCTGCTGGCTCCCCCAGACCAGGGGCAACCAGACCACAAAGCCGCAGAATCTCCGCAGAGACAGGCTGAGCTGCACCTCCCTGGATGCAAACCGCTCCTTAGCTGTGCTCAGCTGTAAGGCAGATCTTCAAGCCCTTTTCTTTCTCATAATTGCAGAAGATAGCAGAAGAGCCCGTCCCTTGCTACCAACCCACAGAAGGATGGTAGATATGCCTCAGTTTCCCTATCTGCAAAATGATGATGTTGTATCTTAAGGTCTTGTAGAGCGAACATTCCGTGAATGTAGTTTCCAAAAAAAATCCACTCGTGGGCTGAGCAAGGAACTTTTTTTTTCCTCCCAAAGGTATATATATATTTTTACATAATTTATTTTGGTATCATTAATCTACAATTACATGTGCAATATTATGGTTATTAAACTACCCCCTTCATCAGGTCTCCCCTACCCACCCCATTACAGTCACTGTCCATCAGCGTAGTGAGATGCTATAGAATCACTACTTGTCTTCTCTGAGTTGTACTGCCCTCCCCGTGCCCCCCCAACATTACATCTGCTAATCGTAATGCCCCTTTTTCCCTCTTATCCCTCCCTTCCCGCCCATTTTCCCCAGTCCCTTTCCCTTTGGTAACTATTAGTCCGTTCTTGGGTTCTGTGAGTCTGCTGCTGTTTTGTTCCTTCAGTATTTTTTCTTTGTTCTTATACTCCACATATGGGTGAAATCATTTGATACTTGTCTTTTTCGGCTTGGCTTATTTCACTGAGCATAATATTCTCTAGCTCCATCCATGTTGTAGCAAATGGTAGGATTTGTTTTCTTCTTATGGCTGAATAATATTCCATTGTGTATATGTACCACATCTTCTTTATCCATTCATCTACTGATGGACACTTAGGTTGCTTCCATTTCTTGGCTATTGTAAATGGTGCTGCGATAAACATAGGGGTGCATCTGTCTTTTTCAAACTGGGCTGCTGCGGTCTTAGGGTAAATTCCTAGGAGTGGAATTCCTGGGTCAAATGGTATTTCTATTTTGAGTTTTTTGAGGAACCTCCATACTGCTTTCCACAATGGTTGAACTAATTTGCAGTCCCACCAGCAGTGTAGGAGGGTTCCCTTTTCTCCACATCCTGGCCAACATTTGTTGTTGTTTGTGTTTTGGATGTTGGCCATCCTCACTGGTGTGAGGTGATATCTCATTGTGGTTTTAATCTGCATTTCTCTAATGATTAGCAATGTGGAGCATCTTTTCATGTGCCTGTTGGCCATCTGAATTTCTTCTTTAGAGAAGTGTCTATTCATGTCCTCTGCCCATTTCTTAATTGGATTATTTGCTTTCTGTTTGTTAAGGTGCATGAGTTCTTTATATATTTTGGATGTCAGCCCTTTATCAGATATGTCATTTATGAATATATTCTCCCATACTGTAGGATATCTTTTTGTTCTACTGATGGTGTCCTTTGCTGTACAGAAGCTTTTCAGCTTTGATATAGTCCCACTTGTTCATTTTTGCTTTTGTTTCCCTTGCCCAGGGAGATATGTTCATGAAGTCGCTCATGTTTATGTCCAAGAGATTTTTGCCTATGTTTTTTCTAAAGTTTTATGGTTTCATGACTTATATTCAGGTCTTTGATCCACCTTGAGTTTACCTTTGTGTATGGGGCTAGACAGTAGTCCAGTTTCATTCTCTTACATGTAGCTGTCCAGTTTTCCAGCAGGAACTTTTAACAGCTATGGAATTACAGTAAAATCCTCTTGATTTTTTTTTTTTTTTGGTTGTTCCTATTTCTCAAGGAAAAGAAACATCCCCATCGCCCTGCGTGAGTTTGAGTCACTCACTGACTCTCAAGTTCTGCACTTTGGAGCTGAGATGAGCTAAGCACTAAGCTAGTTGGCACAGGCTGTGGTGGAAGACAGAGGACAAACACTAGGTAAATTAGCTTTTGTTTGTAGCAGCTAGAGTAAAGGGGAGTTGAAGTGAGATCATAGAAAGAACTTCATTAATCAGCTGAGTTTTTGGGAATGTAGCATTTTGTTCCCTAACAAAATTTACAAATACCATTGGAGGGGTGCATTTGTATCTTGAGAGTTACTGTTTGCGGCATGTTTAAAAAATATGTGTTCTCCTCCTGTTATCTGTACATCACTACTTCCTGTCCTCACACCTCATCCCTGTTTTTCAAGGTCTACTGGGCCTGGTCTACAGATGGTGGGAGGAGGTGGGCTCTAGGAGGAGGGCATCTTGCCAAAGAGCAGGGGTGAAATTCCCCTCCCAGCCCCTCACTGACTTCTGACCTCTGCACCTAAGTTACTGAGCTGTCGACCCCTCTCCAGGGAGGACAGAAGCAAACCAGGCTGACAGGAGGCAGAACAGAGAAAGTATGAGGTGGAGGTCAGGGGTCGTTTCACAGTGTGTTTTGGCAAAGGAGGCCTGTGGAGCCTCCAGGGGGGTTGGACTTTCATCCTTCCAGAACTTTCCTAACAAGGAAAGCAAGAGCTGTCACTTGAGCGGTGATTTGGAGCCTGTGCTCTGGGCAACCAGGACTGAAGAGTCCGGCTTTGTGGGGGAGGGGTTGAGAATCACCACCACCTTGCCCTGCACCTCTCCTGCCACCACAGGAGTGCCAGGGAAAGCCACAGCCTCTCCTTGAAGGGGCTGCTGAGGATGAGAGAGCTCCAGGCAGGCAGGTGGGTGGGCGCCTCAGAGCCCCAGCCAGGATGGAGCTTCTGTGGCGTTCCTCGCAGCCCTCAACATGGCCAGGTCGCCAAGTTGAACCACACGTGTAGACCTGTCTCCTGTGCAGGCAAATGAAGGAAGAAGTCACAGGCTCAGGGCCTGGAGGCTAGGTTTTCCTGCTGAGTGAGTGCTGGCGTGGGGCGGGGGGGCTTGGGTAACTGGGAGTTGGCGTTCCAGGGGAGCCAGCCCCCATCATCCTTTCTTGAACCTGGGCAGA
Organism: Smutsia gigantea; assembly: GCA_032199065.1. NCBI lineage: Eukaryota > Metazoa > Chordata > Mammalia > Pholidota > Manidae > Smutsia > Smutsia gigantea. The sequence continues at coordinate 1,115,507 of JAVSCE010018297.1, forward strand.
AAGGAGGCACCAAAAGCCCCACCTGGCCAGCGCCATGCATTTGCAGCCCTTTCTCCCGGTGCCCCCAGCTTCTTTTCCACCCTACACCCCTCCCGGCTCAGGTGTCTTCTGCCCCAGCTCTTTGGCTGCCTTGGGGTGGGGGGCAGTGGCAGCAAATACTCCCGAGGAACAGAAACTCCATACGGTGAGCTGGTCTGAACCAGAACACAACCTCCAGAGACGCAGGCCGTGGGGCCGGGGGGCCTCCGTTTCCGTGCTTTCCACCACTTCCTTGCTGTGTGACTTTGGGCCACGTACTTCACCACTGTGACTCGCGGTTTCCTTACCCATAAAATGGGGATATCCATAGTGTCTCCCCAGCCCGTGTGGATTCACCTCCAAGTGGATGCAGCATGCACAGTGTGGTGCCTGATACGTAGGAGGTGTTCTACCCACGTGAGTTCTTTTAGCTCGGTTTTGTTTCCCAGCTGCCTTCTCTGTTGGTGGTTCTGTAACACATACGCGGTGAAAGTCTACGCAGCCGTGGCCACTGCTGTGGCCCCAGCAGGGACTGAGTGATGACCCCCTTTCTCTGCCTTTTCACCCCATCCAGCCATCCAGGCCCAGAGGTGCCCACTCAGGCCCCCGACCCAGGCTCCTCTCCCACCGCCTGATACAGAGGCATTTCCTCTGTTGACAGCCTGAAGACAGGTCATTTTTCTTCTCTTCCCATTAATGGCCTTTACTCCCCTACCCACCAGCCCCTTTTCAAACCTTAATGACTTTAACATACACACAGTTCTTAAAAAAAAAGAAAAAATACAAGCCCCCAGTGAGCTGCCCCAAACCTCTTGTGGTAGAGAAGAAACAAGCCCAGCACATGTTCACAAGTCACTGCGGGCGATGACAGGGGGCCTTGTGCTAATTTCCTCCTGTGTTTGAAGCCTGAAGGTGTGGGGGCGGGGCAGCCGGTGGCAAGAGGGAAGAGATGGAGGGCTTGGGTGTTGGGTTGTTCCCTTTGATCCTGCTAGAAACACTGTAGCATACAGGGAAATATTTCATCCTGGGAAATCTTCAAGAGTAAGAAAGATGGGTTGGGTGGGTGGTGGGGTTATTGCAAGAGAATGCTACCAGGTGACCTTTCCTCTCCTGGAGATTTTGAATCTCCGCTGTGTCTTGATTCTCTGGGCAAGGGGAGGGGAGTGGAAACCATCTCTAAGGGAAACTAGCTTAAAGTATTAATGGATTTGCTGAAGCCTCCTACCCTGACATGCATGGTTTCTGCCTCCAGTTCCTCTTTGCGGCTTGCCTGAGAAATGCAGAGGCCAGCAGAGCACAGGACCCACATGTGCTCAGTACAGGCAGTGTGCAGGTGAACCTCTCCCTCTGCCTTCCTCAGGGCTGTCTTCTGACCCCAGGGCTGACATCCAGTCTGCAAACTGTCTCATGGGATGGTCTGGTGAGGGTGGAAGGCAGGCTTCTGACTGTCTCTCCAGCCCCTCACCTGCCCAGACACAGGGCAGACCCCTATACCAGAAGGGGGGAGTTGACTGATTGGAGGGACGGAGAACCAGGGCTAGGACCTAGGGCGTTCCCCTGGCACAGAAATGGAGCTGGCTAGGATCCAGGTTTTCCTCTAAAGCAGAAGCAAATGAACCAAAGCTGCAACCTTACCCCTTGACCGAAGACGGGAAAGTGCCTGTCTGACCCCACATTATTGGTGCTATTATCATCATTATTGGTAATATCACCATCATCATCCTGTAATTTACCAGTTTCAATGGTGGGGAGGCTTAGGCCTCCTCTGGGCTTTCATGTTAAAAGAAAATAACTTGTGGCGGCCTCCCCCCCACCCCCTTGCCACCCGCAAGCCTTCTCCCCCTCTCCTGTCTCCACAGACTTTCCTGGCCATGGCCCAACATGCCTTCCTCCTTGTAGGGGTGCTATGTGGCACAGTCAGATGCCCCGGCAAAGGAGAGGCCCCCTGGCTATGGGGTAGCATATGTCCCTCTTCTTCCAAACAAGAAAAAGCCTTCAACTCCTGCTCTAACCAGTGGTTCTCTATATTGCATATGCGTCAGAATCACCTGGAGAGCTGGTCACAATGCAGATTGCTGGGCCTCACCCCCAGAGTTTCAGATTTAATGGATATGGGGTGGGGCCTGAAAAATGTGCATTTGCCCAATGCTGATTTTGCAAGTTCCCAGATGATGGGATCCATTTACTCGGGGGACCACACTTTGCAAACCACTGCTCTAAATTATCCTAAATCGAGTATATTTAAGGGGTGAGTCACTTGAACTCCCCTTCTCCTCCCATCCTTATGGATACAGGTGTTTGCTCTGTGCCTTATTCAATACCCTTTAAATTGGGTTCCCAGGCAGGGGTCCCGGGCCCAGGTGCAGCGTGAGGGAAGGGAATGCTGCTAGCTCTCACACATAAGGACCCCTTAGAGAGAAGGCAGAGGCAGGCAACACCCCCATCCCCACCCCCTTAAGATTTATTCCTTCATTTGGCATTTCAGGCCTTCTTCAGGGGGAGGCTGGGGCCTGCCTGACTCACTGTGTAAACCTTTGTCAGGAGCGCTGGGCCCCAGCCAGCTCTTCTCCCTCATTCTTCCCCACCTGTTCCTCTAGCTGAGCTTCAGGCTCAGCAGAGTGACAATGTCCCTGTGACACTGTCCCCATACCCATGAGACAGGGCACCCCGTCTGCACATGGTGCACACTAATGCTCAAAGCCAGGTCCCCACAATACCATGCTGTAGTCTCCCCTCCCTCCACCAGCAGGAGCTCAGGATTCTCCCTGAAAAGCAGTGCTCCAGGAGCATGTGTTTTTCTCTTTCATCTCTCTAGTACCACATCTCTGTAGGGAAAGGAGGGAGGATAGAAACTGACATTCGGTAAGCACCTACTGCCTGGCAGAGACCCCAAACTGTTTCCCAGGAGCAGGTTTGAAATCTCAGGGCTGTACCCAGAGAATAAGACAAGGGCACACTACCCCCAGATAATGAGAGACAGGCAAAGGCTAGCCCAAGGTTCTCAAACCTGAGCACCAGAGTCACCTGAGCGCTTGTTGAGATGCACACTGCTGGGCCCACCCCCAGAGTTTCTGATTCCAGCACCAGGCTGGAGTGGGGCCTGAGAATTTGCATTTCTGACAAGTTCCAGATGGGGCTGAGCTGCTGGTTGGGGATCCAATGTGAGAACCACGGGTCTACTTCTACAGCCCACTGAATAGGCTTTTGCTGGCTATAATTCCATGCTTTACTTCATCGGAACTTGGTTTCTACCCCTATGCCATATTACACTACTTGTGAGTTCTTCCAAGGTCACTAGGAAAAATGTGACCAGCTTGCTAATCCCATATGGTTTCTTCATTCATTCAAAAGACAATAATAATTACAGTAAAAACACTTAGGTGGTGCTTATTAAATGCCACTGTCCTAGAACTTTGCATGTATTAACTCTTTTAATCCTCATAATGATCTTATGAGGTATCTATAATTATTGTCCCCATTTTATAAACAAGGCAACAAAGGCCCAGAGAAGCGAAGGTTACACGGTTAATCAGAAGCAGACCTGGGATTCAAACCAGGCAGTGTGGTTCCTAACCAGTCCTTAAGTCACTGAATTTTTGTTTTAAGTTATGCAGTATGCTGGACTCTGAATGACTTAAGTAGGAAGAATAAAAAGACGAATGTCACATTTTGCCTTCTATTAACAAATCGAATGCCATAGGACAGGTACCAAGACAGAAATATATACCAAGTGCTGAGGACCTACAGCAGAGAGAATGGACAACTCAGCCTGGGAAAGTTGGAGAAGGCATCAAAGAAGAATGGGCATTCAAGCTTAGCTTAAAAGCATAAGGAGTTTGGGCTGGAGAAAAGGCTAAAGGCCACCCCCTCAGCAGCCAGAAGGGTCTGTGCAAAGACACTGTGTTTGGGCACAGCAGGTGGAGGGGCTGTGGGTGACTCAAGGAGCCCAGGGCGTGGGGAGGAAGGAGGAGGCTGAGAGGGCAAGCTCCTGTAGAGGCAGCCTGGGGGCAGGAGGTAAGCGGCCTTGAATGGCATGCGCAAGGGTTGGACTTTGGTAACCAAAGAGGAGCTATTTAAAGACTTTGAACCAGTCAGGGACATAGTCAGATGTGTAACTGTGAAAGATAACTCAAGGTTTTGGCCTTTGGTCCAGCAAGGACTATATGCCAGACATACCAATAACTAACCCCCACCATCACCACCACCCCTGCTCTGCCATGCCCCTCAGCTGCCTGCTTCCTCAGACATTTGCACTCCCCTGAATAAAATCACTCTTTCCATGGCACTTTCTTTCAACCTGTAAAACACCCCTTGACCGTCCAGTTCCCTCACTGAGACTTTTTCTCGTTATATTTCCAGTTTTTCTCAAGGTTTTCCCAACTGGTATCACCAAATTCTAACCTTGTCACTCATCATCTTTGGGTCTTATTCTCCATGACCCCAAGTCGTGGTGTTATATAGCCTCAAAGCCCATGCTTGGATTGCCCAAGGTTTCTGCTCTGGGAGCTAATGGTACGCTTGCTTGGATACATGCAGAATGCGAGAACTATTGTGCTCACAGCCCTCCCTCCTACCCACACCATGGAAATTGACAGGCCTCAGAGTTAGTCCCATTTGGACCCCCTCTACTTTGCTCACCTCTATTGCATTTAAAAGGCTTTTCCAGGTCTATCTAACCTGCGCTAATCATCTAATGGAAATGCTGGGGGGATCTAATGCCAGAAGCAACATCCTCTGACCCCCACTTCCTTACCTGTGAAATGGCAATGGGTCCACAGATTTATGCAACAGATTTTTTGTGACCTTAAATCTAATCTGACTTTGAAAGCATTTTGTAAACTGTAAAACACTAGACAAATATGAGGCAGAAAGAGGGTACATAAGGCTGGTTCTTCAGAAAGGAACAGAATTGAGCCATCCATCAATTCACTTCAAATAAAGCCCAATATACCACTCAATGGGAGACCGACCCGTGTCCAACCCTATAACCATCCCAATGAGTCCCTAGACACCTTTTAACTATCTTTTGAACTGTAGGGTCTTCTGTCTTGGGCCCTCAGGTTTTTTAGGTATTCTCTTAGGAAGACTGCCTTTCTTACACACTTTCTCAAGCCTGACCTCTGCCCCTGGCCTCAGGTTGTAGCTCCCATCCCCCTCTGGGACTGTGGATAACCTTTCCAGATTTCCAGCCCATTCCGCAGGAGAGCAGTGACTACTCCTGTGGACCCAGCTGGCCCCCGACCTCCCAGCAGAGGACAGAACCAAGCAGGAAAATGTAGACCTCACTGGGCTGCCTAGAATTTTAAGAGACACAAGCAAACTTAGCCTTTGTCCACCCTAATAGGATCTTTCAGAGGTCATTTTCCCTCTTTGTCTTCCTTCAGGCCAGGTAGGCTCTATCCTTTCCTTCTTGGACGCTAGAACCTTTCTGTCTCCCATTCAGAGGACTCCAGGGTGGCAGACACACCAGCCCTGCAAAGGATCCAGTGGGAGAGTAAGGAAGCACCACCCTCCAGAAGGAATGGCTCCACTTGCCCCGGCAACTGGCCACATTCCACACTGGAGTCCACATTTCAGTGTCACGTGATGAGCTAGGATGAGTGGACTGGGGTGGAAGACCACACTTTGCTCTTGACCTAGCACATCCCCATCCTCCCCCCACGTCTCCCCGTAGCCTTCGTTCCTATTCTCCCTCGGTCTAGTTTCCCAGTCCTCTTCTAGCACAGGGCCTCCCGGAGCTCCACTTATTCACCAGCTACCTACTCCCAAAGATTCCTGCGGGATCAGCTAGTCTGTCCACTACTGGAGGGCCGATGGACCTGCTGTTGAGTTCTGTTGTCTGAGGTGTCTAGGAGCTCATGCAGAGTTGCCCCAGCACAAAGTACCAACCACAGATGCTCCCATCTGACCCAGGCCTCCCCAAAGATAGCCATTGGCCTGTCCTGGGGTTCCCAGTACCTGGGAGTTGTCAGATCAGGAGGGGCCAAATCCAATTTTCCTTGCATTGGGAAAACCAGGAAATACCAACTCATTCCTTGAGAGGATTTCTCCTGTGTCCACCCCTTCATTCTTGGGAATGCCATCACTTTGCAGCAGTGAACTTGAACGTGTAAAAGAGAAGAGAAGGCGTAGAGCTGCTGTGGGCAGGGGTTGTACTGTGGAGCTGGAGTCACAGGGAGACTTAAAGCAGAGAGATGGGCAGAGCCTTCGGCAGGCCTGAATGGCAACCCCGAAGTCTTGGCTTACTCTGCAGCTTAAGAGGAACACCTCCCATTTCTCCGATGGCATCGCGGGATGGGCCAGTGAGGCGAGTTGCCTTCTTTACCAGCCTCTGATGCCCTTTGCAACCATCCTCCCCTCATTTGGTTCTCTTCTCCTCCTCCCCCACCACCTCCAGACTGTCTCCTCCATATGGTCTCCACATCTGGCTGATGACCACCCAGAGAGTTTGGCAGCACCTTCTTCCCTCCCTCAGTAGCCCTTACCTCCTCCCACCCCCAACCCCCTGAGTCTCCTTATGGCTCTACCTTCTGTGTTTCTCTCTGCCTACCCCCCGGGTGCCCTGCAAGAATAGAACAAGAATGCATTCTCCCCTACCGCCCAGCCCCATACTCAACCCTAGGCTGCCAGGCCTTAACAAGTCCCTGCTCCCCTCCTTCCTATACCCATTAGCCGCTCTCACTGACAGGAGCTCAGGCCAGTCAGCAGGCAGGGCCCCTCCATTACCAGACAAGCCCTGGACACGTTTGCACAAATCAACCTCATCATGACTCCAAACTCTGGCCTCTGACCCCAATACCCTCCTCAGAAGGGGCTTGGCCTAAGGGAGGAGACTCATCTATTTCCAAGGATTTGCATCCTCATCCCCTAACGCTGTCCCTGCAGGAGCATGTGCCTGCCCGCACGTGCATGTACTCTCATTGCATCTCAGCATCACTGTGCTGCCGTAGCTTTCCCAGGCAGGGTGGAGGGAAGGGATGCCAAGCAGACAGTAGCAGCAGTTGCTGATCCGCGGCTTCCCGTTTCGGTCTAGCCCATCCCTCTGCAGGTCAGGCCTGTAATGAGAGGATTAATTTTAGTTCCCCTCAATCTCAGCCACAGTATGGCTGGCTAAAGCTGGTTCAGCTGGTAATGCTTTCCTTGGCAAATCCTCTACCCACCCTGGAGGCAGGCTCAGCACACACACTTAGGCCCAGAACTGGATCTGTCTGGAACCAGAGCCTCAGTCCGAAATCTTGGCCAGGTGTGACAGCCTGGTTCCAAAGATCCCATCCTTTGTCCCACCGCAGATAGAGTGAGGAGAGAACTGGCAGAGCCATGTGTGAATCCTGCCTCTGCCATGAGCTAGCTGTTTGACCTTGAGAATTTCACTTAAATTCTTTGAGCTTTGATTTTCTCGTTTCTTAATGAGCATAATAACCCAAGACTCACAGGACTTGTTTTGAGGATTAAATGTAATAATATATTCACATATAGTAAGTGCTCAGCAAATGCTAGTTAAGTCTGAATCGAGCTGGTGCTCACAATGCAGGGAAATAGAAGCACGGACTTTAAAGCCTGTAGAAAGGCTCCCTCATCCAACACCCTTGGTGCCTAGTAATACTGGCAAACACATCTAATGTTTCCTGTGCCTGGTTATTTTCTAAGTGCTACATATGTATCAATCATAATCCTGCACCAACCCATTTTACGAATGAGGAAATTCGGCTCATAGAAGTTAAGTACCTTGCCCCAGGCCATGCAGCTTTTCAGGGGTACAGCCAGGAGTCAAACCAAGTATGAAATATTCTAGGCTTCCCCCTCAACCACTGCCCTCACTGCCTTCAGATGTGCTATGAGGCAGCTCCAGCCCAGAGAGGGCACGGATTTACTCAGGGTCACCCAGCTGTTAGTCATTCCTCCTAGCTGTGAACTCTGTCCATAGCCTCCATTCCCCATTCCCTGCCCTCCAAGATCTTTTAGGAGGAAAAGACAGCTTTCTTGGCTTCTTTTAAGCCTGCAGGGAATGGGGAATGGAACAGTTGCTACTGCAGAAGTCGGAAGCCCAGCTTCCCAGTGGTGAGATAAGTGTCAGGGCACGTGCTCTGCTCGACCTTCCCAGGCTGAAATCAGACCCTTGTGAGGCCTGGGTGTCACCTGCAAACGTGGGCAGTGCTGTGGGCATATCTAGCTGGCAGAGGCATCTGAAATGGAAGAAGAGGGGGCTGCAGTAAGTTGTAGGTACTTAGGAGTTGTTTTTTGGGCAGTGGCTAAATAGAGAGCCAGAAATAGAAGGAAGAACAGAACATACCCTTTCACAAAGGCAGAATCCAGGCATCCCGGGCCTTTCATAATATGAACCCACCTACCTCTCCAATTATACCTTCCCCAGCCAAAAAAAATGTGACTCCCTGCATTAACAGAGGCCCAAAACAGAAGCTTTCACATTTTGCAGAGGTCTGCATACGCAATGTGCATCTCCCCCTTAGGGCCACTGCTTATGATGCTAATGCTGATATTTATTGAGCACCTACTATGCGTCAGGCGCTGTGCTAAGTGCTTCCTGTGTATTTTCTTATTTAAACCTCACCACATAATAAACTGTTAGGTAGGTGTTATTGTTGTTATGTAATAGTTATAAGAAATCAAAGTTTAGAGAGCAGATGAGGTATTTTGGCAAGTTTCCCACACTCTCAGTGTCTCAGTTTGCTGACCTCTAAAATGGGGAACTACCTCAGAATTTTATTTTGAAGATTCAATGAGATGATGCTATAAAGCATTTCGAATAGTGTTTGGCCAAGGTAAGTATTCAATAACAGTTAGCTATGATCAGGATTAGGGTTGCCATTAAATCTGACTGAAAGCACTCCATTCCATTCCCTGCAGACTTAAATCTTACTAGACCTTTAAGCTCAAGAGTGACATTGCCAAGGCATGGCTGCCCCCCAGCTTCCACCACCACCACTCTTCTTTGATACAGACAGTTTGCTTCTTTCCAACTTTGTCAAGCACTAAACAAACACACCTACTTGCCTTTAAATCTGTTGCCTTTAACTTTGTTGCATCTTGCAGTCAGAGAGCAGCCCTTGATTGATGGTACCACTCATTACAGCACCACTGGGAATGACACCCCCTCCAGGAAGCCTTCTCTCCTCAGCCCCAACTGATCCTTGAATTCCTGGCATGACCATCCTCTGTGTCATGCATTTGCTCACTGGCATTGTTCCCTGTTATTTTTCTTTCCCTGTCTTGTCCTCTTCATTAGATCTGGGATTCATGAGAACAAGGACTGTATTTTATTTATCTTTTTACTGCCAGGATATTTATCACTCAGGAGGAACTTAAAGAACTGGTTAGCTGGCACATCACCCAATCATGTTAATTAAAAACAATACAAACTAGGGGGTGAAAGGCAATTTTCCTCAGCACTTAGGCCTAGTCCAAAGACCAAAATAATTTGGGGGACATGGAGTCCTACCATGAAGCCTATTTGACTTTGACCATACCAGATTTGTTCCATCTTCTTCTTGTGCTTGGCTGAACTAGCCCGTTATAAGCACCCCCACAGATAGCTCTGGCCTGCAGGCCAGCCCCTTACTCCCCATCTGGCAGGCATCCAACCCCACAGGGCTTCCGGCTCCCCTGCCTCTGTGGGTGGCTGCGTGGCTCCTCCTGGCTGCAGTTCATCAGGCCCCACCCGCCCCCGCCTCCCCTCAGCCTGTCAATCACCAGTCTCTGGAAATGGTCCCCAAGGCCCATTCCCGTTCTCCCCAGCTCCCAGTCACAAATGACTGCTCCAAGGCAGGCTGGTCTTTGTTTAACTTTCCTTTCATTTGACTTTGGGCTAAAGAGGAAGATGATGACACTCTGTCTCTTTAAGGTAAAAAAAAAAAGGCATTAAAAAAAAAGACTTTTTTTTTAATGCCTTTTAAGAGAAAAAAAAATCCTCCAAGTTATTAGGGGAAAGAAAATCATTTGACTTAAGCAGCCTCTGGCAGTCTGGTGATGCTGAGACAATATACCTGTCAGCATCTATCAGGGTTGGAAAACAAAGCCATCTGCATTTGGGGAAATGAAGAGGGGCTGGGGAGTGAGAAGAGGTGGGGAATAGCTAATGAGGGATGCACAGGGCACCCCACACCTAGCTGGAAAAGTCTTTGGAGATCCTGGTTTCCGTGGTTGGTGGTGACCGGAAAAGTCCAGACCTTTGGGGAGGAAGCAGTAAATCTGGAGTTTCAGAATTTTTAAAAATAGTAAAGATTTTAAAGTTCATCCAGCCTAAGCCCTTTATTTTTGGAGACCAGAAAAGGGAAATGACTTGCTCAAAGCCACACTTGATTTGTGCCCAAACCAGGGCTAGAGTCCAGTTTTCTCAGCATCGTGGGTTGTGTTCTGTCCTTGGCTAACTGAAGTCCCCTTTCTCACCTGTTCTTCCTCCCATGTTGCCCCAGCCCTGCCCCTAATCTGGGGCTTCCATTTCCCTGGGTTTCTTCAGGTTCAGCCCCTGTACCCCAATATAATCTCCAAGTCCAAGTCCGAGACTCTCTGGCTCCTCGATGCTCCAAGTCCTTTGCCTGCTTGTCCGCAAGCAGAAGGTTGGACCCCTCCAGGTTCGAGGTGTCTAGATTCCACCCCCATATTCATTTCAAAAGATACCAGGCCCCTTCAGAGGTTTTTAAAAAATCACTGTATTTTAGGAGAGGGGATCTGGCTTCTTTCCAGACAGAACCAGAGGCACCCAAAATATACTGTAAGATGAGCCAGCAATCTACCCTGGGGGTGGGTCTGTGCAAAATCCAGTGCACCATGGGAGACAGGGAAATATTCATGGTGAGTGAAAGTTTTACCAGCACACAGGGCTGATAATCCAAGATTCTCTGATCATGTGTAACCCATCGGAACTCTCCCTGTGTCTTGCTGTCACTTCATTAATCTGCATTTGTTTATCAGTCTCTTCGTTTGTGTCATGTCTAGGTCTGGAGCGTGTGGCCTGTCACTCCCATCTGCCCATGACTCCCAAAGGTCAGCTGCTTCTTTCCTCCAGCTCTCTCTGCAACCTGCAGGGGAGCATAGCAGAGGGAGGGGCCGGCCTTTACCCCAGCCCAGCTGTTCCACATCCAATGACTTGGTCTGGAAGCAGTGACAGGGCTCAGTGAGGACCATCATGACCCTCTCTCTAAGGAGTTCACTCTACAGCATGCAGGATGGGCTGATGATCAGCCTGGTAGAGAACCGCTGAAGAGGTGTCGTACCCTTTGAAATGCATGTGGGGGTGGAATCCACACTCCTCCATCTTGGAGGAGTACAGCTTTCTGCTTCACTGAGTCCCACCTTTTATGTCCGCTGAGAAGTCCTCTTTCCCTGGCCATGTCCTGGTTAAAACTGGGACTTACCAGGACCCCATAACCTGGCCACAGTGGCCAATTAAGAACTGCGTTGGGGCCCATTCACCCTGTAGGGAGCAGTGCCTGCCACTCATAAAAATCACACACACGATCATCTTTCTTATTTTCCCTTTTTCATAAAATTAGAAACTCCCCAAGCATTTAGAACCTACTGAAGGCACCCGAAGGAGCTTTGAGTCTGCCCCCTGAGTTGTTAGGCCCAGGCTTGCCCGTCACTTCGGGGGCAAGGGGCTCAACCTCCCGGAGCCTGTTCATCCTTCTGTAAAACATGGCAATTTACTCCACACATGGAGTTGTTAGGAGGATCAAATAAGAGAAAGTATGTCATTCACTTAACCTATTAGTATTTCCTGAGTATCTACTATATGTTGGTCACTATTCTAGGGGTTAGGGATACATCAGTGAATAAAGCAGATAAGAGCTTGTTGCATTCCAGTGAGTTTAAAAAATGTTTGAAATTCACATGAGTAGCTGTCAGCTGAAGTCTGCATGTCAGGTATTGTTGCATCCCCACAGCCCATTGCCTTCCCCTGAACAGATGTCTCCACTCCCCATGCAGACACAGCTGCGTAGGAAGAGGGAAAGGAGAGCGAGAGAAGAACTGACGTTTCACATAAATGATCCCTTTCGATCCTCACCTGACACATAGGTGTCACTCTGCCTACTTTTCAAATAGGAAAACCAAGGCTCCAGAGGTTTAAGTCACTTGTCTGGGGTTTCCTAGCTACTGAGTTGCAACACCAATATTTGAACCCATGCCTTCCAACTCTAAAGCTCTCCCCTTTTGATTCTGCCAAGCTGCATCCATAGAGCAGGTTCACTTTGTCACCCATCTCAGGATTAATAATGCCAGGCCCCCAAAGCCAGACAATGATTCCGTGATGGGTTGGGGGGGTGGCACAGGGGCAGCACACAGGTGCTGGTGTTTGTGTCTGCCAAGTCTGTGTATGTGTGTGGAGTTTCAACGACGGGGATCTCAGTAGGGAATTGGTATTTGGGCTGCTAAATAACCACAATTTGTATTAAGCAAAAACATAGTCATTATGTGCCACGTGCGGCTGCTCTAGCTGACTCACATTAGAGAAGCGGGAAACTGATGGCACTTTGGTCTGTGGTCTGTGGAGAAGCTCCCATCAGGGATCCTGAGATGCCTTTCTGGAAACAAGAAGAGATGGGGACTGGGCATCTGCACCTCAACTCCAGGTTGTATGTGCCTCTCCTCCACTATGTCGGTGGGCATCTCATCAGTAAGACCATTGCAGTTCTCGTTAACCCAAGTAAATGTGCATCCCACTGCTGGGCAGGGGACACATGTGTTGATATTTAATTATATAGTGTGTGCTGAGTGTATGATGGTGCCTCGAGGAAATCGCATCTGTGGACAGTGAGGTGCAATGGAGTACATTCAAAACTACTTAGTTAACGAATGCATTCACCGCTCACTTTGCTGTGAGTGGGTGTGGGAGACAGGACACCAGATATTGTCCTGGTGTCCTGCTCCTCTCTTCCTCCGAGCCCTTTTCTTCCCAAAGCTCCATGAGATCTCAACAGTCAGGGCAGCTCTCACTAAAAGCGCAGGTCATAGATTTAGTGAGCAAAGGGATTAAAACTCAGCCCTGCCACAAGCGAAGCTTGGAAATTACACATGGATTTCCTTTGTCCCCAGTGACCTAGGAAATCAGCACGCTGACATTCCCACGTAGCCCCAAGCACCACTCTATTTTGGGAACTCCCTCTCCCGCTCCATAGCCGCAGGTGCAGACGTAGGTGCTGAGTTGCAAGAATCCCATGGTGCTAGGAGCGGAGTGGTTTGCGGGCGAGGAGTGCGGTGGGCAAGCGAGGTAAGATGTGAGGAACTGAAGCCACAGGTGAGGAATCCATCCACTTAGAAACTGAAAGGAGAGAGACCCTTGCTCCCAAGTTCCTGCCGGAATGCGTCCCCCACCCCCCTCCAATGCCATGCCCCCTTCCTGCCTTTTCTTTTCCTGTTAATTATCATGTCAGTGCATGAAGCCTTCATTCTGTGTTCTTTGCTGATCTATGACTGTACTGCCCAGCACATTTGCAGAGCTTCCTTTCCTCACCGCCCCCCCACCCCCCCACCCCCCCAACCCTATGGACTTTATCTCTCATTCTTTTGATCTTCCAGAACTTTTTCCAAATCACTCCACCTGCATTTGTCCTTTAGCCTTGAAGTGATCTGTAGCACCCCCTCCCTCCCGGTACAGCTGCTGGGGGTAAGCCCCTGATCTCAGTCACCTCTCTGCTCCTAGCACTGTATTTGGCACAGTGGGCATTCCAGCAGTATATGAAGTGATGCATTCAGTCCTTGAGATCTTCAGGAAGTCCCTGCAGGTCTGTGATCAGGTCTTCTTCGTCTTTTAGAATCTCTGCTCCTATTCAGTAGGCCGAGCCTGCTAAAGGCTAAGGCAGTGCTGACCGGTCGGCTGCTTTACTTCCGACCAGCCTAATAGCAGCTCTCAGGACAGCTAGTAAGCCAGAGACCTCACCGAGAGGAGGTGTGGCTGGGAGAGAATGCAAGTGACGATGGTATTCGGGAGTTCCTGATCAATTGAGATTCCTTTCTCTCTCCCAAAATCTTGCTGTTTGGGGTTGATTTCTTTCCACACTATGTATTAAACATGGGAAATAGAATCTGCCCTTACCTAGGGTGGTGGGGATGGGGTCCCTTTTCAGCATCTAGTCTCCTTGGAAACTAACCTCTCCTGGGAACTAACCCTCAGTTTATCTGCACAGAATAAGTAGTTCTCCGCTGGAGAGAGAAGTCAAACCTCAGGAGGCACTTGCTGAGCAGGAGGGAGGAGTAGAGTAGGCACTGAATGAGTTTGCCAGTGAAGTTGTCAAACATCTGTTCTCTTTGGTCAAAAAACTGAGAGCCAGATCCCCTGGCCTACAGAGAGGATGCAGTCTCACCTGAAAGTGTGGGACTTCTCTGCAGCTCTGAGCTGAGAAAGGGAGGCCACAGCTGCGGCTGCCCTTCAGGTCCTGAGGTAATGAGACCAGTGGCCCCAAGACCAGCCTAGTGCTACACCAGCCCTGGACTTCGTAGAGGCAGCTGGGCCTGTGGGCTTTTAAGACAAATGAAAGTGAATGAGAGTTTGCAGTGGGCTGTTGGGAGAGCATCACAGGTTTTCCTCTGGTAGGAGAATTAGGGGAAGCAAAAAAATGTGAGAGAATAGAGCATGCAAGATGAACCCTGGGCCAGAAATCGGATCAAGTCTTCACCTGCCACTTCCTAGATGAGTTCACCTTAGGTAAGTCTCATAAACTCTCAGAGCCTCATTCCCCCATATATAAAATTGGGATAATAATTCTCACCTCACGGGCATGTTGTGAGGCCGCAATGAGGTATTGTACGTGGAAACACTTCAGAAGCAATAAAAACATGCTATAAATGCAGGGTGTTATCATCCCCTCCCATCCAGGACTTGGTTCCTTTTCCTGCATAAGACAATGCACGCTGCAAAATGAATCAGAGCATAAACACCCCAAGTAGGGAGGGCCAGGTGACAGTAAGTTGTCCTACCCAATGTACAGCTGGGCAGACCTTATAAAACAGTCAAAATTAATCTCTTCACCTCCACCGTCCTTTGCAAATTCAAGTTGAAAGTCATGGCAAGTTCAAGTTGGAGGCAAAAGAGAGTCCTAGGGCCCTTCGCCTTTGGTTCCATTGCTGACTTCCTGTCCCAGAGGCCCCTCATCACTGTAATTCCCAGAGCACAGCCCCCACCTAAGCCTCTTTGCTAACAGAGTATTTTTAACCTGCCACCTCCTTCCGCTTTGCCCATCTGCAAACAAGGGGCCCAGCGAGATAACAGAATCCATTAGTGCCGCTAGAGTCAGGCAGTGCCTGCTAAGTACATCGTGAGGCGCTCCCTCCTTCCCCACCCCCTGCAGCACACCGCTGCCCATGGGTGGGTGCTCTGGGCGCCAGGCGGCTTGTGAAGGGAGCTCCACGTGGCCCTGAAAGGAGTTTGCATCCCTCCTTCTCAGGAGTTTTCAAGGATGGTGTGACAAGGATGGTCCATGCCCCTGCTTGTTGAGAAGCCAATTATCTCACTTGTGAGGCGGATCGGAACCTATTTTCTTCTCTTCTCCCTCAGAATCCCACAGGGATTTGGGAAGAAAGTATTTCTCAGAAAATGTCTAGAACTGGCCTTCCAAGGAGGCCACCACCAAGAGGTAACAGGCGGTGACCATGTTCAAGGGAGGGGAAAGACCTACCTGCACTGAACCCTTTGGATGCAGGCAGGGAGATCTCCAGGGTTTTGGAAAGGATTCTGGGGAGCAGAGTGGGAAAGGGAGGTGCAGACCTCTAGTCTCCTCACCCTTAACCCTCTTCAGGTCGATGTCAGTAGTGATGGACAGCAAGGTTTGGGAGCACACACAAGGGACAGAGGCTGACCAGCTGGGAGGGCAGGCAAGGGTAGGGAAGCCAAGGATCTCCTCATGTGGAGCTTGTGGGGCTGAAGGTGTCCCCTAGCCAAATGCTCTCTAATCGCACACGCACAAATCAGCGCCCTCCTGCTAAGGCCAATTTCCATGCTAAACTGTTCATTATTGCCACCCAGCAACTGTCCGGGAAATGTCAGAACCCATCAGGGTTCTGGGGAGAGAGGACAGGTGAGCACGTGATGCCCTCCCAGCCTACACTCCATGGGGAAGCACAGACCCTGGGGAAACAGAGTGCAGGCACCAGATGCTGAAGTCCAAGGGTGGGAGAAGGGCACCTGGCCCAGAGGGAGCTCCGTTCATGCAGTAAGTGCTTACTGAGCGTCGACACGTTGGTGCTGTGTTGGGCACAGGGCATGCGGCTAAACAAGGCATGGCGCTGATGGGGAGAGGTTGCCAGCCAGGACCTGCAGCACTTACTACTCCTTACCGCAGTGACCAGCAGAAAGCGCGGGTGAGAACCTGTAACTAGGGAACCAGAGCTCTGGGGTGGGAGGGTCAGAAAATGCTTCCTCGGGCAAGTGTTGTGTGAGCTGAATTGTAAATGCCTCACCAACCTCTCTGTTTCACCCCTAGCATGCACCATTTAGAGCTCCCACCTCAGGCCCCTCTGTGACCGTCCCCAGCCATTCCAGCACAACCATGCCCCCTCCCTCTCCCTCACGGCCCATATTCAGCCGGTTAGTCTGTCTTCTCCACGTGCCCCCACCTGCCCTCCTGACCCCCAGCTTCACCTGGGTCCTGCTGCCCCTTCCCCAAGTTCCTATGCACAGCCTGTAACCCCTTTAAAGTCTCCCCACAGCTTTTACAATATAGCCCAGACTCCTGAGCAAGGTCCTGGCATTCCTGCTCCAGCAGCACTTCCTCTCCTCCTACATCCCTTCCCTGTGCCTCCTCCACTCCCCTCGCACCCCTTGGTTCCTGCTCTGTCAGCCCCTTCTCTTCCCTAAGGGCCCCCCTCTCAGTCCACACAGGCCCATCATTCAGGCTCAACTCAGATTGCACCTCTTCTGTGAAGCCTTCCAGGATTTACCCATTCAGTCAGTTGAGTCCTCATGGTTGGTAACGTCACGTAGCAAAGCCAGCCTCCTATGTGAGTTATTTATATTCCTTTCCCCAGAGGCGCTGTATATAGTGGTGAGTGTCACAGACTTTGGAGCAAAACTTGGTCTGTCCATTCATTAGCAGTGTGACTTCTGACAAGTAACTTAACCTCTCTGTGCCTAATTTTTCTCATTAGCAATGCGGGGTAAGGGAGAGTACCTATCTCACTGGCCTGCTGTGGGCATTTATTTGTTCTTATGGGAGAGGCACACAGAATATTGCCTGCTAGCTTGTGTTTTTATTTCATGTGTGTTACCAGCTGCCTTCCTTGCCTGACTGAATTCCTAGAGGTCAGAAGGCACACAGAATTCATCTTTGTAGTCCGCCAAAGAGGTTCTGCTTCTCCCCAGAATCTCTCATCACTTCTCCTAGAAAGAAACACAAAAGGCTCCAGCAAGAATGGACCTCAGAGGTCATCTTGAGTAAATGCCAGTTTACTATCAATAAACTGAGGTCCAGGTGAGCAGAAGGACTTGCTCGAATCCCGCTGCCCAGTCAGCGGCCAAGCTAGGGACTGAGCAACAGGAATGGAATACCTGGGTCTAACTCACATCAGGCCTGCTGCAGTACAAATGCTACTTCCGGCCCCTCTTTAGAGAGGAGCAGGTGGTCAGTGCCATCCCCAGCCTTCCCTTGGAGTATCATTGAGCCACATTCTCAAATCACCCCTCAGCTTTCTATCCTCCTCCCTACAAATGGATCTCCATTGTCCCGAGCCCTTTGGCCTTCTACCTTCCAGTCAGGATGCTGTGTGGTCTTTAAAGAGGGAGCTGTGGGCCAGATTGAGTCTGGGCCCAACAGAGATTCCTGGGGCCCGAGGGGACCAAGTCAAGCAGACAGAGGCCGGCCCCTGCTCCCATCCTGCCAGGCACCCAGGCTGGATTTAGACTCCTCCCTTCACTGTGGATTTGATACAATCTGGAAAACGCATTAAACATTACACAGAGTAGCTGACGCGTAATTAATAAAGTACAGATTTTGGCAGAAAGCCTCAACTTAAAATAGCACCGTGACAGTGAGGAGAGGCAGGGCTGAGGAGGGAGGCTCAGAAGATGGCACGTGGTGAGAACCAAGACTGTTATCTCTGGGAATAACAGGGCCACTTCTCTCTGAAATTAGGGAGGGAGGAGAGAGATAACAGTTTTATTTATTTTCTTATTAAAAAGGGTGAGACTAGGGCTCAGAGAGGCTGCATGTCTTGCCCAAGGACACTCACTCATCCCACGGCAGAGCTGGGGCCTTGCGCCCAGGCCCGCGCCTTTGGTACACCCGTCCGCACTCCCGGCTAGTGGAAGGCCACTGTTCGTGCATCTCTGAACCACTCTCGTGAAGTTGCCCATTCTAGGACTGTTTTTAATGTGAGAGATGTTTTAATGGCATTTTGAGACAGCCTGTTCCCTCACTGATTCTCCAGAGAGGCTGGAGGGAGTTTCGGATCTTCTTTGAAGAAGGAAAAAAAAAAGCCCTTTTCTTTTGCAATCATGTTCAGAGAGCCTTTTGCTGCAGTTAACCAGCCTTCTGGTGTGAGGGGAGAGGTGAAGAAGGGGCTTGAGGAAGTAGAGAGAAAGGGGAGAAAAGGCTTCTGTGGTTAATTCAAATGCCTGGCCTCAGGGGCATTCTCTGTGGAAGCTGGAGCCCTGCTGTTTTCTGCCAGCCTGATCCCAAACTGGTTTTCTGAAGCAAAATGCAAATTTCAACCCAACTAATGAACCCTGACAGGGCAGCACCACCTCCTGCCTGCCAGTCATTAACAAAGGACCCAAGGCAGACCTGAGAGGCGTCCCAGCCCTGGGTGGAGGAGACCAAAATGGAAGGTTCTAGAAACCTCAAAATCTAATCACCATAGAGCAGAACCTTTACACCAAGAAAGGAAACTGAGGCACACTTCACCAGCCAGGATACCCTGATGTAGTCCCCTCATGCCACTTGCAATACTTCCTTCTTCTCTCTGCATGGCAGAAATGAACTTGATCTTGTTTAAACAATAGTGAGTAGGTGAGGATGTATTAAAGTCTATTATATTATGAGACCCTGCAGGCCCTCTGAGAATAATTAGTCTATGAATTGTGTGACATAAGGAAACAACATTGGCTTCCATGGCGTGATCTGTCTGCATTATTGCTATGTTCCCAAAGCACAAGCACTATCCCTGGCACATAGTAGGTCTTCAAAAATGTTTGTGACCAGATTTAGGAGACCCAAATCAAATCTTTGCCCTAAAGCTCCCAGAGCCTTAGTATGTTCACCTGTAGGATAGGGATAAAGTGAGCTTCCCTTCCCTCCAACTTTTGGGTGGATTGAATGAGATGCTGTTTTTAGTCTGGAAGCCGTGCAGTGGTGCCATGCTGGGTGATAGCAGAGAGCTGGCTGCCTTATTCTGCCTAGCCCTTGAATCTCCTTTCTTCCCTCCCATGCCTGGGTTAGAGCCAGCTGGACAGACCTGGCAATCAGAGGGGTAAAAGGAGCTTCTGCCACCTCCTCCCAGGCTCCTCAGGGAGACACCTTGTTCTCAAATATCTATAACTTGAATCCAGAACCTTATAGAGCTACTTCTTCCCAAGGGAAAATAGGTTTGCTATCCACATCTGGGGGCCCAGCCCTCAGCCAGCCAGATTCCCAGCTCTAACCCCTTCTACTTCGTGGAAGGGGGGAGTAATGAATGAGAGAAGGGTTAGGGGAGAAATGCGCTGCTTCTGGTGCAAAGAAAGGGCAGAGGCTGGTGGGAGAGCGGCTTGGGTTTCACTGGCATTCCACAGCAGGCTTTTGCCATGCGGCCGAATCAGAGCTGAGGGAGCTGCTGAGACCAGAGGAGCCTCAGAGTCGACTGTGGGCAAATCTGATCGCCCATCTGGAATCCATCCACTGCCTACCTCCCTCCCCCACGCCCTGAGCTCATTGGAGGAGACACAGTGGGGGAGCAGAGCCGGGCACCTCTACCCGCAAATCCCCCAGGTGCCAGCTCACGGCCCCCTGTGCTCCCTCCCGGCTCTGACAGCATAGGTCCCCACACACCAGCCCCTGGCTTCAGTTCTGCCCCTTTCTCTCAGAACTAGACAAGTTAATCTTAAGGCTCCAAGCCGTGCAGAAGACAGGAGAAGGAGCCTTAGCGCTCTGGCCCTGCCAAGGTTTCTCAGGGAGCCCAAGAATGCCAGCCCTGCTCCATGCCAGGAAGAAGGCTGGATGGGCATCAAGGTAGGAATGGGCTTGCAGAATTTTCACAGAGGGGTTGACCAGCTGTTGGCTGTCAGAGCCCTTACTCTTGGATACCCTGTATCCCCAAACTCCCATCTCTTCCATTTATGATAATGCCCAAACGTTCCTAACAGAGGGGTTTCAGAGCTGGAAGACAGGAGATTGTGGGAAGAACCAGCTGCCTGGAGCCTTGTGCTTTATCCTCAGCTCGGCCATGGTACTGGGCTTTGGGACCTTAAGGAAGCTGTTTGCTTTCTCGGGGACTCAGTTGCCTCTTCTGTTTCCTGCCCCCGCAGGATAATCGTGAGATCATAGAGGGAAAACTTAGATGACAGGACACACCATGAAATGCCATTACCAGAGCATTCTCTGTAGAGGAGATGCTAATGTAATGCTAGTTATGTCAACAAATGCCAGCCTCAGCTGGGAAAATCTGACCTCCAGAACACCAATCCTCTGCCATCTGAGGAGTCCTGCCCAAAGCCTGTAGGAGGGATTGATTTCCCCATTTTCCTGCTCCCTCCCCTACTCGCTGGGTCTATTGTCATCCACCATATTTTAATAACCTTTGATTGATAACCAGCACGTGGGGGTGGGCACCTCTGGGGCTCTCCGTCCCTCTGGCACACAGAGCGGCACCCTCTCCTCCGTGAGCAGGAAGAAGCACCCTCCCTGGGAATGCCCTCGGCCTGCTGTGCTAGAGATAAAGCCCACTAGCAACAGGGTCCTCAAAGCCAAGGAAAGTTACCCATTTGTTGGAGAACTTGACAGGGCCAAAGGCAGCTCAGACCACCTGGAGGGAACCAGACCCTTTACCCACCCACAAATCTCTTTCAGCAACAAACTTTGAGAACAGCCTGTTTCCAGCACAGCTTCCTGGATAGTGTTTGCCTAATCCTTCTGTCCAAAATCCCTCTCCAAACACAATGTTTCCTGCCCTGCACAGGCAATCAGAGAGCTAATTATCTGGGATTAGAGATGGAATGGTGTGGGGGCCTGGGGGGTGGAGCAGGGGGTTTCCTTTTAATTACAGAGAAAAATTCACCCAACTAATGTCATCCAGGCCATTGGGGTTAGAGCTGAAGCCCCAGTTTGATATAGGTCAGTTAGGGAGGGGGCGTGCCCTGTGCTCTGGGCTGGGGTCTTCTACCCTTGACTGTCTCTGGAGTGTGGCATAAGGGTGGAAGGAAGGCCCAAGGAATTCCTCTATTGGGAATGCAGGAGAGGGGCATGTGCGTGTGTGTGAGCACGTGCATCTGTGTGTGTTAGAGCCAGAGAGAGAGGCAGAGAGACAGCACCGAGAAAGACGAAGGCAGAGGGCACAGACATACAGAGAAATGGGAATTGATGGGAGACACACAGGAAGAGAGAGAGAAAGAGACGGGCAAGTGGGAGTTAAAAGGAGGTTGCTAGTGAAAATAGACACACATGTTTAGAGACCACCGCTCTCTCTCCTGCACTTCCTCTAGGCTGGAGTCTCTGCCATTTTGCCTTTCAGAAGGAGAAGAACAGAATGGCAGCAGAAGTAGGCCTCTCCCCTGCCCTCTTCTGTTCCCTCTTCCACCTCTCCTCTGGTGTCCAGCACACTCACCCAGTTGTGCCCCACACAGTGCAGGTGACAAATGCTTTTGGCCTGGCAGGGGGACAAGGATGCACTTGGACTCCACTGGTAATCCTGAGTCTCTTCTGAAGACGGGGCTTTTGGCCAAACAGTCCTTGCCTTCTCTCCTATAAGAGGAATCTCTTGGTTCAGAGAGGCATTCATTCATTAATTCTTCCATTTTACAAATAGTTAAGGAGCATTAGTGTGGGCAAGACCCAGAGCTGATCTATGGTTTGTTATTAGCCCAACAGAATGCAAATTGAACTCTGACTCTAAGTTGTCAGTGGTATCTCCCTACTTGCTCCCTCCCTTCCAACACCTCACATATACTTAGACCATCCTGGGAATAGTCCAGGCCCTCACTCAGAAACATCCCGGGGCCTACTCCTACCCACAGTGAAGGCCTAACAGAGTTGAGATTCTGGCCCTTCTGCCTACAGCTGTGTGACCCTGAGGAAGTTACCTCACCCATCTGTGCCTTAGTTTCCTCATCTGTAACATGGGAATGATAGAGTTCTTGTGAGGATTAAATGAGAAAATGTGTATAAAGCCCTTAGCAC
Source organism: Smutsia gigantea (assembly GCA_032199065.1). NCBI lineage: Eukaryota > Metazoa > Chordata > Mammalia > Pholidota > Manidae > Smutsia > Smutsia gigantea. Next base: position 1,137,841 of record JAVSCE010018297.1, read on the forward strand.
CATAGGAGCACATGGTACAAAGACCTGAGAATATATCAAGGCAACATAAAATGGAGTGCAAATTCATACATGCAAACAGAGTATGTGAGCACATGAGTATAATTATTTTTATGTATTCCTATCCCACTTCTTTCCAAATAAGGAAATGAAATTAGTGACTTATAATAAAATATCTGGTAAACATATGGCATGAAAACTAGCATGAAGAATCCAAGCCACAAAAAGGGAGTGGAGATAAGTATGCTAACAATAAAGCCAATATAGCCTTTAGGACCCAGCATCAGATTTGGCCTGAGCATCCTGGCAGCAAAATCAAAAAAAGAAAGGGGATGAACTAGAAATCCTTACTCTCAAATAGAAGAAAGTATACTTATTTTTCGGGAGAGACAATTCCCAGACATTACGTTCTATAAGTGATTGATCATATGAGACCTTGTACAGAAACCAGGACAAAAGTTTGACATCCAAATCAGAAACATCTTTTGCATGGTGATTTCTTATATTCACACCTACTGAAGTGTTAAGGCTATGACATCTTTGTAACAATCATCATTCAATGAATTACTCTCATGGAACAACCAACAATAAAGAGCAAGTAGATAAGGCCATTAAGAAAATTGAAGCTTGCTGGTTAAGCTGTTGTGGTACAAGCTTGTAACTTTCTGGAGCTCTAGCTTGATTCAAGGAGAGAATGCAATTTTTTAAGAACCCCATTGTGCTTGGCACTCTGCTAAAAGCTGAATAAAATGAACTACATAGATTCAGCTTCTGACATCTAGGAACCCATAATTTTTGTTGGCACTTCTATAGGGGCTCAGACAACAGAATAAGACCATTGAAATGATAGACAGTAAGATATTAACATCATGCACAAGACAAAGTTGAGTGCATTTCAGAAGGCACACGGCTTAATAAAAGGTTGTGCAATCAAACTGACCAGGGGACAGATCTCTACCACTATGTGAGCTAAGGCAAGTTACCTAATTCCTCTGAGCCCCAGTTTCTTCTTCATCAGTGAAATGGGTTTGGGGGATTAAAGTAGACATCTGATGTGGGGTTCCTGGTGCCCCATCCAGCATGCAGTATGTGCTCAGTAAGTGGTGACTACACTCTGTTCTAGGAATACCAAATATGGCTAGATTCCTGGTGTGGAGGCAGGAGTCATGAGTAATACACGGAGAAGCAGCAATTCTCAGAGCCTCGCCAGAGGGCTGGGGACCCATGGTGCCTTCTAAGAAATCCCCTCAGAACCATCAGCCTCCAGCCGGTTGGGACTGTTCAGAGCCCCCTCCACAGCCATTCCAACCTAGGTTCTCTGTCAGGAGAACCAGAATCCTCTCTCTCTCTCTGCTCAGCTTCTGTCACCACTTGACAGGGAAATCCATGGCCCTCCTTTCTCTCACCTGTTTTCCTTCCTCCTTGGAGATGCCCAGGACATGGGTTTTGCTGCCCTGTGAAGCCATTACTTAGGTCCACCCTTTTGCACCCTGACCCACAGCTCTCTGCTTGCCCTGGGGAGAGTCAGGTGCCAAGTGGATGGGGGGCACTCCTGCCTCTCCAGAGGCGCCCCCTTGTCCACCCTGGATGTTAGCCAGCCCCAGGTAACCTCCAGGGGACAGCAGAAGGGGTGAGGACCAGAAGCCATGTGACACGCCCCTGTCTGCCCCCCCCCACACCTCCCTGACAGGGGGGACCCAGAGCCCTCCTTGAGCCACTGTGCAGGGCAGGGAGAGAGAGGCAGATGCAGGTGCCGGGGCAGGGGCCAGGCACACACCAGGCCTGTCAGATACACCCCTTAGCCCACCCTCTACCCTCTGCTTCTTCTCAGTTTCCTCTGGTACTTTCCAGCTCACTGCTAAATTGTCAAGAGCTCTGAGAGGCAAAGTGCTATTCAGTTAATGAGTCCAGTCCCTGGAGAGGTGTAGCACTCTTTTAAGAGAAAAAGAGAGAGAGGAGTAGGGGTGTGGGAGGGGCAGAAGAGGGGGATGCTTCAGTACTTTACACAAAGGCTAAGCTGTTGTAGCTCCTTCCAGCTCCTTTTAAAGAGCAGATTAGAAGTGGGCAGGTTTGCCCAGAGCGGCCTTCTCTCTGTGGGGAAAACCCTGGAGCCTCTGCTCACTTTTCTCTTTTTCACAAAGTCAAAAGGGTCTGAATGAGAATGCCGCCACCCTTCCGCCCCAGTGGCCTCAGCCCAGGTCCTGCGGAGATCCTAGCGAAGCCCCTCCTTCTCTCTGAGAGGCTACCTTCAAAAGCAGGCTGCAGACTCCCACAGGGGCTCCACCTGCTCCCTCCTCCTCCCCCTTCTCCTCCTCCTTCAACCTGCTCTCTTGGAAAAGACAGCGTGAGGATGACCCCTCGCTCCACTGGACCCCTGACAAATTCCCTTCCTGCCCAACTTTTCTCCTGAGCCTGGTCCCACCCAAGTTCAGGTAGTAAAAATAAATAAAAAATTCTTCACCTCCATAGAGCCCTTTCCATTTCTTATCTAATTTTTTCTGGCTACAGCCTTGTCACGTAGGCAGTATTGGTTTTACCAGTTTTACAAATGAACAGAGTGAGACTTAGGTCCCTTGGCTGAGTGCCCCCGCGTGGCCTCTGCCCCAGAGAGTGGGGCTGTCAGCCCTGACCAGACAGTTGACACTATTCAGAAGGGAAGATGATTAAAGTGTGGGGCTTGGAAGATCTAGAAAGGAAACCAAAAAAAAAACCTATGAAACAGCTGCCTAAGACAGGCCTGTGTAATCTTTAATCTCTGTCACCTTCAGGTACCATCTGGCTTTGGGGGGGATTTTTTTAAGGTTATTCTGTTTCACATTGTGCCTAGAATAGTTCCCTGCAGCCTTGGCCCCTGTCCTCTGCTCACACCCTCATACAGAGATCCATGAGCTGCAGAAATGCAGCCACTCCTCGGGTGAGGTGACATCTGGCTGCCCAAGGTCCAGGTGCACCCAGCATCCTGCATGCTAGAGGGTCTCGGGCAGGGAGGATGCGGGAGACTGGAGAAGAAAGACAGGAGCTACCCTTGCTGACCCTTGAGCCCACTGGGTGGATATTCATCCTGCTAATGCTCAGAGAAAAGGCAGCACGAAGTTTGCTCCTCACAAAGCCAAGCCCGGCTCCCCTCCTTCACCCACCCCAGTGAGATCCCAGCACCTGCTGTCTGCTGTACTCAGCCACCAGCAGTGTCTGCAGGCTGGCACTGTGCCTGGCAGCTGTGGGTGTCAGTGCAAGGAGGGGGTGGGCAGCAAGGAGAAGCAGGTGTCCAGCTAAAGAGAACAAGGTGATCGGGAGGGCCCCCAAGCGGTGACGCCAGCACGTGGAGCTAGAGTCAGTCGCAGATCAAGCAGATCGGATAATCCTCACCCTCACCCTCCGCAACCTCACCTTGATTAGAATGATCTAGCCCCAGAAGAACAGCAATGAATTAATTAGGGGTCTGTTGTAATGAAGCAGCTCATTATTAAAGTCCCTCTCCTGGGAAGGAAGATGGGAAAAGGTGTGAAGATGACAGCTATTCAAACAGAATCTTTTAAAAGAGCTAGGCCCTCCCTCAGCGGTCTGTTCCGTCCTTGGGCCCTGCCAGGGCCAGGGAGGCCACATCCCAGCGCTGCGTACAGCGCGTCCGAGCTGGCTGCTCCAGATACTCTCAGACCCTCAACTCTGACCCCATCTTCATGACCTTTAACCCCGCCTTTCCATCTGTCTTTGAGCTGGCCGAGCTCCAGCACAGTGGCACTCGAGTTCTTTTCACAGCAGCACCTCAAGAATTTACAGTACCTTCCTTGTAAGAGCTCTGACCAGTCCAGTGGAGAGCCAAGAAGATCATTTCGGCAGAAGCAAATGCATACAGTGTGTTTATGTGCCCGGTTCCAGAAGGTTCCATTGGAGGAAGGTGGGGGAGAGAGCGAGGCAAGATTCCCTTTTTTTCTACATATTTTTTTTTCAGAGATGGGAAAACAGAGAGAGGCCTATAAAAGTGAAGGCCTAACAGAGTTGAGATTCTGGCCCTTCTGCCTACAGCTGTGTGACCCTGAGGAAGTTACCTCACCCATCTGTGCCTTAGTTTCCTCATCTGTAACATGGGAATGATAGAGTTCTTGTGAGGATTAAATGAGAAAATGTGTATAAAGCCCTTAGCACCATGTCTAACTGTGACAGGGTCCAAGTACATGAGAGCTGTTGCCCAGTTTCATTGATTCGTTCATCCTGCTGGCATGTATTATGGAAGTCCTACTACGTATTTGGGGGTACCAAATGCAGTGAGGTGAAGATGTACAAAAATGCGTCTGTTTTCTTGGAACGTGCAGTCTTAGGAAAAATAACTGCACGTGTTTACAAGAAACTCTGCCAAGAGACACTTTAGGTGCTATGGGAGGTCAAAGGAGGGATCAGAACAGGCAGGCTTCATGGAGGAGGTGGCATTTGGGTTGGGCCTTGAAGGTTGGTTAGGATCTAGGAGGTAGAAAAAATCGCCAAGCAAAGGCATGAAAACCAAAAGCCTGGAGACACAGTTGGAAAATGGCGAGGAGGCCATATTAGCTAGATCCCCAGATGACAGACTGAGGAATGTGAACTTCTAAATCACCGACGGCTGCAATTTAAGGTGTTTCCTGGGTGTGTGCATGGATGCATGCAATGATTTACTTCTTTTCATATTCCAAAAGTAGTGTATGTTCATCCTGAGAAACAAATTAGGAGACTGAGATAAGTGAGAGAAAGAAAATTACAAACACCTGAAATTTAAGGATTTTGCATACAGAAAAGGCAGGATCAAATAAGTGTCTTAAGAAGATTAATCTGGCAGTATTTGGTAGAACAGATTAGAGCAGGAATATGCTGGAGGCAGGGAGATTTCTCAGGTTGTTGTAGCACAGATAAGAGGCAATAGAGACTCAGACCTAGCTCGTGAACAAGAGAAATACAGTGACATGGATGTGGTCTCTGTTTCCGTCAGTTACCGTGCATTTTCTGCACCACGGTTTACACATGCCACATGGATTTCTTTAAATGACTTTTCCTTTTAAAATCTCAGGGAGTCTCCTGCATTCAGGCACATGCCCAGCGTCAGATAGCTGTGCTCAAAAATCTAGACCTCCCTTCCCAGCCTTGCAGTTCAAAATGCCATCCTCAGTGTTAATGAAAGCAGGAGATTGCTGTTCCAGATTATAAAATGCAGGGCAATTTTAGCCCTTTGAAAAAAAATGAGTTAATTAAGACTGTAATAACCCTCTTCAACACCCCACCCTTTGCTCTTTTTCCAGACGGCAGGTGGCCTTCTTTGTCACCCTGAAGGAGACAGCAGATGATCTATTTTGTCCCCCAGGAGACTTATCTCCAGGGACACCCAGAACTTTTTTTGGTGTAATTTTTAGTCCCAATGCAGGCATTGTCCTCTTGTTTGACTTAAGAAAAACTGAGGCCCTAGAAGACGAGAGAATGAAAAAGACAGAGGACAGGCTTTAGAATCAGGCCGACTGAGCTTTGAGCTTTGCTTTTCTACTGACTAGCTGTGGAATCCTGCTCCAGACCCTCAATATTGTTTATCCTGTGAAATGCGGAGGCCTACCCCATAGAGTCTGCAGGATCATTCATGTTTATATCTCCAGCCTTTTGCACGCTGATTGACATGCTCAAGAGACGTTCAATAAATATGTTACACTAAACTGAGGAAGGCAGATAGGTGATTCAAAAGCTCTCTGTATATCCAGGCCCAGGAAGTGCAGGTTTCCTTTGCCTCCTCCCACTGGGAATGAAGTGGGGCCTTTCCAAGGTAGTCAACCTGCGTGTCAGTATGCCTTATTCTCACCACACCCTATTCCAAAGCGGCTAAGGAAGGCTTCATTGCCCTCTACATGGACCCTGAAGGATGATTCTAAAGCATTCCCAGTTCAGAAAGCCGAAGAAGTTAGAATCCAACCTGAAAGAGTCAGGCCATCCCCAGGCAAGTAACTTATGTGTGGTACTTTGGATAGAGATTCTCAGAGCCCCACATTGCTCGAACTTTGGGTAAACAGATATTGCAATTGGGCAGAAGTTGCTCATTATTCTTTATTAATTCCTTCTCCTACCCCTCTATGCACCCCTCAACTCTGTGTGTTCCTGTGAATTATTGCTTTGCCGCTGTGTGATTTGATTTCATCTGAGGCTGCTTAATGCTTCAGCTGTCCCTTGCTGTGTTTATCTTATTGTTTCCCCAAACAATCAAGTGCTTCCTCTGGCCCTGGCAGCTGCATCTTGTTCCTGGAGCCTCCTGACCTGCCCAAGTCTTGAGCTCAAGCAGGGTTGAAAGGTGGGGCTGGTCCAAGACTAGAGCCTTGTGCTCCAGAACTACCCACTATAATTCGCCTCCAGAAGCTCTTGTCCTTTCTCAGGCCTTGGCGCTCAAAACTCTCCCTCACAGAGGTAGAATCAAGGATTGGATTATTCTGCTTCTAGGTCTTGATGTCACTCTCCCCAGAGTCGTAAAGGGAAAGGCCCCTGGACAGGGGATTCGGTGCCCCCATGAAGCGCAGTCTGTCATTAACCACAGGAAGGCATGAAGCAGAGGCTGCTTCTCTCAGATCTAAGGGCATCATGTATCAGTGAGTGATTGTCTGGCTACCTTTCCTGGCTAATGAGGAGCAAAGAAACCACAATTTAGAAAAAAGACTCCTCCCCTCCAGTCAGCCTCTCCGGTCTAACCCCTGAACACTTACTTTTCTCATAGTCAGTGCTAAGTAAATGGCTACTACCTCCCTATCCTTTTGAGCCCAGCTCTTAATTCTCTGACTGTCCCAAGATGCAGAAGTCCTGAGAACAAGTGGTTCCTCTCAGGACCCCCTCCCCACATTCCAGAAGAAAGCCCTCCATGGCCTGGCCTCTGAAACCTAGGGACCTCTAGCCCCACGCACCCCTCTGCAAGCCCCCACCCCCACCCCCAGTTTAATATCTAGAGCAGATTCCTAACATACACAGAAATAGAAATAATTGCTCATGGAAATGTCAGTCTCCAGTGTCAAAGCCCTGGTGATTGACCGACGACTCACTGGGGACCAGTGCTGGAACCTCTGCGTGTGTATGGGAGGATGTGTGTGTGTGTGTGTGTGCCCACACACCAGCACGGAGATGGGTGCAGCAGAGTTCTCAATGTGGAGCACATCTTAGCGACCTCCTTCCTTTCTATGGACGGAAGGGACCCTTGGCCTCGTTTCCCCTCTTCCTCCTCTCTCCTGGCTCAGTGCCACCCACGGGCCAAATGTCCCCTGCTCCTGTGTCCCTCTCCAATTATCCAAGCATTCAGGGCCAGGCTCCCAGCAGTCCTCTAGGGAGCTTCAGCCTGCTGGGCTGTGACTCACGGTTAGCTGACGTTTGCACAAGTCCAGGGTTGGGCTGAGGGAGCCAGAGGCACCCTGAAAGTTAGGGCTGCTCCTTCTGCGTGTATGTGCGCACGCATGTGTGCGGGAGACAGGGAGGAAGGATCTCAGAGACTGAATTTACCAAAGGCTTCAATCTATAAATAATTCAGGTCATGAAGCTCTACAAAAATAAACTTGAGCTTGAAGCTCTCGCGCGGCACCAAACACGCAGCTGCAGATACGCTCGCTCATCAGGTCATTCCCGAGTTCAGTCTGAGCAAACCCAGGCCCTCTCCACTTTCCTCTCTTTAAAGGTCTAAACGGGTGCATGTGCACACATGCACACACACATTCGTATACCATCCGAGCCCAGAGTGCTAGGACAGCAAAAAAAAACAAGTAATAAAAGGCCTCTTCTAAGGTGAACTTAGGATGTAGGGGGACTGACCTGGCTCCGTGCTGCTAAGCCCTCAGTAACTGTGTGCCAGAAGCCTCTTCTTCTCCAAAGGTTCTGGTCTGAGAGTCCAAGTTTCCACGAAATCTGGGCTCAGACATGGTGATCACACTTTATATTTGCACCACACTTTAAATTTTCCGAAGAACTCACACCTCTACTCCTGCTTTTCAGTTCAGGAATCACCTCCTCCAGGAAGTCTCCCTATCAGGGCCTCTCTCAGGCATGGAGGGGCTACCCACCCTGCTTGCTGGCCTCCTGGGATCTCATGCAAACCTCCTCTCCCACAGAGTAGCCCATGTGTTTGTGAGGACCAGTCCATTTCCCATTCCTGCCTTTCCATAGGGGACTGTTTCTTTCAGTGTCCCTCTTAGAACAGGCCTGGCTCTCTGTCGTCATGTGATAAATGAATATTGGGCGATGCTTCAATTCATAGTTAGTAACTCATTTCACTCTCACAACATCCTTTTTGCACCCGTTAAGGCCAGGAGTTAAACATCTTCAGACAGCAGCTATGGAAACTATTACACAAACAAGTGAAGTGACTTGCCTGAAGTCACATAACCAATTAATGAGAAAGTTGGGATTATATCCCAGCCCTCCAGACATGAACCGGTGCCTCCCTCTGCATAGCAATGCCTCTCAAACCAATCTGTTTCCTACTGACAGGGCCCAGAAAGAAGACTCCCAATTCTATTGCTCTTCAGTAGCTCTTGCAAAAAAACAAACAAACAAACCTATTACTATCACTACTACTACTACTATTAATAATAATAATATAATAATACACTATATTATTATTGCCAAATCCCAAGCAGGAGTTCCATAATTTAAGGCTAACTGAAGAAGAAACTGAGGCATGAAAAAAAAGACCCTCAGGTAAGCTAGTTAATTGGATATGCTGATTTGAATTGGATATTCAAGTAAAGAGGCTATCATTAATTTCTGTACAGACCTAGCTGTGATTTTAAGGGGAAAAAAAAACCTAATAAGATTATACTAGTTCATTCTCATTTCAGTGTGGCCTCTCCCACCTGGAAGACCACACAGTAAAGCTCCCCTGGATTTCCCGTCACATAGAGCTGCCCCCAAAGCCAGCTGTGATGAACTGACGTTCAGCCGCAACCAAGGTCCCCCAAAATTAGGTTCTGAGCTTATTGTTGCCCCTGGGAAATAAGCGACTGTTCCACCTAGGCCATGGGGTCTGAGAGAGGAAGGGTGGATAAGGAGAGAATTTGGACTTTGCCAACACGTCTACTTTGTTCTTGGAGGCAATGAACGTCTGTCTTCTCAACATTATCCTCTTACAAGAGTCACAGGGTGGCTGAAAAATCGGGCATCCCAGCCCTGCCAACCTTTTACCTGTGTGATCTTAGAAAAGCCACCTGATTCTCCCATGCTGCAAAGCTCCCATCTGTAAAATGGGAATAGTATTTACCTTTGGAGTTCTTATAAGGATTAAGTTAGTTAATTTTTGTTAAGTATCTTCAACAGCACTCAGCACATCGTAAAAGCAGTAGAAGTGGTAGCTGTTATGTTCTTTAGGTGAATAGGGCCCTTTGAAAATTCACCAAGTCCACCCTGCCACCTTCAGGCAGGGCCACATTTAACCATGAAGCAAAAGACCTTACCCTACATTCCAAACCCACCTGAGAAGGGGGTTACAGCCTCCTGTGGTCACTCATTCCATAGTCCAGGCTCCCCACAACAGTAATTCTTACCAGAACCAGCCTAAATCTGCTAGCACAACAGTTTAGGCACATTTTGTCTTTTGCTGGTCTCAGTGAAGATGTCACCCTCCACTGTAGCCAATGGTCCTTATTCTACCTTCTGAGCTTTGTGCAAGCAAAATGGCCTTGGTAGCTTCTGCATATCCACTGAGGTCAAGCCCTCCCAGACGGAAAGAGCCCAGCTGGAAGAGTGTGGTCAAGAGACTGGCTTGCACCTGTCTGTGCCGCCTCCCTCCTCTGCCTCATCTCCTCCCCTGCCTGGTTGATGCCAGGCCTGTGCACCTTGGTCTGATAATGCCTTTCTCATGGACTAATTGTGGCCTATTTTGGTTTATTGTTTTCCTTGTGGTCACGGAAATCTGGCCATGGGGACAAAGAAAGCTGAAGAGAACTGTCATGTTGTGGGACACTACAGAGTAGACTCAAATTTGTTGGATTTGAAAATCCCACTTTTGTTTAGGACTCCCTGACAGTCCTTTCACATCCATCCTGTGTCCAGCAAGGATAGAGGACAACTTTGAAACTCATAACTTCCTATCCTAGACTGAGAAACCTGGGGAATTGTGTGCTGGAGCTTCGGTAGGGTCCTTCTCCCCAGTCAGGCATGATGCCCTCTCTTCATCAGCCATGTGCTTTCTGCTGGCCCACACTGGCTGCAGCCCCAGGTCCCCCGCTGACCAACTGAGGGCCTTGAACAGAAATGCTCCAATGAGATAAGCTCCAAACCCCTTGTGGTTCCAGCAGTTTTCATAGGCCTGTGATTTTCCTACAAGAGGCCCTGAGCAGACGGCTCCTTCCTGCTGTTCAGAAAGGAAAACTGAGGTTCACAGATAAGGTAACTGACCTAAAAGTGTACCAGGACGCAGAAAACAAGCCCAGGTGGAAACAGTCAGAACAGAAGCCCAGGAAGCCTGAGACCCAGACCTGTGCTCTCCCCACTTCGGTGTGCTGCCCCGGGGGACCACAGGGAAGTGGGGAGGGGAAGCCTGCTCCCTTGGCCTCTCCTGCCTTCTGCCTGCCAGTCCCTGCCCCCACCTCATTCCCTTTGACCCCCGGGCCTCCTGACCCTGTTTTCCATCTTTTCAGCTCTCCCGTCTGTATCGTGGAGGGCTATATAGGCTCAAGGCAGATTGCATGGAAGGGGGGTGAGTGGGAGGCAGCGAGTTCTTAGCCAGTACTGCCCTTCTCTCAGGGGTTTCAGCTGAGTGAAATGGGATGGCTCAGTTCAGGTTTAGCACCAAGAACATTTTCTGTTCTGGTTTGTTTTTTTGTGATGTTTGAGAGTACCGTACATTTGATTCTGGCTTCAACTGGTCTATTAAAAGATTGAGGGTGCAGATGGAAAAAAACAAAAAAGAAATCTGCTGAAGTATCTTCAGGAGAAAGTTAATGGCTGGGATGGACCCTAACGGGGGTGCAGCAGAGTGTGTGATGGTAAGGTGTCTTTGGTGCCATCCCAGCTCCAATCACGGGGACATCTAGTCCAGGGACCACAGCGGGAGGGTCAGCCTGTGACCTTCCTCCTTCTGCCTTCATGTCCGGGCTTTGCCAGGGACCTAAACAGATGCCCGGTGGGAGGGAGGCTGCTCCAGCTGGACTGCCCAGCCTCCTGAAGCAGGGAAACCCTGGGCCATACCTGAGGAGGAGGCTGATTCCACAGCTCTTGGGGCTGAGCTGGCACCTTAAGGAGACTTACATATCCCTGGAGAGGAGTAGCTGTCACAGGGAGGGTGATGAGAAGCACTGGGATGTTTCCCCTTCAGAGGAACAAGTAGAGCCTGAGCCCTCCCTATGACAGAGACAAAAAATGGCCATCAAGCCAATCTGAAGTCAGGAGTGTCATAGCTTCCCTCCACCTCCCGCAATGGTCTGAGAACTTTTGCAACTAAAAGTGAAGACATTTCCAAAAAGATCTCAAGGAAATTCGAGATCTGTCCATCTAAGAGAGTAGCCTGCTTTGCATTTAAAGGGAACCATCTTAATTATAGGGTATTTTCCCACATAGAGACCCTGTTCTTCCCTCTGCTTGAACCCATAATCAGATTTTCTGGGGGTGGGGCACAGGGAGAAGGGAGTAGCAGCTGCCCCTAGTCTTCCTCCACCCTATGAAAATGAATTAAATGACCTCCAGGCCCCAGCCCTGGAAGGAGGGGTTTTAGTGACAGGTGCCAAGGCAACAGATAGGCAGAGAAAGGGCAGAAGGGGAGACTAAGGGGAAGAGAAGATTCCAACCCACAGGGGAGTTACTGGAATAGGGATGGCTGAGAGCAGAATTTCTTTGGTTCAAATGACATCACCTCCTCATCTTCAAGCCTAGAGTCCCCCAAGTCACCCACCAAAGCAAATGAAGAAGACATGTATCCCTGACTCGAGGGCCACAGTTCCTCCACCCACCACGGGCTCGTGTTCTGCTTCGCACCCTCTTTAGTCCAGCCCAACCCAGCAGGCACGGACCAGGCCCTGGCTCAGGTCCCTCAAGCATGAAAACTTTCAGGAGGGCAGAGAAATATGAATGGAAGCGCTGATCCTCCTCCCCCAGCTCTGCAATCAGTAATGCCCTTGACCTTCCCATTTGGCCAATAGGAACTGAAAATGCACCCATTCATCCATCCTTACATGTTTAGTTGGCATTGGGAACCAAGCTTGGTCCCAGGGATGAATAAGTCATGGTCCTTGCCCCCAGGAGCTCCTGGTATGGTGGGAGAAAGGGGCAGAGGGAGGCAGATGGTTCAAAGGACAAGAGATAAACCAAAGGGAGCAGGAACAGGAAGCCTTAATCTTCAAATCTTCCAGAGAAAATGTCTTTTGACCTCACTTTGATTTCAACCTCACTCTGATTAAGCACTATGGAGCCCACGATACTTCGTCAGTTGGTTCATAGCTCATGTCCTTTCAACAAACACACTCCAACATTCCCTTTTATCCATCATCAGCTCTGTTCCAAGCCCCATTCTAGTCTTCAGAGGGCTATAAGAGAAATAGAAAACACATCCCTGCTTTTAAAATGTTGGACTTAGGCAACCGTTGAGGCAATTAGAGAACAAGTTAAGTAGGTAGTCAATACATGTTAGCAAGCATATACACAATGAACACATCAATTGATTATAATCCTAGGACCAAACGTCTGGTAGGGAAAAAAAAGCATCAGGGCGAAGAGCAATTAGTGTGGCAGAGAGATTGGGGTAGGCTTCATGGAGAGAGTGGGACTTGAGCTAGAGGGCATTCAGAGCACAGAAGGCAGAGAAAATGGACCAGGCAAGGGACTGTTGGTCAAAGTCAGATGCTATGTTGGGAACAGGAAACCTGGGCATGGGAACACATTTAAACCAAGGACTCCCAGCCACCAACTCTCTGTGTGACCTGAGGGACCTCTCTCTGCTGAGTTTCTGAATTCTATATATTGCTTAGACAAGATTAGTGCTTTCCCCCCAGGACCAGCAGATCCCCATCACCTGGGAATGTGTTAGAAATGGAAATTGTCAGGCTCATCCCCACTGAGTCAGAAATGCTGAGGGTGGGCCCAGCAATGCATTTCAGTCAGCTCCCAGGTGATTCTCAGGGCACGTTGGTTTGAGAACCACTGGATTCAAACCATGGCCACTCTTTGGATTGACCTGGGGAGCTTTGAAAACCAAAGAAGATGCCAAGGCCCCACCCACAGAGATTCTGATGAATGGATCTGGCCCTGGCATGTTTTTAAAACTCTCCAGAGGATTTCCATGTGCAGCCAGGACCGGGGAGCACTTGACTAGATGACAACAAAGTCCTTCCTGACTTACTATCTGGGATGGGCTCGGAGTCACTAGGTGGATTTGCACACTTTCAGGGAAAATGCGTAGGAGCAGGAAGACCTTCCTGGGACCCTGAAGTCTTTCTTGACTGTCCTGATGCCCAGCTTTCTGATGGTTCGTGTGATTGTCCCACCACCCACCCTTACCTGCCGAGGGTGTGCACATGTTGGCTCTCCTCCCCCAACACAGAGAAGGGTGCACAGACACACACTCGTTTGCACACAGCCATCACACAGTCCTAGAAATGTATGCAGACACTCACAAGAATAACCACACAGAGAGATTCAAAATTACACCCGAAGGTATATATGCACATTCAGATAAACCCACCATCAGAAATCCAGAGCCAGCACAGTCAGACCACTTAAGAAAGGGTTCCTCTTAGTGGAAACTGGGCTGTTTGACCTAAGGAGCACCTCTGTTTTCCCTGAAGCCTCACCTGGTGCAGGGGAGCAGTTGGGGAAGTTGGGAGGATTGACCACTCTAAAGCTACCTGCTCTAGGCTGTGGCAGGTAACCCACCGGGGACTGCTGAGTACAGGTACTGAGGACGCCCTTGTTTCTTCCACAGATTCGAGCCGATGGCCCCCCCCATGGCGGGGTCCAGTACGAAATGGTCTCTGTGCTCAAAGATGGAAGCCCCATCCTCCGGGACATGGCCTTCTCCATTGATCAGCGCTACCTGTACATCATGTCTGAGAGACAGGTAAGTGCCAACATGGACCCCTCCTTTTCAAAGCTCAGGAATAGCTGATAACCTGTGACCTCTGTTTACAAGCCATTCCATCTAACAAGAGAGACCTCAGGGCTGCTGCTTAGGAATCCTGGGAGAGGCAGTGTCCCTGGAGGCTTTTGTAGGGAGCCAGAGAGAAGCTGGGGCCAGCCACTTCCCGGAGGCTTCTCTCTGGGCCACAGCTCCTGTCTCAGTGTGTGATGAACAACCCCGCAAGAACGGGCCAGACTGCACGGAGCAGCTTAATGTGATTAGGAGGTAGATTTAATGCTCCCAGACCCGCAGAGTCTGCTGCTCAAGGGAGCCAGAGAGGTGTAAATAATCCAGGCCTCCAGGCTGGGCCCAATCTTGGCAGAGACAGACTCAAGATAGAGCCTAGAAGAGATCAAAATCTTGGCCTGAGTCTTAGCCTGATGCAGGGTAGAAGCTGGCCAGCGCTGAGAAGCTGAAGCTCTGCCTGCAGAGATGGGGAGCCTTGAGAAACAGACTTCCACCCTCTGCTGGGTAACAGCAGAGCAGATTCACCACCCTCTCAGATGGAGTGTTATTCCCCTGGATTGTATTTGCTCTGAAAATGTGTGAGCAGAGAGAAGGCAAATGCAGGAAGAGCCATGGCAAAGGGCAGAAGAAGCAGGGGAGACAGGGGGTTTGCCAAAGCAATAGAGATGCAGAAAACAAAGTAAAGACTTAGGAAAGGCTGGTTCCCACCATTCAGGCAGTGGGTCAGCAGGAGCCATGGTCTGTAAGTAACATGGACATTGTAAGTAAGATGAAAGCCAAAAGGATAAAAAGGATTGGAAATCTGTCTTGTTGGCTGAGGACACTGCCTTAGGCTAGACAAGGATGCCAGGCTGGACGACCAGTGAGCGGTGCCTCCCAGCTCATGGGTATTCGTCTTTCAAAATACTCTGCAAAGATCCCAGGTGTCCTGGATCAGTGTCACCCTGCCCAGAATTCTCTTTCCCTCCTTTATTTTTGAATGTAAGAGCACTGAATCCGGGGATGTGGGAGGGAAGAAGGAAGAGGTGAATGGGCACCTGACAGCCTAAAGGAAGCAGTGATGCAGGTCTAACTTGAAAATTACTTCTTGAGGAGAGATGACACAAATCATATGCTAATTGCATGCAAATTACATCCAGATCCTCTTGAACCCACCTGTCTTTTTACCTTCTTTCATGTGGCCCCTGCAGTTGAGGCATAAACAGGTCCAGATGGGAATTTGATGGAGATGGAGGAGGCTTTGCCTAACCTAGAGTGGGTAAGACAGTCTTGGAATTAAACACTGACCTATTATTCCAATAAAACAGTTGGTGGACTCCAGAAAAACCCCTTACTGGGAATATATTTATGGGGAGCAATGTCCTGGGAAAACATCAAAATGAACAGGACTTGGTCACTACCCTTAAGTTCCTTACACTCTAACAAGAGAGGGAGATGTATACCCAGATAACTATCAGATTGAAAATGCTCTGCCTTTTCTTCCTATTCTTCTTTGTTCATAGACAAAAGGTTATTTCTGAAATAAAAATGGTAGATGCTCACCATACAAATTCAAACAATACATATGGAAAATTTTTCTTTGGCAACAAGTCCCTAAACCCCACTACCCAAAATGTAGTATCGTGTTAACATTGATGAACACAGTTCTGGACACTTCTGCAGGAATCTATACCGATAGAGGCATAGATGACAACCTAGATGGGTGGATAAACGTATGGTCTGAGAGATCAAATAGACCTATATATATATATGATTTTTCAGAAGACATTATGTATGGCTGAGGACCAGGCAGGTAATTCTGGGTAAAGGCTCTTTCTTGGGTTTACTGAGCCCAGTAAAGTAGAAAAGCAGAAACAGCAAATAGAAGTGACCAGTGAGACCGCAATGGAACTGAGAAGATGCCAAGCCATGTATTTTGGCTGTTTATCTTTTTCTCAGATGGAGTGCTTCCTGAAATTGTATTCACAATGTGGCCAAAGGAGAGGGGCTGGGCTAGTACTGGGGGCTGATGAGTGGCCTTCAGGGAACATAATAACCCCTTGAGACCATATCTGATGTCCCCTCTGAGAGAGTTAACCCTGGCTAACCCAAGTATCCACATACCCTTATTTCTATCGTCCCCTCTATCTTCATCTTTGGCCTCAGGTGCCCAGCCCTTGCTCAGTCTGTAACAAACGGAGGGTTCCATGGCAGCCAGTCATGCTGAACAGAAAGAAGAGTAATCTGGATTTGATGCCTTAGAACTGTCTCTAGTCGGGTGAGATATTGGTTGAGGAAACTCCCTGTGCCAGGTGGAGCTGCGATCAGCAGGCACACCTAAGAGACATCTGCAGTGGCGCTCTGAGGCCTGCTGCCTGGAGAGCTGTAAATCGTGTAGAAATAGGTCGCTAGGTGATTTCACTGGAGCAGGGTCCAGGGAGGAGGGCCAAGGAAGCTCGGGAGTCCCACCTGTCTGAGGCCGAGCAGCTAGGAGAGCGGAGTGCTCACAGACAGCTCAGACCTCTCCAAGGAAACAGTTGAACGTGTGGCAAGAGGACAGAGAGTGGAAATTAAGTCAGATGACTCGGCTTCTAGTCCGGCTTTTTCTAGAACTAGAAGTGTGACTCTCACAGCTGTGGTTCCTTCCTTTACCAAAGAGAGTAGTTACATCAGATGATGGGATGGTCTCTGGAGTCTGAAGCTCTGATTTAGATCCCATCTCAGCCTTGGGTAGCTGCATGGCCTTCACTTCACCTCACTATGCTGCACAGGGAACAACGCAAGGCTCAGCAAGGATAATACACAGGGAATTTCTTTGACACCGGCTCGCTCACCACACAAATGCTTGTGGTTAAGATGCTCTGGGGCCCCTGGCAGCGCTCAGGCTTTACGGTCCCATTACTCAGGAGGGTAGAGACTGTGTGTGGGGATCAGAAGGAAGCTGAGGGGCAGCACGGCATAGCCTGGAGGCCCGTGTCCTAGTCCTGGCCCACCTCCTCTCACGAGCTGGGTGGCCTAGATCTTTAACTCATCAGGGATTCAGTTTCCTCACTTTTAAAGATACAATAAATCTAACTCTGGAGTCGCTTTCAGATCTTAGAGGCTTGCCCAGGGTCTTGGGGCTGGGGCTCTTCTCCATTCCCAGAAGACAGCACCAAAGCCACCACAAACAAGCTTGAGGTTAGACCCAAAGAAGAACTTCCAGAACAAGTTTAATGAGGCCTCATATGCTCCTATGCACTGCAGAGAGGGTAGAATTGCTGGCTGGCTGTGGATAGGGTATTCTTGTTTTAAGGCAGTGATTTAAGACTTTGGAGTTCTCCAGAAGACCTAAGACCTTATAAGATGTCACGGGAATGGGGCTTCCTATCACTGTCTAATGACTCTCGGGGCAGCCCGCTTTCAGCCCTGCATTCACTTGGTCCCCAGCTCCTGTCTCCCCGTTCCCTCCGCCTTCCCCCAAACACAGCACCTGTTGTATCCTTGATGCCCTGGGAGAATACAACCAAGTCTCTTGCCTCAAGTCCTGCCTAGAAAGGTTTTCATCTCCCCACCAAGAACAACCCGATAGAGCTCATTCTCTCCCTTCCAGTTAATTACATGTAATTAAGAAATAGGACTAGTAAAGTAGTGCTGAGTCGTCAGTGCCACTGCCTAACAAGTCGATGTTAATGTACTGCTAATAGATCTCAGGCTGGCCAGGCCCCAGGGAACGTTTGGGAACTGATTCCCCACTCCTGCTAATCGCCCAGGTGCTCCATGGATAGGATGCCTGGCTCTTCCCTAGAAAGTCTGCCCCGGCTTCCTCAACAGCACATGGACAGATGTTATGGGCGTGGCTACAAGTGGCTCCCACATCCTCAGGGTCTAATGGAAGTCAGGCAGCAAGTTCAGGGGAAATCAGGCTACGAGCCAAGTGAAAAGCCGAAGCCACAGGCTGGAAAGAAACCTGATAGCCCCAGTTTCCACCCAGCTGTCAGGTCAGCCACTCTGGAGAAGGAATATAACTCTGTACTCTGGATGGGTGGGAAAAGAGTATGGCGATGGAAGCAATGACTCTATTTTATTTAATTCTACTTTAATTAGTTTGAATTAGCAGAGGGAATAGAGGCATAAAATGATCCAGCGAAGGGTGAAATGGAAAAAGGGAGTCACAGTAGAGAATGGCTCCGTGCAGGCTCCAAAGGGCCTTAGGAACAGAAGAAAGGCTGGCGATGGGTGTGTGTGACTGTTCAGGGGTGGGTGGGGGCATGAGATGCTGTCTTTATTTTGAGGTCTGGGGAGGCAAATAGTGTATGGCTTATGAGCACAGGAGACAGACTGACCTCCGTTCGACTCATAGACGCTTACGAGGCATGTGGCTTTGAGAAAGTTATTTCACTCTGCTAAACCTCAGTTGCCTCATCTGCATAACGGGTCTCATAATGCTAACTGTCGTGAGGATTGAGGAAGTCGGCTTCAATTACCTAGCACTGTTCTGGACACATATCGATGCTTTCAGTACGTGGTATGATTATCATCATGAGCGTTATTGTTATTAGTTGTAGTACTAGAAGTTCTCCGGGACCCCAGAGGGGGCTAGAAGCATCTCTACTTAAATCATGGCAGGGACAGAGTTCCCAGTCCCAGTCAGACAATTCCAAACGGGCATTCCTGCTGCTCCCCCTCAGGGGACGCCTCAGAAGCCTCTGCCCTGGCCTTACGACAACACCAGGCTGAGTCGCTCATAATCTGCTATTTATTTTAAGAAACCAGGAATGTGCCCTGCAGACTAAACAGTCCTGCCCCCCTTGATACACACAGAGGCAGCCCCAGGCCCGTATGTGAGGCCCAGGCATCTGTGAAGAGAAGGGAGGGGCACCCTAAGCCCGGGTCATCCCCCAAGACCTCAGGGCCCTATCAAGCTGCTGGGCCAGAAAGGGGCCATCCATGGGGCTTTCCATTTCTGCCCTCTGCAGGTAAATAAACCAAGGGTCAAGTTCATTGCAAAACATGACACTGCCATTCTCCAAATGGTAGAGGCCCCAGTTCTGAAATGTCTTTTTATTTGTGTGTAGTTGGCATATTGTTCTGGTCATTTACTGCTACGTCAATGGCCACTTCAAAATGTAGGGGCATAAAAGAGCCATTGTGTTATGCTCACAAACTGTGTGAGTCAGGACTTCAGACAGGGCACTCTGCAGAGGGCTTTTTTCTTCTCTATAATGTGAATGTCTTCAGGTGACCAATGACTAGGGGCTAGAATCATCCGGAAGCTTCGCCTCTCACATATGTGGCGGCTGGGATCAGCTGGGACTGTCAACCACGGTGCCTTAGACAAAGCCTCTCCTTCTGTCTTGGGCTTCCTTACAGGATGGTGGCCTCCAGATAATCACCCTTCTTGAGCAGAACTTCTCATGGCCGACAAGGCAGCTCAGGGCTCCAAGAGCAAGCACTCCCACAAACAAAGAAGAAACTTTATTGCCTTTGTTTATGACTTAGTCTTAGTGCAGGTATCTCTTCTACTTCTCTGCTGCCAGCCACCCCAGTGGATGTTGATGGGTATGGCCCACGAGCACACTTTGAGAAAAAAGGCTCAGAGAAGATAAATATATGGTTCCCTGTCTCCCAGGGTTATGGAACCACAGAACATCAGACCTGGTAAAGACTTCAGAAAGCACCCATCCTGCCCCTAGATAGTACACATGAGGCCCAGAAGGCTTCTGAGCAGGTTAGCTGCCCTTCCGGCATTGTGCAACACCCAACTGCTAAGTCCAGAGTCATCAGAACCAGTTTGATCTCCCAAAACTCACAGGGAGGTGCCAGTAGCTTTAAAACCTTGCTGTTAGTTTGCTGAAGTTGCATGAGTCCTCCATGAAGCCCACATCAAATGTCTGTGGACTCTGAAAGTGCTTCTGGGAAGTCTTTGAGGGAACCTATGAGGAGCGGGATCACACTGCCTGGAAATAGCCCAGACAATGGCATGTGATTTTAAAGGGTTCTCCCAGGCAGTCTCTCCGCAGCAATACTGAATCAGCCCGTCTGGAAGGCCGTGGTCCTTGGTGGCCCAACCTTTGGTAAGAAGGGCAGTGGGACTTACCCTCACGGAGTACAGGAAACTGACCTTACAATTACCCCACCTTCAGTAATTTAAGAGAGTTGGGGCAAGAAAAACCTTGGCCTGGAGTTATTAGAAACAAAAATTACTTGAAAAGTTTGTGAAGCCATCTTCCTCCGAAGGTCTCAAGTACAGGAGCTACTCTCCTCCCTGGCCCCAGTTCCCTGCACTGGTCAAAGACCCATGGTGGCTGGGAGGGGAGGAGGGATGGAAGGACAGCGCAGGTGCGCCTGTAGCATGCCATCCCAGGCGTGTGCAGCCCGCTTTACTTGAGAACTGGTTTTGGCTTCCTTGGATCAGGGGGCAGGCCTGTCATCTACACACCTGGACCTGCGGCCAAACATAAGAAGCTTTTTTAAGGGGCCTGTTGTGGTGCAAGAGTCACAGCAAATCTACCTGTGGCCAAAGCCACTTAACTGCCAAACCCTAAAGCATCTGAGGACTTGCAGAAGAAAAAAGACAAAAATGTGGGGAACCACACTTCCAGATGTCCCCGGCTCATTTATTTTGACATCTCAGACCATTATTTTGATTGTGCACATTTGTTTAGTCCAGGCGATAAGGCTTCCCAGGGCGCAGGCAGAGCGTGCCAAGGTGTATTTTTACAGGGCGGTGGAAGTCTGAGTAACAGGAGCCCTCCCTTCCTCCTGGGCTGGGGACAGGCTGGCTGGGGAGGGAGGAGAGAATGTGAGCCGGCAGAGGCTGGAGGAGAGCCCCAAGGGACTCGGGGAGAATTACAGAGATTGTGGATTAGGAAAGTGAGGATAAGCGAATTTCTGCTGCACTTTTGTTTTCAAATGTGTCACTTTCCTTCCAAGCCTTTGATGCGCATGTGTTTCTGGTTAAGGACGGGGACCCCAGTGTGGCCCAGGAGTCAAGCGCTCACAGGAGTGTCTTTCCCAAAGGAACGGTGGAATCCTGAATCCCGGAGGAGGGGGCACAGGACACCCCAAGCCTTGGTTTTGATTTTCCCTCTGTCTTCCCCACCCCTCTACCCACATTTCCAATGTCAGGGAACAAAGAAGCTGACATGGAGCTGATTCCCTGGCTATTAATATTCTCATTGGAGCATTTTTTTAAATAAATATTTTCATATGAGGGAAAGGAAATGCAAACCCACCCTATTAATCAGACGCTTGGCTTATTGTAGTTAAAAGAGAGCCTCTTATTTTAAAATCCTTTGGTTTAGAAAGAAGTGATTGAACACAATGCCCAGGCTGGGAGAACTGGTGCCAAAAAAATTCATTTCTCTGAAAGGACAAGGGGGCTGGAGACTCTCTAATCCTTGGCAAGGGATTTGATTTCTCTTTTGAGGTAGGGATTGCTGAACACTGACGCCCTGACTATCCACAAGGACACTTCTCTGACCAATAGGTGGGAAACCGTAGTGTCCCAATGCCAAAAGGACCATCCCTTTCCTTTTTTAAAGGTGAAAAAAGTGAGGCCCAGAGAAGGGAGTCACTTGCTGATGTCTCCCCATGAGTTGCCAGAAGAACCAGAATTAATCCTGAATAAACTGAATCCTGCTCAGGACTTTTTCCCAAGTTGACAACTTCACTCAGCACAGGCAAGAAAGAAGACTGGTTGTGTTTCAAGACTTGCAATTAAAAAAAAACTTTTAAAAACAGCCTGGGCCTCAGAGACTCACTGAAGTTGTTCCCAAGGGTCAAATTAAAATAGGGAAAGATTTGCATATCATTTGCAGACATTCATTCATTCATTCAACAGACTGGTAAGTGTCTACTATGTATGATGCATAGAGCTGTCCATGGACAAGTCATTTGCATATGCAGATATAGACAGTATAGTCTTTCTAAGAAATAGTCCAGCTAAGATGTTATAAATAGGGCTGCCCTGAAGATAGCTTGAGTTCTTTCTGCTCTTTTACAGCAGTGCTGTTAAGTGTGCTTTGGTGTAGAGATAAATAAAATAGGATCAGGACCCTCAGGAAGTCTCATCCTAGTGGGGAAGAATGATGTATAGATAAATTACAATATGAAGTGTGCAGTGCACAGCAGAGATACACAATGTGTTCAATGATTGAAGTAACTCATTTCAACCAGACAGAGACCTATCCTTGTCCCTTGAGGTCATTCAGACAGAGGACTCACCCTCTGTCTGACACAGCATTCCAGAACTGGTTGAGTCTTGGAGGTTATCTAGTGAAAGTCAGCCCTTTATTTTACAGAGGAGGACAGGTGGCCTGAAGGGGAAGTGACTCTTGAGAAGGGAGGGTCTACCAAGCCAGAGTGTGCAGAAAAACACAGCGATTGACAATAGACAGTTTCCTGACCCCATGAAGAGCATGGGCTCTAGACTCTGCCTGACTGCCCAGCTCAAGTCCTGGCTCCACCACTTACTGCTCTGTGACCTGGGGCAAGTTGCTTTACCTCTCTGTGCTTCAGTTTCCTCGTCTGTAAAGTGGGCATAATTATGACATCTCCTTAGGATTAAATTAATTAACACATAAAAAGCACTCTGAAAAATTCTTGGCACATATTACCTGCTTCATAAACTTTAGTAGCATTTATTAGTAGTAATTATATTTTTGTGGTTGTACCCCAGGCCTAATCACCAGGCCAAGGCCTGCAGATCATGCTCTGCATTGAGGCACACCTAGAAGAGAAACTTAACCACCCTGCCTTGCCTCTCACATCTATATTATTTAAGATGTGTTGAAATCTAACAAACATTTCAGTCATGTTTTTCTTCTTTTCGTTTACAAACATGACCTCAGCCAACACAACAAATGCTTTTTGTGTAGATAGGAAAACTGAAATTCAATCCAGCTAGGTACTTTGCCCAGAGCCACCAAGCCAGCCAACGGGAGAGCTCCCTCTCCACCCAAACTTCTGAAGCCAAATGCGCACCTCTGGCTCCCTGCAACGGCGCCCCCTGGCGGCACCTCCCCTCCTGCTCCCTCCTGTCCACTGGGCTCCAAATTAAGGGCTCAGAGGCAGCTTTCAGGAGACCAGCATCAACCCACACTTTCTCCCTTGACACCCCCAAGGAGACGAAAAAACAGCACACTGTTTTTAAAAAAAAAACAATAAAGGCAATGAGCACTGACTGCCTTACATGAGCAGGCCCAGGAAACATCTCTGTGGTCCGAGTGGAGAGAAGGCACCATGCTGGGGAAGTTACTGCTGCTGTTTGTCCTGTGAGGCAGGCCAGTCACCTCTCAAGCACTATCCCAGCAACTTACAACAACCTCCAAAGACAGGTATTACCACCCCCATTTGACACGCAAGGAGAGCACGTCAGGTGACCTTGAGCAAGGCTGTCCACACACCCCCTAGGAGGCAGAACTGGGGCTGGGGTGCAGGCTCTTGTGGCCGCAAAACCCCCGCCCCGCCCACTGCCAAGGAGGCCCACTCAGGGACCCCAGTGATGCCATCATGACTTCCCTGCACACTCTCTACCCCCATACACAGCTCAGCCTGTCTGGCAAAGAACAACCGTTGCAAGGAAAGCAGGTTAGAACACATGAGAGGCATTGCACGGAAGGCCCACTCATCCTCTCCCGATGCCGGCAAACTAATATCAGCTCAGTCGCTGCCCTAACCTGGGCTTTTAGGCTCTAGAAAGCCTTCTGTGCTTGCCATCTTGAGACTTCTCCAGGTCCAATGCTAAGGCCCCATAGTGACGCCCCAGAACTCTGCAGCTTGCCGTTAGCTCCTTCCTGGAGCTCCCCCTTAACATGCCCCATGTTGAGTCTGTGTAATTGAATGCGTTTTATTTAGACCGTAACATTTAGTGCCACTTCGGATTTCCAATTAGGCTTCAATCAGATGCCTAGAGTCTGATTCGTTTTGTTGTTCTGATCAACACAAAAGATGGCAACATCAGAGGAGCCGTCGTGGAAAGTTATTTGCATCCACTGATGACTAGGACCGTAGCTGTGATGCGAAGATACAGTCAGAGGTGCCAAGAGATGCAGGCGGCAGGGATGGGGAAGGAAGGAGAGGGGAAGTCAGAGAACCCTTGGAAAGAAACACGATTTGAAGTTCAAAGGTGGACAGCCTGTGCTACAAGGTCTGCTTCCCCACCCGGGGGGTGGAGGGGTGGGATCAGGTGACTTGGTGAGGCTCCCTCCAAGTGGCCGGGCTCTGGGTGCCCAGGAGGGAGGGGAAGGAGTCGGTCTCCACTCCAGCTGGTTTCTCACACAAACGGCCCAGGCCTTTTATCTGGGAGAAGTTCCATGAACAGAGGGTTCCCATGGGGTGGGAAGCTCACCACAGGTTGGTGTCTCAGAGGAAGGCTCTGAGCGCCTCAGCCAGAAGTGGCCAGCTGTGTGGATTTGCAGAAATATTAGCAGGGAAGGGCTTTTCATTACTGCCTGTGAGTTCTGGCCAGCTGCTCATACATGCTGCCTGTCAGACAAGTTTTCTCTGTGGGATTGGTCCAGGACGAAATTTTGAATTCAACTTTGAGCTGCCAGACAGTTGGTGGGAAGAGGGAGAAGAAGGAAGGCAGTGCGGGGGAAGGGATAGGAACGTGACAGGGAGTGATGAGTTAGGGTTCTGCCTTTGCCTAATCATCAAAGATATTTGGTGAGAACCAGTGCATCTGAGTTAAGGCCAACTGGGGCCTCAGTTTCCCAGCAATAAAATATATTTGAATGCCCCCTGCAGCCGTGACACTTGGTATGTTCTTTCTGGCCATGAATAGATGTCACACAGTGGCTGTGTGCACAGAACTTAGAGGTTGACCTGGGTCTGGGTATGTGTGTGCTCCTGGGAACAGGGGTAAGTAAGGGGTGAGAGAGACAGAGCACGTGTTCCTATGTGCTCTGAGGGTATAGAAGCCTGTCTGCACTAACCCAGCTCTTTCATACAACAGGGCAGGGCTGTCCTCATGGGGAAGCAGGGCCGTGCTCCTCCTTGGGGCTTGCCGCTGCTCTTAGAGCCCCACTGGGCTGCCTTTTTGCAGCTGGCCCTTTGATCTTTCTGAAGCCTGCCCAGCTCAGGGACCTCGCGTCTCAGCTGCAGTCTCCACAGCTCAATTCTCTGAACCTTTGCTACTCTGCATGAAATAGCTTCCACCCCCACCTCCCAGTTATTCCCACTTCCCACCTCTGCAAACAGGTCAGGGTTTGAAATTTGCACCAGGTGGGGGAAGAACGGGCTGTGTCATCAACTGCTGGTGGCTTAGCAAACAGTGTGGGTTCAGCCGCTGTCCCTCAAGTAATGTTTAAGGATGAGAGGAGGGAGATGGGCAGAAATGAGAGTCAGGCAGAAGGAAGATTGGAAAAGAAGAAATGGACAGAGCTGAGAACAATGTCTTAGTTAACCACTCTGCAACTGAGTAATTCGTCACACAGCCTTTGAGGATCTGCTGTGTACACAGATCTCATCCTCCCCAAATCATATATTCTCCAGGAAAACAGCATTACAAAACAGGATGCAGAGTGCAGGGAATGCACAAGAGGAATAACCCACAGAGTGTGAGTCAAGGAAGGCTTCCTGGAGGAGGTGATGTCTAGCTGACTTATGAAAAGGGAGGGCTCACCAATGGCGGAGTAAAAAGCAAAGGAGCATTTCTCAAGTGAAGAACAGCATGGACATGAAAAGGTTCAGCATATTCAGGGAATCTTCCCCAGAATTCAGTACTGTTGAAGCTGAAGGCAAGGGTTAGGAGGTGTCAATTCTTGCAGACTATCCATAGCACATAGAGAAGCACCTCCCAGGCGGACTCAGCCCACCTACACTTACCAAAATGAAAGAGCCTCAGCCCAAGGAGAAGGTGCCTCAGGCTCCCCCGGCCCCAGCTGCTGCAACTCAGAACCTAGAAGAAAACAGTCATGCACCGGCTTCTGGTGTATCTCCTTCCCGCCTCCAGCAGGTCCCCTGGACAGGCCGTGGATCCAAGCAGCGCAGTCAAGACAAGGAAGCCACCACTGAAGCCCTTTGTCATCACACTCCACTGCCCCTCAGGACAGCGACTTCTATAACTCTCTGGCGAGCAAAGCCTCTGCCCATCTCAGATTCACAGGAAGCAGAAACGAGAGATAACACACCCATTTTGTTCATTCATTCTGCCCTTCCAACAGCATCTATTGGAGGCAGAGACCTTGCATGTCTGGGCTGCGTCTGTCTCCCCGAGAGATGCTAGTGTCTGGCCCCTCCTAGGTGCTCAATAAAGACTTGTTTTTAGGAAGAGAAGACGGAGAAGAAGGGAGACAAGAAGAGAGAATGTATGGAAAGGAGACGTTGTAAGATAGTGGAAAGCGCTCACCTTTGGATTCAAATCGTGGCTGTGCCGAGAATGGCACAGGTGCTCTAAGCCTCAGTTTTCTCTTCTGTAAAGTGGGGATGACAGTAACACCGGCCTCACAGGGCTGCCGAGAAGGTCACATGACCGATCCCTGCAAAGTGCCTGGGACAGAGCGAGAGCCAAACCCCAGCAACGGCTCCAACGAAGCCCAGTTCCTCCTCTCGGGTTCCCCCCCCGCCTGAGCTCCCTGGTGCACTGGCCCTGAGACCCCCCAACGCTGACACGCTGTTCATTTTTCATCCTTAAGTAACCTGCCAGTTGCATCTATTTCTAGCCTCTGTCTTATGAGGCAAGAAGAAAGAAGGGAACCAGGTACCTGCAGAGGTTCATTTGCCAATTGTCAGCTCCTGCAGTCAACAGAGCTCTCTGCCTGCTGCTCCCTGGGTGCCTGGAAAAATCACTGTGACCTTTTATTTACCGGTTCTCTAGTCGGCTCGTGGCCCCAAGTCGCTCTGCCTCCCCCCACCTGCAGCCCATCCTCATCCCCCAGCCCTCCCACAACCCAGTGCCGGCTCCCTGCCTCCCGTGCCCCATCACGTCGCCGGATGGGCAGGCTCTGCTGGTCCTGGTGAGCTTCCCTGTCTCCATGGTCAGATTCTTAAGACACTGTTAACACAGAGGGGGGGAGTAGAACCAGGATAATTGAGCTTTCTTGGGCGGCGTCCCGCCAGGGAGGATTTGGGCTGCTGGTCCTCTTCTGCAGGCCTCCTCTTCATCCCCACTTCACCGAGGAGCTAGATTGAGTTGTAGGCTAGCAAGTGACTGGGCCCAGCATCTCAGTACGTTGCAGCATTGCTTGGAAGAGCATAGGTCTCTCCCAGTCCCTCATCCTGGATTTTGCCCTTTGAACTTTATCATGTATCTCCTCTTCTTCACCCGTTTCCCCACAACCTTTACTACTCCCTGCACACTCCTGGACTGGGCAGCTGGCCATGGTCAGCAGCTACTTCTGCTTTTCTTTTTCTTTCTTCCCTCGGCTCAGCTATACATTCTCTGAGCCAGTTGGGCTGAGGTGTGCAGCGCTGGGGGATATAGGGGTGGCAGTTGGGGTAGTGACAACCATGGTGGTGACAAGGGGACAGAGATGGCCAACAAGTAGATGCTGACAGGAAGACATACGACAGAGGCTAGCAGTGAGCCAGGCCAGCCTCACCTACCTGTGTCTTTATCGGTTGCAGGAGTTCACTGTGTATACAGCACGTCTGTGTGTGTGTGTGTGCACATGCACACGTATGTGTATCCTACACAATCGGCTTCTGGAAAAAATTATCCAAGGTGGAACATGGCTTTCTTTCTCCATCGCCTCCAGGCTCTCTGCCATGGGCTTCCCAAAGCCTTCATAGCCCATCTCAGAAGTGATCAGCCTTACAGCTCCCTTGAATTTGGGGAAAGGAATTTTAAAAACCTGTTGTGCAAGTCATCTCCCTGCTTTCCATGCTGTCTTCTGGGCCCTTGCTGTCAGCATCAATTTTCTGCAAGGAGTGATTTAACCTTCATTTATTCATTAATTCTTTTTTCCCTTTAACTTCATTAGGTAAGATTTATAAAGGTGCTGAATTGGAAAGGTCACCTGTCCCTGGCCCCAGGACGTGGTGTACCTGCCTCTCTCCTCCTGAGCTTCCCTCCAGGAGTGCTCTGGGGCCAGGGAGGGGAGGGGAGCAGCAGAGGAGAGGGAAAGAGAGCAGAGAGCACGGCTCCTCAGGAGTGGGGGGCAGGCCAGGGGATCCCTCGAACTGAATGCCCTCCAGGCCACCTGCTTGCTGCTGGCAGGCCTAACCCCATGGGTGAAGGGCAGCAGGTTCTGCTAAGCCCATCTGGAATCCTGGCTCCACCTCTTCTTACTAAACTGACCTTTACCAAATTATCTCATCTCATTAAATCCTCAGTTTGCTCTTAGAAAAATTGTTGATAATGACAGATTCTACTTCATCAGGTTGTTGCAGGGGTAAATGCAGTGATGTTTGCAGAGCCCTGAGCACAATGCCTGGCACACAGCAAACATTCAATAAGCAGCAGCTTTTTAAAAAGATCTTTAATTGTCCTAGACAAGTCCTACAGTTTGGGTCAGTAGCTAGCTTACCAATCACTGGAGACTGGTATGCAGGGAGTCTGTTTGATTTCTCCAAGAAAAGGGAGCCCACATATTCTATGATTGATCCCATCTCCAGAACCACAGGAAAAGCCTCAGGTCATGGATGAGCCAGAAAGAATCAAGCCACTGCTTGGTGTCAAGACTGCTTCCCTGAGGCCCAGCAGATTTCCATAGAAAGCTAGGCTAAAGCTGGCATCCTCCTGTCTGCTGTGGCCTGGCCACACTCACCATCTCAAGCCCACCCAGAAATTATCCACAGTCATGGTCCTTTCCCAGGTCTTTGAGCTCTGCTGGGCTCAGCCTCCAACTACCACATCTCAAGGAACTGTCTGTCTCACTAACAACCTCCCTAGCAAGACAGGAAAGAGAGTATAGGCTCAGGAACCATGCAGGTATTATGACGTAGAAATACGAGTCTCTGCTTGCTACCACCCCTGTGCGCCTTTGCTTATGCCCTAACATACCTCAAATCCATCCCAATCAGAATGAAGTCAGCTCTCAGAGCTTCTTTAACTTTATAGTTAAAGCCACATATCTGGTAAATATCTATTTGGTGTCTCGTCATTCGACTCTAATCTGCTAGGGAACCGGATACTGTCAGAGGTATCCCCAAACGCTCCCAGAGTCAGTTGTACCAGAACTTAATCAGTGTTTAGGAAATAATTTTAATGGGAAAACATGGAGGAAAGAAGGCAGGCAAACCTAGTCTGTGTGCCAAGCTGAGAATATTGTGTTTTAATATGATCATGGAGTATTATAAAAATTTATCTTATCTAATATTCTTAGAGTTGGGGCCTCTGGATTCAACATGCCAATTTATGCTCATAGTGCAGACTGAAACATGCCCAGAGTAATGGAGAAAATTCTAGCCACTTTTCCCAGAATCCAATTTCCCTCACTTATTTGTTTTCCAAGGATGTACTAAAAAGTAGATTCCAATTAAGGAAGGAATGCTAGGGCTGTGTAAATCTGACTGGTGCCTCGTCTAGGCTAGGTGAAATGCAGAGAGATGCTGAGTCCTCCAAAGAGCCTGGGGACTCTGGACAGTTGCCACAGAAGACCTAAACTGCTACCCAGGCCCCAGGGCAGTCCTCACTGGTAGGCCCATCACTTCACGTGTGTGATATCAGTTTCTCCTGTCCTCATGCTCCTGGATTTAATGAGATTCTTGGGCATTGTTAATAAACAATGCTTTACGTTTTTAGTGGCAACATCAAATCATTTTATTTCATAAAATAAGACCCTTACCCAACTGGACACTTGGTATGGTTACCATTCCGTTTTCACATGGACTTAGTTCTAAAAATGAATTTGGTTCTTCCACTCTCACACTTGCCACTGAGATCGCTGGAGATGCTGGTCACTGAATAGCCCAAACAGAACATGCCCAGGAATCATACCTGAACTTTACCATCATTTCTCATTATCTGATTTCTTCCCTGGTTCTCTAACTGGCTGCTACCATAGCCACCATGCTTGGCATCTAAGGACCCTGTCGTTAGTAGCACTGGCCTGGCCTGGCATTGGACAATTTCCTCTCCCTGTAATTCAAACTAAATCAATATTGGAATTTTATCCTTCTTTAGTTGGGCTTACCTGAAGCAAATGAGTTAGTCATGGTATGCCTGGTTCTATTTTGCATGAAGTTCAGTTTCATTTCACATGGCCCTAGACTAACATCTAGTGGCCATGGGGTATTGATGGAAGACATCAGTACAGAGAGTGAAACTATGCACACAATTTAGACTTCGTATCTTCTGTGTTTAGGGTCAGTTGGACATAATAGATACCCTTTCATTCTTTTAATTCTCAGGGCAGTTGCCCTAAGGGACACATCTCATTTCAGTTATAGAACAAATGTGATTGACATTCCCTGAGTCCAATGAATAGCCTAGTCCTTTTCAATCCAGATTATAAACCCCTCCTACTTCAGGGACCACCGGAGAAAGATCCCTTTCCTACGTCCTACGACTACAGTCTTAACATATAAAATTACTTTAAACATGAACAATGACACATAACCATTAAAGGAGAGGCATCCTTTTACATTGTGAAAACAGAGTTGGGAATTGTCACTTTTAAGAGGTAAGAGAGAGAGACATATGGACAGAATACCAAGAGACTCTCATTTGCGTCTTAACATTAAATCTAAATCATAAAACCGTAGACAAGAGACTTTTATATTTAGGGCCTATTTTGTTTTCCTTTGTTCATGAGAAGCATGTGAAGGTTGCAAAATGCACACACTCAAAAAGCCTATCATTTCAGTGCACTTTGTTTTTCCCAGTGGTAAAAATGAAGACTTCAACTGCCTGATCTCTGTGTGCAATTTAGGGACAAACTCTGATTCAATGACATCTCTTAGGGTGAGCAGTTAGACATTTTCCATTATAACACTTGCTTGTGTGTGGGTATATTAATCTCTGTTCCTTTACCTTCGTGGTTTTGAATTAAGAAATTTAGAACATTACTAACACATACTGCAACATGGATGAGCCTTGAAAACATCATGCTAAATGAAAGAAGACAGCCACAAAATACCACATACTGTATAATTCCATTTATATGAAATGTCCAGAAGAGGCAAATCCATAGTGACTCAAAGTTGATTTGCAGTTGTGCAGGGTTGGAGCAATTGGGGGTGGTGAGGGGAATGGGGAGTAACTGCTAATGGACATGAGGTTTCTTTTCGGGGACGATGAATGATCTGGAATTGATTGTGGTAATGGATGCACTCTTGTGAATTCACTAAAAACCATTTGAATTGTGCACTTTAAGTGGGTGAGTTTTATGATATCAAATTATATCTCAATACAGCTGTTATTTACAAAAACCTTAGGAAGGCTGGGCCATAATTATATGGCTACTCCACAACCTCTCCTCTTCCTGGAAACTATCACCCGAGAAGGCATGGACAGCCCGCCAGAGAGGATGGCAGTATATGACATCCAAAGGGTCTGCTGTCCTGCTCATTTTCTCTTCTTTCCTGTCTTCTCCCTGCTGTCCTGCACTTGCCTAACCGTTCTATTCCCCTTCTCCTTTCTCCTCCTCTCCCTACTGATCTCGCCAGCCAATGGACTCTCCTTGACCCCAGGAAGCTGAAAGGGGAGGGAACAAAAGATAATGGTGGAAATTAATCATTACTATAATAATAAAGTATTAGTATAAATTGCTATTAGAGCTGTCCAGGACTTCATTTAATCTTCACGGCATCCCCATTAAGGTGATAATTATCCACATTTTATAGATGAAGAAACTGAGACTCAAATAGGCTGAGTAATACACCCCAGCTTGTCAGGTGCAAACCGGAATTCAAACCCAGATCTGCCTGGCCTCAGAGCCTATTATTCTCTGAAGCATGATAAGACCTTAAATATGAGGCTCGGCTTGGTTATTTATTGATGAATTACAATAGAAGTAATTTGATGGGGTTCCGAACTGCAGTATCTAAGATCTCATCTGTTGGTCTGATATTTATGGCCATTTATGGGTGATATCTGTGTGGCTCCTCCATTCATTATGGTTTTCATTAAGACTCTAATCTTGTTTAGAAGTCTGTTTGTCATTTTTAACTCCTCTGTTCAATCTTGGGCAGCCCTAATCCTTCTTCACTATAGTCAGAGGAAGACAGACCCCGAAGGCTCTTTTCTTCCCACAATTGCGTGCAGGCGGGGGGTGGGAGGAGGCAATGTGTGGTAGGAAACTCGCATTCTGAGTGTGTGTGACATGAATACGTGTTTGGGACCTCAGGGTGAGTGTGTGAAGTGTGCATGTGGTGTCAGCGTGTTGGTGGGGAATGTGAGCGTGTGGTGGGTTTGTATGTAAGCATGAGTTCGGGGACTGCTGGGGCATGTGTGGGGATGTCCACAGAACTCATGTTTCAGAATCACAATTCCCCTGGGCTGAGAGGTTGTAGGGAATCCAGACAGGGATAAGCAGCCTGCCCGGCCTTTCTCCCCAAAGACATCTTGGGAGTTGGAGGGGCCTCCCATCTCTCATCGTAGACCTTGAGCCTCTGCTTGGAGTTCCCTGTGATGGAAACTTCCCTCCCTCCTGGAGTCATGGCTTTAGGGAAATTTTCTTTCATTGGGGGAGGCCTAACATGGGGATTTACTTTTTGATGCTTATTGAAAATGTCTATTCCTGAGGAATCAGTAAGAAAAAAAATCTCAGTAGGGACACTGCTTACTGCATCCTTTACTGTCCCCAGAGCACACCCAAAGCTCATTGTCTCTGCTTGGCTTATGCCCAGGACACTTTACCCTGCCATCCTCAAGTCCCGTGCTGTCCATGGAACCTCCCCTGCTCCTCATCCTGCACTTGCCTCCCACTTCCCACCTTCTCTCTACCCCCGACCCCCAGGGTTTATAAGAGGCGCAATGTTTAGCACTTAGAAATGTGCCGTCTCTGGCTCAGCTAGGCCAGAACTGAGGCAGACCTACCCTACAGCACACATTTTGGCTCCCTATTTCCCTAGAGACTTTGGGCATCAGAGCCTTCAGATACGGTGGTTCAGGTTGTGCACTGCACAAAGGCATGTGGGGCTGAGGGGCCAGTGGGGACCGAAACCAAGTCCTTACTCATCTTTCCAAGCCATGCAACTAGAGAGAGCCCCTCTTTCAAGTCTTTCAGAAGTGCTGTACTGGCTAGAGGTGGCCCAGAAAGGACCCCTCAGAAGGGCTCAATCCTTTTGACTGCAGGCCGCCAGTCGCAGCCAGAGAATGCTTAATGAGGGACACAGAGTGTTGCCTCCCCTGCCCCATGCCTCAGCAGATGAAGTCCAGCCCCACAGCCTCCTTTGGAGGCCTTCCCCCTCTCTCTGATTAATCCCATCTCTCTCTCATCACCACTTAACTCCACATGGCCTCATCTGGCTCCGGCTTAATTTTCACTTCTCAGTATCTGCCTTTTAAATGTCCTAAATCTTTTTTTCACATCTTTATTATGTCCTTCCAACTAGTTAACAAACTCTAGGAGGGCAAACAGTGTATTTCCATTTCCTTTGCCTTTGGCTACCCCCGTGACATCTGTCTAAGGACTCTGCCCCCAGTGGAGGCCGAATCAGTGTTGTTGACACACTGAGCCATCGGGCAAAGCAGCAAGCAGTCACCCAAGTTCCGCGCTCAGAGCGATGAGCACAGGCATTGACCCCTCTCCCCAAGCACCAGCTCAGCCAGGTGTCTCAGGGGACAAGAACATATCCACTCAGCCTCCCTCTGGCTCTGGACCGACTTACTTGCAAAATGTCCCTAAAGAGTAGAAATTTCTGGAAAAACTCAGCCCATTTCATGGTTTCTCTTTAGGATGACACAAAGTACACTAGATAGGAAATTTAAGAAATGGCCCCTGTCCTTCCCCAAGTTAACCTTTACTTGTCCCCTAGTGAATGGTGGATTCAATGTCTGAGGTGTGGTGGCTTGGCAGGCAGTAAAGCTGTACCCCTCCAGATATGTGCTTGGATAGGTGAGGGGCAGCCCTGGCAAGGCAGAGCATCCTGGAAAATGGCCCTTCGCTGGGTCTATGGCATTATGACTTGGCTGTTATAATACTGCAGAGCAATGTATAAGGCATGTCCAGCCTGCAGCAGTAAAGAAGCATCTCCTGCTTTTCTTCCTGAGGACTGCCAACCTCCAACAAGAGCTGGGGCCCTTGACTGACCCCTCCACTTCCATCTCTACCTATCATCACTGCCCCTGTGCCCCCCAACCCGACACACTCTCACACTCCAAAAATAAAGCGTTCAGGCAGTCACTAAATAGCACTATTGATGCCCCATCCCCACATGCCCCGAAATGATAATGTATCACCTGTGGTGCGTAACCAGACAGAGCCAGATTATGCTCAGGTGGTTAAAAGTCCAGGTCTAATTAGAGTTCCAGGGAATCAAGCCATTGTATTATTAATGATTCTCCAGCAATGTTCTGATTAAAACAGTAATTTTAATAAGCACAGCTCGATGCTAAGTGTTCACTGAGCACCTAATTACACATCAGTTATAACTCCAAAATTATTTAAAATTCCCCTTTTTTTCCAGCAGACCCGGCACGCACCAAATAAAATAGAGACTCAGACAACTTGGTGATTATTTGCTCTAATTAATTTTCTAAGCACCTGTTAAAAAGGAAAAGAAAAGAATCTTTTGTTTCTCTTCCATTTTCCCCAAATTCCCATCCACCCCTTCCTATCCCCAGAGGATCCGTGACATTGGTTACGCTTGAGGCAGCCAAATAGAAAGCAGTGAGGAAGGGAAAGATTTGAACAGTCCCTGCCACCACCCTCCAGGCAAGGGGAAGCTGCAAAACTGTATTCCCCACTGACCGCTCAGGCAGGGCAGGGCGCTGGAGTGGCGGAGGCAGGGCGCCCAGAGGGCTTCTCGTCAGGAGCCGGTTCCTCACAACACCCTTGTCTGCACTGGACCAGCTTCAGATGTCACATGTCATGGTCGTGCTGGCATCTCCTGGAAGACAGAGGCAAAAGGGGCAAGAGGCTTCCCAGTGTGGTGGGCAGGTCTAGAACACTCTGACCCACGAGCCGCTGCAGTTGAAAGAGGCCACTCACCTGTTCACGCCCTGGAAGGGCACCAGGATTTCAGCAACAGCGGCCTGCTGAACCTTCTAGAGTTGGCGTCCAGAGTTTTCTTTTTTTAAAAAACTCCTGTTATCAGTAAATTACCAATCTGTCCCCAGAAGTAACACTAATATTTCCCCCAGATTTATGCCATCAGCTTGAATCTGAATCATATGATGGGGCTGCTCTCAGTTCATGTGCCCCTCACGACAATATGCAAGTTAGGGACAGAAGTCCTTGGCGTCTCGTGCCCAACCAGTATGCTGGGAGATTCCGTCAAAACACAGCTTTGTTTGGCACCCCACTATCCCGTTAGCCTATGTCTCCAGCAGGTCGCACAGCTCATCAGCTCACTCTTGCATAAGAAAAAGCCCTTCCAGACTCAAAGTCTCAAACACCATCTCAATTCAGAGTATAATGTCCCGTTCCAGACCACAGGGGAAACTGGACTTGGCCGATTTGCAGATCTTTCCTGTCTCCCCACCTGGGCCCCTGCACACGGCCCACAGACAGCAACCAGGGGGAAGCGTGTGCCTTCTCTCTTACTCATCATCCCCCACTCGAGTGGTTGTTACTGACTCCTTCAGAGGCAGGAGGGGAGACCCCACAGAGATCCTTCCATTGGAACTGGAATTGTCACAAGATAGCCTCATGCTCCTCAAGCTGGCTGACATGTCTGACTTTCAGGGATGAGTCCTTGTGGGCCTGGGGACACCCTTCTGCTGAGGTCCTCTGGCTCCCATCCACCCCCATCAAGGGGTGCTCCCTCTTATCCTGCCACGGGCCCTGAGCTTCGATTTGCTAGCACTTCCCTCCACGTAGATTGTCACGGTAGGGTCCCAACCCCACCTCAAGAGGTTCCTCTTGGATGGTGTTGAAATGCTTCCAGGCCAGCTCTCCCTCCCAAAGTGGCCACATCCAGACCCAATGCAAAAGGGCATATCCTCGGCCTGCCGCCATCAGAGGTCCTGCTTTCATGCTGCCTAAGAGTTTGCTGTCCTACCCTCTGGATTTGCTGCCTGGATTTTCCTGTCCACTCTGTCTCCTACAGGCCAGGGCATGCTTTCTAGGTGGATCTATCAAAGGGTAGCTAGGTGACAGAATTCCAAGGGCTTCCTCCAAGCATCTCACAAAATTCCCTCCTTTTCGTTCCTTGACCCTTTCATTTTCTGGGTCCAGGGACCCAGGTTGAAGGTCAGAAGAATCATGAACCTGGATCTTGAGAATTACTCTGAACTGTATGACAGTCTGCTGCCTTATTCTAGCACACAGCATTCATTGTAGCTTGGTGTTTTGGCGGATGCTTTAATTGTGACATCCAATAATGCTTACAAATGTGGAAACTGGCTCAGAGAGGTTCAATGCCTTACCCATGAGGCTGGGCCAAGTTCATCTGACTGTGACAGCCATGACCTTTTCATGACACCCTGTGCTTCTGCTAGGTTATAAACATTAAGTCTATTTTAAAAAAAAAGAAAGAAAGAAAAGCCCCTCATGTCACCTAATGGATGCCAGCAGATGCCCGGGGCCTCAGCCACACCTAGAGAGCCTTCACATCGTTCTTAGTGTATTTACTTAAGGAGCTTAAAATAAAACCTGGATCACTGGGCAAGTGTGATTAGCTTCTCAGCAGGTATTTATAGACCTTTTTTTGTGTAAGAAACTGATGTTGAAACATACGGGGATATCGCATATGAAGAAATGAAAAGCAGAACCCTATGAGTAACCTAAAAAGATAAAGACCTAAGAAAAAATTTTTAAATGTGCTGGAGTCCTGCCAGCTGGGCTGGTGGTCAGATTCTAAATCCAGAGAGAGACAAAGCGAGGTCACAGAGGCTGGTCAAGGAAGGCTGCATGGAAGAGGGGGAGCCCAGGGATTCTCACATGAGCAGGGGAGGGGAGGGGAGGGCATTCTGTATAGCAGAAGTGCGTGAGCCAAGTGAAGGAGACAGGACTGTGGAGAGCACAAGAGGAGGCCAGCCTGCCAGGAACAGGGGGTTCATGCTAACAGAAAGAGTCTGGAGTAGAAATGTCAGTCTGTGTGGGGAGCACAGCTTAAAAGGCTAAAACGTCAGGCTGGGGCGTTTGGACCATACACTTAGTACAAGGGACAGTTTTTCTTGTTTTCTTATTTGGGAGAGAGAGAGGTTTTATTTTATTTTTTCAGCACAGGGCATCATTACAGAACATACCTCTTGTTCTCCTTTCCCATTCTCTTTGCTGTAATAGCTGTATCCCATTTGCAATCATAGCCTTAATATTCAATGTAATTTTGGACGTGAGGCTCCTGCCTTCCTGACAACACTCTGAGCACTTTAGCAGCAGAGCCACGTCTATTCGTCCTTTGAACTTAATGCCAATGCAGAATATACAGCAGGTACTTAATACCTATTTATTAATAATAACTAACAGCTGTATGCCAAGCACAGCCTGTTTTCTACCCTGTGGCATCCTTCATGCCTAAGAGGCAATTTAGTATAGAAATTAAGAGCATGAATTCTTCGGTCAGCCTGCCTAGATTCAAAACCCAGCTTTACAACTTAACCATGTGAGTTTCAACAACCCTTTGTCAACCTTTTGTATGACATCTTTCACTTCCTAGCTTATCCTGACGGTGTGCTTTCTGAAGGCACTAAGAACCATGACTAGCTCATATTCATAACTCCACAGTAAAAAACTTGATGCCTAGTCTCTTGAATAAATAAATACATGAATTAGTGAAGGATTCATACCTGGAGAGACAACAATGAGTGACTGAGTGAACAAACAAATGAACAAATTGTATGTACCACATGTATCTCAACCATATGCAGGTCTACCGTGTTATAAATCAAGTCTACATGGCCAGGCCACTCTGCCCATACTCACCAGCCCCGGGGTGCAGGGCACTGTGGCCCTGTGGTCAGTGCTGCCTCAGTGGATGGGCTTTATCCAGCTGCCACATCTGTACAGGTTCCCGAAGCAGCCCAGGGGCACAGCATCCAGTAAGGCCCGGGAGACTTCCTGCCCCGCACATCATTCCCTTGCCAAGGTCACATGAATAAATGGCACAAATAAATAAAGGAGCTCTATACAGAAAGGACATTTTAAAAATTTAATATTAGTGTAGGAGACACTTTTTTTCCTTAGGCAGAGATTTGACATATACTCTCATCCTCCAAACCTCTCTCTCTTTCTCTGTTTCACACACACACACACACACCACACACACACACTCATGCACTTACCTACTGACTTGTCGTAGGAAGCTTTGAGTGACAAGAAACTGCTCTGTCTTTCCCAGGGGAGCTAGCCACTTAACATACTGAGAAAAATCAGAGAGAACATTTTCAGGTCTGATGTGTTGGGGTAAACGAGATGGCCACGTCTCAGATGCTTAGAAAGGAAAGTTGAGAGATAGTTGAGAAGATGCACTCCATGGGGTCCACTGAAAGGCAGGATTCTGTTTTACACCATGTGGGTCCCATGGACCTTCTTGTCTACTCAGAATTGCACAGCAGCTCAGGGGCAGAGATGGAGGCACGTCTCAGATCCCATGCTTGTGGATAGAGTCAGGCTGGTTCCACTCTTTCTTACGCAACCAGCCATTCACTGAGGCATGCTGAAGTGGGGCCTGGTCAGCTGGGCTTCACCAAATCCAATTCCATCTTATGCTGTCTGATAGAATTGTTCTCCCTGTACCCAGATGACCTGGAAGCTTTGATCTGGGGTTCCTTCAGAACCCCAGAAGCAGATTCAAAGGAAGGTATCAAGGATGGAAAATTAGTGCCTAAGGAGTCCTTGAGAACCTGCAGCTTGTGTCACTAACTGGGAATGTCAACTTCAGACCCAGGGGTGTAGTTGGACATGAGGAGTCAGAAATTGGGTCTCAATGGGAAACAATGCCAGACCTCTGCAGCTCACAGCTCTGCTGTGCCCCTTGGAGTGGTGGTGTCCTCAAGGCCCTACTTTCCCCTGTAGAAGGGCTTCCTGAGTCCTCATCTCAAACATGAAGGTCAGTCCCCTCCTTCTACTCGGACAACAGCAAAGGTGTTCATACCCCAGATCTCTGACCATCCTCTAGGGCCCTGATGAGTTCTGCAGCCAGCTTGCCTAGGTTCAAATTCCAGCTTTACAACATACTATGTGACTTGAAACAACCTTTTGTCAACCTTTTGTATGACATCTTTCACTTTCAAACCCAAAACTTTTCATCCCAAACCTAAGTGTATGAACCATAGTTACTTCAAAGAGAATTTGGCATTAACTGAGCTGTGAACCCTCCTGTCTTTCTCTCCTGGTGACTGGAAGGCAGGATACCAGAAGTTGAGGGGACAGGACCCAGAGACCATGGTCCATCTGGCAGATGCTCAGACCTTAGGTAAAATGGAGCTCTTTGTGGTAAGGCTAGACTTGGATTCTGTGCATCCCAGGCCTCACTGGAACCACCTGGACAAATAGACACATGGAATAAATGGATGGGGACGGGCAGGCAGAGGGGCCTCCCTGCCCTATTGCTCCATCCCCGCCATCATCACTTTGAGTTGAGTAGATGAGTTGATGTTGAGCCTATAGGGAGTTTTGTGGGACCTGGCTAATCCCACACATCTGGTTCCCAGGTGAGAGGTCTGCTTTAGTTATTTCTTAGGCCCTATTTCCCAAATCCTCTCATCCCCCATTTCCTATCCCACCTGCTTTCCCCTAAGCAAATAAACCCACTGTTGTCATGGAGATAGCATAGTATCAGCATCTCTGCTTCTTTGCAGATCCTTCCAAAAAATGACCCTTCTTCTACCTTCCTAGTATTTCTATCCCAGGAGTCCTGTCTGAGAAAATATGGCATGGCATTTGGAGTATCTGCTTTACCCATTTGGTTTCCTATCCTCTATGTACTTTTTCCTTACCCAAGTTTTACCTTTGTCCTTAGGAGACTAGGCTTAATTTCACTTCCAGCCAAAGATCCTGAGCTCCAGCGCCCTGGCTCTCAGGAAGGATTATGTGATTAATAAGGACAATAGTTTGAGTGGCTGTGCTGCTTCTCTTGCAAAGGGCAGCATAATTCCCCCCATATGATAGATCAGCAGCCGCAGCCCACAGAGGCTAGGAGGCTTGCTCAAGGTCCTCTCCAGTGCAAGCGTGTGGAGCCTGGGCAAGGGCCCTCTGCAACTCTCCCGGGCAAACACTGCCAGCTTCAGCCGGGTCTGCATGTGGAGACGAAGAAGAGTGCCAACTGTGTGCAAGTCTGTTTGTGTACAGATGTCACTTAAGCCTCAAAACAACCTTGTGAAGTTGATATCATTATTGTCACCACTTACAGAGGAGGAAATGGAGGCTTAAGGAGAGCTAACAATTTAATGTCATGTAACTGATAAGCATAGGAGCTGGATCTAAAACTGAGGACTGTCTCCTTCCAAGTCTACCTCTTAACCAGTACAGAATATGGCCTCTGTCTGAAAAAAGGATTCAGGAGGGGCCACTGTCGTAGTGCTCCTCAAAAGGATGAATTCCACTGTTGGGGGTAAGAGGGTTATTTCCTTGTCGTCCTCTCCCCTTTCACTCCTGCATGACCATCTGCTGGGTTTTATGAATGAGGAGGAAAAAAATGTCATTGAAAAGTTCAACCAACTTTGGATTCCATTCTCTGAGTGATGGATAGCTTTAATTACTCCGAATTACTCCACCAATCCACTCTTCTCCCCCAAGTCATTAAAAATAGATTTTCTCTTTGAACTTCACTCTGCCTCAGGTCTCCAGATAGTCAGGAGTTCTTTGGAGAGAGCCCCAGGGTCAGCTGCTGGTCAGAAGGTGGCATGTTGCTTTAGTAGCAATCACAGGCTGTGACCCTCCAGCTGGTTTTCTGGGGATTTGCCCCTCCTTTTCCTAAATGATATTGATCACATGACTCTCACCGCTCAGAGGATGGGTGGGGCTTACTTTATGAGGATTTAAGGGGATCTCACGCATGACTATTGATTTTTAAAAAATTGGATCTAACACCGGGAACAAATAATAATGAGTTCTTGGCATTAATTACTGAGAAGTCGACTCATAAGGAAAACCAAAGCTAATCTCAGAGGTGTTCTGCTCCCTGAAGAGCAGGTGAGATGGCTGAGACAGGGACTGGTGTCTCCATGTTAAAGATAAGGAAATGGAGGTTAGAAGAGGTGAACCCACTTGCCCAAGGCCACATGGCTAACCCCTGTCAAGACGGAAACAAAAGCCCCTGCTGCCTCCATTATCTGAAGCTGCGCTTACGGCTGGGGTGTCCCCTGGCAGGCTCGGGGTGGGAGATGTGCCACCTGCTCAGAGCTCTCATTACTGTGCTGGGCCTGGCCAACTTAAAAAGAAACTCTAGCAGGGGATCTTCCACCCTCACCAATCTAGCACCCTCTTTACCTCCTGGTACCACCTCTTTTGTTGCATCTGGCTCCAGATTCATCAGCTGAATGGTTGTTAGCAAATAGAGGAAAGTAAAATGAGCGAAGAGGCATTCAGGGGTCAGACGGGTGAAATGTACTGATCTTCCTTGCCTTACAGTGGGGTAAACCCATCAGCTTGAAAATATCCTGAGTCAAACATGCATTTAATAGACCTGCGCACAGCACAGCTTAGCCTGGCCTACCTTCAATGTGCTCAAAACACTTACGTTAGCCTGCAGTTGGACGAAATCATCTTACACAAAGCCTATTTTATAATAAACGGTTGACTATCTCATGCAATCGATTGAACATTGTATCATTAGTGAGAAACAGACAGCTGTGTGGGTACAGAATGACTGTCCACATATGGGTTGTTTACCTGCGTGGACTGCATGGCTGACCGGGCGGGAGCTGCGGCTCACTGGCCTGCCCAGCGTCATGAGGGAGGGTCAGACCGCATGTTGCTGCCCGGGAAAAGAGGCCCATTCAAAATTCAAAATGCGGTTTCTATTGAATGCATATGGCTTTCACACCATCATGAAGTCAAAAAATCATAAGCTGAGCCATCGTAAGTTGGGGACTGTCTATACTTGCAGTGTTCAACGACCTGCAGAGGCACCATGACTGGCGCCTGATTTCTAGGAGGAAGAAAGGAGACCCTGACAGCCAGCCCTGGGGGAGCCCAGGAGAGGGGGCCCACCCTCTCAAGCGCTGCCTCGTCTCCACCTCCCCACCTCCCCACCTCAGCCTGGGCCTGTTTCTGCCACCTCCAAGGCATGTGGACTCGGACAGGGGATTTAACCTGAGACCCAGTTTTCTATTAAATAAAGACGGCCTAAGAATACCTTCCTTGAAAAGCTGGCCTAAAGGCGAAATGATGTCATACACGCCTAGGGCCAGGCCTGCAGAGGTGCTGGGTGCCAGGCAGCTAGTGTTATGATTAGTTTTCCTGCGCTTGGTTCTGCTGGACAAGCTCAGTCAACTGCCCAGCTCGGAGCCAGGTGCCGCTGGCCAGAAGCCCATCAGCCATCAGCAGGAGATCTCGGTCCCATCTCCCCCCATCCCTGGAGAGCAGATCCAAAGAGGGACCCCATTTTGCCCCATATACACACCCCCACATACCCCTAGCAGGGAGGCTCAGATTAAGATGCTGCTTCAGATGTAGCAGACAGTCGGCTCTTTCCCTATGAAGGACAAGAAAGAGAACGGGGGTATTTTTCTGTAGAGATTTGCTGAGCCCCAGAGAATATAATGTGAGACATGTCCGGAGCTGGAGGAGCCTGGTCTGTCCCAAGAGGGCTCACTGTGGCTTCAGTGTATGAGGAAATCAAGCCAAGACTGGGGGCTGGGCTAGGCCTCCCTGGCCATCTGCCCGCGTTTCTCTCCCAGGGAGGACTCTGAGCCCAAGCCCCAGTGGGCGTGGAGGGAAACAGGGCCCTAAGCTATCAGCCTCTCAGCGCTGATTTACCCATTGCCGTAGGGCTGGCAAGGTTCGGGGCCAGCCTGTGAAAAGAGACTCCATCCACCATTCACCCATTAGTTAACTACTGGGTGCTAGCAAGCTCCTAACAGCTGTGGAGCTGGAGAAGCCAGGCCTCCCCTGCCCTCAGATCGCTTTCACCTCCCGAGTCCCCTCTGGTCTTGCCTCAACCTCTCTCTGCTGGAACTGTCCCCAGACCTCCTCTCCCTCGCACCCTCAGAAAGATCCCTTAAGAGTGTGTCACTGTCCCTGGCAACAGAGGACGCTTCTCCGGCTGCGCACTTGGCCACCCATGGGGAAACTTTTAAATTTGCTACCCCTTCGAGGCCTCTATTTCCCAGTGGACCAAATGGAAATCATAATACATAGCAATGCCTAGGCTCTGTTCCTGCCCAGGGAGTTGTGAAGATCAAATGAGCAATGTGCCTGGAAGCACTTGAAAGACGCTAATTGCCTCTGTAATGGTGCCACGGATCTCAGGCCACAGCCCACCCTGGCCAGGGCTCTCTTCAATCTGTCCTCACCTGTGCATGTATGTGAGCATCAGATCTTTCCTGGAAAACAGGTGTGGGGTGGGGCCAAGGGGAGGTAAGAGTGGGCTGGTAGGGAGGGACCACCAAGAGAAGGGACAAAGGAAAAGAGAGCGGTTCTAGGAGCCAGCTGTGCTTCAGCTGCTGTGCATAGCGCCCCCGGCCCTGGGGACCTGGGGGCTGTTGATGAGGCCAACCGCATGCTCTGACCGGACTGTGCGTGTCACCCCCTACCCCCACCGCCTGGCTCGTGGCCACTGAG
The DNA here is from genome assembly GCA_032199065.1 of Smutsia gigantea. NCBI lineage: Eukaryota > Metazoa > Chordata > Mammalia > Pholidota > Manidae > Smutsia > Smutsia gigantea. Next base: position 1,181,563 of record JAVSCE010018297.1, read on the forward strand.
AAGGCCTCTGTTTCTTTCCTTGTGTCAGGAGGCAGAGGACACGTGTGGGGACAGGTGTACCATCTGGCAGCAGGGGGACAGATTCCAGGAAAGGAGGGGATTAAATGCTCAGTCTTGAGGGGCACCACCAGCCTGGGGAACAGCTTTCTGTTATTCCTTCCCTTCCCTGTGTGTCTCTCTCTTGCATGACTACAAAGGAATCAGGCCGGCTTCTTGAACACTTAAGTGCCTGTGCCCCTGAGGCACACCTCTGCTCTCTGTCCTTTGAGTGACAACTGTCTCAATTATACCTCTACTGCGGCATCTATTCCATCATTTTGAGATTACCTGTTTCCTTGGCTTTTGTCCTCAACCACACCATGGGCTCCAGGAGGCAGAGAATGTAGCCCCCGGGCCTGACCAAGAGCTTAGTACATGCAAGTGCTCGGGAGATACTGAAGGGCCACGTGGGCCCCGGGCACAATCCATGGTCAGAATCCTCTGTGTTGACCCGCTTTAACTCGGGTGTTTCGCTGGTAGACCCATCGGGGTTCTCAGACCCATGGAGTTCTTTCCAAGCGTCCACACAGGGTGGCAGCAACATAGCACTGATTCTCTGACCCCAAGCCCACGAGGCTCTTGTTCCTCAGCTCTCCGTGGGGGAACTTTTCTCTCTGAACAGATGCGTCTGCACCTGATGGTAGTAACTGTCCAGGGCCTCCGTCCAGGATGGAAGTGAACACCAGGGCCTCAGACACCCTCCTAGTCTCACCCTGGATGGTCCAAACCCTACAGGCCTGTGCATTCTTCAAAATCTTCATGCATGAGGCTGATCGCAGTGACTAGTCCCCAGAGCCAGTGTAATATGCTATCATGTCCCTCAGTGTGCCGGGACTACACAATGCGCTGAAAAGAGAGGGGTGGGGGAACCACCCCGAACTCCACACCGGCCATGGCTTCCCACGTAGATCTCCAGCTCGGCTGAATCGGACCACAGAAGGCGCTAGACATGCAGGGCCCCAGGGCTAGAGGAGCCGAGAACGCAGGATGAGTCACCTTTAATTAAGAGTATTTCTTAAGTAAATGACTTAATAGGACAGTTATATTCATTAGAGGCATAATTACAAGACCGAACATCAAGCAGAAGAGAAAGCAGAGTGTGAGGGTGGAATCCAGGCCGAAGCAGCATCGTGGTCCTGGGGAGAAGGCAGCGGAGGGGTCAGGAGAAGGGCATCCTGGGACTGTAGGCTTCGCATCCCCACGCTCGTTTGCCAGCTGGGCTGCCCTCAGATCCCAGCACTCAGGGAAGGAGGTGGGGGAGCCCGACGCATAATTAAAATGCAATCATAATAAACAAACGCTAATTAGCACGTCACCTCAGAGTGTCCCATTAAACTCTGAGTCAGCCCTGACACATGATGGGGTGGACACTCTCCAGGAGAAAGTGTCGTGCTTTCCTGCCTGAGCTTCCAGAACGACTCCCATCCTACCCCTACCCACTGGAGCAAGTGCTCCTCTGTCTCCTGGGGTGCAGAATAAAGTCGCCCCTGAGACTAGAGGTTTCAACTTGGTCCTTTAGGGCCTCCATAGACTCAGACAGAATCAGTTTCTCTCTGGGCATGAAGCATGCCCAGAGCGTTCCCCATCCCATCCCCAAATCATTCGCATTCCTTCCATGCCCCAAGACAGAGTTTTATTCCCTTTCTTGCTGACCCCAGGCCTGACATTTAAAAAGACTTTCCTAAAGAATGAAGTCATCTATCCCAGTGGTTTTCAAACTTTAGTGTGCATAAGAATCAGCTAGAGAGCCTGTTGGAACTGTTTCCCAGTCCGCATCCCAGAGTTTCCGACTCAGTGGAATCTGGATTTTTGTGTCTCATATGCTCACCGGTAATGCCGATGGTGCTGGCTCAAGGACCACACCTTGAGAGCCATAGAGCCACTTGATGGTGGAGGACATTCTTTTGGGCAAGGAGCGACAGGCTGGAGAGCTTAGAGACTTCATATATTCTAGCTCTATGGTCCTTTTGACCCATCCCACATTAACCCAAACCCGCCCCTTCAAATGTTATCCTCATCACCCCCTTGCCCTCAGGCAAGGTTTTCTGAAAGAAACTCTGCTTTCCTGTATTTTCTCATGCCCTTCTTCCCATCAATACAAATATTATTCACCTTTCAAAACCCAGACACATGCCTTATCCCTCACAAAGCCTTCTTGACACTCCTCTCTTGAATGGCACTGTCCCATAGAAATGAAATTCAATCCACAAATGTAAGCTATGTGTATCATTTTGACTTTTCTTATTTTTAAAAAATAAGAAGAGGTGAAATCCATAATAGATTTTATTTGACCCAGTATTTGCAAAATTTTATCTTTTCAGCATGTGTCAATAAAAATACCATTAATGTGATATTGTATACTCCTTTTTTTTCCATACTAAACCTTCAGACTCCAGTGTGTACTAGGACCTTTCCACCCATCTCAGTTCGCACTAGTCACATTTCAGTTCCCACCACACAGGCTAATGGCTATTGCATTGGGCAAGGCAGACACAGAAGGATTTTCTCTTTGCTCTGAATTCCCTCTGCCATCTTTCAATAACCCTCAGAATACACATCACTTTCTTCTTTTTATTGCCAGTCTGTTTGTGACTTGAAGGTGATGGCTCTGTTTCAATCTGCTGTTCTTTTATTTCACACGAAGTGTCTTGCCCCAGCCTACATGTAGGATGTGATCAGTGAATATTGGTTGATGAATGAATATAGAAACACATGACTATAGAAAAGACAGAGCTCATGGAAACATCTGACTTTGAGGGTCTCCTCCCAGTCCGTGACATTTCTTCCC